>CM076578.1:559597637-560335367 GCA_034641835.2 Pinus albicaulis | reverse complement strand
AGAGAAACTAAAGAGAAAGACACCCCTTAATTATTTAGCTAAACTTTACTAAGAAAACCTCAAGACAACAAGCTAGGTGAAAACAAAAGAGTAGGAAAACCCTGAATTCTTTAATTAGACCTTGCAGAAGAAAACATTAAGATAAAGGTAACAGATAGAGTTAAGGTGCCAAAACAACATATCTCAATCTAAAATTTATGTTCTATTATCAGAGAAATTGATGTACAAAATGGAAAAGAAAAGACAAACATTGACAAAGAGGGATAACATCACCATTAACATAGCTCAAGAATTATGTGAACGTGCTTGTATTATTGATGTCCAAAAAAGTTACAATGCTCCAGTGTAATAATCTTTGCAACTTAGAGTCTGATCAAAATCTAGCCTAGCAATCAACCAACGGACCAACAACAACAATGAACGATACATGCAATATTTAACTGCAGATGAGGAGGTTGACCTAATCTAGGGTGACAGATTTATATTTACTACAGAGTAAATAGTTTTTGACAATTGAGGCCATGCAAGGCCTAATGCCAAAATATCTCTGACTGACCTACTGTAGTAATAATTTTCTAATTTACTGCTGAGATAACTTTAAGTTATTTTAGACTATTTTCCTTCAACATTAAATTTTACAATAACTTCTAAGTAGGTGCTAAAATATATCTGACTGTAATATTAACTATAAATGCCTTTATTTAAAGTGAAATTAGGCTGTAGGTGGCCAGTGTGATTTGGGAAGAAGTAAATGTTTGATGGCCTTGACACCTGGCCTGGTCTTCCTCGTTGATTTATTTTTGATTTGTCTTTAAACCTTCAAAATGTCTTTATCTGTATTCTTTTATCTGTTTTTATCTCTGATCTCTCTTAACTCTGTCTTCTAACTTTAACCTTTGACTCATCTTTTTACCCTTTTTACCTTTCACTATCATGGTGAATCTTTTAACTGTCATCGTTCTTCACTTGTCTTCATCTTTGCCTACGCAGTCACTGTGAAATTCTCCTTTTTTTACTTTACCCTATCTTTTGAAGACACCTCATTGTATGATCTTGATCGATCATGATCCATTGCCGCTTATGATTTCTCTTGCGCTCCTAATCCTTTGATGAAATAAGGTCTCTGGATCGTCACCCATAGAGCTTATTTTAAACAATTTTTGGAACTAGAAATGAAAATCCTGCCTTCTCTTATACATCGGTCACCTGCACAATTAAAAAAAAAAGGACTTAATTAAAAACTGGATCCCGCAAGGTGGAGTATTCACACTGGCTTGCAGGTAGCAGAGTAATTTATGGAAAAAATTTGAAAAAAGGACGTTTTTTGGTTTTCTAAGTTTAGTTGTGACCTTCCGGTTCTTTAGAAATTTCACAGGGGTTCATCACAGATATTCAGGGCTTATCGTGACTGGACACAACTTCAAAATATTCAAATAGGTCAGTGGTTTCATTTTATGGTTTTTGCACGGTGCATAGGTGGTTAGGCGATCATTTTCGCGGGGATGCGATGAATTGTGGGAGCGATGCGTGGCGGTGGGGAGGGGTGTAAAAACCTCCCATTTCTCAAGCCTCAAAGGTTTTAAACCTCGGGCCTTAAGATTTGTGATAGGGCGCGATGGCCGTTGGATCGAGGGGCGAAGGTTCGACGATGGTCGGGATCGGATGGAACGGTGGACTAATTTGATGGGTGGGGTTGGGACTTTGAATGTGATGGTGGTTTTAAATATCGCGTAGGGATTTTTGTAATGCAGGATTTTTATAATGCGAGGCTCGGGGTACATTTAAAGTAGAGGCGCTTAAAGATAAAGGTGGGGGCTAGTGTTATATGAACGCGGAGGGTAAAGGTTTAGAGTGGGTGGTTTTAAATATAAAGGGGTTGGGTCTTTCAAATAAATAGGGCCTATTTGAAAGAGTGGGTCCCGAATAAATTAAATTTATTATTATTATTTTTTAAACAATGTAAAAATGAATTTTTTACATTGTTTCAATGGAAGAAGGGGAATGAAGGAAGAGGAGAGGATTTTAGAAATGGGAGTGGGGTTTTATGTAGGGAAAGGGGTAAAAATGAGGGATTTTTAGGTCAAAATTGGGTTTTCAGAAACATGAGGGTATTGAAAAAGGTAAAATGAGAGATAATGAATAGGTTAAATGAAGATAATGAAGGCAGTGAGATTTCTGAAAATAAATGATAGTCAGGGAATGTTATTTTCAGCAGATTGTAGAAAATCCATAGTCATCTAGTGATATTGTAGAATAGAGGAGACTAACATCTAGGACAATGCACTTGTGTGGTATATGAAATAAAAATTCGTCATGCCCCTAGGACAACCTCGCACTGTGGAAGATATCAAGTAGGTTTTATCGAAGAAATTCCAAAAACCCAATTTGGAGACCCAATGTATAACTAATGTTAAATAAATTAAGTAGGGCACCAAGGAATTAATGTGGGACTACAAAAAAAGGTTCAAAATTTTGGACAGTTTAGCTTTCTAGATCCATGATGCACAAAATTGGAAGTGGTTCATTGCAGATTTCTTTCTGTATATTCGTATTCCAGTAATGCAAAAAAAGGTGACTTCACAACCAAAGGCATTGGATATTTAAATCTAGCTAGAGGCTACACTGAAAAGTGGGGAGAGAAATGTTGGAATGGTCTATGTACAATCACATTTAACCTCCTTGTCACTAAAATTGCAAGTCCTTTCCAAGAGCAAGGAGAAATATGAGGAGGTATTGGGTACAATTTACAGAAGAAAGGGACACCATTGTAACAAGTGCCCAAATGTAACATATTACGTAGCAACAGGTGCAGTGTGTCTGTTGGCCTAAGGAAGGGACATTTGGTGTGAAATTTTAAGAGTGTGGGGCCACCTACCAATGAACTTCCCAATGATGTAAAAGTACTAGAGCTCAACAAGGAATCCATTGTGTGACTTATGTAAATCAGTTGGACATGAATTCTCTCTTGTCGCGCCTTGGAGATAATGCCTGAGCGGACCTTGGGTGCCTATCTTGTATAAGAGGTAGAGGGAGGTGAAGTGGTTGCACACAAATATTAGGGACAATACTATCATGCATCGACACAAGGATAGGGTCCACTCACAGGGGAGAGAGGAGATCTTGTGAGAGTAAAAGGGCTGATAATTTGCTACAACTATGAGCATTCGGGGCATATAGTGAGGGAATATTTGAATCCTTGCATGATGTGTACATATTTCAAAGTGTTAAATAATTTGGCAGAGGATTGCCCATTATTAGTGGGAAAGTGGCGAGAGAAGAGAGGGCCAATTGCACAAATGGTTGTCGTTGAGCCTCAATAAGACCATGTGCAAGTTTGTACAGTGACCAGAGGGGGAACTAGGTGATGGCTCCCATCAATTGGTATATTATAATACCATTTTCCCATCCTCCATCCTATAAATTATTATTTTCTCACATTAATTAACATCTCTTTGGCTATAATGTACTTAGTAGGAATATTAAAGGGTGTTTTTCATGCTTCGTGGCCTAATGTGGATAGTGTGAAAGAAAAAAATATATTTTTAGTACATTTATGATACGAAGATTCCTTGGAGGCATCTAGAGGAAGTGTAGGAGGATTTCCCCTTACATTTACTGTTCTTTGACTCGAATTTATCCCTAGAATCACTCATCTACAACTCAAGGTCTAATAACATCCAATGAACTCAAGTGAATGCGAGGATCTAAAGGAGCTAGATCCACGTTTTTCAAATTTTTGGAGGGAAACAATCCTCTTTTCAAGGAGGCTACCTCTCAATCCTCTTTTTATAAATAAATAGGCCTAAGATCTCATTAGGATTCAAACTTTGAGCAATGAAGAGATATCAATAGCTAGGAACTTGAGACTGTCATTATTATTTTCCTTTGCATGATGTACCTAAAATTTATTTCATGTTATGAGAAGCATATCATTGTTCTACATCTGAGTTTTTTTTAGAGGACTAAGTCCCATTTGGTTAGGGCCCAACCCAAAGGCTCAATTCCCTCTTTATGTATCTTAATCATGCATTTTTTTAGTAACATCATTCCCTTCCTTGTTTGAGTAGAATTTTATTTACCATAAAATTGTGGTTGCATGCCTAATTACCACCCCTCTTGTGGGAAGTGTGGTTGAGGAGTCTACAATAGCAAGCCAAAATTATGTGGTTGGTTTCCTTTGCAAATTTATAGGCTTTAACTCATTGTCTCTTACATACTTTATTTCTGCAATTTAGGAGTTAAAATCATATTTCTCAATTTTTCATGTATTTAGGTTAGATGCATGTTTTAAGGTGAATTATTTCTTAATGAAATAATACCTTCTTTGTTTGGTTTCATAAAATTTGACTCGTCCTTTCTTGCTTAGCTTATTTTGCTACAGTTTGATCATCATTTTGAGTGAAATAAAAGGGATTTTTGTTGGTCTTCAGGTATTACTAGTGGCTTGCAAGGTTGGCACACTCATCCTACACTCCCCTTTTCGTCATCAACTCCTTCCTTGTCATCCCACAATACCCTCAAAATTCTTCTACCAAGACCTTATTTTGGGTTATTTGAGGGGCACAATGTGTATTTTTTTTGGGTGAAAAATGGACCTTTGAGAGGTACTAGGATTGTAAAAATCCTCATACAGGCCTCATATACCCTTACCTATCCCACCTTCAAACCATATTTTCCACCCTCGGGATTCTCACAGTATCAATCTTGTAGAAAAACACAGGCAACCTTCTAACATCTTGTAGCAATCATGTAGTAGTCCCTAAACTTGACCAGATTTTCTTCAAAAGCTTGTTTTTGTCTCTTAGGCTTGAAAAAATACCTCTAGGCTCTTAATCCATGATTGAGGAGGACCCAATACCACTTTGATCCTTACTTTTTCTCATTGCAAATAAAATTTTGAAATTAGGGTTAGATGACATATTTCTAAATTGAATGGTAATGATTATTCTCTTATGAAATACATATGAACTTTGTTACTCCAGCCAAGTCCCTTTGAACACATTGATTAAGAGGGTGATTTTCCAATGAAAATTAGATCAAGCCTATTTATTTGAATTCATGCTCTTAGGATTTCAATTACAAAGTGTTGTTCTTGCATAAGGTTAGTTTATTTTCAAAGTAACTTTTCTCATTATGCAATTAGACTAATGATTCACATTGTTGCAAGTAGCACAAATTTTACATTCTTTTAGGGTCTTACATTTTATAGGATAGATTGATAAGTATATGTTTATTTTTATAAAGATGTTTTAAATAATATGTCATCCTGCAAATTATTTCCAAGAAAAATAAAAGTAGAAAAAACAAAAGGGGATATACTATATATATATATATATATTTGTGAAATAAAAAAAATGAAAGAAAAGAAATGAAAAAATGAAAAATATGCATAAACTTAGAAAAAAATAGAAATATGCTTGCTAGTCCAAGTGCAGCATTAGAGATAAATTAAATAAGTTTAATTAGAATAATCACACCTTTTAAGTGTGATTACTTTGTGTAATAAAGTGATTTTTATTACTTTTTTATTAAGTATGGTTTAATTAGTCTAATCGCATCATTAAGCATGATTAATTTGTTTGTAATAAAATTTTGTGGGAAACAACGTTTTTTTCATTATATGATAAAGTGTGCACTAGATCCGATGGTGAAGATCAAACCCGCCTGAATCAACGGCAGGCTAGCAGCTTCCGAACCCCCCAGCCCATTTGATAGTTAATCACAAGGGTGGGGGGGGTGAGGTGAAAAGTGGGTTTTCCTTTCCCGTTCCTCACTACGTGGTGCCCTTTCACCTTATTCGTACCCCCCTCCCTTGCCTAAATTCAGTTACCAGCCCACCCCCTCTAAAATATGCTTATCCCGCCCCTGAAAAATACTTAACCATTAACATCTCCCCTTCGATCCATCTCTTTCCTGCCACGTAGCCCCTCATTGCCACTATATCTCCCACTCAGCCCCGCTCCCCTTACTGTTACACTCCCTACCCAACCAAATCTCGCCACATTTCCTACTTGTTATTATAACCAAAAAATCCACTCTGATAACGTCTAAACCCCAATGGTTAGTTGTTTTCTCTATCAAATTAATATTTTGATGTTCTGGTGGCCCCTCCTGCACATTATTCTAAATTGCTCAAAAATCCAAATTGCCATAATGAACCAATCAGCCATTGAACCTACCACCATAATCCAGATCAACAAAGCTAAAGCTTGTATAGTGTCCAATTCATCGAGCTTACTTTTCAACCAACTTCAAGTAATCAAGCCACCGACCTCCAGTCAACCAAATTCTGAGGTAATTGCACAAATTCTGATATTTTTCTTTTTCATCATGGCTCCAAAAGGAAAATCCACGAAAGTTGTTGATGAAAACCCTATGCTACCTTCTGTCATTTACCTAGACCACCTACCCTTGGTATATTAGGAGTATAAGATACTTGAAACTAGTTGTGAATTTAATCTTTATGAGAATCACAACTGGTTAAAAAAAAAATCATTGACCAGAGTGATGAATTAGGTTTGTGGGACTCCTTCCTACCCCAATTCATCTTTCCCCAAATTCATCACTTTCATGGATTTTTGGCATGGTGCCATTCCAGATATATCCCTATCCAAAGAGCCATTGTAGCCCATAATGGTGACACTCTTTTCACCATAACCCCTCAGTCAATTAATCAAATGCTGCAAATTCTTGAGACAATTAATCTAATGTTAGAAAATCCAAATATTGACTCCCTATAAAAATTCTCTGAAGAGTCCCTCACAGATATTTACAAGATCCTTAACTTCCACAACAGAGCCAAAAATTTTATATTTTCTAAACTGAGGATGCCCAATTACCTAAGAAAATTGCCCCCTATCCATCCCCCATGTTGCCTGAAATGACCAATAAGATTATCTCCATAGTTTCTTGTTTACTCGGATATCAATATGATCAGTGGGTTGATGAAGACATCATGGAATTCCTATCAATTTTCTCAAAGGATAAAAATACCTCAATTATTTTCAACTACAGTGATTTCTTAGCAAATTCCATTCTCGAACAATTCCTTAATTTTTCCCCCAGAGGTAGTTTTAAATATGCTTCATTTTTAGTGTATTTATTCTTATTTTATCAAGCAGACAATTTTTAGTGTACTGTGAAAATATAACTGAATGAATAAGGATATGCCCAATCTGTAATTCATTAGACCTCCTTGGCAAGGGAGCATACCAATTAATTTACCTATAGTGACTATGTTGATCAATTTTTGTATGTATCTTCCTGCTTATTGAACAATGATGCTGAACAAAGAATAGGGCCAACGATAAATAGATTTTTTCATCTCAGTGAGCATACTAAAATAGTTGATTAGTACTTCTACCAAAAATACATAGAAATCAAAGTGTTTGGGCATGAACTTCCTCCATACATGTTACCCAAGTATGTCCCTATTAGAATATTTTCATTAGAATATATCAGACATATGATCAACATGGATGATCTACATTTTGTTGCTGCAAAGAAGAAGTCTCAATTTAAAATCAAGACATTGGTTGGAACTTTTATTTGTAACACCAGGGCAATAGGCAGGGAAGTTGATTTTCTCTTAAAGAAAATGAGTTTAAAACTTAGTTTCACCTGTTCATATGACCCCTTTGGTATCATCTCAAAACTCATAGTAGAGCAGAAGACTACTCCCTATACTCACACTCCAAGGCCTAAGATAGAAAAATTCATGAATCAAGAGTAGTGGGAGGAGAATACATTACACGAGGCAGAAGAGCAGGTTATATCTACAACAATTTCACAGAATCCAGAACTAAAAGAGAGACAGGGTAAAAGACCAAGGAAATATATTTCTCCTCCGGTCACATACATTGGAGAAAAATATTTCTTAATATATAAGAAGAAGTATAGGACCAATCCAACATCAAATTTCTTGCATGAAGATGATACACAATCTACAATAGTTATGATAGGTTCTTGTGCTTCTATTTTTCCAAGAAGTAGAGATATTTTTAAAGAATATCCATCCTCCTCGGCCTCTCAAGAGACTCTAGACACATTTCAAACATCAAATTTGGTTCATGACTAGACTGAACCAAACATATTTTCCAAGTATAAAGAAATTAAGAAGAAAAATGAGATTCTTAATTCTACCACCTATTCCCAGTTCTGGAAACAGACATCAACCTCATAGAATAGGCTTATTTTTTCCTTTCATACAGAGAAAGGACAGATGTAGATTTCCTTCCTCCAAGCAGTAGTCCCTTCTCCCAAAACTGCAGATGACTAGAAGAAGTATGTTTTTCCTTCGATGCTAATCAAATTCATCCTATTGATCAAATGGACCTACATAAACAAATAGGTGAGATGTTTTATTGAACTTTGAAAAACAAGGGAATGAAAACTTCCAAATTGAAAACTTCAGCCAACAACATCTAATCTCAGCTGAAACTTGAGAATATATCCTCTTTGGCTAAGGACACAGAGATTAAATCATTAGAGGATCTAGATAAAAATAATATATGATCCTAAAGATGTAAAGGTTGCATAAGAAACTGTTAAAATAAAGAATGCAGACATTACAACATTGAGGAAACAACTCAAGCTTCCATCCACTAAAGATCCTCAAGCAAAAGAAGTTGGACACTTAGAAAAAGATAAATAAGGCATGTTCAAGATCATCCTTGAATAAAATTCCCAAAATAAACAAATGGTGCTAAAATGGAGAAATTGTTAAAGGAAAAGGAACAATCCTCTCAACTAGAAATTATTCCACTCACAACATTTCCTATTGTAGGTACAATTCCCATTTTAGGTACATCAATAGTAGAAGCATCCACTTCATAAACCATCACAATAGGGTACAGTCTAAATATGCATCAAGAGAATTTATCAAATCCATGGAAGAAATGTCCATCAAAGGGAAGGAAATTGAAAAAATAAAATCTCAACTCAAAAACCTTCAGGAACAGAAGTTAAAAGCTGATAATAAATATGTAGCAGAGCTTCAAAATATTCACAAACAAACCCAGAGAATTGAACAGCTACAAAATGAGTCTGCTATGGCTCAAACAATTGCACGGGATAAGGAGAACATATGGGTTGAAATAAATTAATAAATCACTGAAATTTTTCCCTCTATTGAGATATTTTTTTTAGCAGGAGGAACTAGTAAAGAGATCAAAGGAGATCGTTGCAAAGGTAAAAGAAAGTTTAGGACAAATCCCAGGTGAAGCCAATCCATTGATCAACCTAAATTCAAAAACTAAATATGAATTAGAAGAAAGTGAGATCACGGATAGGAAATAAACCATCATTGAAATAAAAAGGGTCCTTACAAAAAAAAAATCTAATGTTTCAGTTAGAAAATAAATGCCATAACTTGGAGGCCAGCATTCAGAAATTTCACAGAAAATTCAACGTATTGAATCCAAAAGGGTTGTTAAGGCTAAAATAAATTGGAGATAAGTTAGTTAAACTAGAGGATTATTAGTATAAATTGTACACCATAGCCAAGGAAAAATAAAAAATTTCTACTATCAAAGGAACAATTATAAGAAAAGCCTTCATGGAGGGATTGGAATTCGACCTACTCATTAAACATGAAATAAAAAATTGTTCCTAGTCAAACCAAATTTCTGTAAATATACTGAGGTAGGTGAAACTTACAGGAAGTTATCTAAAGTCTCCATCCCATATGATAATAGATGGGATAAGTTGTGTAAAATTTTGGAGAAAAAGATAATTTTACATTTCCAACAACAAACCAACATTTTTTCAGGTCGAGTCATCACCAGCAAGCCTTGAAGATAGTGATAGTAGCTTCAACAATTTTCATTATCTTATATTATTGTACTATTTTTTGTAAAACAATTTTGATATATTTTGTAATAAATCTTGATATTTTAAATCAATATATTTTGTTAATAATTGTATAAATGCTTCATAATTTGAAGTATTATGGGTTGGGAATTGTATGAAGAAAGAAGTTTTTTGATGTAAAGTTGTTCACTGAGCTAACGGTGATCATTTTCAGTAATACAGAAATTTGTTCCAGGATTCATGTGTCAGGCGATTTGGTGATGTTTTTCCTTGTGTGAAATTGTTATTTAATTGTTTTTCCATATGTTATTCTTATTTGTGTTGTTTAAAGAAAATTAAGGGTTGAATTTTTTTAATTACACTCTGCTCTCACTTATAAGCATTATCTGTGTTTTCAAACTGAAACTAAATATAGAACTCATTTCTAAATGCTCTATGTTTAATTGAATATGAATCTTTGCCTCCAATTCACCCCACAAAGCTCCAAAGATCCAATAGTCCACCTATCTTTTCCTGCTACACTTCATTTTTTATTTATGCACTTTATTTACTGAAGGTTTATGACTCCATTTCCAAATGGCTTATTCTTGAATTTTCAACCAAATATTTTAAAAATCAACCTCTGAACTCAATAACTAGCCTAATACCTTTAATCAACAAATCTAAATCATAAAGAGAGATCCCTCTCTGAAACTGGAAGGGATAGATCCTAGCTTCCAAAGTGGTTTTTTGGTTACCTCTAGGTTTCTTTCACAGCCTTGGGAAATTATGGAGTTCTAACATAGTGGCGACGATACTGGGGAAATTTGAAAAAATCAAATTTAAAATCAACTTTTCCCTGGTAACGTTTATTTTTATGCTAAAAACTATTTCAAAGTGTGTGGATGAGAAATAGATCTTGTTAAGGTTGTTTTCCACTTAAAAGTTGTACATATTTTACATTTTAAAATATACTCTTGTATATCTTGATCCCAAAAGGATACATACCAGATCTAATCTAGATCCTAACCCTCCTAAAACTATTGAACATCCTAAAAAGTTGGTAAGGAAAAAGAATCTCACGGAAAGTAAAGCTAGTAGTAGTTCCTTATCAAGAACAAATTCTTTGCCAGAAATTCTTGTAACGATTGAAGATATGGAGTTTGATTTGTAGTTTTAGAATACTATTTTCTGATCTAAATTAGAGAGTTTTACACCTGAAACTATTTTGGATGAAGTTAAATTGAAACCTTTTCGTAAAGTCCAAAAGTCACACGCTTCATAATCTGATAAAGATAATGTAGAGAAGTTTGAAAAACTTGAAGATCTGGTTAGAATATTAAATAGGACCATTGAAGGTATTAGAATATTAATTAGGACCTCTTCTTATTTTCCAATTCCTACATTTATTCCACCTTCATCTAGCACTCCATTTTCATTCACTCCTTTTTCATATTCGACTCTTATTCTTAACATACAAATTATACATACTACAACATTTCCATATTCTTCTACAACCCCTCCAGCTCCTTCATAAACCATTACTGTAGCATAATCCACAACTCATATTACATTCATGGCAGGATGATATGCTCCTTTGGAATTGCAAGCACCACTACATGACCTACCACAAAACTATGCACAAATAATACAACAATTTGATGGTACAGGTCCTATAACAACACAACAACACATTGATAAAACAAATGACTTTTCTGATCTAGAAGAAATAGATTTCCATGATGTGAAAATGAGGTTGTTTTCAAAAAATGTAATGGTAGAAGTAAATAAATGGTATAGAGTGTTACCAGCTGGAAGTATTGCATATTTGCATCAATTCCATCAAAGTTTTCTTGCTAGATGGAAAGTTAAGAAGAACCCTCTCCAAATTATTTCAGAATATGAAGGTTTAAAGAGGGCCCCAAATCAAAATATACAGGATTATTGTACTAGGTTTAAAAATTTTGATAACTCTATCCTAGCAGCATTAAAAACCCCACCTAGATTGGACTTAATCCATTTTCCAGAAGAATTTGATGTTAATATGGTTTATCAGTTGAGAGAAAGAAACCCAACCACACTTGAAGAGATGAAAAGTAGTGTTGTTAGTGTAGAGGCTAATTTATTAGTCAAAAGAGCTAAGATAAGAACTAAAATAAGGTTCACTATCAAATAATAACCTTCTTCTTCATTAGACTTAAAACTAGACAATCTAGTTAAAACTATGGAAAATCTTATGGAGAGAATAATTGTGGTAGATAGAACACCTCCTAGGGAACCTCAAGGGGGGCCTAAAATTTGAAATCCAAACTTTAGAATACCACAACCTCAGATCAAAATGAGATAACAAAAAGGTCAAGCTGATCAGCAACAGATCGGACCCCCTTTTCAAGAAATTTTTGTTGAAGAAGAATCAGAAACTATGCAAAAACTAGAATAATATCAAATAAATATTTTTGGAGAAGGTGAAACAGACCTTATTTTTCTAAAAAAAGAAGAACAAGACTCATTTCAATCTTCATTACCAGAGGATATGCCTGCAAATTCACAAGATTATCAACAAGGATATCAAAATTATATTATGGAAGTGCATAAGAAATACAACCTACGAAGCAAAAACACAGCATCAAACCTTCCCAAAACTTCACTGAGTGATACACCTTCTACTAGTCAAACAAAGGAATTCAATCAGAAAGAAACACCTCATAAAGAAAGCCCTTAGAGACAAACTCCTAAAAAACAAGAGGTAAGCATTAAGGAAGTGGAAATGTCTCAAACCTCTTTCAATATTGAAAATGAGCTTTCAAAGGTCCAAATCCCAGTTCCATTTCTTGAATTAGTAAGAAAGGATCTCTATGGAATTCAAGTTGTAAAGGCACTACAAATTGAGGAAGGAAATGGCAGTGTTAATGTGACTGATGATCATCCCAAGTTACTATTCAGACCTGAAGTAGATTGTATTCCTCAAGATGGAAGTTTTCATGCATTTTATGTTAGTCTTAACATCCATGATTTTATTGTGCATAATGCCATGTCAGATTCAGGTGCCTCATGCAATCTTATGCTAAAATCAATTATGGAAAAAATAGGCTTAGATATAAAAAGACCTTCAATATTTTGATTGGAATAGAGTAAAATTCTTGGGATTAATCAAATATTTGTGTGTTACTCTCATTCAAATCCCAACCAAAATTTTAGTAATGGACACTGTTGTGGTTGAAATTCCTCCTAAGTATGGCATGCTCTTTTCAAGATCATGAGGAGAAAAATTACAGGGTACATTACAACTGAACATGACATATGAAAAAATTCTTGTTTTTGGCCAAAAAAATAATATTGTATAGGGAAACCTTAATGAAATATATGGTGAGTAGCTAGGACAAACCCAATAATTATCCCATCTACTCTATGCATTCGGATATGGATTATTTTATCTTGCACAATGATATTTGTTTGGCAACAGAAGATCAAGTTGTAGACATCAAACTAGAGGAAAAGGATATTAAATAAGAACAAATGGAAACCCAAGAACAAGTAAAAAAAGATGGGTTATGGAACATGGATTTTGATGGGGAAGTAAGTAAAGAAGGATATGGTATTGGATTATGGATCTCAAATACACAGTAAGGTACAATAAATAAATATTCTTACAAACTGAATTTTGAATGCACAAATAATGTAGCCGAGTATGAAGCTTTGCTATTAGAAGTGCAAAAATTAAAAAGAATGGGAGCAAAGAATATTTCAATTCACGGGGATTCTGAATTTAATCATAAAACAAATCAAGGGTGAATATTTAGCTAAACATCCTAGAATGAGAGTGCATTGGAATGTTGTTTTAGGTTTTTTGCAGTGTTTTCCAGAATACTAACTATCATTAATTCCTAGAGATCAATTTTTTTTTGCTGATGCATTAGCTACTTATATAAGTACTTGCGAAATTCCTTTTAGAGAAAGAAAAAAACTAGAAATTCAGGTCAAACATAGACATGTTATTCCTGATAATGTCAATTACCAGAATTTTTTTTATAATGACAAACAACTTGATAATTTCCTGCAACTAAAAGAGGACTTTGAAAATTTGAACATTGACATAGGAAAAGATAGTGAAGAAAATAAAGAGGGAAAATTTTTCACTCAAAGTGATGAAAACTTTGAGGAATCTAAAATATTGCAATTAAAGAATAATACAATTCCAAGGGGTCTTGTACTGCTTGAATAATTGTTTGATTTTAATGGTATAGCTAGGAAGACTTCAATTCATCCAACTGGATCCGAAGTAGAGGATTGCAATATAGGTACTGAAGAAAATCCTAAAATTGTTAAGCTCTCTAAGTCATTATCTCCTAAAGAAAAACATAAATACATAAAAAAATTTAAACAATACACAAATGTCTTTGCATGGGGATATCAATATTTAAAGGTTTACGACAAAGACATAATTCAACATACCATACCCATAAAAGAGGATAAAAAACATTTTAAACAAAAAATGAGGAGATTTAATCTTATTTTACTTCTTTTGATAGAGAATTAGGTTAAAAAATTGTTTGATGCAAACATTATAGTACCACTCAAATTCTCTAAATGGGTGTCAAATTTGGTACCAGTTAGGAAACATTTTGGTGAAATAAGGTTGTGTGTGGATTTTAGAAACCTAAATAAAGTCTCTCTCAAATAAAACTACCCCTTACCGAATATGGATCATATACTTCAAAGGGTAGTTGGATGAAGTAAGATTTCATTCCTGGATGGTCTTTTTGGTTACAACAAGATTTTAGTACATCCTGATGACCAAGATAAGATAGCTTTTACAACACCTTGGGGAACTTTTATGTATGTCAAAATTTATTTTGGATTGATGAATGCAGGGGCTACTTTCCAAAGATAAATAGATATAGATTTTGTATATGAAAGAGACAGATTCATTGTGATATATTTAGATGACATAAATTTTTTCTCCAAAGTAAATGAGGATCATTTACATGACTTGAAAATTGTTTTTGAAATATGTAGTAAAAATGGCATATCTTTGAATCCAAAGAAAACTTTGTTTGGTTTAGAAGAAGGAAAATTGTTAGGCCATATAATTTCAAATATGGAATTAAAATTTATCCCAATAGAATTGAAGAAATTATGAAAATTGATCCTCCAAGAAACAAAAAGGAAGTGCAATCATTCAGTGGTCGGATAAATTTCCTTAGGAGATTCATACCCAATCTAGTTGAGCTTCTAAGGGCTATAACTAATATGTTGAGAAAATACACTAAAGTAAAATGGAACCTAGAAGAAAAACATTCATTTGATGAAGTAAAACAATCATTGACATGATCTCTTTTGCTAATTAGCCCTGACTTTACAAAAGATTTCATGGTATTTTCTTTTGCATCTGAACACACCATTGTAGTAGTTTTGTTACATAAAAATAGTGAAGGATATGAACAACCTATTTATTTCTTCAGCAAAGCTTTGAGGGATGCCTCATTAAAATACAATATCATAGAGAAACAAACCTTTTCTTTAGTAAAAGCAATCAAAGATTTCAAAGTTTACGTTCTACATTCCCATATCATTACATTTGTCCCAAATACTGTGGTAAAAGATATCCTTACACAAACTGATCTAGATGGAAAAAGAGGCAAATGGATTGAAATTATTCTAGAATATGACATTGAGATAAAACCCACTAATCTTGTCAAAGGTCAAGGATTGGTAAAAATAATGGTTGAGTCAAATTTTCATGTGCTAGACATAAAATTTATAATTGTACTTGATGAACATGAAGAGCATGCGACTCACAGGTATCAGAAGCATTTGCTACCTCTCTTTGGTATGGAAATATTATTTTTGTATTACAGAATTTAGAAGCTCCTCCTAATTTAACTAAGGAAAAAGATATATTTCTCAAGTTAAAAGCTATGAAATTTTTCATTTTAGATTCAAATGTGTATTGGAAAGATGTTGTAATATCCCAAAAGGGAGAATGCAGTAATAACGAAACATAATATAAGAACTACAACTAAGTTTAAACAATAAATCTAAATACACATCAGAATGCACAGAAATAGTTGAGCGATTTTATTATATAGGAGGTGAAAAATCAAGTACAATAGTGCTCAAAATGTGAGACACTCAAGTCAAAGGGATGGCCTATAATGACCCTGCAATGATCCCATAAGAGGGACTGTGTAACTTCTGAACTACTAGAAGGTAAACTGTGTTGTCCCCGCTACAACTGTTGGGACTACAACTACCAAAAATGTAGAAAGTCAGATCTAGGCAGTATGGGAGCTCCAATGGTGCTGAAATTGTAGATCTAGGCTCTATGATGGATACCCAAGATAACCCAGAAAGGGTTTCTCAGATATGTCAATCTAAGAAAACCACCCATTTAGGGATTCACACATATATTGTTGGGTATGTAGATCTGAAGCTAGATATGATGATATGATGGCTGTAATGATGCACAATTAGATCTATGCAAGAAGGGTTGATCCCTTCACTAGATCCTTGGGCTAAAAGCTCAAGATCTAGCTCCTCCAATATCCTCTACTGAAAATAGTTGTTGGATGAAAAACATCTTCAGAAAACTACGTTGTAAGAGAGGGAGGCTCAATAGCCTACTATTAGATGTGTCAAATCAGCTCTTGAGTGATGGAAATAATAGATCCAATGTAAGGATATGATCCCTCACCGGATTTCCAGCTGAAATATTGGAAACTTCCTTCCTCTAATATATCTACAGGACTAGACTATGAAATCCTTGAAGGTACGGCTGTTGCATGGAGGTAAAACCCAATGGCCTGAATGCCAAATATAGATATGTTGCTCCTGGAAGACTGAATGTGAAGAAAAAAGTGGTAGGATGAATCCTCCACTGGTTTCCTAGCTGAATGCTAGAAAAAACCTTTTGAATATGTCACCAATGCATGATAAGGAATGTTGTACAATCCTCTTCCTTAGAGATCACTCTAGGAAAGAGGTGGGATTCCCGCTCGAGAACACTCTGTGCTAAACAACATTGCAGACTTAGCTAAGCAGATCAAGAATTCATAGATATGCACTAAGACAAATCTAGATCTAAACAGATAAAGAAATGAATAATCCAAATCATGTTTTCTATTGTGCCTTCACTTTCATTATATAGATATGAGCCTTCCATAGCCTAGACCCATTCCAAAACAGCGTTGTCCATGTGGACATAAGTCTCCATGGTTTACTGCATTGTTTCTCCATGTCCTCCATCATGTTCATATGGGGTGATCACCCTCTCCATCATGTGTGCATTAAATGCATCACTTCCTCCACTAACTTATCATACGTGCTCTATGATCTCCTTTGAATGCACTATGATCTTAGTTGACCTTATCAAAGACCCTCATGATGTTACATTTAAGATCCATGATCTTATTTGACTATTTGATCATTGATAATCTATCTCATAAATGAGACATGATCTCCATTAATGGAGCTTCTCCACTACTCCATGATTTTAGATCTAGATCTAGAATATCCACATACACATATTAAAAGTGGATTGTATTCATATTTGAGGTTTGTGGGTTCCTCCACCCTTTTATTTATTTAATTAATTAAGTTTATTAGGAACTCTAATATTCCAAATATCATGTGAAAATTTGGGAATATTACATTCCTCCTCAAAAAAATGTTGCTTGTCCTCAAGCAATTGCAAAAGTAGATGCTAGAGCAATCTGTCTCCCTCTAATTGGCACCTACACAAGGAAGGTCTACCCATTTTCTACAATGATTTATGTATGCCCAGCACCAAATTTTCCTCTCTAGAATATCTAGAGTGATCTCTAACTGTGTAGCTAGATGTCCCTCATTAATCATGAAGCTCCAAGTGACAACCATAACCTGTCCAACATCCTCCACCGTATATGAGATACATAAAGATAAATGGTTCCTTCCACAAGGGGAAAGCTCCAACTCACAAATTAATCCTCCATCCCATGCTACATGAAGTAAAAAGAGGCTTTTCATGCCACCATCCTTAGCCTTGTCGGCCTTGTTGGATCTAAGCATCATCCCAACATTGTACCAAAGAAGAAGTAGAGATATATGGGTAGACAAACGTGTCAAACCATATTCTCCCAATAGAAACCAATGCAGCAATGCTCCCTACCTCCAAGTAAGATCCATCGGAGGAGTGCCTCTTGCTACCATCCTCCAACACTATCATGAAAAGTAGGGGAGTATGTAGGACCAAAGTCCCCCAATAAAATCCATAGCAAGAAGATCTCTTGCTGCCTCTTCATACCATTATGTGAATCATGGAGAAACAACAAAATATTGAAGGACATATGGAATTTCATATCAGCCCAATACAAACAAACTCCATTATCACACATCATGAGAGTATTATTCCATGTTACAAATAATACAAAACACATAAACATGGGAGATGTCATGTGATGGCCAAAATCTCTCGACAAAATTGAACATGCCTTCTTCTGCTTCATTTTTTCATGGATACTGTTAGACTCCGTCTTGTCAGCCCGCTCCAGTCAAATTCACCAAGGTTCATCTCTTGTCATTTGCAGTCACTGATGTTACTCTGGTTCATAAAAGAGTCATTTCAATTCTTGAGCTCAGGGTTTTGTCTTCAGAAGTATTTCAATAACATGTGCAAGCCATAGGAAGGTTCAGTAAGTTATTATTTCAGGAATTTCATCATCATTAATGATCAAAAGGACGATTCTTCTCCAAAACCCTGTTTTGGAGAAGAAATTGGCAAATTAGTTGTTTGTAATAACCATGTAATTTTCTGTCTTGAAGATTTCAAATGCAGGCTCTATGTCACCTTGCCAAACTTCATGCTAAATATCCCTGCAAGCAGACAAAGAAAAGCCCTCATTCAAGTCAGCAAATCAAAAAGGCAATTTGAAAGGCAGAGTTTGTATTAATGTGAAAAAGTGCTGAGCCAAGACAAGTCATTATCCCTGCAAGCAGACAACAAAGAAAACTCTTTTTCTTTAAAAAACCAAGAGAAGTTGCAGAAACAGAAATTTCCCCTGTAATTGTAAAGTACTGGGAACAAGCAAAATTTCCATTTGAGATTGTGCCAAAGCTCGCGAATATTAAAGTGGCTGGAGGCACCATTAAGGGATATGGCTGCCCTGGTCTATCTATTCTTGGGAGTGATCTTGCAATGACTGAACTTGCAAGGGTAGATGCTAGCTGTTCTACATTTATGATGGTGCATACTTACTTGGAAATTCTTACAATTTCAATGTGTGGAAGTGAGGATCAAAAGAAAAATACCTACCAGCTTTAGCTCGACTTGATATTATAGCATGTTGGGCTTTGATTGAACCCAACTATGGCAGTGATGCAAGATCTTTGAACACAACAGCAACCAAGGTGGAAGGTATTTGGAAGTTAGATGGCCAAAAACGATAGATCGGAAACAGTACCTTTGCAGACATACTTATAGTTTTTGCCAGGAATACAATCACAAATCAAATCAACGGGTTTATTGTGAAAAAGGGTGCTCCTGAGCTGAGGGTAGCAAAAATGGAGAATAAAACTGGATTGAAGGTGCGCGCTACCCACATGGTGCGTGCTACCCACATAAACGCCACAGCCAGTGTTAATTAACACGGGCGCTACCCGTTGGGCAGGGGCGCTACCCATACAGCGACAGAGCCCAGAAAATTGTTGTTTTGCACCCAGTTTCGTATCAAATCGACTCCAGCAACTTGCAAACAATGACAATGGGGAAGAACTGGCTTTATTAAGCCTGGCAACTTTAACTGCACATCCTCGAAAGTGGTTCAGACAGCGTTGCAGGCTTTTGTTCATATACCAGATTTGATTGTTTGGTATGGGCCAGATTCATACATGGCATGAAATAATTCAGCACGAATGCTTTTGAGAAAATAATCCTTAAAGCTCGTGGAAGAGGGTCACCTGATGGGCACTTTACGTGTTGCAGTTTGATGGTTTACTAATTCATGAAAGCAGTTTGAAGAAACTTCCACCATGAAGCTCAAAAAACGATCAGTCAAATTCCAGCTCTCTTTTTTGAAAGGGATGTTTCAACAGGTACAATGGCAAGGAAACTTCAGCTTATACCATGATCTATACCTATGACAATATAGGAAGAAATTTGGAGCATGATTTTTGTAAAAGTCTTCTCTGTTTTTAGTCTCTATATCTGGTGTGCGGCCAGTGATCCAACAGATCCTGTTGTTTTAACATCTAAGAAATATTGCAGAACATCAGAGTTTGGAAGGGCTTTGTCCTTCAAGGACTCTTTACCAGGACCAGGTTCAGCTAATGGTGCAAATACGGAGTCACTGGGAGAGAAAACACACTCAGATGGATCTTTTGTTACTGTGATACCAATTAACGAATCCGTCAATCAAGTGAAAAAGGAGAGTGGTTCGAGGATTTTATTATCTTCCCGCATAATTCTTTGTGCTTGGTTTCCTCTGGCTCACAAGTTGAAGAGCTTATGTGGTAGCAAGGCATCTTTAGAGCGGCAGACTTGTGAGGATGACATGCTTTATTGTAGCTTATGTGAAGTGGAGATTTTTAAATACAGCAAACATTGTCGAGTATGTGACAAATGTGTAGATGGTTTTGATCATCATTGTCGGTGGATTAACAATTGTATTGGAAAAAAGAACTACAAGGAATTTTTCGTCCTTATGGTATATGCCTTATTCTTGCTTATTCTGCAGTGGTCAACAGGAATCTTTGTACTTGTGCGTTGCTTTCTTGATCAGAGTCACTTTCATGCGAAGATTATGTCTAAGATGGGTAGTAGTTTCTCTCTTGGACCATTCATTGTGGTATTGGGTTCTTGCACTATTTTGGCTATGGTTGCTACACTTCCTCTTGGACAACTTTTCTTCTTTCACATTTTGCTCATAAAAAAGGGTGTCAGCACCTATGATTATATTGTAGCAATGAGGAAGCAAGAGCAGCAAAATATGGATGAAGGAACGTAGAGTCCTCAAATGTCACATGCAAGCTCCGTCTCAGCATTTAGTGGTCCAAGCTCAATTAATGCTTTGCAACATGGCTCTTGGTGTAATCCCCCACAGCTATTTGTCGAGAATGCTGTATTGCCACCAGATAATATCAAGTCTTCTATCAAGGGAGGTAATGGAAGTATAAAGAGGACACCTAGTGAATGAATGGTACAAAGGAACAAGAGGCCAGTGAAACTAAGTCATTGGGCCCTAGCTCGTATGAATGTTGAAGAGGTTTCAAGGGTAGCTGCCCAAGCGAGAAAGAAGTCCAAAGTTCTGTTTCCCATATCCAAACAAGAAGGTATGATAGTGATAGAGACAGATAGTAGTCTGGAAAGCAGCAGTAGAGATCTAAGCATAGAAATAAAGTATCTAGTTGACAACGAAGGCTATAAGTTTATTCTCGACTTATTATTTTTATATTAGGCATCTTGACTGCCTATACCTGTAACTGGAGATAAGAAGATGGCATTCGGAGAGCAAATGATTGTTTTGCCTTGGGCATCCAGGATAATGGAAATATTGCGAATTTTGTTGTCATTAATATGTGTTCGCTGGTGATTGCAGCTGGAACCGGTAGAATTTTAGTTTAAAGGTTATTTTTGTTGGTTTTATTCAAAACAGTAAGTGAATGCAAATAGTCCGAGAAGTAAACCAAAACTACTTACCACAGCAGAAGAATAGGATTCGATTCCTATTTAAGACTTCAGTTAATGTTTCAAATGGATCTGCGCTCCAGTTTGTGTCTTTCAATTGGCCATCAGAGGATTTTAAGGGGAACGATCTTCTGTTTTTAGAACAAAGAGATGACTCTATCTCTATTTTTGTAACTTCAGGTGAAACAGCGCCCTTGTTTTGGGTCGATCTGTTTTCTCCTAGCATAGTTTATTTAATGTATTGAAAAATCATTTGTAAAGAGGGGGGTAGAGTTCTGAGAGGTGTGTGGAAGAGAGAACAGAGTTTCATTGTACAGTTTTTGACAGGGATTTAATGAAAAAATACAGCTCTGACTCCTGAGATTCTTGTGGTGTGGATTTAGCATTTTGTCTTTTCTTATGTTTCATATGTAGCTTGTAATGTTTTACATTTCATTTCATAATCATTTTCTGTTGAATACTTTTAAGTGAGAAAGGCAGAATCCAGTTTACTGTTATGCCTTGGGAGGTATTCATTTTCTATGTTTTCTTCAGTTTGATAAGGATTCAACTATTGCCCTTGTCAACCTCGCAGCAGTCTTTCACTCCATATAATTCCAATTTGATTGTTAAACTTCATGCTTATCTTGCCTCAGGAGATAATCTGCGTTTTTCATTTAATCCTTGCTCTTGCTGTCTTTTCCCCATGCAACCCAAAAAACCCAATCATTTATGAAAAAACCCTTTTCTTATCTATTTACTAGCCTAAAATCAATATCAGTGTTTCATTTAGGTCATCTCAGATCCTATTGGACATCTTTCACTGAGTTTGACCCGGAGAGAGCCCTCTCCTGTCCTCGTAGGGCTAGCTACGAGGCTAAGCTTGGTTTGATGTTACCTCGAGTTTTGCCTTCTTCAGCCTGAGGCAGATTTGAGTGCTAACATAGTGGCGACCATACTGGGGACGTCCTCCCCGGTAAAGGATAAAAAATTTCAGATCCGATTGCTGATGGTGGACAGCAGTCAGACATCGCAAGGCTGAAATCATTCACCGGCAACTTCATTCACTGAACAATCCAGAAATTGATGCTTATGGTGACTTCACTGCAGGGAGATCAGTAGCTGTGAGGTTTTCAAGATGGACCGAATCACAAGAAGATACGCTCCCATGAGCCGAGATCACATTCCAGGTTTTCCGAATAAGATGACCAAGGTAGATTGGTCAAGGAGTCTGCCTACGTTTAACGATGATGGTAAGAAAGATGTTGCTTTACATTTAGTTAGATTTCACATGCATATTCGCAAGTTAAAGGTGGATTTTCCTGAAGATTGCTTGATGAAGATATTCCTGGCCACTCTGGATGGTGAAGCTCAGTCATGGTATGAAAATTTGTCGCCGGCCTGTATTTACTGTTTAAAGGATTTTCATGCCCTGTTCATTGAAAGATATCAAGTATCTTATCCATCATTAAATTTAGTTCATGACTGTTGCAAACATGCTTCTACTTTTATTGAAAGCCTTGAGAAATATTATGAAGATGATAATTTCATGGATGATGAGATCATGGAGGCTCTGTACGAGAATCCATTTCAGCAATATGAAGAGAACCTGGAGGATACCCATCAAGATGCTCAGGAAATTTTGCAGCAGAATCAAGATCAGCAGGTAGAAGATGGCCATATGGCTGAAAATGATGAAAGAGAAAGTGTCATTTCAGATCTGCCCATAGAAGAAGACAACATGCAGATTGCAGATTGTGATAATGTCCAGACAGCTACTTCAGATTCAGATTCAGATCATGATGACCAAGCATATCTTGTGCTGAAGCCCATTAAAGAGAACTCTGCTGTTGAAATCATCTGGAATGCAGAAGACACAGTAATGGATCCAAATGTTCTCAGTCATACTGTCAGTCCATCATTAGAACACAGCCTTCATGAAGAAGCAATCCAGTCAGTTCATGAAAAACAGAATGAGATCTTTGTGCAAGTAAGTGATAAGTCTCCTTTCAATAACTCAGTAATAAATGGTAGTTTGAATGCCCTGTCATATGAAGATAATTACTGTTTAAGCAGAAGAAAACAAAAAGCATTGTCTCCTTTGTCTGAAGATGAGATAGATCAGCTATTGAAAGGTCATGTTACAGCTCAAGTTAAAGCAGATTTGCAGTGTGCAAATGGTCAAGAAAGTGTTGGTGAAACTTCTTCCTCTTTTGAAAAAGATGACTGTCTTGTAATCAGTTGTATAGATCAGCAAACAGATAATTTTTTCTTTCACAAAGATGATAACGCTGTCATGTTGGATAATATTGAAGATTGTTTTTTGTTTAAGAATTACCTAGATCATGAAGTTGAGGAATATATGCCAGAATTTCTCATAGTCAAGGAACCTATAGCTAACACTCAGATGGCAGATTTGTGCATTTCTATCCCTCAGAAATCAATTGTCCTTTCAGATCAGAATGAAGTGAATACTAGTATTTTTGCAGCTGGATCTCCAGATAAGCCAGTGTTTCAGGATTTTCAAGACCCCTTCAGCATTCTTCTGCAAACATTAGAAAAGATAAATATTGCCTGGTTCATTATCATAAGCTTTGGTTTCAGTGGTTATTTTGAGTTGCTACAGGTTCATCATTCCGCCTGCTCAAGGAAAGTAAGAGCAGAAATTTGGGGTGTAGCCATCTGCTGGATTGGTTACATTGGAAGGCACACTACACATGATTGTATATATCACATCAGTATGCAGGTGGTTGCCATCATGATTTTAAAACTTGATGGACTGCTGCCCTTTTAAAAAGTTTTTGTTTTAATTCAGTCATTTCAATTTGCATCGAGTCAGTTTGAGTAGTTTTTCCAGTTAATAATTTGAGTCATCAATCTTTTGTCGTTTCTTTGAAATAATGATTCCATCGCCCAATGGATGGAGGCACTGTCTGCTCTCCCAAAGATCTGCTGTTCTTGGCACCTCCAAGAAGCGGCAGCTGCCATCCCCATTGGAGCCAATGTTAGACTCCGTCTTGTCAGCCCGCTCCAGTCAAATTCACCAAGGTTCATCTCTTGTCATTTGCAGTCACTGATGTTACTCTGGTTCAGAAAAGAGTCATTTCAATTCTTGAGCTCAGGGTTTTGTCTTCAGAAGTATTTCAATAACATGTGCAAGCCAGAGGAAGGTTCAGTAAGTTATTATTTCAGGAGTTTCATCATCATTAATGATCAAAAGGATGATTCTTCTCCAAAACCCTGTTTTGGAGAAGAAATTGGCAAATTAGTTGTTTGTAATAACCATGTAATTTTCTGTCTTGAAGATTTCAAATGCAGGCTCTATGCCACCTTGCCAAAATTCATGCTAAATATCCCTGCAAGCAGACAAAGAAAAGCCCTCATTCAAGTCAGCAAATCAAAAAGGAAATTGGAAAACAGAGTTTGTATTAATGTGAAAAAATGCTGAGCCAAGACAGGCCACCATCCCTGCAAGAGACAACAAAGAAAACTCTTTTTCTTTAAAAACCAAGGGAAGTTGCAGAAACAGAAATTGCCCCTGTAATTGTAAAGTACTGGGAACGAGCAGAATTTCCATTTGAGATTGTGCCAAAGCTTGCGAATATTAAAGTGGCTGGAGGCACCATTAAGGGACATGGCTACCCTGGTCTATCTATTCTTGGGAGTGCTCTTGCAATGACTGAACTTGCAAGGGTAGATGCTAGCTGTTCTACATTTATGATGGTGCATACTTACTTGGCAATGCTTACAATTTCAATGTGTGGAAGTGAGGATCAAAAGAAAAATACCTACCAGCTTCAGCTCGACTTGATATTATAGCATGTTGGGCCTTGATTGAACCCAACTATGGCAGTGATGCAAGCTCTTTGAACACAACAACAACCAAGGTGGAAGGTAGTTGGAAGTTAGATGGCCAAAAATGATAGATCGGAAACAGTACCTTTGCAGACATACTTATAGTTTTTGCCAGGAATACAATCACAAATCAAATCAACGGGTTTATTGTGAGAAAGGGTGCTCCTGAGCTGAGGGTAGCAAAAATGGAGAATAAAACTGGATTGAAGGTGCGCGCTACCCATACAGGGTGCGCGCTACCCACTTAAACGCCACAGCCAGTGTTAATTAACACGGGCGCTAACCACTTGCCGGGCGCTACCCGTTGGGCAGGGGCGCTACCCATACAACGACAGAGCCCAGAAAATTGTTGTTTTGCGCCCAGCTTCGTATCAAATCGACTCTAGCAACTTGCAAACAGTGACAATGGGGAAGAACTGGCTTTATTAAGCCTGGCAACTTTAACTGCACATCCTCGAAAGTGGTTCAGACAGCGTTGCAGGCTTTTGTTCATATACCAGATTTGATTGTTTAGTATGGGCCAGATTCATACATGGCGTGAAATAATTTAGCACGAATGCTTTTGAGAAAATAATCCTAAAAGCTCATGGAAGAGGGTCACCTGATGGGCACTTTGCGTGTTGCAGTTTGATGGTTTACTAATTCATGAAAGCAGTTTGAAGAAACTTCCACCATGAAGCTCAAAAAACGATCAGTCAAATTCCCAAATTTCTTTTGAAAGGATGTTTCAACAGTACAATGGCAAGGACTAACCCCTCGTACTCATGATCTATACCAGATGCAACTATAGGAAGAAATTTGGAGCATGATTTTGTAAAAGTTTGGATCCTTCTCGTTTTAGTCTCTCATTACTGTGTTAAGCGTGATCCAGTTACATCCCCATTGCTTTTAACATCTAAGAAATATTGCACATCGTAGTTTGAATTGGGGCTTTGTCCTTCAAGGACTCTTTACCAGGACCAGGTTCAGCTAATGGTGCAAATACGGAGTCACTGGGAGAGAAAACACACTCAGATGGATCTTTTGTTACTGTGATACCAATTAACGAATCAGTCAATCAAGTGAAAAAGGAGAGTGGTTCAAGGATTTTATTATCTTCCTGCATAATTCTTTGTGCTTGGTTTCCTCTAGCTCACAAGTTGAAGAGCTTATGTGGTAGCAAGGCATCTTTAGAGCGGCAGACTTGTGAGGATGACATGCTTTATTGCAGCTTATGTGAAGTGGAGATTTTTAAATACAGCAAACATTTTCGAGTATGTGACAAATGTGTAGATGGTTTTGATCATCATTGTCGGTGGATTAACAATTGTATTGGAAAAAAGAACTACAAGGAATTTTTCGTCCTTATGGTATCTGCCTTATTCTTGCTTATTCTGCAGTGGTCAACAGGAATCTTTGTACTTGTGCGCTGCTTTCTTGATCGGAGTCACTTTCATGCGGAGATTATGTCTAAGCTGGGTAGTAGTTTCTCTCTTGGACCATTCATTGTGGTATTGGGTTCTTGCACTATTTTGGCTATGGTTGCTACACTTCCTCTTGGACAAATTTTCTTCTTTCACATTTTGCTCATAAAAAAGGGTGTCAGCACCTATGATTATATTGTAGCAATGAGGGATCAAGAGCAGCAAAATATGGATGAAGGAACGCAAAGTCCTCAAATGTCACATGCAAGCTCCGTCTCAGCATTTAGTGGTCCAAGCTCAATTAATGCTTTGCAACATGGCTCTTGGTGCAATCCCCCACAGCTATTTGTTGAGAATGCTGTATTGCCACCGGATAATATCAAGTCTTCTATCAAGGGAGGTAATAGAAGTATAAAGAGGACACCTAGTGAACGAATGGTACAAAGGAACAAGAGGCCAGTGAAACTAAGTCGTTGGGCCCTAGATCGTATGAATGCTAAAGAGGTTTCAAGGGTAGTTGCCCAAGCGAGAAAGAAGTCCAAAGTTCTGCTTCCCATATCCAAACAAGAAGGTATGATAGTGATAGAGACAGACAGTAGCCTGGAAAGCAGCAGTAGACATCTAAGCACAGAAATAAAGTATCTAGTTGACAACGAAGGCTATAAGTTTATTCTCAACTTATTATTTTCATGTTGGGCATCTTAACTGCTTATACCTGTAACTGAAGATAAGAAGATGGCATTCGGAGAGCAAATGATTTTTTTGCCTTGGGCATCCAGGAAAATCAAAATATTGCGAATCTTGTTGTCATTAATATGTGTTCGCTGGTGATTGCAGCTGGAAACAGAAGAATTTTAGTTTAAAGGTTATTTTTGTTGGTTTTATTCAAAACAGTAAGTGAATGCAAATAGTCCGAGAAGTAAACCAAAACTACTTACCATAGCAGAAGAATAGGATTCGATTCCTATTTAAGACTTCAGTTAATGATTCAAATGGATCTGCGCTCCAGTTAGTGTCTTTAAATTGGCCATCAGAGGATTTTAAGGGGAACGATCTTCTGTTTTTAGAACAAAGGGATGACTCTATCTCTATTTTTGTAACTTCAGGTGAAACAACGCCCTTGTTTTGGGTCGATCTATTTTCTCCTAGCATAGTTTATTTAATGTATTTAAAAATCATTTGTAAGGGGAGAGAGTTCTGAGAGGTGTGTGGAAGAGAGAACAGAGTTTCATTGTACAGTTTTTGACAGGGATTTAATGAAAAAATACAGCTCTGACTCCTGAGATTCTTGTGGTGTGGATTTAGCATTTTGTTTTTTCTTATGTTTCATATGTAGCTTGATAGCTTGTAATTTTTACATTACATTTCATAATCATTTCTATGTGAATGCTTTTAGGTGAGAAAGGCAGAATCCAGTTTACTACTCTGCCTTGGGAGGTATTCATTTTCTATGTTTTCTTCAGTTTGATAAGGATTCAACTATTGCCCTTGTCAACCTCGCAGCGGTCTTTCACTCCATATAATTCCAATTTGATTGTTAAACTTCATGCTTATCTTGCCTCAGGAGATAATCTGTGTTTTTCATTTAATCCTTGCTCTTGCTGTCTTTGCCCCATGCAGCCCAGAAAACCCAATCATTTATGAAAAAACCCTTTTCTTATCTATTTACTAGCCTAAAATCAATATCAGTGTTTCATTTAGGTCATCTCAGATCTTGTTGGACATCTTTCACTGAGTTTGACCCGGAGAGAGCCCTCTCCTATCCTCGTAGGGCTAGCTACGAGGCTAAGCTTGGTTTGATGTTACCTCAAGTTTTGCCTTCTTCAGCCTGAGGTAGATTTAAGCGCTAACAGATACACAAGGCACGAGTCAAAGAAATATGAGCTATTGGGTGGTTACCATACTCACCCAAGAGCAGCCAACGCAACCATGCCTCCTTCTTCATTTCATGAGTGTTTTTCAAGGCATGGATAAAAGAAATAGGAGACTTTGGGTAGTAACAAAACTCTCCCAAGAGAAACCAACGTAACCAAGCTTGTTGGCCCACGTCATATATATGCAAGTGGTCATGCAACCCCTTGCTTATCATCCTCACCCACTCATCCTAATGTGGATGATGAATGATGTATTGCATAAACATGGTATCCTCCCTTTATAGAATACCATCCTCCCCAAACTGATGAAGAACTTTTCACTCCATGAAATATTGAAGTGCACCTCCAATGAGATCTCTCGATGAGATTTTCTTTTCACCAAAGGCCCTCCAAAACCAAAGAGGTTCTAGATCTGCTGCAGGTAGAATTTTTTCTTTGAGTTGTGAGATGCTCATTGAGAAAGTGTCATATCGAAAGGAGAAAAGATTCCTCATCTCAATATGTCTACCATTTATCATCTTTACCTCCATTGCTTCATGAGTGAATCTACCTTTAGAATTCTCCAAGAATAATGGGGCTCCTTCATTATCACTACTACTAAGTGACAACGTTGTAGATCTGCATGTTGGTACATATTTTGTCTCATAATGCTGATTTCATAACCAGTTATTTCACATAGGATCATGCTCATCCCATTTTAGAAACTATACACTTCAACTCAAAGGGTTGAATGTAGCTCAAGAATGATGAACTGGGATAATTATTCATCTCTTCCTTCATTAGATCAAGGGTCCTCTACGCTATGATAGTTCACTACTTCAAACCAGCTTTTTGTTCCAACCCTTGGTTATGCATTGGCCCTGATGGCATGTCCCCATAAGTTCCAATAATATCTACTAAAAAAATATGTGATGAATATGTATGCATACCTTGGATCAACTGATGTGTGGGAACCTCTTGCAAGAACACAAGAGTTCCTCCAACTGGGAAAATGGTGTCTCCAACTGCTGGTAAGAGTGATGGTTTCTCTTCTCCAAGTGTACCAGCACTGGGATCTACCTCCTCTTCCTCATGCATCTCCTGAATCATGCATGGGACTCTATGCGTCAATATCTTAAGACTATCTTGCAAATATGCAAGTGCCTCTCCTCCGGATACAAGTACTTCTGTAGCTGGTGGTGAATGTAGTGACCCCTTGTCCAGAGTGATAAGAATGACATCCTCCTTTGTTTCCTTAGGAAATTTCTCTTTGTGACACATCTCTGGTTTTCTGACATCAAACTTCTTCCTCAAAATGTGAAAGAAATCTGAATATTTAGTCACCTTAGCATGCTCCATGTGACCAAACCACCAACCATTGGCTTCACAAAAAATATGAAGTGCTCCAATCTGGACAACCTCTTTTTCAGCCACAGGATGTAGCATGAAAAATTTATCTAACTCTTTCCTCCAAGACTTAACAATGCTTAAGGAAGATCCATCAAATGTAGGCAAATAAAATCTATTATGCCTCTTTCTTCTATTGTTGCTATAGGATCTTCTTTCTCCTTTGAGTTCGAAGAATTCTTGGAGAGTTAGACTCTCTTTGAATTCTCTAGATTTTGCTTTGTACTCTTCAAGATACATACTAAGAGTATCATGAGTATTAGGTTCTCTTATTTCTTCATTTATATACCTTTCACCCTCTTCAGAGAAAGTGGGCATAGTAGATATATGAGGAGATCTATGATTATCTGGTTTTCTTTTTTGCTGATAGGAAGTGCTTGGAACTTCCTCATCAAATATTCTTCTTGGGTCCTCCATTTTCCTTTCCCTCTTCATTTGATTGACCTCTTTGGAGGGATTTTGCATGGATCTAAAGAGAGGAGTGGAAAAACTACAATCCTCCTTCATGATAGATCTCATCTATCTGCTTCTTCTTTTAATGCAAAAGTTGAAGTGTCCACAAGTTGAGCCAAAGATCATGCTCTGATACCACTGTAATATCTCAAAAGGGAGAATGTAGTAATACTGAAACACAATATAAGAACTGCAACTAAGTAAACAATAAATCTAAATACACATCAAAATGCACAGAAATAGCTAAGCCATTTTATTATATAGGAGGTGAAAAATCAAGTACAACAATGCTCAAAATATGAGACACTCAAGCCAAAGGGATGGCCTGGAATGACCCTACAATGATCCCACAAGAGGGACTATGTAACTGTTGGAAGGTAAACCACGTTTCCCTATTGCAACTGTTGGGACTGCAACTACCAGAAAGATAGAAAGTCAGATCTAGGCAGTATGGGAGCTCCGATGATGCTAAAATTGTAGATCCAAGATCTATGATGGATACCTAAGATAACCTAGAGAGGGTTTCTTAGATCTTTCAATCTAAGAAAAATTCCCTCTTAGGGCTTCACATATATTGCTGGGTATTCAAATCTGAAGCAATATCTGATGATATGATGACTGCAATGATGCACAATCAGATCTATGCAAGAAGGGTTGATCCCTTCACTAGATCCTTGGGCTAAAAGCTCAAGAGCTAGTTCCTCCAATCTCCTCTAATGAAAACAGATGCGAGATGAACAAAAACTTCAGAAAACTACGCTGTAAGAGAGGGAGGCTCAATAGCCTATTGGTAGATGTGTCAAATCAGCTCTTGAGTGATGCAAACAATAGATCCAATATGAGGATATGATCCCTCATAGGATTTCCAGCTGAAATACTGGAAACTTCCTTCCTCCAATAGATCTAAAGGAATGGACTGCACAATCCTTGAAGGGAATGTTGTTGCATGGAGGTAAAACCTAATGGCCTGAATGTTGGATATAGATCTTCTGCTACTGGAAGACGGAATGTGAAGAACAAAGTGGTAGGATGAATCCTCTATTGGTTTCCTAGCTGAATGCTAGAAACAACCTCCTGAAGATGGCACCAATGCCTGATAAGGAATGTAGTACAATTTTCTTCCTTAGAGATCACTCTAGGAAAGAGGTGGGATTCCTGCTCAGGAACACCCTATACTAACCAGCATTGCAGTCTTAGCTACACAGCTCAAGAATGCATAGAGATGTCCTACGACAAATCTAGATCTAAACAGATAAAGAAATTAATAATCCAAATCATGCCTTCTATTGTGCCTTCACTTTCATTATATAGATATGAGCCTTCCATAGCTTAGGCCCATTCCAAAACTATGTTGTGCATGTGGATATTAGTCTCCATGGTTGACTGCATTGTTTCTCCATGTCCTCCATCATGTTCATATTGGGTGATCACCCTCTCCATCATGTGTGCATTAAATGCATCACTTCCTCCACTAACTTATCATAAGTGCTCTATGATCTCCTTTGAATGCACTATGATCTCAAATGACCTTATCAAAGATCCTCATTATTTTAAATTTAAGATCCATGATCTTATTTGACTGTTTGATCCTCCATAATCTATCTCATAAATGAGACATGATCTCCATTAATGGTGCTACTCCACTACTCCATGATTTTAGATCTAGATCTAGAATATCCACATACACATATTAAAAGTGGATTTTATTCATCTTTGAGGTTTGTGGGTTCTTACACCCTCTTATTTACTTAATTAATTAAGTTTATTAAGAACTCTAATATTCCAAATATCATGTGAAAATTTGGGGATATTACAGATGTTGGAGGTGTTTTGATAAAAAATTTATTGCAGGATGAAGCAGACAAATTCGTGAAGGAATTCCATCAAGGATACTATGGAGGACATTTATACTCGAAAACAACAGCTAAAAAAATCCCAAGGGTTGGTTTTTACTGGCCTACCCTATTTGCAAATGTTCATAAGAATTTTACTACATTCCATTAGTGCCAAATATTTGAAGAGTTAAAAAAAAAAAATTTACCTTTTCCTGATTGAAACCAATTTCAGTTGAGATTCCTTTCTAGCAATGGGGTCTGGATTTTATTGGAGAAATCCATCCATGTTCTTCAGCTCAACATAAATGGATTTTGACAGCCACGTACTACTTCACTAAGTGGATTGAGGCTATTCCAACCAGATAATCTACAAATAATGTAATCATTCCATTTTTAGAAGGCAATATTCTTTCCATATTTGGCTATCCAATTAAGATCATTACTGAAAATGTTGTTGCTTTCAAATCAAAGACAATAATTGAATTTTTTCACAAATATAACATAAATTTAGGACACTCTACTGCCTATTACGCACAAGGTAATGGGTTAGATGAGTCTTCTAACAAGGTTTTAGTCAACATCATAAAGAAACTATTGCAGTAAAAATCCATGGCATAAGAAGTTGATTAATGCCTTATGGGTTGACAGAATTGGCGCAAATAAATCCATTGGAATGTCTCCTTTCCAATTGGTATATGGAGTGGGTACAATTTTTCCTACCTCCCTGGGAATTCCTATGCTAAAATTGTTGCAGGAATCACAAGTAGAGGAAAATGACTTACAAATAAGGATAAATCAAACCATACATTGGCAACAATATAGGGAGGAGGTCTACAACAAAATTCAAGTAATTCAGGACAAAATCAAGAAGACCTATGACAAAAGGACCAAAGCAGATGATTTTAAATTTAATGGTCCAGTTTTGAAGTGGGATGCCAAGAATGAATACAAAGGCATGCATGGTAAATTTGATAGTATGTGGAAAGGACCTTTCCAAATTGAAGCCTGCCAAGGAAATAATGCATTCTTTTCGAAGGACTTGACTGGAGAAGAATTCCCAAGTGTATCTGTCAATGGCAGACTGCTCAAACACTATTTTTCTAAAGAATAGATAAGTTTTTATTTAGATCATTGTGAATATCATTTTATTTTTCTACTGCAAGTGTGGGTGGCTAACATCACAAATTGAAGCTCGAAGAGAAGGCCCTAAGTTTATGATGATTTGTTTCCATATTTATAATAACAATAGTGAATCAATTCAGCTGCAGAATACGAACAATATGCCCAATGGATTAGGCTACTAGTCTACGATGTTCTTGGCACCTCACAAGGAGGATTCCATCCTCATTGGAGCCACTATTAAGGTCCTATATTTTATAAGATAAATTGATAAATATCTATTGATTTGTATAAATATGTTTTAAATAATATTTCATCCTGCAAATTATTTCCAAGAAAAATAAACATAAAAATTAAAATTAAAATAAACAAAAAGGATATATATATATATATATATATATTTGTGAAAGAAAAAAATGAAATAAAATAAATGAAAAAATGAAAAAATAAATGAGAAAAAAACCCCAAATAAGTGAGCTAGTCTAAATGCCACCCAAATAAAAATGAAAAATATGCATAAACTTAGAAAAAATAAGAAATATGCTTGCTAGTCCAAGTGCAGCATTAGAGATAAATTGAATAAGTTTAATTAGAATAATCACACCTTTTAAGTGTGATTAATTTGTGTAATAAAGTGAGTTTTATTAGTTTTTTACAAAGTAAGGTTTAATTAGTCTAATCACATCATTAAGCATGATTAATTGGTTTGTAATAAATTTTTGTGGGAAACGACGTTTTTTGTCATTATATGAGAAAGTGTGTGTCAGATCCGATGGCAGAGATCAAACTTGCCTGAATCAATAGTGGGCCAGCAACTTTAGAACCCTCCAATCCATCCAACGGTTAAGGGGGGGGGTGGTGGTTCGAAAAGCGGGTTCGCCTTTCTTGTTCCTTGCTACATGGTGCCCTTTAATGTTATTCGCACCCTCCCACCCCGCCAAAAATAGGTTACCACCTCACCCCCCCTTAAATCTGCTTATCCCGCTCCCGCCAAAATACTTGACCATTAACATTTCCCCTCTGCTCCATCCCATTCCCACCACGTATCCCCTCACTACCATTTGTATCTCCTGCACGGCCCTGCTCCCCTTACCATTACACTACCTACCCAACCAAATCCCCCCGTGTGGCCTACCTGTTATTATTTCCAACGGATCTACTCTGATAATGTCTAAACTCCAACAATTAGTGGTTTTCTCTATAAAACAAATATTGTCCTATTCTAACGACCCCTCCTGCACATTATTCTAAACTGTTCAAAAATCCAAATTGCCGCAACAAACCATTCAACCATTTAATATGCCAGCACAACCTAGATCAACAAATCCAGAGCCTGTACAACTTCCAAGTCATCGAGCTTACTTGTCAACCAACTGCAAATTATCAATCCACCTCTCTTCATTCAACCAAATTCCCAAGTAATTGCACAAATTCTGATCTTTTTCTTTTTCATCATGGCTCCAAAAATAAAATCCAAGAAAGTTGTTGATGAAAACCCTATGCTATGTCCTGTCATTGACCTAGACCACCTGCCCTTGGTATATCAGGAGTATAAGATACTTGAAGCCACTTGTGAATCCGATCTTTATGAACTTCACAACTGGTTAAAACAAAATTTCATTGATTAGAGTGATGAATTGGGTTTTTGGGACTCCTTCCTGCCCCAATTCATCTTTCCCCAAACTCATCACTTTCTTGAATTTGTGGCATGGTTCCATTCCAAATATATCCCTAGCCAAAGAGCCATTGTAGCCCACAATGGTGACATTATTTTCACCATAACCCCTCATTCAATTAATCAAATGTTGTGAATTCCTGAGCCAATTAATCTAATCTTAGAAAATCAAAATATTGACTCCCTAAAAAAATTCTTTAAAGAGTCACTCATGGATCTTTACAAGAACCTTACCTTCCCCAACAGAGCCAAAATTTTGAGATTTTATTACCTTAGGATGACCATTTACCTAAGAAAAGTCCCCATTATCCATCCTCCATGTTCTTTGAAATGACCAAGCAAATTATCTCCATATTTTTTTGTTTACTTGATTATCAATCTAATCGGTGAGTTGATGAAACCATCATGGGATTCCTATCAATTTTCTCAAAGGATGAAAATCCCTCAATTATTTTCAACTATAGTTAGTTCTTATCAAATTCCATTCACAAAAAATTCCTTAAGTTTTCCACAGAATGCAGTTTTAAATATGCTTTAATTTTTAGTGTACATTACAAAAATTGAATTAACAAGGAGATTCCCAATCTATAATTCATTGGACTTCCTTGGTAAGGGAGCACACCAATGAATTTACCTACAGTGACTATGCTGAAAAGTTTTTGTATGTAGCTTCCCGCCTATTGAAAAATGATGTTTAACCAAGAACAGGGCAAAAGATAAAGAGATTTCTACATCTTAGTGAACAAACTAAAACAAGTGATTGTTACTTGTACCAAAACTACACAAGAATTAGAGTGTATGGATGTGAAATACATCCATACAAATTACCCAAGTATGTCCCTATGAGAATTGTTTCATTAGAATATATTAGACAAATGATCAACATGGATGATCTACATTTTTTTTGCAACAAAGAAGAAGTCTCAATTTAAAATCAAGACACAGGTTGGACCTTTTATTTGCAACACCAGGGCAGTAGGCAAGGAAGCTGAATTTGTCTTAAAGAAAATGAATTTCAAACTCAGTTATACCTAGTCATATGAACCCTTTGGCATCATCTCAAAATTCAAAGTAGAGCATAATAATACTTCCTATACTCTCACTCCAAGGCCTGAGATAGAATACATTACAAGAGGTAGAAGATAATTTTATATCTACAACAATTGCACAAACTCCAGAACCAAAAGATAGATAAGATAAAAGGCCAAGGTAAGATATTTCTCCTTTAGTCACAAAGATTGGAGAAAAATATTTCTTAATCTATAAGAAGAATTAGAAGACCAATCCAACATCATATTTCTTTCATGAATATGATATACAGTATACTATAGTTCTAAAAGGTTCTTGTGCTTCTATTTTTCCAAGAACTAAATATATTTTTAAAGAATATCCATCCTCCTCTGTCTCTCAAGAGCCTCTAGAAACATCTAAAACAACATAGTTTGCTCATGACCAGGATGAACCAAATAAATTTTCCAAGTATAAAGAAATTAAGAAGAAAAATGAGATGCTTAAGGCTACCACCTATTCCCAATTCTAGAAACATACAACAACAACACAAAACATGCTTATTTCTTCCTTTGAAACAGAGAAAGGACAGACGTAGATTTCCTTCCTCAAAGCAGCAGTTCCTTCTCCCAAAAATGTAGATAACTACGATAAGTATGTTTTTTCCTTCGACGCAGATTAGATTCATCCATTAATCACATGGACCTGTATAAACAAACAGGTGAGATGATGTATTCAACTTTGAAAAACAAGGCAATGACAAATTCCAAATTACAAACTTTAGTCAACAACATCCAATCTCATATAAAACTTGAGAAGATATCCTCTTTGGCTAAGGACACAAAGATTAAATCATTAGAGGATCTGGTGATAAAATTAGGATATGATCCTAAAGATATAAAGGCTGCAGAAGAAATTGTTAAAAGAAATAATGCAGAAATTGCAGCATTAAGGAAACAACTCACACTTCCATCCACTGAAGATACTTAAGCCAAAGAATTTGGACACGTAGAACAAGATAAAGAATACATTTTCAAGATCACCATTGAAAAAAATGTCCAAATTAAACAGATGGAGATTGAAAACGATAAATTTTTAAAGGAAAATGAACAATCCTCTCAGCTAATAGTTATTCCACTCACAACAGTTCCTATTGCAGGTATATCAAAAAAAGAATCATCCACTTTAGAAGCCATCACAACAGGGGTACATTCAGCAGGAGAATTGATCAAAGACATGGAAGAAATTTCCATCAAAGGGAAAGAAATCTAAAATCTAAAATCTCGGCTCAAAAACCTTAAGGAATAGAAGTTAAAATTTGACAATAAATATGTAGCAGAGCTTCAAAAGAGTCACAAACATGCTCAGAGAATTGAAAAACCAGAAAATGATTCTGTTATGGGTCAAACAATTGCACAGGCTAAGGAGAACATATGGTTCAAAATAAATGAAGAAATCACTTAAATTTGTCCCTCTATTGATATATTTTTTGATGAGGAGGAACTAGGACAAAGATAAAAGGATATCATTGCAAAGGTAAAGGAACGTTTTGGACAAATGTCAGGTGAAGCCAATATATTGATCAAGGTCCTAAATTCAAAAAATAAGGATGATTTAGAATAATTTGAGATCACATACATGATTGAAACCATCCTTGAAGTAAAAAGGGTCCTTACAAAAAAGAATCTAATGTTTCAGTTAGAAAATAATTTCTATATCCTGTTGGCCAGCATTCATAAATTTCATAGAAAATTCAATGTGCTGAATAAAAAAGGGTTTCCAAGGCTAAAATGAATTGGAGATAAGATAATTAAACTGGAGGATTATCAGCAAAAATTATACACCATATCCAAGTACAAATCAAATTTTTTTACTATCAAAGGAACAATTATAGGAAAATCCTTCATGGATGGTTTGGAATTCGACCTGCTCCTTAAAAATGAAATAAAACATATGTTCCTAGTCAAACCAAATTTCCAAAAATATACAGAGGTAGATGAAACTTACAGGAAGTAAGCTAAATTCTCCATCCCATATGAGAATAGATGGGATAAGTTGTGTATAATTTTGGAGTAAAAGAAAATTTTATATTTTTAGAAACAATCCAGTAGTTTTATAGGACGACTCATCACGAGCAAGCCTCGAAGATATTGCAAGCATCTTTGGTAATAAATATTGATATTTTAAATCAATATATTTTGTTAATAATTGTATAAATACTTCATAATTCGAAGTATTATGGGTTGGTACTTCTATGAAGACAGAAGTTTTTTTATGTAAAGTTGTTCACTGAGCTAAAAGTGATCATTTTTAGTAATATAGAAAGAGTTTCGAGGATTCATGTGTCAGACGATTTGGTGATGTTTTTCCTCTTGTGAGATTATTATTTCCCTATTTTTCCATTTTTTATTCTTATTTGTGTTGTTTAAAGAAAATTTTGGGTTGTATTTCTTTAATTTTGGGTTGTATTTTGGGTTATAAACAATATCTGTGTTTTCAAACTGAAATTAAATATAGAATTCATTTCTAAATTCTCTATCTTTAATTGAATCTCAATATTTTCCTCCAATTCACCCAAAAAAGCTACAAAGATCCAATAGTTTGCCTACCTTGCCCTGCTACACTTCATTTGTTATTTATGCACTTGATTTACTTAAGGTTTATGACTCCATTTCCCAATGGCTTATTCTTGAAGTTTCAACCAAATATTTTAAAAATCAACCTATGAACTCAATAACTAGCTTAATACCATTAATCGACAAATATAAATCATAAAGAGATATCCCTCTCTGAAGTTGGAAGGGCTAGATCACAACTTCCAAAGTGGTTTTTGGGTTACCTCTGGGTTTCTATCACAACCTTGGGAAATTACGGAGTGCTAACACATTCTACAAATAGACAAGTACTTTTCATTGTTGCAATGAGCATAGCCTTTAAATTCTTGCAACTAGGGTTAAAATTTACATTTTATGAGTGGCACTTTCAATTTCTTAAAGTAGAGCAATTTTTTTTCATTCCTACAGTTAGAGTAGAAATTTATTTATCATGCAATTCCATTCCTTGAGCTAGCTACAAGAGGGTTCTTTGTATGCCTTGATATGGTAGATTTATTGAAGGTGGCATGAATATAACTTGACCTACTTTTCATATCGCGCAGTCATATATTAAGTTTGTATGAATTTTGGGTTGATAATTAAAGGTGGTAGCCTTGGGAGTCTCAACAATCTTGTTGTGATACTGGGGCTCATAACGTTTTGGCATAGTTTCAAGGGAGGTGTCCAAGTAGGTGTTGTTTCTACTTAGAGGTTACCTTTATTTCTATTTTTTCCATCATTTGTTCTACATCATCATTGCTAATTTTAAAAATATCCAAAAAAAAGACGAAAACACAGAAAAGAGGAACTAGTTATTTCACGCCTCATAGGAGTAGGGATAATCAAGGGAATTTTCTCTAAAAAAACCCACCCATTCAAGAATTCAACCATCCTTCTTCTTTGATGGCTATGAAATTCCCTCTCTAACTGTAGGGGAGTTATAAAATCTTCTACATGAACAACCTGAAATTTTTGAATAATCCATAAGGGAGGAAGAGCCTATATCACCTATCCAAAACATGTCTGAAAACAAGAAATATGGGTTATTTTCTATTCAAGAGACCAATGGGTAGGCTAGGATGAAGAATATAATACCTAATACTCTCCCACATTTCCATGGCCTGTCCTCTGAGTACCCTAACACATTCATGTTTGAGTCTGTTATAGTGTGTAGTACCTATGACTATACCTTTTATGAATAGAAGTTGAAGTATAAGTTCCCTTCCACCCTCAAGGATGTAGCCTTGCATTTTTTTATGAGTCTTACCTGGAGGCAACATCACTACCTGAGAAAAATGCATAAAACCTTTAATGAGAAGTACATGGACTATTGTAGGTCAAGGCTTGGTCAACTCTTCTCCCTCCACATCAACTGTCAAACATGAGATAGAGAGTATGTTGTAACACTTTAAGAGAGATTTTTTTCATACATTTTCCTTGCGTATGGATACTATGCATATTAAAAGGAAGCAAGAGGAAGCAAAAAGGGCACTAGCCATCTTTTTCCCAAGATGCAGTAAGAGGCATACTAGAAATGAGTGCCCATTGAAAACCATAGATCTATGCTCTGTCTGTGAGGATAACCATGCAATAGATCAATTTCCCTCTCTTCCAGGACTAAACATTTTGTACCAAAGGGCTGAGAATGGCCTTGAGAAATTTTTTTTCATCAACCAGAGGAGGTCCCAAGGCACTCGGCCTTCTCAATGGGGCATGTCAAATGCACAATGTCCTTCTTAAAATTAAAATTAGAATGCACCTTTCCATCCTTGGTACCCTCCACCTCATCCATATTGGTCCATGCCCTCTCCTTGGCCCTATGCTCCTCGGTATCCTCTTCATCCTCCCAACCCACCTTTCCGACCATATCAATCTCATCCTTCTCAATGGGGAAAATCCTCACAAGGATCGAGGCCTAAAAAAACCCAACCTCCTATCTTAATTATTCTTCCTCAAACTCAACCATAGCTACCTCACAAAATCCCACCTAAGAAACCTCAATTCCTCCCAAACCAAATCTGAACGTAAAGAAAAAGTTTTACAATGGGGAAACATCCTATCTTGCTTATGTTGTGGAAATCTAAGATATCAACCTTCAGTCTAGGAAGGTACTTTCATATGCTCACCCACCTTCTCCACCTGAAGATATTAAGACGATAAGGAATATAATACCCCTCAATCCAATGCACCTCCCTACCCTAAGAGGTTGGTCCAACCTAAACAACACACCCTGGAAGAGGTTGAATTTCTAGGAGAATTGAAGAACTTGTGTGTTAAAAATACCCCTTCTCCAAACCATCAAATATTTCCCCATTTACAACTAGCTTATCAAGGAAGAAAGTTTCAAAATTCCTAGGAGAAGAATAATAGATGCCCCCACTATCAATGTTGTTGGGAAACCATCTGATCTAATTATTTGGAGGGTAATCTCCCAAAAGTACTTGGATCTTGGTAGCCCAGTAGTGGATTTGAACATTAATAGAATTGTGGTCCCTAATACCTTGATTGACCTTGGGGATGCAATCAATTTTATGACCAAGGATACTATATTCAAGCTCAACCTCCAAGGAGATTTGAGGAATACCACCACAAAACTACAGCTTGTAGACAGGTCCACAATATCCTCTGAAGGAGTTCCTAAGGATGTGATAGTATTTATCAACTCCTTGGACTATCCCACTGATTTCTTTCTCCTCCAGCACAAAACCAAGTTTAATGGTCACCCTCTCATCCTAGGGAGAATTTGGTTGGCCACTGTAGATGCTTACATTAGTTATAGGGTTGGAAACATTACCATCAAGAATGGGCATCTATCAAAGTAACTCATATTGTATTCTCATGCTCAACCTTCTATAAAGTATGAGTTACCCTTGTGAAAAGAGTATGAGGGATAAGAAGAAATTTATGAGGCATCCCTATACCTTGTCTGTACACAATACATTTTTGTAGGAGGTAGGTAGCTTAAAATACAACCTTATTGACCATCTCTTACAAAATCAACCTGTGATTTCCATGCCAATTGATGAAATGGTGGAAGAACCCTTGGAACAATTTGAGGGTAATCCATGGATGGATATGTGATTTTTGAATCCTAATATATATCATTCCAAGTTTGTGGAAATCATCCCATCCATAACTCTAAATATAAACCCCTCTCTCTTAGCTGAGAAAGAAGAAAAATTATGCTTTGTGCTAAGGAAACATTTTGATGCTTTTGCTTGGGATTATAAGGAAATTAAAGGTGTGCATCCCTAAATTTGTAATAATCATATATACCTCAAGGAAGGATGCAAACCTATGTGCCAACCATAGAGGAGGATGAACCCTACCCTTAAGGATATTGTAAAATAAAAACTGCAAATTTGGATGCATGGTTCATATACCCCATTTTATACAAATATTGAGTTGTGGCTCATTTTCATTTACATTTGAAATATGTTTCAAAACACCAAAAAAAAAAGCATATATGTTACAAAATGTAAAATTTTGTGTGTCATAGAAGAAATTTGATTTATATGTCGATACATTAACATTACGTGATGAGATGTGAAGGTGGGTCGAGTCGGGCTCATTCACATGCAAGACAGTTCGAGAACTAGACTGATGGGCACGTTCAGAACATTGCACACTGGACAGGGTCGATTCAGTCTCATTCGTAAGCTCAGGAGGGTTACGCCATGGATCAAATGAACTAATTTCCCAAAGGTGGAGAAGGGGTGCATTTCCATTAAAACTAAAGAGTCTCGAAGGAGGTGCAAGAGGAAAAATGGATTTTCGAGATCAAAGCGCAGAGCTGAAGTAGAGAGAGGGATGGCAGAGATTAAATCGCTAATTGCAAATCGCAAGTTTCAAAAGATAGGCACGGGAGGTAAATGATAAAATAGCCAAAGTGCGATTTGCGATGCCTGGTGGGACCCACCCGCATAGCACACATCGCTAGTTTTAACAGTTAAGGGCCAAGGTTTAATGTTATAATCATCGAAGTGTGATGTGCAATGCGGTGGGGCCCAATCACAAATCAAAATTTTTAGAATATAACCACAGGAGGTAAGTGATAAACTCGATAAAGTGCGATGTGCGATGTAGTGGGGCCTGATCGTAAAATAACAAATAATAAGTTTTAGAGGATAACTACGGGAGCTAAGTGATAAAGTCATTGAAGTCCGATGTGTGATGCCAGGTGGGACCTAATCGCATACCGCACATCGTTAGTTTTAAAAGATAAGTGTTAAGGAAAAGTGAAAGGCAGTGAAGGGCGATGTGCGGGTGGATGCGATGCGGTTTTAATAGCAAACTCCAAAGCTTTTTAGATCCAGAGGTAAGGCATTTCTCGTGTTAAACTGTCTCAGAGGAAGAAAAGAGAGTTATAACGTAAAACTGGTGAAACGCCTTGGTAATGATAAATAGGCATAATGCGACAGAGAAACTCGGGTAAGTGACCCGACACAAATCAAAGGAGAAGAGGCAGAGTCGGGTAGCAGGTGATATGATTAACAACGTTTGAAGCACAGGGGCATAGGCAGAGTCGGGCAGAAAAACGTATAGCGGCATTGTTCAGGGTACAATAGCTGGGTCAAATCGGGCACTGAGGCGTCATTTTAGAGTTGTGCAGCCATTGCATCATGACTAGAAATGCCACCTCAACACCTCGGGAGGACACATCAGCAACAATAGATTCAATAAAATGAACGAAATTTCCAGTTTTAATTTGCTTTCTCAAGTATGATTGCATAAGTAATATTAACAGTTTAGGTAGTCGAATAGTTTCAAGAAGTTCAGCAGTTACGAACCGCTGTGATGTATTTAAGTAGATATAAATAAATAAAAGAGGTTATGAGTTTTGGACCTCTAGATGACTGTTAGTTTATGACTGAATTCTCTTAGAAATTAATGAAAGAAGATCAAGTTTCCTACACCTGTTGATGTTGATATGTATTTCCTGTTTCTCTCTGTGGCTATTCCTCTTTGAATGAAGTGAAGTAATGTAGCAGTCGGTCTCTTAATTACATTTGTGAGTAAGAGTTATATAGCCTTAATTTGCGCTCCTTCACCTCATCTCTTCTCTCTTAATAAACTCCTGATAGAACTTTAAAGTGGTAGATTCTGTGTTTACAACATATCATTTTAAGTTCTGTCTTCCTTCACGAATTTCCTCTGAAACTTAAGAGTGGTAGATTCTATATTTTCAACATATCATTTTGAGTTTCTCTTATAGTTCTTCTTTTCATTCCATTCAAATATCATCAGTTTATGGCATTGTCAAGGCTTTCATTATATCAAATTATTGAGGGTATTAAGTAACTGAATTCCAAGGGTGTTAAACAAAGGCCATTTGATATGGTAATTGTGACATACATTTATAAAATGTCTTAAGAATTGATTCCTTACCACAGCCAAGGGATTGTTTCTTGAGATACAAAATTTTCTGGCATCGTTTTCGGGGACAAAGAAACGAATTTTTTTTTCCCTGGGTTTTTCACATTATTTCTTTTGGTTGTTCAGTGAGGAGGAAATATTGGGCTATATTTGTTATTTTCATAATTCTGACTTTCAAAATACCTCACAACAGATAGTCCCTACTTTGCAAGATCCAGAGAGATTGGTTTCCAAAAGCGCTCAAAAACCTCAAACTCCTTCAACACCTAATCCTACATTTTCTACTCATGGCAGCAGTTCCCATAACCCTTTGTTTGAAGATATTTCCAAGGAACTTTCTTTCCTAGAACAATATTTTCCTTCCACACTGATTTATTTTCAAGGACCTGAGTTAGAAGAACATCCTTTCGAGTCTGTTTCTTTTACCTTCACTCAAGCTTAGCCAAATATAGTTGATGGTTCTTCTTACATTGTTCATCAACCCACTCCCATATCAGTGTTACCTCCACCTTCATTCACTTTCACAGTAGTTTCATCAGCCTCAACTACCCAAGGAGCAATTAACCAAGTTGTGAATATGGCAGTACCAGCGTTCTTAACGAACAGATATGCTCCACTAAATCTTGCACAACCATTGAACACCATGCCTCAATAATACCTCAAATTACTTCCTCATTTCACTAGAGAAAATGAAGTAACTGCAGAACAAGATTTACCTTTGTTTTTCACTTTTGCTGAGAATTTGAATGTAGAACACATGGATGTTGTGATCAGACTATTTTTTCAGTCTCTAGATGGAGAGGCTAGAAAATGGTTCAAAGGGTTACCAAATGGTTCCATAAATAACTGGGAAGAGTTAGAAAATAGATTCACTCAGAGATGGGGAGAAAAGAGAGATCATGGTTACTCATTGATAGAGTTTACTGCAATTAAAAGAAGGCCTAATGAATACATTTCTAATTTTGTAAAAAGATTCAATAAATTTTACAATATTTTACCTATAGAGATGAAGCACACCCCCCCCCCCCCACCATAGGAGAAAAGGTATTTTTTTTTGGGGCTTTTGAAAATGATCTTAGCTTTACATTGAGAGAAAGAAGAGCCCCTATTCTTGAGCAGATATGGACAAACACTTTAGAGAATGAAGCTAATATGACTGCAGCTGGAAAGGAAAAAGGGAAACAACCATCCCAAGAGAAGGGGAAATAAAAATAAGAATCATCGCAAGATCTGAGGATAAAAGATATGGCAAGGGTGATAAAAAAATATGAAAAATAAGCTATCTAAGATAGAATTGGAAAATAAAAACTCCCAAAGGCATGTACAAAAAAACCGAAGGGGTTTCAACCCTAAATTCAGAAGACATCCCCTAAAAATTTTGCAAAGGGAAAGAAGAGATCAAGACCAGGTTCAAGCACCATTGTATATAGAAGCAACACCCGCAGAGCCAGCAGAAGATGACCAAAGGGAGGCCGAGGATCAGGTATCTGCTATGTATGCAATAGAAGAGGATGACGAGGAATATTATGAGGGATAATATACTGAAGCCTACGTATATTTTGACCAAGATGAGAGGGATGAATACTCTAGAAAATTCACAGACTTCATGCAAGCTGAGTTACATAAAAAGTGTGATTTAAGGTCTAGAAAGAGATCTAGAGTGCAGGATAATGTAGGTGAATGACAAGGTTCCATTCCTTCTCCAATGGAAACTCCACAACAAAAGGACCTTGTGAAATAGGTCAGTAATGGGAAAAAACCTACAAACTCACTTAAGAGAACAAATGTGTTGTAGGTTGAATCTTCCTAGGAAAAATCAGTTGACACTAATATTCTGGAGAGAGTTGTTCCTGTACCTGAACAAGCGATGGATTCTAGAAAGAGTGAAGAAGAACCTGAAAAAAGTTGTGAAGAAAACTCATGCCTTCAGTTTGGCCAAAGAGTTGGAGAAGGTTAAAATTTAAGTACCTCTTCTAGAATTGGCTAAAATACCAGCTTACAAGAAATAAATTTTAGAGTTTATTAATCTCACACAGGTGGAAGATATAAGTGACACAGTGAACCTACAAGAAGAAAAGCCAATGGTCACCTTTGGCCCTCATGTAGAAGAAGTAGATCTTTTTGTTCCACCCTTCTATATTTCTTTGTTGCTTCATTATTTTACTCTACATAATTGCATGCTGGACTTGGGAGCGTCCCATAACCTCATGAAATTGCCTGTTATGAAGGAGCTTAATCTACAGATCACCAAACCTTATAAGGATCTGTATTCATTTGATTCCAAAAGGGTGAAATGTGTTGGGTTGATTAAATATGTAGTAGTTTCATTGGCACAAATCCCAGCGAAGAGTATAGTCATGGATGTAGTGCTTGCTGACATCCCAACCAGGTTTGGAATGCTCCTATCAAGGTCTTCGGGAGCTAAGTTGGGAGGTGTACTAAAGTTAGATTTCACTTATGCTATCATTCCAGTTTTTAATGGGGAAGAAAGGAGATAGTACAGGGAAGCAAGGTTTGTGAAGACCACCACTAATAAAGGTTCAGGAAATTCTCACATTTATAGTCAAGAAACAGAAGATCTTTCCTATTTCATGTTGCATGAAGATGTAGAATTTTCTAAAGACACAGGGAAGAAACTCTCTTCAATAGTTGTAAATAACAAGTTGCACTCAAAGAATATTTAGAAGTGCTACTTTGATGGTGCCTACTCCAAGGAAGGTGCAGGTGCCAAATTCTTTCTAATATTGCCGGAAGGTAACCTCATGCCATTCTCTTTTAAACTAGAATTTGATTTGACAAAAAATGTGGCTGAATATGAGCCCTTAATCTCAAGCCTTCAAGTTTCTAAAAATATGGGGGTTCAATGTATTTCAATTTATGGTGTCTCTGAGTTGATAATAAGGCAGATCAAGAATCATTGTCAAACCAAGCATCGAAATTAAGATCGTATAGGAATGAAGTTTGGGATCTGATAGAAAACTATTTTGAAGCCTTCAATCTTCAGTATATTCTGAGGGAGGAGAATAGATTGGCTGATTATTTAGCAGTTGCAGCTAGCACCTTCAAACCTCCCATAAATCCCTGGCTAAGGTACGAAATTGAATTTAGACATAGACCTTCTATCCCTGACAATGTGAAACATTGACAGGTGTTTTATGATGATGAACAAATAAATCAGTTCATGATAATGATTGGAAACTTTGAAGATGTTGAGATAGACTAAGAGGAAGAACAAACAGAGAAGAGAACATAAATAAGAAACCTCAAGCAGTCAATAGGTGAATAGAAGATTATCCAATTGAAAGATAATGTGCTCCCTAGAGGGTTGGTTCCCCTTGAAATATTGTTCGATGCTAATGATGTTGTTGCTGATTAGAAGAAAACACATCAAGAAGAAGAGATGGAAGATTGTAGTTTGGGAACTCAGAGGGAGCCCAAAATAGTGAAATTGTTCAAAGGGGTTCCTAAAAACTACAAAGAAAGATACATTGATCATTTTAAGAAGTATAAGGATGTGTTTTCCTAGTCGTATGAAGACCTGAAAACATATGACAAAAACATTATTCAGCATAAGATTCCTTTGAAGGAAGGTCTCAAACCACACAGACAGAAGCTCAGACAGATCAATCCCTTGTTATTAGCTCCAATCGAAAAAGAAGTGAAGAAACTATTGCAAGCAAAAATTATAGTCCCTCTCAGATATTCAGACTGGGTTTCCAATCTGGTCCCTGTAAGAAAGAAGAATGGAGAGATAAGACTGTGTGTAGACTTCAGGAACTTGAACCAAGATCTCTAAAATATAATTATCCTTTGCTGAAAATGGATTATGTCTTACAAAAGGTGACAAGAGCTCATAGGTTGTTTATGGTTGATGGATTTTTTGGGTATAATCAGGTAGCAGTGGAAAAAGAAGATCAGAAGAAGAATGCTTTCACTACACCCTGGGGCACCTTCATGTACGCAAGGTTTCCATTTGGCCTTATGAACGCAGGTGTAACATTTCAGAGGGCCATGGACATAGCCTTCGTTGGTGACAAGTTTGTAGTTATATATCTGGATGATGTAACTGTTTTCTTGGGGTCATATGATGAACACTTGGAGAATTTGTAAAAAACTTTTCAAAAGTGCAGAAATTTTAGTCTTTCATTAAATCCCAAGAAATTTGTATTTGTCTTATAATAAGGTAAGTTATTGGGTCACATAGTTTCTAGACAAGGAGCAAAGATTGACCTAGCAAGGGTGGAAGCCATTCAGACTATTCCTTCATCCAGAGGCAAGAAGGATATCCAGAGATTCCTGGGAAAAATAAACTTTCTGAGGAGTTTTATGCCCAATTATGCTAAGATCATGAGAATGATAACAGATATGTTGAAGAAAAATGAAAAATTTAAATGGGATAAGGAAGCAAGAGATGCATCTGTTAGAATAAAGGAATCACTGCAGGAAGCTCCAATTATGATTAGTCCAGACTATCAAAAATCCTTTTAGGTTTCTCATTTGCATCCCCCACTACTATTGATGTTGTGTTTTTGCAAAAAAATGACAACAATAAGGAGCATCCAGTTGCCTTTTTCAGTAAATTTCTCAGAGATGCTGAGCTCAAATACAATATTTTGTAGAAACAAGTATATGCTTTGGTCAAAGCACTGAAAGCCTTCAGGACTTATGTGTTGCAGTCCCAAATAACTACTTATGTTCCTAATTCTGTTGTGAAAGATGTGCTGGTCCAAAGTGATGTTGAAGGAAAAAGGGGGAAGTGGATAGCAAAATCCAAGAGTATGATTTGGACATAAAACCCACCAAGATGGTTAAGGGACAGGGTTTAGCGAAGTTATTGACAGAGAGAAATTTTCATGCCTTTGGAATTAATCTATTGGCACCAGTGGATGGAGTTGTTAATGAAGAAGATCAAAGAAAGTCCAAAATAGGTATTCAATACAATTTTTTGTGCTCTGATTGGTATAAGGATATTGTGCACTACTTGTGTTTATTTTCCTATCCAAATTCACTAAATAGAACAAAATACATAGATCTCAATCTCAAGTTTGAGCCATATGTTATCATAGAAGAAAATATATACTGGAAAGATCCTGCTGGTATTTTGCTGTTATGTTTGATCGAAGGAGAATCTATTGAAGTCACCAAAAAATATCATGAAATTCTGTGTGGAGGAAATTATATCTAGAAGGTCACTTCCCATAATATTCTCAAGTCAGGCTTCTATTGGCCAACTCTGTTTTCAGATGTTTATAAACTAGTCAGAAGTTGTCAGAAGTGCCATTTGTTTACTGAAAAGAAAAAACTAGCTCCATTACCTCTCGTCCCTGTATTTATTAAAGAACCTTTCAGGAAATGGGAATTGGATTTTATTGGAGAGATCAATCCACCATCAAGTGGACAGTTCAATTGGATTCTAACTGCCACTGATTATTTTACAAAATGGGTTGAAGCAATACTCACGAAGAAGGCAAATGACCAAGTAGTGATGAAGTTTATGGATGAAAACATCTTCAGTAGATTCAGGTGTCTAGTTAAAATTGTGACTAATAATGCTCAGTATTCAACTCTACTCATTTCATTAATTTCTGTCAAACATATAATGTAATATTATCACATTCCACAACATATAATCCTCAAGGGAACAAATTGGCAGAGTCCTCAAACAATACATTGGTCAAGATCTTGAAGAAGACAATCACTGAAAATCAGAAGGATTGGGACATGAAGTTCAATTTATCCCTCTAGGTAGTTCAAGTCACTACCAAGAGATCTACTAGAAAGCTCCCCTATGAATTGGTTTATGGAACTCAAGCATTGTTTCCTACTCAGCTAGCTAAACCAGTGATTTCTTTCCTTCAAGAAGCTCAGGAAGAACCTAATGCTCTAGTAAGGAGATTGAAAAAAATAATTGAATCAAGTGAAAATAGAAACAAAGTCAGGGATAACTTGATTACTTATCAAGAAAATATGAAGTCTATATTCGATAAGAAAGCAAAAGAGGTTCTCTTTCAAGCAGGAGATTTGGTACTGAGATGGGACACCAGACGAGAAGACAATAGGAAGCATGGTAAATTTGATCCTCTCTGGTAGGGTCCATACAGAATCTCTGAGGCAAGTTCAAATAACACATTCATTTTGGAAGATCTAGATGGAGAGCCAGTACAGCTGCTTATGAACAGGCATGAGTATCTGAAGCATTATTTCCAACATCAAAAGTAAGCACTCCACCATTGTAAATACCGGATTTCTCATTGTTCATATGTCACCAAACAATATTTGACTCCATGCCCAATGGATAAGGCACTAGTCTGCAGTTCTTAGTGCTTCCATGGAAGAAAGCACTATCCCCAGGTGGAGCTAGATGTTGTGGCTCATTTGCATTTACCTTTGAAATATGTTTCAAAACACCAGAAAAAAGCATATATGTTAGAAAATGTAAAATTTTGTGTGTCATAGAAGAATTTTGATTTATATATTGGTACATTAACATTACATGATGAGATGTGAAGGTGGATCGAGTCGGGCTCATTCACGTGCAGGACAGTTTGAGAATCGTACTAATCGGCACGTTCAGAACATTGCATACCGGAAAGGGTCAAGTCAGGCTCATTCATAAGCTCAAGAGGGTTACGTCATGGAGAAAACGAACTAATTTCCCAAAGTCAGAGAAGGGGTGCATTTCCCTTAAAAAATTAAGAGTCTCGGAGGAGGCGCAAAAAGGAAAAATAGATGGTCGATATCAAAGCGCAGAGCTGAAGTGGAGAGAGGGACGATAGAGAATAAATCGATAACTGCAAATCACAAGTTTCAAAATACAGGCACGGGAGATAAATGATAAAGTAGCCGAAGTGCGATGTTCGATGCCCGGTGGGACCCAACCTCATAGTGCACATCACTAGTTTTAACAGTTAAGGGCCAAGGTTTTATGTTATACTCATTGAAGTGTGATGTACGATGTGGTGGGCCCGATTGAAAAATTGAAAATCTTAAGTTTTAGACGATAACTGCGAGAGGTATGTGATAAAGTTGCCAAAGTGCGATGTGCGATGTGGTGGGGCCCGATCGCAAAATCACAAATCACAATTTTTAGAGGATAACCACCGGAGGTAAGTGATAAAGTCACCGAAGTCCAATGTGTAATGCCAGGTGGGACCCGATCGCATACCTCACATCGATAGTTTTAAAAGATAAGTGTTAAGGAAAAATTAAAGGCAGTGAAGGGTGATGTGCAGGCAGATGCGATGCGGTTTCAACAAAAAACTCTAAAGGTTTTCAGATCCAGAGGTAAGGCATTTCTTGTGTTAAACCATGTTAGAGGAAGAAGAGAGGGTTATAAAGTAAAACCAGTGAAACGCCTTGGTAATGTGAAATAGGTAGGACACGACAGAGAAACTCGGGTAAGTGACCCGACATAGATCAAAGGAGAGGAGGCAAAGTGGGCTAGCAGGTGATATGATTAATATCGTTTGAAGCAAAGGGGCATAAGCAGAGTTGGGTAGAAAAGCGTATAGCGGCACTGTTCAGGGCACGACAATTGGGTCAAATTGGGCACTGAGGCATCGTTTCAGGGATGTGAAGTAATTGCATCATGACTAGAAAGGCCACCTCAGCACTATGGGAGGGCGCATCAGCAACAACAGATTCAAAAAAATGAACGAAATTTCCAATTTTAATTTTCTTTTTCAAGTATGATTTCATAAGTAATCTTAACAGTTTAGGTAGTTGAATAGTTTCAAGAAATTCAACAGTTATGAACCACTTTGATGTATTTAAGTAGATAAAAATAAAGAAAAGAGGTTCTGAGTTTTGGACCTCTGGATGACTGTTACTTTGTGACTGAATTCTCTTAGAAATTAATTAAAGAAGATCAAGTTTTCTACACCTATTTATGTTGATACGTCTTTCCTGTTTTTCTTTGTGGCTATTCCTCTTTGAATGAAGTGAAGTAATGTAGCGGCCAATCTCTTAATTACATTTGTGAGTAAGAGTTAAATATACTTAATTTGCGCTCCTTCACTTCATCTCTTCTCTCTTCATAAACTCCTAATAGAAATTTAAAGTGATAGATTCTATGTTTACAGCATATCATTTTAAGTTCTCTATTCCTTCACAAATTTCCTCTGAAACTTAAAAGTGGTAGATTCTGTGTTTTCAACATATCATTTTGAGTTTCTCTTACAGTTCTTCTTTTCATTCCATTTAAATATCAACATTTTATGGCATTTTTAAGGCTTTCATTATATCATATTATTGAGGGTATTAAGTAACTGAATTCCAAGGATGTTAAACAAAGGCCATTTGATATGGTAATTGTGACATACATTTATAAAATTTCTTAAGCATTGATTCCTTATAACCATAGCCAAGGGATTGTTTCTTGAGATACAACAGAGTGGATGTCCCCACTTTTCACAGTCCCAAAAAATTATGGGATGTGGGGGATTTTTGTTGATTATACAGAACTTAACAAGGCTAGAAAGAAGGACCAGTTCCCTATTCCTTTGATAAACCAATTCCTAGATGGCCTTGTAGGAAATAGATTATTTTCCTTCCTAGATGGATTTAGTGGTTATAGCCATATCCATATCATCCCTAAGGACCAAGAAAATACCACATTCACATTTTCTTTTCGAAAATTTTCCTATAGATTCCTTCCATTCGATTTGATTAATTCCCCTGCTACCTTCCAGAGGAAAGTTTTCAGTATCTTTACTAGCCTTGTTCATGAAATTGTTGAGATATACATGGATGAATTCACTCCTTATGGATGTGACTTCCAATAAGCTCTTTCTAATCTATTTAAAGTCTTAAAGAAATGCATTGAGATGAATATTTCATTAAACCCCAAGAAATTTGAGTTTATGATGAATGCAGGGACGGTCCTAGGCCATTCCATATCCAAGGAAGGGATATATGTTGACCCCAAAAAAGTTGCCATCATTAAAATGGTCCCTTCCCCTAAAAAAAAATGGATGTCATAATATTCCTTAGAGTAGATGGGTATAATAGAAGGTTCATTAAGGACTTTAGTAAATAGGCTTCACCATTGTTTAGATTACTGGCTAAAGATTTAGAATTTTGTTGGACAGATAGATTTCAAGAGTCCTTTGAATAACTGAAAGAGAATTTTACCACTAAACCCATCCTTAGGGGCCCCAATTGGGCAATGCCTTTCCATAGCTACATAGATGCATCAGATAAAGTTGTAGGATAAGCCTTAAGAAAAGTGGAAGAAAAATCTCCCTATGTTATATATTTCATCAGTAAGAACCTTCTAAGGTTGAACTTATCTATACGGTCACTGAAAAATAAGTCCTCGATGTGGTACACTCCCTGAATAAATTTAATCATATGTCACTAGATAGTAAACCTTTGTTCATGATGACCATGCATCCATTAAGTATTTTGTAAATAAACCCGATGTCAATGCTAGAATCATTATATTGTTGTTACTATTGTATAAATTTTATTTAACTATTGTTGACAAACCTAGGAAAGAGAAAGTGGTTGCAGATTTTTTGTCAAGACTAACCTTTCTTGCAGATGAGGAGATGGTAGAGGATTAAATTCCAGATGAACGCATCTTTTCCATCTTGGTTCCATATCCTTGATTTGCTGATATAACTACCTACTTGGTTGTTCGGAGATTCCCTCCTCATATATCCTCTAAGGAGAAGAGAAACATTATCAAGAAGAGTGCCCCTTTCATCTAGATTGGGGAAATATCTTCAAGTTGGGGCCAGATCATATTTTTAGGAGATGTGTAAGAGAGGAGGAGGTCTTTGACATCCTCTTAGCCTACCATGATGGACCCTGTGGGGACCATTTTCTGCTAGAAGGACAACCTTCAAGGTTTTACATGTTGGCTACTAATGGCCTACTCTACATCAAGATGAAAAGAGGTACACTATCATATGTGATGATTTCCAAAGGATGAGCAAGCTTGCACCCAAGGATTAAATTCCGCTATAACCTCAAGTGGCTCTGGAACAATTTGAGAAATGGGGTATGGACTTCATTGGGCCTATGGATCCCTCATCTAGGTAAAATAGGTACATAATTATGTGCACTTATTACTTAACCAATTGGGTCAAGGAAAAAGCAGTGAAGGAAACAACTGAGAATAAAGTGGCACTAAAGGAAGTAATTGAGAAGAAAGTTTTTGAATTTATGAGGGATAACATCTTCTAAAAGTTTGTTTTTCCAAGGGAATTGGTCATTGGTCAAGGGGAAAAAATCACCTCAAATTTGATTGAAGACATCAAGGAGAAGCACCATATCAGGCACAATAAATCCACTTCCTTTCATCCTCGAGAAAATGGGCAAGCGGAGGTCACAAATAGAGCCTTGGAGAACATTTTTACCAAGTTTTTCAATAGAAGCAGAAGGGATTGGGTAGACCGACTTGTAGAGGCTACTTGGGCCTAAAAAATCACGTAGAAAAACACTACTAAATTCACCCCATTTGAGTTGGTCTAAGGAAAGAGAGCTTTGTTGTCCATTGAGTTTGAACACAATACCTTAAAGATGGAAGAAAATATGGATTTAAACCTTACTACAACACAACAAGAAAGGTTTATTTAGCTAAATGGCTTGGATGAGTTCATATTGCAGGATCTCATGCACACTGAGATAGTCCAACTATAGAGAAAGGTCTGGCATGATAAACATATTAGGGAGAGAGATTTTGAAGAGGGGGATTAAGCCCTCCTGTATGATTAAAGGTTCAAGGATTTAAAAGGGAATTTAATGACGAGGTGGTTGGGCCCCTATCTACTGGAAAAATGTTATGAGAATGGTTCTATCCAACTAAGAAAAATTGATGAGGAAGGCATTCCATTGTTAGTTAATGGTTACTGGTTAAATTTATACAAAAGGCCTCTTTCAAAATAGGATTTTGCTAGTTCAATAAGTAAAGGAGTTGAATGTAATTGGGGGTCTCACAATCCTTAGTTCATCCAGCCTCTAATCATCATAAGAAGAAAGAAAAAAGAAAAATAAAATAAAGGAAAGTAAAAATAAAAAGAAAATAAAGGGCATAGGTGAAAAAATCCATGAGGCATCTAAGGCCAACTCTAGGGTTGAAAACCTCCATGAGGAAACCAAAGAGCAGAAAAAGAAAAAAATTAAATTAAAATATCCTCAGGTGAAAACCTCCTCCGAGGTGCCTGGGGTAGGCCTACATATTGAAAACCTCTTTAGAGGCAGTCTTCAAGTCTTAAAAAAAAATAACCAAACACAAAAATAAAAGTGACGAAGCACACAAAGATAAAGGATCCCTTACACTGAATCTGCTAAAACTTTTTTCTTTTGCATGGTTCTAGCCATAGTCAAAGGGACAATAGTCAAAGAAAAATGGGTTCATATCCGATTTCTCCATCTCCCAAATTAGACTCCTACATTTCCTCCATCATTTGACCCATCTCCCTACACCATTCCATCATCAAGAAAGAAACTACACTAAATTATTCCTCTATACTACAGTGCTACAAGGTTGTCCTGAACTACTACAGGATTAACTAGAATTGCTACATTATTGAGATTATCCTAGGGAAAGGGGTAAAAATTCATGTTTTCCTTTTGGAAATGATAGGAGAGGTTCACCACACCTCATTCACCTCTCACCCACACCATTTAACTATTTTCCCTTTTAAAACTCCACCTTTGTGCATAAAAAGATCTTATTTTCACCCCTTCTTCATAAATTTTCACCACCATCATAGTTTCCAATCCATGTCCATAGGATCACTATGAATTATCCAAGTCACTAAGTACATTTCATGAAGGTATTTGTGTTTTTGGAAGGGGTTGTGTGACTTATACAGGAAAGAAACCAATCCTGTAGAAGCATTCACAAACCCTACAGAACCAGAGGCAAAGAAATTTGGCATCTCCATAATGAATACGTGGCCATCCTTAAGCATCAAGAGGCCATCCTTGATATCTGAGGAAGCCACACCATCCTTGAGAGGAAACTACAAGGTCACTAACCCACTCCAATAGTAGTAGCTCAAACACTAAAAGAGCCTACATAAAAAATACTTCACTAGTCAAAAACCTATCAGCGAATATTAGTAAAATGTTTTGTTCAAAAGAGGACTAGTGCATGAAACAAGAAAATGGAAGATAGCGCCTCTAGAGGCTAACATATCGATCACTGATTCAGGAATAGAATGCATGCATCTACAATAAATTGACATCATGGGTAGGCTCAAGTGTGACAATCCTCTCCTCTTCCCTTAAGCTCTTATTGGTTCAAATAAAGTTTTAATGAGTGAGGAATAAGTTTTTATGGGCTAGACGGGCTAGTAAACTTGGCCACCCTCGAATAGTAAAAGTGCAGTTCACTCACCCTTTTATGCAATGTGGAAAATTCAGAGGGGGGGTGATAACTATGAGGAATGAAGCCAATGATTAAAAAAGGAAATACGTGTAGGGGCTGGCTCACCAAGCGCGTTGATACCACCACCACATAAGGAAATAAAATGATAGGTCTGACTTCAATTGTACCAAAGGTCATTACCAAAACTATTAGAATGGCCCACTAATACATTGAAGGTTGAGCTACAGAGTTGATTTTTAGGTCCTACAGGATCAAACATATTTGCTACAAGATTGTAGAGGAGGTGCTATAGGATCGGGCCAAGAGGTGAAAGAGGATCTAAATCAACAAGAATATTCATCCAAACCCCCAAAATCATAAAGAACTCATCCAAAGAGGGGTAAGTGGCATATTTTCTCCTGACCCTCCATGTAATTATTAGGTGAAATTATGCTTGTACAAACATCCTATAGCAAACCCTTGCATGATTGATTTATTTTAAAAAAGATTGTTTTTTTACATGACGAAAGAAAGGTGGTGGAAAAGTTATTCCTTTGAAGCTTGGAATATAATTCTCCTCACTGTGACCGAAAAAGGTGCACCAACATCCTTACCTTACCTTGATATCCTAGGCTACTCAGAACACAATTCTTCATATTAAAATATCTTTAAAATGACTTGAGGAAGAAATAGTAGGAGCTATGGGGGGAGATTTAAATAGAAGGGAACCCAGAGAAACCAACAGAATCCATCAGCATCATCCTTCCATAGATATCTTCCTAAGCCACCAGTGGATGGGGTTCTTTGAAAAATTGAAAGGGTATGATGATGAGGTAACCCATGAATTTTCCATGGCCCTTCACTCTCAAGAAGAAGACAGTGCCACCACTATTATGAGGGGACTTGCCATCCATTTGAAGGCAGATCTCATTAATAGAGTAACCACCATACCTCTAGGAGTCAAATGGGGAAATTAATATAGAACAGAAGCCATCACAGCCAAGAGAAATTTCTTCCTCCCCGAAGAGAAGCCTGTTGAAGACAAAAATGGGGTAATAATGGAGAGCCTCCCTTAGTCTTGGGATGAAGTGGCCTATAACATCCTCAAGTACATGTATTGTGAAGGGAGGTTAATTTTTGTATATGCCTATCAATTTAGGTTGCTCTATGAGCTAAGGTTCCAAACAAAATTGTCCATTCCAAGCAGGCTCAATGCTCCACATTTCCTCCTTCATTCCATGATCGAAATGAGCCATGGGGTGAGGGAAGGGAAGCACCAGTACATTTCCCATAATTGCCTCATAAGGAAAATTGTTATTCATTAGAGGAAATTTTAGCCTAAAATTTTCCTCTTAAGGAAAAATAATAAAATAATATTTAAAATAATAAGATAAGAGCTATGAATTTTGGAGGGAAAATAATAAAACTACTTTTTTAGTTGTATTTTTTGGTTTATCTCCTTATAGGTTTACTCAAATTTCAAGTGTAGACACTCGTTGGATGCATAATTAAATTTCGCATCTAGTGAGTACCCATCATGCATATTTTTTAGAAGACCCACATTGATAAAAATTGAAGATACATTAAAAAAAAAAAGTGTTGAACACACTTTTTAATGTATATTCAATTTTTATCAATGTGGGTCTTCTCAAAAGTACGCATAATGGGTACTCGTTGGATGCCTAATTTAATTATGCTTCCAATGAGTGTCTACACTTGAAATTTGAGTAAATCTATAAGGATATCATCCAAAAATACAATTATAAAAAATTAGGTTTTCTTCTTTTGCTTCCAAAATATTTACATGTACCTCTTTTTAAATTTAAAATATTTTTATTGGCTTACCTATTATGATATGGAAATTACAAAAAAGTTTAATGGCCACTTTTAGGTTGAAATATCCTCTAATGAATTCCTTAAGCCACCTCAGGAGCCCTATGTTGTGGACTGATTTTGTGGACATGGATAGGGGGGTCTTCATTTATACACAAGCCCAAACCCTTAAACAACAGGAGGAGACCATAAAATCTAGTGTTGGAGGTAAGCAAATAGAAAAATGAGAGGTTGAAGAAAAAGGGGAATAAGTTAAATAAAAAGAATAATAACAAGATGGATTGGTTGAAGAGAAGGAAGAAGAGGTTGGAGGAGGAGTTGGAGAAGAGGGGAAAGAAGGAATATTGAAACCACAATAAGCAGAAGATACCCTTGGAGATCCCTCTAGATAGGGAAAACAAAGACAAAAAAGAAGCCCCTTAGAGAGGAATATAGAACAAGAGGTGGCTATTACTCTAGAAACCCTCAGCACACCTGTCAAACTGAAGAGAACATAGCCTGGGAAAGGTACCTTATACTTAAAAAGGAGAAATAACTCCAAAACCAAAAAAGGGAAGCATAAACCTCCTTCAATAGTCCTAATCACAATTGATTAATTAGATAGCCACCGAGAAGAATAATTGGGGCATCGGAAAAGGAAAATTGAGGAGGCCACCTCCCTCAAAGACAAAGGGAAGCAACCTTTGACACCCATGAGAAGGCCAACAACTAGGGTAGTCAAAACCAAGAAACTCAAGGAAAGAAGGCACAACTACCACCATCGCAAGCTTGTCCATGGAGGTCATCCAATGTAGGAATTAATCCAAATCATATGCCATTTTCCTCAAAGAACAATGCATGCAATTCCAAATCAAAACATTGGAACAATATGGCTCTCTACCATTTCAAGATTATAGGAGCTTCGTTGACTTCTGCCAATAGGTCAACATTGAGGATAGGGCCAAATTTTATATGCACAACATGATCCTCACATAAATGAACTTTTCGGACCCTAATTCAAGATTGGGGGATGCACAACTTATGGCACTAGCCTCTTGGCTGACCCATGAAGAAACAAGGGTTGAGGAAGTAAAGAAGGTTATAGCCAAAGAATAAAGTGAGCCCCTATAAATCAGAGAAGGCTTAGTAATCCCCAAGGTTGTCATAAGTAACTTAACATTATCTCTACACATCCCAAATTAGCACCTCGCTACCTAGCAACACAAGAACCAACCATCCTCCATTTCGAAGATAATTTTAGGTTATTGGGGATTGATAGTTTGCAGGCATGCCAAAGAAGATGGTATGCTCAGCCCCACAACCTAAAAATAAATGAATATCACTCCCCTAAAATATTGAGGAATTACCTAGAAAGGACCCTACTCTACAAAACAATTATTCAAAGTTTGAAAATAATTGGATGGGGCTAAAATGTAATCCTCCCTTGCTATTGGGCCTTAAAGAGAGGAGAGATCAAGTAGAGGAATGAAGGGAGTGTGAAACCATAAAGGAAAATGTAGGAGTTTATCCACAAGAATGCACACCATTTGAGATGCCTTGGGATGTCAGAGAGGCCACCAGGGCCATGCATGAACTACATATTAGTGAGTAATTTTCTCAAAGGGTGAGAAACACTTTCAAGAGGGGGGGTGATGATGGGTCCCATCAATAAGTATATTATAAGACCATTTTCCATCCTCCAGCCTATATATTCTTCTTTTCTCTCATCAATTAACATCTCTTTGGCTATAATGTGATTAATCAAAAGACTAAAGGGTTTTTCTCATGCTTCGTGGCCTAATGTGGTTAATCTACAAGAAAAATAGCAATTTTTAGGAAATTTCAGATATAGAGGTATGTTGGAGGAATCTATAGGAAGTGTAGGACTCTTTCCCCCTGCATTTACTCTCCTTTGAATCAAAGTGATCCCTAGAATCACTCACCTACAACTCGAGGTCTATTAGCAGCCAATGAACTCAATTAAATGCGATGATCTAAAGGAGCTAGATCCACTTTTTTCAAATTTTTGGAGGGAAGTAATCCTCTTTTCAAGGAGGCTACCTCTCAATCCTCTTTGTATAAATAAACAGGCCTAGTATCTGATTATGATTTGAATTTTTAAGCAGTGAAGAGCTATCAAGAGTTAGGAACTTGATACATTCACTGTTATTTTCCTTTGAATGATGTACCTAAAATTCATGTTAATGAGAATCATACTATTGTTCTACATCTTAGTTAGTTTTAGAGGAATGAGTCCCCTTCGGTTAGGGCCCAACCCAAAGGATCAAACTGCTCTTTATGTATCCTATTCATGCATTTTTTTAGTAGCAACATTCCCTTCCTTGTTTGAGTAGAATTTTATTTTCCAGAAAAGTGGTTGCAGACCTGATTACCACCCCTCTTGTGGGAAGTGTGGTTTAGGAGTCTACAACAGCAAGCCAAAAATATCTGGTTGATTTCCTTTGAAATTTGATAGGCTTTAGCTCATTGTCTCTTTCATACACTATTTCTACAATATAGGAGTTAAAATCATCTTTCTCAACTTTTTGTGTATGTAGGTTAGATGCATGTTGTAAGGTGAATTATTTTTTAATGCAATAATATCGTTCTTTGTTTGGTTTCATAAAATTTGACTCATCCTTTCTTGCTTAGATTTTTTGTTGCAATTTGATCATCATTTTGAGTGCAATAAAATGGATTTTTATTGGTATGCAAGTACTATCAGTGCCTTGCGGGGTTGGAACACTCATCCTACATTCCCCTTGTCATCAGCAAATCCTTCATTGTCATCCCAGAGTGACCTCAGAATTCTAATACCGAGACCTTATTTCTAAGTTATTCGAGGGGTACCATGTGTATTTTTTTTTGTGCAAGATGGGCCTCTGAGAGTTATTATGGTTATTAAAAGCCTCACACAACCATCATATACCCTTACATACCCTTCCCCACCTTCAAACCACCTTTTTCGCCATAAGGATTCTCACGGAATAATTCTTGTAGAAAAACAAGGCAATCTTGTAGCATCGTGTATCAATCCTGTAGCAGCCTCTAAACTTGACCATATTTGCTCCAAAAGCTTGGTTTTTGTCTCTTAGGCTTGAATAAATACCTCTAGGATATGAATCCATGATTGAGGAGGACCCAAGGCCACTTTGAACCTTCATTTTTCTCACTGCAAATACAATTCTGTAATTAGGATTAGGTGATCGATTTCTAGATTAAATTGTAATGATGATTCTCTTATGAAATGCATATGAAATTTGTTACTCCATGTAGAAATTTGCTGAATAATGATTAATTATCCACCGAGACTATCCTGGTCACATACTATTTGAACTTCATACGCAACACATAATCTGTTCCACTCAACTCAACTCAGATCATCACACATGCGGAAATAAAATCAAGCGATAACACATCAAATCATCATACACATTAACACAGTATGTATGGGGAAAGCTTATAGATGAAAACCCCGCAGATATTGTGTATATTATAATGGATAAATCAAGTAACAAACTCAGTACAATACTCCTCACAAGTACTCAGTACTTTCTCATAAAGTTACTCACAATCTAGCTCAGTTTTGAACAGGTTACTGGTTCAAAACTCACCGCCAATTTCCTTACCTCTATTGTGTGTTTCAATGCTATGGGATGGCCTCTTTATATAGATAAACCACCAGCCTGAACTGCGCAATCCTCATGGGCTTACTCCACCTATATGTGTGTTGCAAATAGCAACAGTATAGTCACAACTGATAGCTAACTCCACCCTTTCATCTCTCTTTCACTGGTCTCCACTGAACTGATCATGCACCGTAGTGAACTGATGTGTTCTTGAGTTGAATAATGAGTTACTAATTAATGAATTAAATAATATTTAATTCACTCCACTCATAACTAATTGATTAGCTAGTTAAACTAATCTCAACTAGTTCAACTAAAAATAAACAGAACACAACTCCACTATCTGTCTCATTAACTCCTCCAAACTTCTGCCACTGAAGTCCAACTGAAGTCAACCATGCATGATGCCATCAAACCCTTGGGAACCACGTGATTCCTCTGTCAGATGCATGAGCCACTTCTGTAGCTCGAACCGAAGTGCTCCAAGAGAGTAAACTGCTGTTTATAGTCTAAATATTATTAAGGGTAAATAATATTTGACTTCCCTGTTTTAAGGAGAGGCAGTCTAAAAATAGACTTCGACCTCTTTGACCTCAAAATAGAGTCTCATCTATTTTTACCAACATGACACATACTTCAAGAATCTCAAACTGGAATCCCCGAACCATGCTCCATATGTCTAAAAATAGACATAGTCTAAAAATAGATTTTGTGCCAGAATTTGCCTGCGGGCCCACTTAGTGAAGGCGACTTCATTTCACTAAGCTCCATCATCTTGCTGCATTCTCAACACTCCATTCAAGTCCCTTTGAAAATATTGATTAAGACGGTGATTTCCCAATCAAAATTAAGTTATTCCTATTTCTTTGAATTCATGCTCTTAGTATTTGAATTACAAAATGTTGTTCTTGCATAGGATTTGTTTCTTTTCAAAGCAACTTTTTACATTCTGCAATTAGACTAATGATTCACATTTTTGCAAGTAACATAAGTTTTACATTTTGCAAATGGACAAGTACTTTTCATTCTTGCAATTAGCGTATCGTTTCCATTCTTGTAACTAGGGTTAAAATTTACATTTGATGAATGACAATTTCCATTTCTGCAAGTAGAGAAATTATTTTTGATTCCTGCAGTTAGAGTATAACTTTCTTTCTCATTAAATTCCCTTCTTTAAGATAGCTAAAAGAGTGGTCTTTGTATGACTTTATCTGGTCCATTTGAAGGTGACATGATTAGAACTTGACCTACTATGCATACATCACTGTCACCTCTTAAGTTTGTGTGAAGCCCGAGTGGATAATTAAAGTTGGTAGCCTTGGGAGTTTCAACAATCTTGTTGTGATATCAGGGCACATCACTAGGATAAGCATGGATGCAATGAACCTGATAGAGAAACCTCATTAATGGGTGAAAAAATATATTGAACCTCCTCCAATATTTGATCTTGCTAAGGAGAAGCAGACGTATCAAGAAACTAAGAATGAAATTTTTATTGTTGAATGGAAAGTTTCAATCTTGAAAATATAACCACAAGAGCCACTATCGTATGATGTCCCATCGATATTTAACAAATATCTTCTTGAGGTGATGCCAGGGGAGGTAAGACCCATTCAAATTTTTTTAATAAGTTTCTTAAATTTAATGAGAAATGAACAAACGATGGAGATACTAAACAGGATTATCAATATGTAATATTCCCAAATTTCCATCAGTTAATTGGAATATTAGAGTTCTTACTTTTCTTTCTTAGTAAGTAAATAAAAGGGTGGAGGGACCGATAAACCCCATAGATGAATAAAATCCACTTTTTCTGTGTGAATGTGGGTTAGTTAGATAATGGATCAGCATTATGGAGTAGTGGAGCAGCTTATTAATATAGGAAGAGTGGAGATCGTGGAGAATAATGAGGAAGATGACGGAGATAGTGGAGTAAAAGTAAAATCATAGAGAATTAATGATGCAGTGATGGAGGAAGTGGTGAATTAAATGCACACATGATGGATAGAGTGGATATTAATTGCAGAGATCATGGAGAGACATCGCAGCCTTCATGGAGACTAGTGGCCACATGTGCAACGCAGTTATGAGGTGGGCCAAGGCTAGGGAAGGGTCGCAACCATATAAGGAAGATGAGGGAAAAAAATAAAATGAGTCTGGAATTTTATATTTTATTATCGTTTGACATTTCTTTGCACGCTTTAGTGGTTTAGCTAAGTCCGATGTGATGTTTAGCACACAGGTGTTCCTGAGTGGGAATTCCACCCTTACCCACAGGGGACTTCGAGTGCCTACTATGGGAAGGTTATTTTGAGTATCTATTCATCATCTAGAATTGGTGCCACATTCAGCCCCTCTCTTCTTCATATACAGCTTCAGGAATTACGCATTCTTATCTTAGGGTTTGAGAGGAGGAAGGTAGTTTCTAGCATTTCAGCTAGGAAACCTGTGGAGTGTTCATCCTTTTACCTTGTGCATTCATTTGAGTATTCCATGAGTAGCATCGTAACATCTGGAATCATTCCATCATTTTAAATTTCCATGCAGCAACAGTTCCATCAGGAATTGCGCAGTCCAGCAGGGTAGATCCGGTGGAGGGAGGAAGTTCCAAGTATTTCAGCTTGGAATCCTGTGAGGGACCATTCCATCACTTTGGTGAGATTATTTCTATCAGTTTTGAGATATATCTCATCATCCAGAAATAGGCTACAACTTTAGCCTCTTTGACAACGCAGTCCATTCCAGAAGTTGTGCAGTTTGCAACTGCAGCTTGAGCCAATGAAGGAGGAGCTAGATCTCAAGTTTCTAACTTGAGAATCTAGAGAAGGGGTCAGTCCTTAAAGTATTGAGATGATTGGGTGCTATTGCAATAGTTAGATCATCAGTTCAGCCCCATCTCAGCAGTTACCCAGGAGGAGTGTGTAAGTCAGCCAGCAGGGGTGCAATGGGCAACCCAAAAAGGGCTGAAAATCCAAAGTTAAAATATGGCCAAACCATTTCTGGGGTTTTCTGGGTTTTTTTATTATTTATGTGGTTAAAATACTATATCTTTCTAAGCACTCCCGTAGCCTCACTCACATGGTTATTATTCATAGTAGCAATAGTTTCCAGTAGCAACAACAGTAGCACCACACCACTTCCAGTGCTAGTTTTCATTTGTGTATTTCAACCACTTCTTGTTGGCTTGAGTGCATATTATTTGGAGCACTGTGTACTTTATATTTTTTGTTGTTTATAATTATATGACTCAGTTGTTTCTACTCATAGTTATAATGCCTTGATGTAATTTCCAGTTGCAAAATATTTCCGACATTTTCCATATTTTAGTTATATTCGTGTTTTTCTATATTTTGAATGTTGTAGATATTCTATATTCCTGTCCTTTCCATTTTGGAATATTACATGATAATTGGGCATAAGAAACTGCCAGGCATAAGACACAGGATAAGAGAGTGAATTCCTCATAGGTCCCGCCAAAGATAGTGTGTTAGGGTTTTTGTGGCAATGTAGTACCAAATAACACCTCCTTAATAGTTGGTTTTTCCCTCCAAAGGCTCACAAATATAGTTGATGTTGTTAGTGGACATAATAAAATAAAGCATTGCAAATAGTGAAAACAATGCATCTACAAACATAAACTAAAAAAAGAGACAAATAAAAATTAGTTCTTAATGAATCAACAATTCAACATAACAATGGAAACATCCTCCCTTTATTGATTGTTGGTGGTAGAAGATGAATACAATAAAATATTAAAAACACTTGAAGAGGATCCTTTGAGCTATGGTTCTTAAAATCCTCAGCAAGGAGGTACCTTCCCTGAGTCTCTTTGCAAGCTTCTCCTCTCCCAAAAAAAAAATATGAAGACTCTCCAATGGTGGACTCTTCTACTCTCACTAAGATGTTGGATTCTTAGAAGCAATATGGCCAACATGAAAGTGCTCTTACTTATTCTGCATCTACAATGAAATGTGGTGTTGTTCTCATATCAATTTGGCCAGCATAACAACGTCTCATGTTTTGTTTCTCTGATGGCTTGTTTATATAGAAATTTTTTGAATCCATCTTCCCTCTATTGGTTCATGAATTATAATGACTTATGAGTAGGACAAGTTCTTAGAAGCAATATGGCCAACATGAAAGTGCTCTTACTTATTCTGCATCTACAATGAAATGTGGTGTTGATCTCATATCAATTTGGCCAGCTTAACAATGTCTCATGTTTTGTTTCTCTAATGGCTTGTTTATATAGAAATTTTTTGAATCCATCTTCCCTCTATTGGTTCATGAATTATAATGACTTATGAGTAGGACAAGATGATTCCATTGAGGGCTGAATATATTTAGAGACACTCAAATTCGGTTTTCCTTAGCTAAGATCCTATCAGGGAATCGTCTCCAAGTGTGGGAAGTGGTCCCTAAATTCACTGAGTCATCCATTTTCTTGACCATGTGGCTTTCTAAGAAAATACCGTGCGGTGCATAGCTGTCGAAGAAACAGTCACGCAGTCTTCAATTGTTTGTTCCATATAGTTTATAATTTTAGGAGAAATTAAATATTTTTATCTTCATAATGTATTCAGCTTGGAAAATATTCATGTTTTCCTATGTCATATGCCTTTAGGCATCTTCTATATTGTACAAACCTATGTATGATTTTCTAGTGTTAACATTTTCCCCCTAATGTATGAGGTTAGGAGCAAACATATAGCTGAAATACATCACATTTTTCTGTTCTTATGGAGGATCTTATCAACCTTATTTAAGAGAGAGAGAGAATAACTTGTCATAGATATGAGTATAGGAGCCCCTTTACTGAGGAGAAATGGTAACCATGCTCTATAGAAAACCTGAGTGATAAATAAAAAGTGCTTATACGAGGTAGGCATGTCCCATGCTTTTTATGATGACTACTTAATACAATCCGACAGAAATTGGTTTTATCAAGTCACGATATAGTAGGTGACATGATGATGGTTGGTGATGCCAACTGTTGATGTCCTTAAGGGCATTTCCTTTGAACAAATAGAATAAATCTAGTTCCCCCATGCATTTTCTAGGTGAAGCACTTTCTAAGAGAAGTGCTTATGTATGCATGGGTTTTTGAATTTTGGAATCTCCATTGGATATTGGTGTAAGCATTTTTGAATGAGGTACTTAGTAATGCATGTGTATTTGACTAAATGGTAGAGCTACAGTACTTATAAAGTACGATACCACCCTGACATGAAAACTAGTGTTGGTGTCGAATTCTAGGGGGGGCGATGACATCAATGGGAAATGCTAATTCCCATTGTGACACCCAATAATTTTCCTTAAAGGGGGAACACATCCAAGGTAAAAACTCAATCCTAGAATATGAGTGGTGAAGTTGATAAGAAAGAAGCATCAACCATCCAAGAAGTGTTGAAATGAGGAATCAATATTTTCGGTGAAGAAGATTGCAACATCATGGGTTAACAAGACATGATAACGAAAGCTAGCTATAGTAATGGTTATGGACAATTGGCATGAGGTCTAAGTTGTAATGCAAGTGGTAGCAGTAAAAAAATTTTTTGGTAAGGGTAGTCGTGGAGTCGGTAGGACATCTAGGGTATGCGTAAGTATGATCTGACTGACATGATGGGTATCATTGGATAATGTGCAAGATCTAACCAAGGAGATATTTTTCCACATCCCCTACCCTCTGGGTGTGTAGAAATTTGACGATTGTCTGAGGATCACTATGATGGTCTTAAACCTATTGAGGATGGGTGCATCAAAGCACCTTGTATTTGGTATCTTGCTGAGTGAGCAGAGATGGCAATGATTGTATGTTTGGCAGGTTCAACAGCCCCTCATCGAGTACCAAGGCAAATGATTGCAATACTAAATAGGCTTCATGTAGGTAATTTTTTCAATTGGTCCTACTTTGTATACAGGGAGATGGTCTCCCAGTTGAAAGAGGTTCGCGAGCGATGGGGTCGCAACTTTGTTATGCAAGAATTTTGTGTAGAATCCTATATGAGAGGGTGGTGATGATACATCCTTTTATCATAGTGCCCCTTGGTCCTGCTAGGGATCCCAGGATGAGACAGTTGGCACCTGTGATGCACGAGCTGGTGGAGTTGCAGTAGGGAATTACGTGAATTCCAAGGTAGAGGCTTGGTTTGAGTCCAACCCTCAGTTGATCCTTGAGTATCCACATCGTGGGGTCAACTTCTAGGGTGATCCAGATATGGGGCTCCCTACCGGTGAGGTTTGGAGTCCAGTAGGTACGCTTTGTTATTTCTATATTGTAGGTTATTTTCATGTATGTTTTATGATTTCTTTTTTCTATATATGATGTTGATATCGTGTTTTTTTCTCTTGTAGATTTTGGGTCGCATGGGCTACCACTAGCCTACTTAGTAGGAAATAATCTGCAACAATTGAGGGCTTTTAGTGACCGTGTTGTACCTTAGCGGTGGTGGTGACCAGATGTTCAAAGGGAGGGGGTACTTGAGAATCCTTCTCAATGCCATCAATTTGATATTGGTGGTCCCTCTAGGGAGGGGACCAGTGCTTCTCCTGCCAGTGAGATTGATAGGATGTGAGAGTGTGTTGATGTAGCGGTGGCTCAGTCATCAATTTTGGCAGCGTGAATCCGAGAGTAAAAGGATGCTTGGGACCGAGTCGATACCTTGACCAGAGGTATGCCCAAGGATGGTTGGGAAGGGCTAGGAGAGTTGGCGGTAAAGATGGTCATGGCGCCCAATCGAGATCAACGACTAACTCTTCTTTGTATAGCACTAGAGGTGGCTACCACTGGTTTGATTTTGGTGCTTGATGCAGAGGTTGGACCGCAAGTGGGAGGGCTCTGACCTTAAATTTTTTTAATGTATGTATTAGGGCAAGCACCAATTATGAGGATGATCCCATATTTTTTTTAGGACTTATTTTACCTGTTCGTGAAGCAATGGATTGTATATCAATTTTTTGTATACTTGGACACATATATTTTTTGATGTCTATATGCAAGATGTAATTTGGTGGCTTTCATGATGTGTAAATGTTGATACTATATGGTGTATTTCATGCATGTGATTTATATTTTTTTTTATATATGAAATGGATATTGATGTTTTTATGCTTGATGGTATATATGTGATGCATTTCAGTCTAGGACTTGGTTAGTTGTGCGATCAGCTATGTGATTTTGATCTCTTGGTATATGTGTAAATGTGATTTGATCAAAAGTTCGAGCTAACCGTTGTGCATACAGATATTTCCTAAAGAGGCATGGATCACGCACGTGAAAGGTTTGGTTTAACTGCGATACAACTTGCTAGGAATCAAGGAAGACATGCAGACGATAGATACCTAGGAGGGAGGCATCGGCCAAAAGGTCTATGCTGACATCATATTCTACTTGATTTTTGGTGGCTGACCTGATATACATAGTCTGTTAGTGAGACGGGGTGTCCAATCGGGAGAGTATATCACTTAGGCTACAACAACGAGGTTTTACGACCATCGAGAGGTGCCATCAACAAATCCGTAATGATAGATCCGGGTAGATGATCCATTTGTGAAACATGATGAGAGAGTTTTTTTTAGAGCGAATCCATGATGAGGTGATCATCATAAAAATAAGTTATGGTGCATAAATATTTATTATAGGGAAATGAGGGAACGTTTTATGGGTGAAAATTTTTGAGGTATAGTCCATTGACGGGATTTTTTATGCATGTCCCATCGGTATTTGATAAAATGTATGCCCCCTTGAAGAGGTAATGCTTGAAAATATATGTACCCTTCCTTAATGTCTCAAAATTCCCAGGTCCTAAAGCTTCTTAGGTGACATCATAGTGGAGGAATAACTCTGCTTTAGTGAATGACTGAGGGGTGATGTTGCGATCAAGCTAGGCTTTGACCCTCTTTTTGTGGGCTTCGCTATGTTGGAGAGACTCTCATAGACTTTTTTCAACCAGTTCTAACTGTACCAACCTTTACTCTATGGGTTTGGTATTGATGAGAATTTCGATAGCCAAATGGAGGGTGGGGATTTCACGTTCAATGGGAAGCATGACTTCCATACTGTAGTTTAGTAATTGGAAGTGTGTGAAACCTGTTGAGGCTTTGAACGTGATGTGGTATGCCAATAGGGTTGAGAACACCATGTGGTGCCAATTGGTTTTGTGATCGTTCATCATGCTTTGTAACATTTTTTTAGGACTTTGTTGATAGCTTCTATCTGACCGTTATATTGGATTTAGTATGGTGATGAAAACTCGTGAGAAAAAAACAAGGTGTTGGGATCATTCCTGGAATATTTTGTTTTCGAAATTTTTCTCATGATTAGATACCAATTCCTTGGGGACACCAAACCATGTGATGATGTGGTTGAAGAAAAACCATGCAAAATTTTCTGCGGTGTTTTTTTTTGTGGGCATGGTTTTTTCCCACTTGGTGAAATAATCGACGAGCACCACTATGTATTTTTGTTTTCCGAATATTTGTGTTTTCCGAATAATGGGGGCTTTGCATGTGCTAAAGTATATCCCCCATTTGTAGAAGGGGATAGCGATGATGACGGGTTGCAGGGGAGATGGAGGGGCTCACACCTTATGAGAATATCATTGGCATCACTCACATCATTTGACTTCTTGAATGCAGTCGTGAAAAAGGGTGGGCCATTAGTAACCAGTGCATAGTACTTTTTGAGTAGTGGCCATCCCTAAGAGTTGGCCACCACAAGCCCCATTATGACACTTATTTAGGACTTTCTCGGCTTATTCATGAGTAAGGCACCTACAAAGGATGGTGTCGATACCTCTTCGATAAAGAACATCCCCTAGAAGGAGGTAGCGGGGGCCTGATGGCATATGCTCCTTCAATTGTCATGAGTTAGCTGGGTTTTGAAATTTTAAGTTCGTAAATAGAGGAGGATATCATTGTACCAAGGGTCATCCATGGACACTAAGAAAAGAAATTCATCGAATAGTGCATCATTGACGAGATATCCTTGGGTATCTGTTAGGATATCGGTGATGATTTCAACGAGGATGAGTGCATTTTTTATTTTATGGGAGATAAACTATAAATTAGATTCTGGCACTATAACTACCCATCAAGCATATATGTGATTCATCATACAATGAGTTAGAAAATATTGCATAGGGTTGATAGCTGCTACGACAATGGTGATTCGAAGTACGATATAATGTTGAAGATTTTGTACTTAATGCACTAGGGTTAAGGTTTTTTTTTCTTTTGGATCATACTTCAATGCAAGCCCGGATAAGTTATTTCTAACGTAATAAATTTTGTGTTCCCTATTGTCTGGTCCATCCTAGACTAACATCCCAACTATTTCTATATCTAATGCAGATAAATATAAGGTGTAGTCTTTATTTTGGTACGGTGGGCTAATCAAATGAGTTGAAGCTAATGCATCTTTGAAATCATCAAATTATTTTTGAGCCTGTTCATCTCATTGGAAAGGGATTTCTTGATGAAGCAGATGCAAGAAGCCCTGCGCGCAAGCAGCATAGTTGGGGACAAAGTGACGTAATAAACTGGCCTTACCCTGCAGGCTTTGTAACTACTTCAATATTTTGGAGGTGGTACTTCTTTAATTTCCTGGAATTTTAGAGGGTCGACTCTAATACCTGGGTGGGAGACTATGAATCCTAGCAATCTTCCAGCATTGATGTAGGAAACACACTTGAGAGGGTTCAAGCGTAGGTTATATTATTTGGATCTTTGAAAAACCACGTGTTACACTGAAATTTGTCACCATGACATTTTAGTACTCCCTTAGAAGTATACAACATCAAAGTTCATAAAATCAAGCCTTGAAATTGAGAGAAAAGCTCATAAAAGTCTTTAAAACACTTGTACCACACTTTCTCTTAACATTTCCTACGGTGCCGCACCTTTTTGTTCTAAAGCATGCGGATCTAAACGCACTTTTTCTTCATTAAGGGTGCAGACCCCTATAAAAGGTAAAATAAAGGCGGAAAGTAACATTTAGAATCCCAACAGTCAAATCTGAAAGCTTTTAGAAGCAATTATCCGGTCGAAGGTTCGCTCCTATCATGTATGTTCATTCCTCCATTATGGGAGCCTACCCCATGATTTATGGAGCTCAGTCCATTCAAAAGAGTATTCTATCCCCTCTTATGTGGAGCTGCAACCTTTTCTCTTTTCCTATAAATTGAGGCCATAGTTTAGCCTCAAGGGGGGTTAGAATTTGAGAATTTTTGAGGAGAAATGTTGTAGAGACTCAGACTCCTTAACTGATCATTATGTGGGAATGATTACACACCCATGTGCATTTTAGCTGAGAGAGTGCAAAGCTTTTCAGAGTAAATGAAACGCATGTTTCGGACCCCAGGAAGGCCTATATGACATCAAGGCGAACACGGTTGTAAGGTTATTTCTTCATCAAAGATAATACGAATGAATCTTGTTTTCTCAATGAGTTCTTTAATTAAGTAGCTTGTTTATCATGTTTTATCAATGAGTTATTTAATTAATTAGCTTATTTCTTGAATTCCTTGATCATCTTGATAGATATATGATTCGTGAATTAGTTTATACTATGCAGGTGCTATTGATTTTTTCCATGTTTGTGATTGCAAATCTTTGAAGACGACTCTTTCAAGCAACTGGAAATAATATCATTACGAACAGCGCTGGACTACAGGTAGGTCTTCAAAACCTCTATTTTAGCTAATTTTGAATCGAATATTATCTAGAGAAAATAGTTTTTGTTTGGTTGTTTGTTGCTAGTTGTCCGTAGGACACTTGGGAGTTATGTCTTATCCGCAACAACGACTTATCCATCCAACAAAATGGCGACTCCACTAGGGAAGGGATCTTGAACTTTGATTTCTTTTATTTTTGACTTATGAATTTATTTTTTCTTATTTTGATTGATTTATACTGGCTTGGGTAGTTTATCCCTGTAGAATTCTGGAGAAATGTTTTAGAGTTTTTTTATTTTCTTTTAGTTTTCCGGTATCCGCACTTTTCTTTTAGAAACAGTGCGGGCATCTCCGCTCTTTTCTTGTATAAACAGTGCGAGACCGCACCTGTTTACACTGAATCCTGCGGGCTCTGTGAAAATTTTTAGAAAACCTTAAAATTCTCTTTTTTGGATTAGTTTGCTAGATTCTCAGTGTATACCCAGACTTGTATTTTCTGTCAAAAAGATTTGGTTGAGAGTTTGCTTCAGCATTTTTAAGTTTTGAATGATTTTCTGAAAGATCTGCATGTTATAGTGATTTTTACTTTGTCTTTATCCCACTCAAATATTAGAAGCTTTGGTATACCTTTAGATCACTGGTATTTCCTTTCTTTCTTGCTGAGTTTGACTTCATAGCAGAAATTGTTTTATGAGATTTAGATCCCATTTTCTCATTTGCAAATCTTTAAAAAAAAATTGTTGATAAGTTTGGAATTTCACTTAAAAAACCATAATTGGATGTTTTTTGAATTCTTGTTGGTCCAAGCAAATAATTTCTTAGTTAGATAACAAGCTAAGAAAGACATCCTCAAAATATTTAAAGTTTTAATTCAGATTTAGTCTTTAGAGTTTTTAGATCTAAAAATTAGTATTTTTTAGTTTTGAGTGTTATTTCTAGAAATTGTAGTGTTATTTTGAAGAAAATTGTGTTTGTAGTTTAGATCTTGAATGATAAAGGGGCTTCTTATTGAAAAATTGATCATTTTGAGCTCTCATGAAATTATATTTCTTTTCATCTATTCTTGTTTGAAGGAAAGAATTGTTTTAAAAAGATTGCATTTCTCAAACTCTTTCTTTTAGATAGCATTCGTTGAAAGGAAAGGATATGTTTCTCATAATAGATGTATTTTTAGTGTGTTTTGAGTTAGGTCACTACATATCATCAGTTTCACTTTCACACTTATTTTCCTAAGAAACAGCCTATTAAAATCAACGCTTAAATTAAAATCAATCTAGTAATTTTTATATTTCTAGGGCTCTTTTCCACCAACAATAGCTTAGGCTAGTGTCTTGGGGTAGGGAGTAATTAACTCTCCAAGACAATTAAAACAAACAAGTAGTCGATCTTGCGGTAGGAAAAATCCAATAGTCGCTTGTATGCTCTGGGAAGCTCCTCTTAAAGGAGTCAAGCACGAGGTCATATCTGAACCAGTGGGATAATCAATTATATCTCATTGGAAACGATAGCAGATGTGCGCATATTAACAACGGTAAACCTCGAATAGAACATTGTCGAGGAGCCTGGGGTCACTTGTCGGTATACCTTGGATTATGTCAAGGAGCCTTCAATGGGATTGAGCTTTGTTACTCTTCTCTTGCACGTATGTCGGATCGTAGACTATTCCCCCAGGTATATTAGTTCCTGTTGGTAACCTTAGTGGCCATAATCTTTACGATTTTTTCCTAAGGTGACGGTGGAGGAAAGATCCCACTGTACCTGGAGCAGACGCCTACTAGACTCACTTGGACTCTTTGGAGGGTTATCTTCACTCGAGATGGTTTAAGTGGAGAAACTTGCACCAGTCTGTTTCATTAAGCAGGTTGTGGAGGTAACTGTTCCAACCGCCCTTTCTACATTAAAATACTACGATGTTGGATTTCATCACCAACTAGCGTTTTTAAGTGTGGGAAGTTATTGTTTGTGTGTGGTTTTATCTCCTAGATTTTTAAGCGTGTGATTCATTTTTTTGTTTCCTTAGTGACTCTAGGAGTTTTCATTGAAATTTTCTTTGATTGTGTGTGATTAATAATTTTTAATTGTGGCTGAATTACCAAGACAAACGCGTAGACTCCAGGGGAAACCCCCTGAGTATACACCAAGCTAACTTGAAGGACTCCGAGCTCTGGTACTGCCTAGTGTCAGCAGAATTAGATCAATAGAACCAGGAGAATCATCCATAGTTACTCATCCCGATTATCAATTACAAATAGCAGAATATATTCAAGAGGCAATTTCAATTTCCGAAGTTACTGGTGTTATTTCTCCAACCAGTGAATTAACTGAAGAGCCTGAAATTTCTGAGCCAGACACTGAACCTGCTGTATTGGAACCATATTTAGGATTTGTTACTCCAACTTCTAGTGATCCTGATTCACCTAGGGTAAGACAATGCATTACTGAAAACCTTCCTTCTGACCTCATATGTATTGAAGAACTTGTTAGTCCAGACGAAGACATAGTTCTTCCCGAAACACAAGAAACTTTGAATCTTAGGGAGTGTGAATCAATATTCTACAGTCCTTTTAGAACTGACGCTTGGTATTTATCATTGACAAAATTTTTACAAAACGCAGGTATTACTTATTCACCACCCAAAATTCCTTTTCACCCTACACAGAGAGGTTATCATCCTTCATCAGCTATGTCGGGTGAATCATCTATGTTTTCTCAATTTCTGGAAACATTTTTATATGGTGTTCCATCTGTTCCTTCGAGATACCAGTCACTCTCTGGTACTTTCCCGGGGGAAGCTCCCCAACCAATTGAACAAGTGTTATCATATGGTAAAAATGGAACAAACACTGAAACGTTGAACACATAACAGATTTTTATGATGTCTGGCAATATTCCAAATCCTCAACCTCAAGGAAGTCAGTTACCACCTGGGGGCAACCTCAAGGAAGTCAGTTACCGCCTAGAGGGCAACCTCAGGGTAATTTTTTACCAGGTCAAACTGTAGGACAATATTACCTACCTGGGGAACAACCTTAAGGACAATACATACCTCAAGGTCAATATCAACCTCAAGGATAGTACATACCCCAAGGTCAACCCCAGAATCAGTTTCTTCCTCAGGGTCAATATCAACCCCAGATTTAGTACATGCCTCAAGGTTATCAACCTCAAGGTTAGTACCCAACTCAAGGTTTCCAACCTCCTTCCGGTCAACCATTATTACAAGGAACTGGAACTTTACCAGCTAATTATCAAACTTACGTTCAACCAGGTTATGGTCCTTCATATGCACAACCTTCTATGGGTTAATACCCCAGAATGAATATGGTGTGGGATCCATCTCAAATTCAACAGACTATGCAACCCAATGTGTAGTTACCTAATCAACCTAGACAGCCCATAGGTTCTGGTCCAACCCAGCAACCTGTCCAGCCTACCATTCAAGTCTCTGCACCTATTTCTATTCAGCGGCCTGGGCCTAGTACACCTAGAACTCCACCTCAAACTTTTGCTGATGTTGCAATTTCTGTTCAACCTACCACACCTATTTTTGGAGTATCTGTAGCTCATGTTTCTGCTATCCCTGCATCACTACAAATTCCTCAAGTATCTGTGCCACATTCAGGACCTACAATTCAGACTACGACCCATATGCCTACAGGACAAGCTGGTACGAGTACGGTTGTCGCTAGTCAACCATAATTTACTTATCAACTATACCAGGGACAGTATCAATTTGGACAGGCTACACAAAACCCAGTATATCAGTATCAGCTATACCCTGGGTATACTTATCAAATACCTCAACAACCCCAGTATGGTATGGTTAATCCTGGTTATCCAAAAGGTTTTACAATTCCCAATGCGCATCTGATTCTAGGATATCCTAGATATCCTCCTCCTGGAACTGGTTTGATCACACAAGGTTATCAAGACCCTAGCCATCGATTACCATTTATAGCAACTTTAGATTTACCTGATCTATCACGCCTTATGAACGATCCTATCTTTTATCTTCCGTATTGGCCACCAATGCCCAAAAAGTTGCCCATTGATATTCCAAAGTTTGAGGGTAAGTCTGGAGAGGACTCGTCTAATCATGTTATGACTTACCACCTCTGGTGTGCATCCAATTCCCTAATCGATGATTTGATTCGATTGCGTATTTTTCAGATAACTCTCATTGGTCTAGCTGCCAAATGGTACATTGAGTTACCACGCGGCTCTTTTAATATTTTTAATGCATTAGCTACTACTTTCTTAACCCATTTTCAGTTGCTTTTCAGATACGACAATGGCACAGAATTGTTGACTTCATTAAAACAATCTACGTCTACATACATATCCGATCACATTCATGAATGGAGACGTAGGAGGTGTTTGGTGAAGGTCTTTATTCCAGATCAAATTTTGGCTGAATGGTTTATCAAATCGTTATTGCCCAAAATTACTAAATATGTGGCCAAAGGAGGCGTTGTTACTGAAGAGTAAGTCATTGCTCAGGCTCAGTACCTTGACCTTGTATATACACAGTTAGGTACTCTGTATGATAAAATCCCCGATTTACCAAGACCTGGTCAATTAACTACAACTCCTTTTGGCTCTCATGCCACTGATGGTGTAATTGGTTCTATTAGCACTGGTAAGAGTAAGAAGAAATCTTCCAAGTTGACTTCTCCTATTATCACTTTACCCGATTCACCGAAAGGAGATTCTTCCATTGAAACTTCCGACGATATTCATGTTGTAGAATCATCTACAACCAAACCTAAAACTACTAGTAAGAATAAAAACAAAAAATCTTCAAAAGATAAAAACAATAAAACTGAACCAACTGACGAAAAACGAAAACCTCGATATCCTTGTCTGATCTGTGATGAGGATCATTTTACAAAAGAGTGCCCGCATAGAGTCGAGGTATCGAAATTTGTTAAGGGTTCGCCCATACCTATTGTCTTGAAGGATCATTTTCCTACTCAAGATAGCAACATGATTGGATCTTCCTCAAAGGAATTAGAGGATATCTTTATGGTTGCGATGCGATCGCAAGATTACGGTAGTAAAAATCCTGGTAAAGAAGCAGAAACATCTAATTCAGCATCAACTACATCTCCCTCAGTTTCTGATCCACTACAGATCGAGAAACAAAATCCTGACTTAGTAATAAAACCGCCTGTTAAAGGTGTACTTCATAAATCAGCTTTCAATCCACATGCGAGAGCTGCTCAGAATTACAATATTGTTGAAGACTTAGCTATTTCCCCTTCAGAAATTTCGACTTTGGAAGTGTTGCAATCATGCCCAGCCCAAAGAAAATTACTATTGTCAGCCTTAGGAGCTGTAGAACTCCAGGATTCGAACCTCATGATCTTTGATTTAGAGAATTTTACACACCGCCTACCCCATCAAACGGCTTTTCAAATTCCGGTAATAGTAAAAAACAAATGTATCTTTCGTATTGTTGTTGATGAAGGGGCTTCTACATGTATTATGTCGTTTAAATGTTGGAAATCACTTGGTTCTCTGACAATTTTAAAATGAGCATAACTCGGTCAATATAACTTGGAATATTTATTATAACCTATTTTTGGAAATGGAATGATCATTCTGCATCTTTTCATGTGCTTGAAATCACTATCTGGAGATTCTAGACTCTTAGATTCACGTTGGAACTGTCCCTCTATCACAAAATTTCTGAAAAAATAGTTGATTTTAAATCAGCGATAACTCCCTTGTTCGGACTCCGATTCGATCGATTTTTTTTTTAAATCGGGTGATTTTTCAATGGGAGCTTAGATCTGTAACCATTTATTTGAAATGTCACACTTGAAACTGCAATAAATGATGGGATAGCCGTCTTCCATGAATTGTCGTCAAAAAAATTGCTGCAACATTGCTGATTTTGAATCAGCGATATCTCCCTCATCCGAACTCCAATTCAGTCAATTTTTATTTTGAATTTGAGTATTTTCTCGCAAGAAGTCCAGATTTGGTCTTTTTTTTTGTAATTTTTTCACCAAATTTTTCATATCTGATCTTCAAACTCGCCACCCAAACAAAATTCATGGAGTTTGCTGAAGATTGTTGTAAAACATTGAAACTGAAATATGTTTCAAACCCTCATTCCCATGGAGGCATAACCTAAATCTAATACCACTGATCTAGATCTTGGTGGGAGGCCCCCAAGATCTAAAAAATTGAAATGGATCTAACAAGATCTGCAAAATTAGAATGCCAAAAAAAAAAGAGAACACACTGCAAATAAAACCACAAAGAAAATTGTTTTATTAAAACAGAGAATAACTGTAGAAGCTACATTATGGTGGACAATTTGTCATTTTACAAAGTGAGGCTTGTTATTTATAGACTTTTTTTGAGTTACAATACCATGGGTAGATACCATAGGTGGATACCATGGGTCAATACCATGGGTAGATACCACTTACAATACCATGGGTAAATTTCATGTGTGGATGAATACCATGTGTGGATACATACCATGGGTGGATGAATATCATGGATAGATGTCACTTACAATACCATGGGTGAATAAATACAATGGGTGGATGAATACCATGGGTCAATGACATTTACAATACCATGGGTAAATTCCATGGGTGGATGGATAACATAGGTAGATGAATACCATGGGTGGATGTCATTTTCCATTCGGATCAACTATCCTCAAAACTTTTGATGGCAAAGGTTTCCAACCGTATGGTATTTTACAGGATCTACCAATAGAGGTCGAAGGAAAAACTGTTAATCTAGATGTGGAAGTGGTTGATGCCCCTCTGGATTACAACCTTCTCCTGGGTCGAGGTTGGTCTTATGCCATGACTATTGTTGTATCGTCAATCTTTCGTCTCATCATGTTTCCTCATAAAGGAAAGATCGTTAAAATAGATCAGCTCTCATATTATTCATCCGACCCAGCCTCTGCTAATAGCATCCCGCATATCGGACAATCGACTATCCCTTATAAGGATGTCGGAGTAGGTTTGCTTAAAGATTCGGCTTTACTGGGAACTTTTTCCCTGCCTGCTCCCAACGTACAACCTCCTATTGCTAACATCAATATGATTACATCAAGTACTATTTCCTTTGATGATCCTTGGATAGTACCTTCAGAATTAGAACTGGACTCTTTCGATGGCGCGATGCCTTCGAGTCCTTTTGAGTTAACATATCAGGTAGTACAGTCCTTTTCTGATACTCCTTCAACTGAATCTGATCCAGTGAATGTGATCAATGAGGATTCACTTTCAATATAAAGCTCAACTTCGACATCAATTCTACATCTTGATCAACACGTATTCAATACTGATGAACATATTCGTGAATTCTTGTCTGTTGATGAATTACCATGGGAAGATCTGCATCATAGGTCTTCGTTTTTACCTGATCTCGATCATTTTGAGAATGGTTTTTCCTCCATTTTTACTACTAATTACATCAAAGAACCTCAGAATCCTCTCTCATCTTCCAATTCTGAATTGAATTTAGAAAGCATTTCCACAACAGTTCCCATTGACATTTTAGTAAAACCCGGAATTGTTGAAAACATTCATATAGGTGCTTCTTGTATGACTGATGAAATCCACGCATATAAAGCCCTATTTCAGGAATTTCGTGACACTTTCGCCTGGTCATATGAAGAAATGCCAGGAATTGATCCGTCAATTATTTTTCATGAAATTAAGACGTACCCGGATGCTAAAACCCATTAGACAGAGATTACGTCAGATCCATCCGCGAAAATTTGCCGCTATCAAAGCAGAAGTTGAAAAATTACTTCGTGCAGGTTTTATTTATCCGATTCTGTTAACGGATTAGGTATCCAATATCGTTCCTGTCAATAAAAAACAAGGAACAATACGAGTATGTATCGATTATAGGGATATAAATCGAGCTTGCCCAAAAGACAATTATCCAACCCCTTATATCGATCAAATTATTGACGATTGTGCTGGAAATGAAATGTTTTCGTTCATGGATGGATTTTCCGGCTACAATCAAATCAACATACTCCCTGCAGATCAACCCAAAATAACTTTCATTTGTCCATGGGGGACTTTTTCTTATCGCAAATTACCTTTTGGACTTAAGAATGCTGGTGCCACTTTTCAAAGGGCAGTGTCTTATGGATTTCATGACATTAAACACATCGTGCAACCCTGCCTTGATGATTTTCCTGCTCATTCCTTGCGCAGAGCAGATCATATCATTCATTTATGAGCCATTTTTATACGATGTAGGCATTATAAGATTCATCTGAATCCTCACAAATTTGTTTTTTGTGTACAATCTGGATGATTGTTGGGATTTATTGTCTCAAAGGCAAGCATTCATGTCGATCCATCAAAGGTTGAGCCTATCATCAATTTTCCTCCTACTCTTCGCAAACTCAAAAGTTTGCAAGGGAAAGAAATTTTTTTACGTCGATTCATTCCTAACTACGCCGATTTAACGAAAGGTTTCACCAGGTTGTTGAAATAGAATATTCCTTTCCTTTGGGATATGATCGCTGATCGATATTTTGATGCTCTTAAAAATGCGTTGACCCATGCACCGTTACTGCATCCTCCCAATTACAACCAGGATTACTTTTTGTACCTCGCTGCTTCCAATTCCACGATAGGAATGGTTCTAGTTCAGGAAGACGAATTCCATGGTGAACATGTGATTTACTATCTTAGTCGCAATTTGCATCCCACTGAAATCAAATATTCACATGTGGAGAAATTGGCCTTGGCAGCCATTCAAGCTGTCCAACGTTTTCGTCATTACATACTTTTACACAAAACAATAGTGATTTCTAATTGTAACCCTATGATGTATATTTTGACCAAACAATTGCTAGGGGGAAAATACTCCAAATGGATTTTTATCCTACAGGAGTTTGACTTGGAATTTGAAAAATCCAAATCAAAGAAATCATTGATATTTTTTGAACTTATGTTTGACTTCCCACGTACTGATACAGAAACTGTGGCGGAACAACCAATCATGGACGAATCCTTATTTCTTATTAGTACCATTAATCCTTGGTATGGAGATATCATCATTTATCTTCAGACCCAATATTTTCAACCAGAACTTTCATGGTCACAACGACGTAAAATCTATTTCCAGTCTCAACAATATCATATTGTTGGTGACACATTATACTGCCGTAGTGCGGACTCTGTTTTTCAACGTTGTCTCATCCATGAAGAAGCCGAAAATGTTTTAAATGACTGTCACTATGGAGCATGTGGCGGTAATATGTCTGGGTATGGCACAACCCAAAAGATATTTTGCGCTGGTTATTTTTGGCTATCCTTATTCAAATATTGTATTTATGCGGTCCGAAAATATCATAATTGTCAAGTCTTCGATCGAAAGATGCGTGCACCACCCGCTCCTCTTCACCCTATAATTGTTGTCGGTCCTTTTGTAAAATGGGGCATTGACTTCATTACATGTAACCCTCACTCAGCCGGGGGGCATGGGTATATTATCTAGCAGTATATTATTTTACCAAATAGGCCGAGGCGATGCCTACATTTGTGGCAAATGGAAAAAATTCAGCTACTTTCATGCTCAATCATGTGATTGCTCATTTCGGTGTACCCCATGCGATAATTACTGACCATGGGAGTCATTTTCGAAACATCACGATGACCGAGCTAACTGACCAACTTGGCCTATGCCATGATAGTTCTACACCATATTATCCATAGGCTAATGGTATGGTTGAAGCAATTAATAAATTTTTAGTCACCATGATCAAACGAATCATCAGAATTCATAAATTGAATCGGCATACCATGTTATTTTTAGCACTTTGGGCATATCGGACCTCAGCAAAAACATCGACAGGTTTTACCCCTTTTCAACTAGTTTACGCTTTAGAAGCAGTATTACCGATTGAATTCGAGATATCGTCACTCCAACTAGCCATAAAGTTACTACCATCCACTTCTGAGGAGGAGAAACGTTTTTTGTAATTGGATCAATTAGATGAGAATCGGCGCACCGCTACATTAGCTACCAAGACTCATGAAAAACAAATGAAATCTCAGTATGATAGAAGTGTTACACCCTGTATTTTTTTAGAAGGAGACCTAGTTTTGGTATATGACCAAGCTAACGATAAGCTAGGGGCTAGGAAATTCAAACCCATGTGGCATGGTCCTTATATTGTCAAGTGACAGCTTGCAAAAGGGGCCTATGAATTGATTGATTTTGATGGGGTCTCTTTAGGAAAACCCAGAAATGGGCCTTATCTGAAGAGATATTACGCTTGATTCTTGTGTGGAGATTTTTCCTGTATATTAGTTATTTTCTAGCTGGTGTGCTATATATTAGAAATGTGTGCTTAGCTTAAGTGTGCTTTTACTACTATTCCCGCTTATCTGGATTAATCTTGAAATTGTAGATGTTGACGTATTTTCAAACATACATTGGTTTTGCTGATGGCGCTTGTCATAGTACATGGAACATTTCTTCCACAGCTTGGGTTATTTATTCACCCACTGACAAGTTAGTATCTATGCATGGGGTAAGCCTCGGTAAAAAAACAAACAATATTTCAGAATATAGCGCAGTTATTGAGTTACTTTCTGAATCCATTTCATTTAAAATTCGGAGTTTGATCGTTAGGTTAGATTCTGAGCTCGTTGTATTACAATTAAATTGAGTGTATGTAATTAGAAACCAAGTGTTGTTAAGATTATTTTTGAAAATTCGTCTCTTGGAACGAGAATTTAATTATATTGAGTATCAGCACATTCCAAGAAATTTAAACACATTAGCATCGCAATAGCTTCTAGTGTTATAAACAGACATTTGCGATAATGAAAGCAGTAAATCAAAATAACATTCGATGACATGTTGGACAGGTAACTAGAAATAGTAGTATATCATAGCATAGAGTAGTGTTTCAAAAAATAGTGCATCGTCCTCGATTATAGGTTCAAAACGCCTTATGATCAGGAAAAAAGTGATACAAAAAATTATATGAGTCTATACAGTCGATCATCCACTATCCGTGATAACGATCATGATAATATACTACAGCTTGTCCCACCCTGCTCAGGAATCTCCTGAACGGTCCAGGAACCCCAGTGGCATATCTCTGCAAACGAAGTGGAATGTTGTCTATGGTAGTCTCTGGGATGTCCATAGTCAGTCGCTCCAGATGGTGTTCCAAATCAGTAAGGATCTTTGTTGTTTGATCCTATGGTGGTGGTGGTGCTGCAACTGCATCCCTTTACCTCCTCTCGAAGGGGCAGAGAGTTACTAGTCGACGTGGACCCACATATGCATTTGAATTTTTTGTTATCAGTTTTGGACGATTTAAAAAACAAAATAAAAATTAGAAATTAGAGCATGTCAAAATGATTTTTTACCTGACTCATCCCACTGAGCTCTTGGAGGAAGTGGCATATCACAATCACCGCAGTAATCCATCCCGGCATAAGGGAAGTCCTCTATAATGAAGAGTTGGTGTTCTAACCAACGGAAGTAGGCCGGGTGAAATCGAACAATCTCTCCACCCTCCCTGTGACTGGCCATCAAAGCTACCCATCGGACCATCTGAGGTTCTCAGACTCTACCAGGATCAACTGGAATATGTTGTGGGGCCAGTAGAGGAATCCTCTCTAGAGAAAAAGTAACCATGATCAATCCATATCCGAAGTTATTCAACTTCCCGTTATTTGCCCTAGTTAGTTGGCCTTTGATATTCGCCAACACTAGTTGAATATGGTGCCTCGGAAACAGTCCGCTGCAATCCGCATTTGAGATCCAATAGCTACTTGCAAAGCTGCACTTCCACATAACTTGTTTATGGTAAATGTAACTACTTTCAACTCATGACAGATGATGGTTTTGATATCAATACGTTTGTCTTTAGGATTGGCCTCATCATTGCAGAACTCTAGTTGCAGGCTAGCAACAGACTGGCCACATGGCCTAGCCCCAAATAGAGAAAGTGGTTCGCCTCTTTTAGACAAACTAGTCAGAAAGTATATGTCCTCCGGTTCTATTTCAAGCCGGTTGCCTCCAATCACAAAGCATTGGTCCTGTACATCCCAGTTGTTTACCAACCAAGTGAGAACGTCTACTTGAGCTCTCATGCCGCTAATAGCCCAGAATTTAAGTAACTCGCATGTTCTCAAAACTTGTAAAGTAGGTGGATGAATCATTACAGCTTCATCCACCTCCTCGTGTCCACAATCCCGCCAGATAAGCATTGTAAATATCCTACAATGAACAAAATGAAAGATTAGAATCATTTTTAAAAGAAAATTTTGGGTAATTTGGAGAGAAAATAAGTTTTTATATTCTTCACGACACCCCCACACTTTTTGTTCAGAGACAATGCGTAGCTCCACACGGGCTCTGTACTAAAAGTGCAAGACCATGACATTTTTCTTTGTAAGAAAATATCGGGGTCCGCAAGTACCGTGTGTCTTACCTGCAGACCCCCATGAGCGGAATTTTGAACCTATTTCTTCCCAAAAAATGAATTTTAAACCCTAAATTAAGGAAATGAATGGATGAAAAGCAAGGAAAAGAGAATTTGGATTACCTGGACCAGACGGTTTTCGATTTGAACAGTTGGTTTGTCCGGAATCTTCTCTAGAGCGTTTTTTGCCAAAAGCTCTCAAATTTCCACTCTGAACTCAGAGGTAAAAATGAATTTGGAAAACTCCTTTTTATAAGCTTTTTCAAATAAATGAAATTTAATTTTTTTTTATTTTTCACTTTGAAAAGATGGTTTTTCAAAATATTTATATTTTATTAAAAGCAGGTACGTTTAATTTTTTGAGTTTTTGTGCAGAATACGAGATTTTTCGGGTAAAATGGTCATTTTTGATGAAGAGTATACTTTTATCAATTTTTCGGGGCTCTTAAAAATTTACAAAAAAGTGAAACCATGGAGTCCTCTTTTTAGCCCTTTTCCGACTCTCTAAATATGAAAAAGTGTTGAGTACTTGACTATTCGAACTCATTAAAGGAAATGAACAGTCGTCCCTTCAGTATAATTTTACCCCTTTTCTAGACTGAAATGGACTATTTACGAAAAAGGTATACGTTGACTAATCATGGTAAATAGAGTTCTCTCCCGCATTATTTTATCATTTTTCAAGCCTGAGAGACTAAAATTACGAAAAAGAACACCCATGGAGTTTTCTTAATTTTTTTCTTCTGACTCCCTAAAAATGAAAAACACCGAGTTTCTCCTATACTGGACTCGTTAAAATTTAACAGTAAAGGACCTGTCGATTACAAACAGGAACGGACCACTCCTTAGGGTTTGATTTTAAACTAAGTTGGACTCATCCGAAGGATGAGCTTATAAACAATAAAATGTTATCCTCCTCAAGCTTGTCAAAAATAAAGAGGTACTTGCCAGAAATGGTGGGGGAAAAAGAGAGAAAACGAATCCATTTGTTACACTTTTATTTAAAAGTATTATACCACTCTTGACACGACATTTTTTGTCACACTTGTACCTGGGTTGGGAAAATCCTTTACCTATCAATTAATCAAACCAAATTTAAGGTCTTCAGCCGGTTTCTGGGTATTAGCTTAGGGCGATTGTTACCAAACCATCTGTAGTGTTGTTATGTGTTCAAGAGGATAGTCAAACAAACCATTCATATGCAAACATTTGTCTCCATTCGCATTGACCATCCCTGAGTCAGTCCTTGCAAGAAATTTCTTCAAAACTTGATCTATGGTTTCGTTTCATGAGCTTGCTTACGACAGATCACTTTCTATCGACGACAGCTCATCATCTAGGAAGTCGATCTAGAAATCCGTCAGTACCTTGGAATCTGCATACCTTAATGGCAGGTTTCTCGCCTTTGACGACAGGTTGCATCATTGACCTTCGATCGAACGATTCCATGAAATGTTCAAATTCAAATCACTTATTCACATTTCATGGATTGTACTGAGTAATTTGAGAGCCATTGTCATTATTGGTGGTTTCTCTCACACTTGTTAATAGTTCACATCATTGACTGGTAATCAAGTGGGTTCTACCATGTTCGACTTCAACACATTTAATCGCATGGATAGAATCGTACTAGTTCGGAAAAAGGAAATCAAGACCCTGGATCTAGTTTCCACCATCCAAGCTACGAGGAGTTTTATTATTCATTATGCAGTAGACTATTCATTACAGATGGTTGCGTCCATGTTGTGTCTACAATATTTATGTAATATTAAAATCATTCCTATATCAGAACAAGTTTATTTAGTTTTGATCTGAGTATGGGAATGCCTACCTCAGTAATGATATATATATATATATATGTTTTGCATTGAATGTTTTTATAGGGTTCCGACTGGGGTCTCCACAGGCTAATCCTTGAAATGATAAAGCACATCACTTTTCGAATGCTCTCAGACTTCGCACTTTAGGGGGGAATTTGTTACACTGAAATTTGTCACCATGACGTTTTAGTACTCCCTTAGAAGTCTAAAACATCAAAGTTCCTAAAATCAAGCCTTGAAATTGAGAGAAAAGCTCATAAAATTCTTGAAAACACTTGTACCACACTTTCTCTTAACATTGCCTGCGGTGCCGCACCTTTTTGTTCTAAATCATGCGGAGCTAAATGAAATTTTTCTTCATTAAGGGTGCGGACCCCTGTAAAATGTAAAATAAAGGCGGAAAGTAACATTTAGAAGCCCAACAGTCAAATCTGGAAGCTTCTAGAATCAATTATCTAGTCGAAGGTTCATTCCTATCATGTATGTTCATTCCTCCATTATGGGAGCCTACCCCTTGATTTATGGAGCTCTATCCTTTCAAAAGAGCATTATATCCCCTCTTATGTGGAGCTGCAACCTCTTCTCTTTTCCTATAAATTGAGGCCATAGTTCAACCTCAAGGGGGGTTAGACTTTGAGAATTTTTTAGGATAAATGTTGTAGAGACTCAGTCTCTCTTAACTGATCATTATGTGAAAATGATTACACACCCACGTGCATTTTAGCTGAGAGAGTGCAAAGCTTGTCAGAGTAAAGGAAACGCCTGTTCCGGACCCCAGGAAGGCTTGTACAACATCAAGGCAGACACGGTTGTAAGGTTCTTTCTTCATCAAAGATAATACGAATGAATCCCATTTTCTCAATGAGTTCTTTAATTAAGTAGCTTGTTTATCATGTTTTATCAATGAGTTATTTAATTAATTAGCTTATTTCTTGAATTCCTTGATCATCTTGATAGATATATGATTCGTGAATTATTTACACTATGCATGTGCTATTGATTTTTTCCATGTTTGTGATTGAAGATCTTTGAAGACGACTATTTCAAGCAACTGGAAAGAAGATCATTACGAACAAAGCTGGACAATAGGTAGGTCTTCAAAACCTCTGTTTTAGCTAATTCTGAATCAAATATTATCTAGAGAAAATAGTTTTTGTTTGGTTGTTTGTTGCTAGTTGTCCGTAGGACACTTGGGAGCTCTGCCTTATCTGCAAGAACAAATTATTCATCCAACACCACGCAGAGGTATTCAAAATGGTCAGTACGCATCTTGTATCATAAGGTAATTTCATCCAAATAAGCAAGGATGAGATGATCCAAGTCGTGAAATATGTATTTCATGGCCTGTTGGAAGGTGGTGCCATCATTTTTAGGACCGAATGACATAACTTGTTATGAAAAGGTACTCCAAGGGGTAGTAAATGTAGTTTTTTATCGATCTGTATGGTGAATCTGGATCTCATTGTAACTAAAGAATCCATCCATGAAGGATAGGGTGTCATGGCCGATGCAAGCGTCAATAACTTGGTCGATGAATGGTGTGGGATAATTGTATCTGGGACAACATTTGTTCATATCTCAGAAATCGGTACAAACACAGATGGTGCCCTATTTTTTCAGGAAGGTTACAGGTTTGGAAACCCAATACGTGTAAGCAATCGAATATATAAATCCATATTTGTGGATTTTATCTATTTCTTGTTTGATTTCTTCTACCTTGGAGGGTTGTAATTGACATTGTTTCTGCCATACGAGATGAGATTCAAGCCATGTGACAGTATGGTGTTCCACAATGGTGGTACTGATGTGTTAAAATTGGATAACTAGGTCCAAACTCCAGGTTGTGCTGCTCAGATGACGATCCCAATATTTTTATTGGATTCCTCTTTCGTAGAGGTCTAAGATTGATCTAACGATCATCTCGATCGGATGAGCAGAACATGGACTTTGAATTTATTCCACTTATGTGCTAGGTTAGCCTGGAATATAATATAGACTTAAATGTCTTAAAGTGCATGTCACACAACCCCAAAGATGCCTATATATTGGAGAGACTTGGAGATCATTATACACACATTGTGTGGAGGAATTCCTTCTCTCTTGATGGCATTGGAGCTGCGTATCTATGGAGTGTTCTTTGTTTGGGTTGTTCTGGGGTTATGTGTGACACGCTTGGCTGAATGACTTGTTGGATACTTTGCTGGTAGAATCATCCTGCTGATCGTCGTAACGCCACCATTCATCATCTTTGTTTTGGCTTGTCTTCCATCAATATATTAGTATGTTCTATCTCCTTCAGTATTGTGTGCCCTAACCTGAAATGGCATAGAACATGTTCAGAAATTAACATGGTATCAGAGCCGAGAGAAGAAAAATTCCAATCTGTGTTAAGGGACAACTAGAAGTGTGGATCAGTTGAGGGTCGTTTAAAGAAGCAAGGTTTAAATTTCTTTAGGGGAAAAATAATTATTTAAGGTTAAGAAATTTGCAAGACAGTGAAGCTTAAGACTCCTACTCCTACAGCTCGTGGGTGACTAATTCACCGGATGCTCGAAAGGGATCATCGAAATTATCTGCAAGGAGTTGCCGCCATCTCACAGTTACGCAAGACTGCTCTGCGTAAGCATTAATTCCCAGCGACGAGCAGGTTATGAGCGGATGATCAGAATCGTCGTCCAAACAAGTCCGAAAAAAGAGTTTGAATGCCAGAAGGAGCCATAGCTGTTAAAATTGGGCTTCTTACCACTACTCTCAGCACTAGGTTTCATTAGGGATGATAGAAATTGAAGGCTGGCTCAGGTTTTTTTTGAAAGAGTTTTGACGGCTGAATGCATATCTGCAGTCCAAATTTCATCTTCTTGCTCGGGGTTTCGATAGCCAAATTATTTTCTTCCTATTACCTAATAAAGAGAAGAAACCGGCTTTTCATTTTTCAAATCTAGATCTACCTTAGATGTCGCGGGCTCCATCTCACTTCCAGACACAATTTCCTTGTTCTGATGATAATGGTGGTGACAACGGTGTTCCATTGCTATAGAGAATTTGGAATCCCTACATGCACGTCAAATGACGATGAAGTCATTTTATATTGCATCCCTCAACCACATTTCACTAGCCACAGTTCACGAAGAAATCGTTGAGAAGAAACCAGAACCGGCTCCTGAGTGGGTAGGGAGAAATTAAAACGTGTCTCCGTTTTTTTTATCATTCAATGTCTGTGTTTTGCCATGATTATACTCTGTGATATCTTCAACTTCTTCACTCCAAGTCACCGAAAGCAACAGTTACGAATTTGTCATCACGGCAAGGATGGGAGTGCTTCATGGAAGAGTGTTTAGATACATAGAAGATCTAAGCTCCCTGTACCCAGCATTTTCTTTCCAATAACAAACTTGACAAGGATGCAGTCACAGCCATCCATAATTCTGTCCTGAAGTCTAAAAAATTCTCTGTGATAGGGTCACAGAGCCTCAATAAAATTGTGCTCTAATTCTGTAGTATTGTCTAACTAAAGAAATAAGTGGTATTTCAACTCAACTTTCACAACAGGCTTCTATGGAACAAGGAAATCATCAAACTACAAGTGTTGTTCACCATAACCTTGAGATGCAAGGTGAACGCAATGAGCGAGTCATGCATGATGTTGAAGCTGTGAGCTAAGATAATAGTGGTAGTGGTGCAATATTAAGTGAAAGCCTTCATAGTTTAGAAGTGAAAACTGGAAGTGTTGATGGAATTGGAAACCTTGGATAGATTGATGCATCTGGAAATATGGAAGGTATGCAAGATGAAAACAGTAATACTAAAGCAATCTGTTAGGAAGCTAAAAAAAATTTAGAGGGTTAATAATCTTGTTGACTGAATCTGGGTATGTATGTTGCTTTGCTGCTAATATATGCATTGTGAGGCTGAGACTGTTGTGGAAGAGAAGGTCAAACATTCAGGTACCTAGGAGCCTTGAATCTGAAAATTACAGTGCTGGGGTCTCACATTATATTGCCTGAAATGACAAAGTCTGTGTGCTAAATTCACATCAGGCTCCTCTATTCTCACTACTTGCTGTGACTACATGTGCCTAGGCTAGGGACCATGTGCTTGTCATATTTATGATGTGCTAAGGTGACAAGGTGTCTTAGACGTGCTGTCATAAAGGACCTTGTACAACAAAAGGTGGGCGCACTTGGAAATTCATGATTGGATCATTAGTAAGTATTCTGATGAGGGCAGTAGGACTGTTGTATTAGGGAGCCGCTGGAACAAAGGATAATCCATGCTTTGACAAGGCATGTATCAAATACCTACTATGGATTTTACACCTTTCTGTTGCAAAGAAGATATTATTCCAGGCATGCAGATAAAATCTGAAGATTCAGAAATCATCTGGCTAGTATTGTCTATTCATCAAGTCATATTATTAGAATTTCGTAGAAGGCATAATGGCCTGGGAGCTTTGTGTACTCAGAACTAAATGATTCCCCAACTAAGGGTCTCTTATGTGTAAAAGAAGCTAGAAAAGCTCTATCCCTAAGTGGCTCGGATTTATCCTATTGATGATTGGGGCAATAACATTGATGAGCAGAAGCACCCTTATGACTGTGCTGGATATGAATAACGGAAAGGTATCACATAAGGTATCGACTGACATGAAGAAGGGTAAATTTTTGTGTTTGGAACATCTGTATGATTGGTTCCTAGATCTGTGCAATTTAGGAAACAAATTTCCAATCTAAGATCTGAATTCTTGAAGCCCTAGATCAGTCAACTATTAACTAAATCTGAAATTGAGAAGTAGTGCTGGATGAGATGCCCGATGTAGTAGATGAAGCTCTCAAGTGCAGAATTATGAAAGAAGGAATCATGTTTTTATTCCTAGTTTTGTGGGTCATAGTAAAGAGGGCTGGTTGAGGAAGCTACAACAGGCCTCCTCAGAATAACATGACTTCTAACACAAGCTGAGGCTTGTTGATATATTCTCCCTATTGGACAGTGACATAGATAGACACCTATGTAGCAGTAAGCATGTGACAGTAGCAATTTCACAATGGAGCATAATGGTAAATGTGTTTTTCCAGCCTTCAGACACATTGTTGGAAACTTTAGCAAAAGACTATATTCTTGCATATTTTTGACTATGGGAGAATAAAACTCCTTTCCAAGCTAGCATCTAGGATGCCCTCATTTAAAATAGATGTCTTCTCTCTCGAGAGAAGATTTAATTATGAGGGGAAATACATCTATATATGCTTCTGAGCTATTATCATTACTGATCGAAAGAAGATCCTCATGGCTCAAAGACATATGGATTCAGAGGGGGAAATTCCGGAAGAAATCCGAGAAGCCATATAAATACCAAGGTTATCTATATGCCATGAGTACAATATGAGCCTGGATCATTTGAAGAAACTGTAAAGCATCAAATTCTGCAAGGATGCGAGGGTGATGTCTAGGATATGGTTCCTAGACCACAGATCAAAGCTGTTGTCACCTCGATATAAGATCAAAAATGGATCTGATTGCCTGAAGGCACTGATTATTACTGCACCTATAACCTATTATTTCCCTTTCTGCTACGCAAGGATGGAATCTTCATCAGATGGATGTAAAGACCATTTTTTTTGTGGCATGGTGCGATAAAGGAAGAGGTGTATGTAGAGAAACCTCTGTTGTTTGAAATCCAATATCGGGACACCCATGTCTGGAGGTTGAAGAAAGCCCTCTATGGGCTGAAGAAAGCACCCAGAACTTGGTACGAGAGGATAGATAGCTACCTAATGAAGTTGGGCTTCACTCATAGTAACGTTGATCTGAACCTTTACTTCAAGGTTGATAGAGAAAAGCCTCTCATTTTGGCATTGTATGTGAACGACCTCTTCCTGACAGGTGCTGACCCTCTCATTCATCAGTGCAAGAGGGAGCTCACTGTTGAGTTCGAGATGAAGGACCTAGGACTGATGCACTACTTCCTAGACATGGAGGTCTGGCAGAGACCTGGCAAGATTTTCCTTTTTTAAGGAAAATACATTGTGAAGCTTTTGGTAAGTTTTGGTATGGTGGACTATAAGTCCATGTCGACACCGATGGAACTCAACTTTAAGAAATTGAGTGGTAGTGCTACTGGGCCCATGTTAGCAAATCCTACTAAGTATCGTCAACTCGTAGGGGCTCTGGTGTTCTTAGTAAACACTCGTCTGGACGTATGTTGTGCAATGAACACTTTGAGTCAACACATGGTTGATCATAACATTCACTGAGTTGGTGCCAAGAAACTCTTGAGATATCTCTGAGGCACGATAGACCATGGGCTAAGATACACTACCGAGAGTATGACACTCCATGGATATACTAATGCTGATTGGGCTGGTAGTGTGGTGAATCGTAAGAGCACATCTGGATGCTACTTCACAAGTAGATCTGCTTCGGGCAGGAAAATGAAGTCGGTAGCCTTGAGCACTGCTGAGGTTAAATACATTGTAGCATATATGGCCCATTGTGAAGTCACTTGGTTGCGAAAGCTCTCCAGTGAGTTGTTCGAGCATGAGCTAGATGCCACCATTATCCTTTGCAATAACCATAGGGGGATTCATTTGTCATATAATCCTAGGTTAGATGATTGATCCAAGCATGTTGATGGCTGGTACCACTTTATCCTGGATATGGTACAGCGAGGAGTCGTAAGGCTCGATCATATAGGAAATGATGAGCAAGTCGTGGATATTCTCACAATGTCCTTGGGGAAGGTCATGTTCCTAACCTTCCATGAGAATCTTGGAATCATGGAACGACCCTATTCTGAGGGTCTTGTTGGATGATGAGCTCTGGGAGCTCCAAGGGGGTTTTGGGGATAGCTTTGGTGCTATAAACAACCACTATGCTAGGCTTTCTGAACCTAGTTGGTGTGTTTATACCCCACCATGATGATATTGAGATGGTTTACCTCTCTCTCTCTCTAATATGTGCTCGTATGCATCCTACCCATGGAGTTTCAGACTCATGGGAAGTACCTCTCATTTGGCCAATGAGGTGGGAAATGTGAATAGAAACCATAGCAAGACCGATGGATGCATCGGATATTTCCATACTCTCTATGTCTAGGATGGCACATGTCCAACCACTTGATCTGGGATCAAGTTTAACGAGGTTTCAGACCTCCAACCATGGAAAATTTTAGGGGCTAATATTCGCAGGTGGGCTAATTTTCCATGTTTTTTCCAAAAAAAAGATTCGCCAATTTCCTTTTTTTTATAAAAATGATTCGCCCAAATTTTACAATAAAAAATTATTTTACCTTAAAAATCACCAACATTATATAGGAAATATATATAATATCATTATAAATTTGAATAATTTTACAAATACATCAATAAAATGTTTATAGTTTTCATATTAGAGACTAGTGAGATTCACCAATTTTTTAAACTTCACGATAATTTCCCATCCTTCAAATTCTCCTTGCCTCCAACTAACTTCGGGTCAGTGAAACTAACTTTAGGTTAGTGTATGACTCTCTTGAGTCCTAGTGAGGTTTCGAACCTCCAACTGACTTCTGGTCAGGTAAACCAACTTTGGGTTGGTATGAGACCCTTTGTGAGTCCTATAGAGGTTTTGGACCTTTGGGCTGAATCTGTCAGCCGGGTATGATGTCTTTGTGACTGACCCACTTCTATTCTGAAATAAAGAGGCTAGCAAAGAAAGTTACGGCAGGATGACACACGATGTTTGAATTTCACTAGTGGATGGAGTTCTCCCTAGTTAAGGGGGAGTGTTAAAATTGGATAACTAGGTCCAAACTCCGGGTTGTGCTACTCAGATGACGATCCCAATATTTTTATTGGATTCTTCTTTTGGAGAGGTGTAATATTGATCTAAGGATCATCTCGATCGGATGAGAAAAACATGGACTTTGAATTTATTCCACTTATGTGCTAGGTCAGCCTGGAATATCATATAGACTTAAATGTCTTAAAGTGCATGTCACACACCCCCAAATATGCCTATATATTGGAGAGACTTGGAGATCATTATACACACATTGTGTGGAGGAATTCCTTCTCTCTTGATGGCATTGGAGCTGCGTATCTATGGAGTGTTCCTTGTTTGGGTTGTTCTGGGGTTATGTGTGACACGCTCGGCTGAATGACCTATTGGAGACTTTGCTAGTAGAAGCATCCTACTGATCGCCATAACGCCACCATTCATCATCTCTGTTTTGACTTGTCTTCCATAAATATATTAGTATGTTCTATCTCCTTCAGTATTGTGTGCCCTAATCTGAAATGGCATAGAACATGTTCAAAAATTAACATGATGCCTTGAATTTGTGAGTAATCCCATGTGAAAATATCCCTATATTATTGAAATAAGGAGGTGTATGAGGCTACTTCTTCTGGAGAGCATGCTGACCCTAGGGATATTTCTTCGAACTTTCTAGTTTTTTTCGAAATATTTACTTTAATGGTAAGTGAAATATTTGGTATGTTTCCTTCCTCAAATGCATTGGGAATTTGGATGGGATTTTTGAACCAATCTATTCTCCATGATGGTAAGAAATATTTATATTCTATGGCGCAAATATGGTGGGTTGGTGTGCTGGTAGGCACAAAAAAAATTTCAAGTATAAAAAAAAAACGATGGTGTATGGCGTCCCATGGACATTTTGATTTCATCATGGCTTGTAGAATATCTTCATTTGAGTGAAAAAAATTATCTAAAGTTGAATTGGTTTGTGTGAGGCTATGAGGAGGGATTTTGGGCCTAGTAGAGATGATTGACAAGAAATAATATGATTCGATGGTTGATGTCGTAGAACCAAGCGAAGTTGATAGTGTGCAGATATGATGGGCCTACATTGTCAGTGGTAAGTTATTTTTAGCGGTCTCGACACCAAAAAATGATGAGCATACAGAATGAATCATGTTTCCCATGGATGATGAGATGAATCGTATGTGATGTTACGTGTCATCAACATTAGGTGGTGGAATAATTTATGTAATTGTTGGTTTATAGCGAGTGGGAGGGATTACTTGTGACCTTGTTGGAATAAAATGAGCAAAGGTTTCCTATCCAATTGGAGGTTGGTGTTTAATCCTAAGATGTCGAAATGTTTGTAACATAGGGCATGCTTCTACTCTATGGGAGTTACTGGTGAAAATGTCACTGGGTAAGTAATAACCGAGTAGATGGTATGTGAGTTAGTACTGCTCATAGCGTAAGACGACGATGCTTGGTTAGGGTCATGATATGGGGAATTTTTTAGTGATTTCCATCTCCAGTTATTAGTACTAGCATGATGTGACATCCTATGGTGGGTTTGGTTTAGTGTTTTTCGGGCTGCTCTCAAAAGTGGAATATATTGACAGTTCTTCGTGTGATGAAATTGAGAGAATATGCAGCAATAACAGTGTGTGATTTTCTCTTGGTTAGAGACGTGTATTTGGGGAATGGGGGTTACTATGCAAATAATATCAGTAAAATTTCCCAACTCCCGGCATTGGTTAACCACGTGATTGGGTTTATCACATAGGGCACATGGTAGGGTTGGCTTGGACCACGTCGTTTTAGGGCATTTGGTCTTTTTCCCACATCTAGGTTGATAATGGTGAGGGGAGGCTGAAGGAAATAATGATGCTTTTTCTCCTCAAAAACACATAATATGGACCTAGATGCTTCATTACCTTGGGTTGTGGCGTTGTCCAAAGATTCGGTGTCCGAGCCGGCTAAGTCAGAGTTTTCAACGATGAACTAACGCATGAAATCTAACATAGAGAATAATTGGGAAATGTGGGGACAGTTTCGTACATGATGGTTACTTGCGCAAATCTGACAAGTATGGCATCTTCATCTAGATATTCAGCTTTGGGAAACATGGTTGACTGGGTACCATCAATCAAATGCCCTTAATTCAGGGCACTCAGTGATCAAATGGTCGGGTTCATCGCTTAAGGAAAAAACTAGGGTGGTAGGTGTAGACTTTGTTTTTCTTCTTGTATTATGTAAAGTTGGGCAAGGTGGGTGCAAGCATGAAGCTAGTTCCTATCGCACGTACAAGATTTTCTTGGATCCATCATCAGTTATTTGCATGGCTACTACTAGTGGAGCCTGGGAATTGGATTGCACAGGTACATCTAACGAATCTCTATATTGAGGTATTTCTAGGCAATGATGTGCATAATGCTCATATTCTACACATATAGTGCATGCATGGTTGGTGTGTAATGTCGTGTTGTGAATAGTTGTGGCCTTTTATTTACTAGGTAGAGTTGGGTTCATGGTCATTTTTTGGGAATGGAGGAGAGTTTTTAACTCATGTAGCTCGGGACAAGTGTTGGTAGGGTGGAAAAATATGTTGTATAAAGCACAAGGTGGAGGTGTTTTAGGAATCTTTGGGGTGTCCACCTTCTTCCCTTTTTTCTTATCCTTTTGAGTGGCACCAACTGGTGTGTTAGGATATTCCGACACATAGGAAATAGTAAAGTATAACTTGGTCTAGTGTAGAGTTAGGTAAAGTGTGTTTCTTTACCATGTACATTTGTAACTTATAATCTGACGGTCACAATTTGTAGTGATCTGATGGTTCACTCTCTCTTCGGTATTAATGACACTTGATCCGTGGCTTAACACCCAATTGGTCCATGATCTCTATTTAAAGAGCATGGAGGGTCATTTTTCAGGTAACCGTTTATGAGAGAAACATATGTAACTTTTCTTTTTATATTAATAAATTTCCTAAAGTGGCCGCGTTGGCTCAGGCTGTGGATTGTTTCCCTCTTCGAGGGTTTTAACCACATGATATACTGGTGTATTGATTTGTAATATGTTTGTGACCGGTGACCTTTGGTGTTTGATCTAAAGAACTTACCCTATAAATTCCTACATGGTATTAGAGCCAAGTTGAGGGCCGCATCCAATGTTGATCCAAATCCGAAGCCGGTTTGACTGCATGCGATTGTTGTTTTCTAGATCTACTATTTCTGAACTTTTTCGGGCCTGGAGAACTTTTGTTGTGTCTGGAGCATCTGTTATAGTGAGGAACCCCTTTCGTTTCATGTGAAAAGGTTTCTGGTTGCCGAAGTTATGTTAGTTTAGATGAGGAGGTATAAAGTATCTTCTTTGTAGTTATATTTGTTAATCGTTTTTCTTATTTCGGTTCCCTATGTTTATTTTGATTTATATTTTTTATTTATTTATCGGATCTATACCCTCTTCCCTGTGTATGCTCTTTTCTCTACGCTGTGTGCGATCTCGGCAAATCAGAAACAGGAAGAATGGATTTTTTTTGCTACGTATGCTCTTTCCCCGTGTCTTTGTGCGATCCCAAGAAATCAGAAATAGCGGAAAAATGGATAGTTTTCGGTAAGGCTAGCCGAAAATCTAACGTTTTTCTATAACGCTTGCATTTCGTTTTTTGTGTGCACGGATTTTGTGTTTTTTTTTGCAGGAAAAAGCACGCACACTGAAGAGTTTAAAAAAAAAAACCTTCTTCCTTTCAAACAATTACATAATCTTTTTACTAGCTCACTTGGTGTAAAGTTAGCTTATGAGAATAGAGGTCTTGGGTAAGTCTCTTTTTCAAGCTTCTTTTTGTAAAAAAAATTGTTAAAGGGGCGGGATTTTTTTTCAAAAGTAGAACTTCATCATCAAATTTCAAACTGTTCCCGTAACTATTTGGCATCTACAACTTAGTTTTTTAAACAAGGCATAACTTCTTCATCCGGAAGCCATTTTTCGAGCAGTATTTTTTAATCGGCCTAATTTTTTGAGATCTTTCCATTGGAGCAGTTAGTTTCAGCCCTTTTCAGCTTCAATTTTTTTTTTAAAAATGGAAAGTGCATGCCCGGTTATTCTTAACAACACCAATTATTTCCAATGGCTACCTCACATGTTAAATTTACTTAGAAGTAAAGGGATTTATAGAATAGCCACAGGAAAAGAAACTAAACCTTCTAATGAAGATAAATCCGCTAAATGGGAAAATAAACAAGGTCAAGAACGAGGGTTGATAGGAATGTCCATTGCTCAAGATCTTCGATTTCATATCCTTGAAATTGACACCCCTGATGAAGCCCTGAAAAAGCTAAATATTGTTTTTGGCATTCAAAATAAAATCAGGGCCAACCAGCTTGAAAATCATTTTGCTTACTTTGGACCCCAATAATTTCTCCACTATTGAAGATTTTTTGTCCAAATTCAAGACCCTTAGACTTATTTTAGAAGGTTGTAAGGTCAAAAAGGAATATGGTAGCCTCATCTATTCCATTCTTGCTAAGATTGGCCCTGCATACTCTGTATTTGTTTCCACCTTCCATTCCACTAGAGAAGCCATCATTTCTCAAGGAACAGCCTACTAGAACCCCTCTTTTGATGCCTTTTGTGATTCTTTGATAAGAGAACAAGAAAAACTCTTACACCTTGGTATTATCACTTCTAGAAACACTTCTAAGAAAGCCTTAGCATCCCAACAACAACCATATCAAAAGAATTCCTAGAAGCAGTATCCTAAAAATTATGGTCCTAAACCAAACAAGGGTCCTAAGCAATTTCAGCTGCAAACTGAAAAAGCAACTCACCAAACTGATATGGAAACTAAAAACAAAGGGAAGGAAACATATAGACATTGCAAATTTTGTAATCATGATGCACATGTAGATTCCAAATGTTTTAAGAAGATGGAAGCCTTGGAAGCAGCAATGAAGAAGCACCACATCAATTTGGAGACCTCTTCAACTTCATCTTCAGGAATAGCTCTTTCTGCTTGTGGTTGTCAAGCATCTGGTTATGCATTAAATGTATCTTCTTCTCATTCTCTTGAGTGGCTCATTAATTCTGGAGCTTCTTACCACATGGCCAAAAATAAAACTATGTTTTCTTCTTTAAATGATTGTAACACCAAACATATTTATGTTGGTGATGATAGATCTCTTAGTGTTGTAGGATATGGAGCCATTCATCTAGATAATGGTCAGTTTAATGATGTACTATGTGTTCCTACCTTGTCATGCAACCTTCTATCTATTTATCAGATAACTCATTCAGGTGAAGGGAAAATAGTTGAATTCTCACCTCATGATGTTGTAATCAAGGACCTCAAATATCCTAGACATATTTTAGCTACTGGCATTGTTGATGATTCCACAAGGTTGTATAAGTTTGACAACTTTGGGTCATCATGTCTTCCCTCCATTTTTGTTGCTCATAATGATGAAGTGAGAAAACTTTGGCATGAGCAATTTGGTCACTTAAACTATCAATCTCTTCAAACTCTATGTAAAAAAATGTAAAGATCCATTTCAGCATCAACATATGAAACAAATTGAGCTCCACATACACTCCATGATCGTGTTCTTGAAATACAGTATTGTCCAACCAATGATCAAGTAGTCGATATCTTTACAAAGGCTCTCATAGAAGCGAAGTTTACCAAACTTCAATCCATGCTTGGAGTTCAGGAAAGTTATCATTAAGGGGGGATAGGCTCTAATGCCTCCTTCATTCTCCTATTGTGTCACCTTTGTAAATCCTTCAATCCTTTCGCAAGTTCTTCTTAAGGGGGGATGTTAGGATATTTCGACACATAGGAAATAGGTTCCTTTTGTGTCACCTTTTTAAATCCTTCAATCCTATCCCAAGTTGTTCTTAAGGGGGGATGTTAGGATATTCTGACATATAGGAAATAGTTAAGTATAACTTGGTCTAGTGTAGAGTTAGGTAAAGTGTGTTTCTTTACTATGTATATTTATAACTTATAATCCGATGGTCACGATTTGTAGTGATCTGAAGGTTCACTCTCTCTTCAGTATTAACGACACTTGATACGTGGATTAACACCTGATTTGTCCATGATCTCTATTTAAAGAGCATGGCGGGTCATTTGTCTAGTAACCGTTTATGAGAGAAACATATGTAACTTTTCTTTTTATATTAATAAATTGCCTGAAGTGGCCGCATTGGCTCAGGCCGTGGACTGTTTCCCTCTTCGAGGGTTTTAACCACGTGATATACTGGTGTACTGATTTTTCATAGAGGGTTGGAAAAATTTTATCCAAAGTGTCTTAGGCAGAGCGGACCTTCCCAACTGGCACAACATGTGGGCTATCCTTCGACAAGAGGAAATCCGTCGGATGATGAAAAGACAGTACAACACTAGTTTGAGAAAAGTGAAGAAGGAATAAGAGGAAGATGTAGACTTCACATAAAAGAGGAAACAAGGGAGAAAGAAGCGTGATTTGTCGAAGATCAAGTGTTTCCAGTGTAGTGAACTGGGACATTTCGCCAACAATTGTCCTCAAAAGAAAAAGGACAAGGAAGCTTCTAGCTCCAAGGCTATTGTGGTGGACGATCGATCCAAAGATGACATAGCCATGAGTGCTCATGAACCACAAAAGTGGGGTGACATGGATTTGTAGAGAAGATATAGAGTGTGGGAAGGTGTTTGTGTCACAGAGGTGGCTTATTATAGACAACTCTAGTGCTTCTCATTTAATTATCAACCCAAGGTAAGACTTCTTATTTCAAGAGTGTCGGCACAATATATGCAAGTGAAATTGACTGATTGTTTCTCTATGCTGCTTATGAGAAAGGATTAGCTAACCTTATGAATTCAATCAGCCTAACGAGGAATGGTTTGGTTAATTATTTTGTCTAGCCTATGATTGAACAACAGGACGACGGTTTGAACAACCAGTTTAAGGGATTGAATGGAAATCTAGTTGAATTAAACAACAATCTAAATGAATTGAACAGCAATCTAGATGAATTTAACAACAGTCTAATTGAATTAAACAACAGTCTAAGTGAATTAAACAACAGTCTAAATGAATTGAACAACAATCTAGATGAATTGAACAACAATCTAATTGAATTAAACAATATTCTAAGTGAATTAAACAACAGTCTAAATGAACTAATCTGAATGAATTGTACAGCAATTAATTATATAATTTTGCAATGGAATTCTCTTTGTAAACTAACTAATCAACATCAATCAATAATTGGATGTTCACTGTACTGAAAGAATAATGCAATCTGCAAGGACAAGTAACATTGAAAGCAACTATTCTATGATTTGTGAATCAATTGCAATGACATTGGAAGAAACCAGAACCATCTACTGGTGATGAAGCATTATTATAACCCAAAAAATAAAATTGCTATTAATCTAACTCAAAGAACACAATTGCTAACAGCTCTGAAGAAAGAGAAACTGTAACTTTATTGAATGGAAAAGTACTTTACAACTACATCAGATACTGGAACACTGATTCTGTGACTAACACACAATATGGGAATTAGCGAGGAACTTCCAGGGGTTGGGCCCAGACCACCAGAAGCTCTATCGCAGTAAAACTTCAAAAGATAGTTGTTCAAAAACTCTCTATTACATCCAGGGATACTACAGAAATAAAATAGGCAGTTTGGTTCTGATGCGTCAATTACAGAATTAATTTCCTATTTTTCTTCGACTCCACTTCTCGTTCGTCCCTGGTCCTTTTAAATACAATTTCACAAAATGAGAAAGTATTTTCCAAACGACAGCCCATTGCGCGTGGCTGTCGTTTGAGTTCTTGGGCTCGAGTCTATCTGTCTACCTTTTGTTGGCTGCTGGGAGTTACCGGGATCCCATACGTTTGCGTTCGTCGGTTATCTTCCGTTTTCTTGGTACAACTACTCTACCTTTCTGCATACAGAGATAAAATAAGTCAATTTTCTATTATAAAAACATTCCTTTTGTCATTAGCCTAGTTTCTCTAGTTTGCATAAGTCTTTTCTTTCTTTATTGTTAAGATGAAGGAGAATTCCCAAGATTGTGACATAATTTGAAGTAATTATAGGCTGAAAACATACCTCAATTTGGGCCCAACATACTCCCCTACTTACCTAATTGCATGTCCTCATGCAAACAAATGGTTGAGATGCAACTGTGTTAAGGAGTAGGCAAGGTAGACCTTTTCCTTGTATGTTTTGAACCCCTGTTATTGTTTCATGATTGCAAAGGCAGCGCTTGTGCGTCCTTCTGGTAATTCGTAATCGTGATTATAGTCCTCGGGAGGATACCAGAGGAGAGGGCTTATGTATCTACATCCTAACCACACAGGCCCCATGCTATAGACCAGGCTACTATATGAGAGGAATCTGGAGACAGCAACCTTGAAATTTCTGTAGTCTAATGGCTCCCTATTCTTTACGTTATTCATAGAGGCCATCCGCCTTTGCTTAGCTGCTGCCAAGGCCACTTCACGAATGTCCTCAAAGTATTCTCGTCCATTTTATATGATGTCCTTATGGATGGGCCCAAGCCTAGTCCTTACACCTCGACTTCTCATGAAGTTTTGTGCTGGATGAACAGTTGCAGGGGTTTTGTAGGTTCCCCTCTGACCCATAGGTCTAGGCCATGCTCTCTTTTTTGGAAGATGTTGTTGGCCTTGGCCCATCTAATCTGGTTTTTAGCAAATGAGAGGAAGGCTTGGAGCTGAATATCCCCTATGAAGGGACTAGGGTTGACGTCTGTGTCTCCTTCTAAAAAGAAATTGTGCATGTAAATTTCACATAGAAGGCGTTGGACTTGCTCATCTTGATCATTACAACATTGGAAAAATTCTTCTATAGTCCTAAAAGTAGTGGACTTTCCTGCCCTGACAGCCTTGACTTTCAGGAGTAAATATCATTCTATTAAGAATAGGGCATAGTTGGTTTTCGGAGCTCTGCATGATAGCGCATCATTATACAGAGAACAAATTGTAGTGATCTGTTTCTTGGTTTTCTCCACCCGTTCTTGTGCCATTTTCACCTTTGCTTGTTCTCCTCTGAGCTGGGAAAACATTTCGTCTTTTGTGGAGGAGATGTCTGTGAATTTCTTCAGTAACGCTTGATGTTATTTTTTTGGCACCACCTCCTTCCTACACTGTGATATTTCATGTTGTGTTTGCACTAGTTCATTGCGTAATTTCTGGTTGACATCTTTCTCTACTAGATGGGCATAGGCACGGGCTCCCTCTGTTTTGGTCCCCTTCTCTTCTGTAACTTTCTACTCAGTTTGTACAGAGGCTTCAATGGTGTTTTCTAGTTCTATTTGAATTTCAACCTCAGTAGTGTCTTCTTGGTCAGTTTGTATCACAGTTTCTGTAGTAGCTACCAAGTCGGTTTGTATTCCAGTCTCAACAATGTCAGCTAAGTCATTATGTATCTCGTCTTCAATAGTGTTTACTAATTCTGTTTGAGTTCCTGCAATGGAGGCTTCCTTCTTTGGCTTCCAGGCCCTTCTTTCCTCCTTTAGTTGTTTTCTCAGATATTTCACCAATTTTTTTAATCTTCTGCAGGCCCTGCTTAGTCTCTTAATTCTCTTTTCATTTGAATTTTGACCTGTCCCGATTTCAGCAGGTGGTGGAGTATCGGTATTCCCTTTTTTAGGGATGGTCTTGCCAACCTCATGGTTGCTTATGATGGTGTTTCTTCATAGATCTTTAGTTTTTACTTCTGTGTGAGGATCCTGGCTGGGTGGAGCAGTGCTACCTCCTGGTGTCAAAGGCATTGTTTCTGTGTGCGTGCTTTGTTCCACAATGACAGTGTCACCTTAATAATTTTCTGATTCCATTTTCTCCTCTGTCTGCCCTTCACTATACACCTCATAATTCTCAAGAGGGGACAAAGCCCTATCATCCTATGGTTCCTCTTGGTCAGGTAGGATGTCAGTGTGACCAAAATTACTGGGGGTAGCAGACTTATCTAAAATTTCCTCTTGCTCTTCTGCTCCCGATGGATTTCTAGATTTGTATTCTATCCTTATTTTTCATAGGACTTGAGCCATTTCTTCCTCAAATTCTTGCAGGGGTGCATGGGATGGCCCTGCCTCGTCCATGAGGTTTGAGGTTCCTTGAAGTGTTTTGGACTGTTTTTACCTGCTTGGTTATGAAGTTGTAGTTTGATTCCTTTTTCTTCTTGGTGTATTTACCCTAGGGGGCTCAATTTCGGTTCCATCAGGGTTTATTTATGGTTTCTATGCCTCAGGGTTAACAAAATTATCCCAGGCTATCTGCTACCTATCTAGCTCATGAATGATGACTAGTTTAATTAACCCCTGGTGACTGACTACTGCTTGGGGATTTTTGGCTTTTCTCAATCGGAAAGTAGTATCATGTAATATGGAATTCAAGAAGGCAGGCAGATTAATTGAAATCTTTTTCTTAAGTACAGCTAAAATTCTAAGCTGTCGAGGTTTTACCACGTCCCGACGTCCGTCACATGTAATGAACTTTTGGATGAATGTCGTCAATTCCTGCCACGGCTAGTGTAGAGAGGTAGGGTTAATCCCTCTCCCTTTTCATTCCAACGGCTCCTCTGAGTCCTGATATGCTACTACTGCATATCGTAGGAGGAGATGCTTCTCTGCCCATCTTTCTCCTTTTGCTGGTATTCCAAAGACTTCAGTAATAATTTTATCTGTGACTCGTATAATTCAACCTTTGATTCTGGTTTGAACTTCCTGCATATTTTTCAGAAACTCGATTGCAATTTCCATGTCAAATCCCTGTAATCGGTGTACATATGTCAGCCAGTCGGCTTGCTGTAGGATGGTACTCGTTGCCTCTGAAATTAGAAAGTTTACAAGTTCGTTTCGAAGGAAATTTCCTCCTATAGCTGATATGATTTCTTCCTCTGATTGTATTTCTTCTTGGCTCTGTTGTTTCGACTAAATGTTGTATGAAAGCGAAAGAGAAATTGTGGTTCTACGCAGGTAATCTTCATGCCTTAATTTTAGTGTTCCTCTGGTCTTATCGATGCGTCTAACGAGATTTGTGTAGGGATTTCACATGCTTGCCAAATTAAGACCAATTACACCCCCTCCCTCGAAGAAAGGGTGCCCACACCCTCAAGTACAGGAGAGATTTTGCCGATCATGAATGCAGACAGGGGAATGTCAGTATTTGGTAATGATAATCTGTACGTGAAAGAGCGGTTGGTTAAGTAATTACTAACATACGTAGTGTAAGGGTCAGATTTAGAAATTTTTCATAATTGCATCTTGTGCGGAAGTGACCGGAAAGGGAGAGGGAATAGTATAACCATTATTATGATATGATGTCCTTCTTCAAATGAAAATTTATGACGGAAGCAATACTAAGTCAAGTAATGATTGGTGTCGTCATCCCAGGGTTCAAATATGTAAGCATATCTCTGTTAGTTAGTCCTATGACAGATTATAATTATCACTAATTCAAGTAATAGCTTGTGGAAGAAGAATGGAAGATAAGGTGTATATAAAAGAAATTGGCTATTGAAGAAGTATACTTTCATACCATAAGCAGAGCCACTTCTTCCAGCAGGCATTCATAGCCTCGACAGGGTTGTTATTTTAACCCAAAAGAATGAGCTGGGATCCTTATGTAAAAATAGTTATTCTGCCAATTTTATGGAGATATCACCATGCTGGTATGGTAGCCATATAACCATAGTGCCACTCACCAGAGTTGTAGCAAAGTGATCAGGTCGGCTCATGATGAGACCTACTATCCTTCAAGTAGTTACGAAGGTCATTACCCTGGTGTGGTGGCCATTGTGGGCATGTCACTTACTAAGCTATTATGAACGTGGTAGGTTGGCTCGTGATGAGACCCCCTATCCTCTATTTTAAAAATTTGCATGTAAGCGTAGTAATTATTTTTGAATGATACTATATTGATTTATAAGGAGGTCACTGTACTAGTGTGATAGCCAAATAGTCACAGTATCGTTCACTAGGATTATAACAGAGTGATCAGGCCAGCTCGTGATGAGACCTCCTGTCCTTCAAGTAGATGAGAAGTTCATTACCCTGGTGTGGTAGCCATTGTGGGCATGTCACTTGTTAAATCCCTATGATCATGGTAGGTTGGCTCGTAATGAGACCCCCTATCCTCTTAAAGATTTGCATGAACACATAATAGTTGTTTTTTATACATAAAGAGAGGCTCATTAACTCCTTAAGAGTTAGGGATGGTGAAAGAAGTGAAAGAAAGTCAATACCATTAATACCCCTTATTCTCATTCCTTCATGTTGGAGGGAAATATTACTCAAATAGTGCAGAAAGATATACCATTATAAGGTCATATATTGTATGATAAAATATTTGAACTGCAGATGACTTAGCCTTTAATTTCATGTGTGCATAATGTCATCTTCCTATTTAAGGATTATAGTGCCAAGGAGTCATCATATTGGTAATTTTACCATTTTCCCTCTCTTATTCAACTGTCATTCCCTAATAAGAGATGCTTTTCTAGCTCGGATGTAGTTTAAGGGAGGGTGCAAGCTAAAGGGAATAATGGAAAAGAAAAAAACAAGGTTATTCAATTTGAACAACAAATAAAAATGCAAAAACGACTGTTCAATCCGATTGAATAGCGGACGTTCAAAGATTGAACAACAGTTGTTCACAAATTACACAGAAAAAATAAAAATGCCAAAAAAACGGCTGTTCAATTCGACTGAACAGTAGCCATTCAAATATTGAACAGTAGTTGCTCTAGAATTGAATAGAAAAAATAAAGAATGCAAAGAAATGATGTTGTGTAACTAGCTCCAAAAATAGAAGAAAAGAGATATCAACGCCTTAGAAATAAGCCACTTCGAGGGGGCAACCTCCAATACATTACACAAATGAACAATTCTTGGATGATACAATTTACAAAACCTCCTTTCTATATATAGGAGTCCATGTGGCCATAGTGTAATCCTAGTGGGCCACAGTGTAATCCTAGCCGACCTAGCAATAATAATTTAAGGGCACAATAATAACAAAATGGGGGTTACAAGGGTACAATAATAACAATAAGGGGGTTACACTAATAACAATAAGGGACTATATTAGTAATATAGGGACCTAACATGCCCCTCTCCTTCAAAAAAGTGTTGTCCTCAACGCTTGAGTAGCTCTGGGTGCTTCTGTATAAAATTCTCATCCTCCCATGTAGAATCTTCGGTGGGTAAGTTCTTCCACTTGATGAGATACTCTGAAATTGATCGATTCCGTAGCTGTCGAGTTCTTGTTTCCATGACCGCTTCAGGTTCCAATATGATTTTTCCTTCCTCATCAAGTTCTGGCAATATTGTTTGAATTGGAATATTTTCACCTATAACCTTCTTTAAGCATGAAACATGGAAAACTGGATGCACTCATGAAGAAGCAGGAAGCTCCAATTTGTATGCCATAGTACCAATCTTTTGCAACACCTTGTAAGGACCATAGTACTTTGGCGATAATTTATTATCCTTCTTAGCTTGCTTGAGGGACATTTGTTTGTATGGTTGTAGCTATAAAAATACCCAATCTCCTACATCAAAACTTCTCTCGCTGCGATGTTGATCTGCCTGTTGTTTCATTTGATTTTGTGCCAAATTCAGGTTATCCTTTAAGAGTTGGAGAACTTCTTGCGGATGCTCGATGTGATCTTCCACTGCTTGAACCTTCGAATTTTCCCTTAAAGACGATGTGATTTATGGTGGATGATATCCATAAAGTGCCATAAATGGGGTCATTTTTTCTTTAGTATGGAAGGAAGTGTTATACCACCATTCAACGAGAGGTAACCACTTGACCCATTGTGTTTGTTTATCAGATACAAAACAACGAAGATATCCTTCCAAACATTTATTTACTATCTCAGTTTGACCATCAGATTGAGGATGATAAGATGAGCTATGAGCTAATTGAGTACCCAAACGAGAAAATAACTCCGTCCAAAAATTTCCAGTAAAAATGGGATCTCTGTCGCTCACAATAACCCTTGGGCTTCCATGTAGCTTTTGAATTCTGTCCATAAATGTAGTAGCAAGTGTACTTGCTTTAAATGGATGAGATAATGCACAAAAGTGTGCATACTTGGTAATTCTATCAACTACCACCATGATGACACTGTTTCCTTCTAACTTAGGTAAACCTGTGATAAAATCCATTGAAATCTCCTCCCAACGTTGACTTGGAATGGATAAAGGTTGTAGAAGTCCCGGGGTCTTAATTGTCTCAACTTTATTCTACTGGAAAACCAAACATTCCACCACAAACTTTTGAATATCAGATTTAAGGCCATCCCAAAAAAATTCTTTCTTCACCCTGTGGTAAGTTTTTAAAAATCCTGAGTATCCTCCTAAAGGAGAAGTGTGCAATTCCAAAAAAAAGAATTGTTTTAGATGGGAATTCTTACAAAGATATAAGTGATCGTTGTACCATAAGGAATCATTTTTCCAACTAAATGTATCAAATGTACTAGGATCTTGCTGCAACTTTTGACTGAGTGTCCATACATCTTTGTCCTTCTTCCATTCATCTCTTGCTTCGGTTATCCAATCTGGTTGGATAATAGAAATGGCACAAAGCAATGCTTTGACCTCTTCATTCTTTCTTGAGAGTGCATCTGCAACAACATTAAGCTTTCCTTTTTTGTATATTATTTCAAAGTCATAACCCAACATCTTTGTAACCCATTTTTGCTGCTCTTCTGAAGATATTCTTTGTTCCAAAAAGTGTTTAAGACTATCATGATCAGTTTTTACCTTGAAGTGTCTTCCCATTAGGTAAGTTCTCCATTTCTTTAGTGCATGCGGTATTGCTAACATTTCCTTCTCATAAATAGGTTTCTGTAAATACTTTCCTTTGATTGGATGACTTTCAAAAGCAATGGGTCTTCCTTCCTGCATTAAAACAACACCAATTCCATTTTCTGAGGCATCACATTCCACAATAAAGGTTTTTGTGAAGTCTGGCGTAGCTAAGACCGGTGCTAGGCACATTGCCTCTTTAAGATGTTCAAAGGCCTTGGTTGCTTCAGGAGTCCATGAAAATGCATCTTTCTTCAATAATGTTGTTAGAGGTGCTGCTATTCTCCCATAATTCTTAACAAACTTGCGATAATACCCTGTTAACCCGAGAAATCCTCGCAACTGCTTTATGGTTGTGGGGACTTTCCATTCCTTAATAGCTTTAATTTTGTTAGGGTCTACTTTAACACCCTCGTGAGATACAATATGACCCAGATATTCCACCTCTTGTACTCCAAAGAAACATTTGGATGTTTTTGCATATAATTTTTTCTCCCACAATAGTTTGAGCACCTTGTCAACATGTTCAACATGATCCTTCCAAGACCTGCTATAGATTAGTATATCATCAAAAAATACCAACACAAATTTTCTAAGGAAGGGTTTGAAAATGGAATTCATCAACCCTTGAAATGTAGAAGATGCATTGGTAAGGCCAAAAGGCATGACCAAAAATTCATAATGACCCTCATGAGTTCGAAATGTTGTTTTTGGAATATCTTCAGTCTTCATTCTAATTTAATGATATCCTGAAAGAAGATCCAACTTGGTAAAATAAATTGCTCCATGTAATTCATCCAATAATTCATCAATCACAGGAATGGGAAATTTATCTTTAATGGTGAGCTTATTGAGCTCCCTATAATCCGGACACATTCGCCATGATCCATTCTTCTTGTGTACCAATACTACGGGAGCATAGAAAGAACTTTGACTAGGTTGAATTATACCCGCCTCTAACATTTCTGCAATCATACGTTCAATTTCGCTCTTTTGGAAGTAAGGATATCTATAAGGCCTGATGTTTGGAGGAACACTTCCTGGAATCAAATGAATAGCATGATCATGATCACGAATAGGTGGGAGTCCTTTGGGAGTTTCTAACACCTTGGAATGATTGTCCAAGACTTGTTGGAGATCTGCAGAAATAGATGATTTTGATGTTGGAACTTCTAGTGAGCATAATTGTGCAATTACACCTCGTTGTTCTTTCTTTAGAAGCTTTGTCATGACATTAAAGCTTATTATCTTTCCTGGCTTCCCTGCAATACCCCGTAATTCGACTTCCTTTCCTTCTGAAAAAAATTTCAAGAAAAGTTCTTGAAAATTAAAAGCTACCGTCCCCAAAGATTGTAACCATTGTACTCCTAGTACAACATCATCACCTCCCATAGGAATGGAAAGCATTAGACTAGTCAATACATATTCCCCCATGGTTAGCTTGATATTATGGCATTTTCCAGAGAAATTTATAGTTCCTCCATTTGCAATCATCACTTGACATTCTGGTGCTGGGTATAGGAAACAATTTAATTCCTTGGCTACCTTACAATAAATAAAATTATGGGTGCTACTTGAATCAATCAACACTATTACCTTTTTCTTCTTGATATGTCCTTCTATCTTGAGAGTTTGAGGAGTGTTAATTCCTGCCAGTGCATTACATGATATGGTCGGATTCATTTCTTCCTCTTCTAGGGCCGGTTCCTGGTGTATATTCTCTTCTTGTTCATTTTCTTCTTCCTCTTCACAATCTATGTAAAATAATTTCTTCTCACCACACTTATGATCTTTAGTGTATTTGCTATCAAAACTGTAGCAAAGCCCTTTTGCTCTTTTTTCTTCCAATTGTTGTGGTGTCAACCTTGTAGGTTGTGGAAATCTAGGCGTAGAAACACTTCCTTTTTTATAGAAGTGAGTGGTAGGCTTCCTTGTCGCCATAATTTTACATTCAATTTTTCTTGCCAACCTAAATTCCTTCTCTAATGAATCAGGTTCCAAAACGTGAACTTCATGTTGGATGTTATCCTTTAAAGTGCCTATGAAGAGATCAATCCTGTGTTCCTCTGGAATATCAGTTACCCTTATATTCAATTTTTGGAAGTCCTCAATGTGCTCCCCCACTAGACCCTTTTGTTTGAGATTTATCAATTGGCTAAAGAAGGTGTTGCTCTTTGTATCCTCATAATGTGCTATCATTTCCTCCGTAAAAATTGACCAAGTGACAATTTTTTTACGGAGCAAAGCCATCGATACCATACAAATGTATTTTGTTCTAAATGTAAAGTTGCAATGCGTACCTTTTGTGTGTTTTGCACATTATGGAGATCAAAATATTGCTCCATCTGTAGTATCCATGTTACAGGATCCTTTCCATCAAACTTCCTCATCTCCATTTTTTGAATATGGTGGTTCTTCCCGCCAACATTAGAGTTTATGAAATCACGATTAACATTTATTTTGTTCTCATCATGAGTTTCTTCTACTATCTTTTCACCATTATGAAACATTTCTTGTATCAACTTTGTCAAACCTTCCATGTCTGCTTTTAGATCCTTCTTCATGTTTTCCATGTTTTCTTTCATGTCATCCATCTTAGCTTCCATGCCAGCTTCCATCCCATCCATCTTAGCTTCCACGCCTTTCTTCAAAACTTCCATTTCATTTTTTGTTGCTCTTTGTGAGAGCGAAATTTGGTGCACTTGCTCTTGTAATTTTGATAGATCATGTTGCAATTCTTCATCTTCATGAGTTATAGTAGAGCCTTCTGAAGGCTTAATTGGTGTTGAATTATTTTTACAGGGCATCTTTTAGAATCCAATACTGATATATATTCTACAATATGCCCTTGGAGTCAATTCAAATTGATTCTTCAAACAAGACTTATGCAATTCGGAAAAAAAAAAAAATACACACCTTTTTCTTGCTTTTGAGGAGGTCGATATTGAAATTGGATTATCTCTATGATTGTAGCACTTCAATATTTTAATTTTGGTACCGACGTAGCCCTTTGAGTTCTCTTTCGAATGCCACAGGTCTGACCTAATTTGGATTCTCCAAGACAAAGTTGTGACCAATATCCCACAATGACCTAATTATGGACTGGTTCAGTAGAGTGAACGTGTACGACTTTCCACATGTCACTGTTTCATCCTTCAGCTCTGAAATTGATAGCCAAGAAACTATAGTCCATGTAATTGCGACCACTTTTTACATCACTCAAATCCGATGCTCAGAGAGAGAGTTATGGATGTTTTCCCACGATCACCTCTTTGAGATGAAATTCGGGAGCCTGACAAAGCACTACATTTCACAGATCATATCTCTGAAAATATTGCGAACCAAGGTCTGAAATTTTTTGAAGAGTTTCCTCAATATTTTTTCTTCGCACCCTAAAATTTTTAGATTCTGAACCTTCGTAGAAAAAACGTTATAGTGCAAATGCCACAATGACCTGTTTAGGAGCCTGAAAAAAAACCTAACTTCCACAGATCATATCTCTGAAAATATTGCAAACCAAGCTTTGAAATTTTTAGAAGATCTTCCTCAGGATTTCGGCTTCACACCCTAAAAATTTCAGCTTCTAAAACTTCGTATAAAAAAAATTATAGCGAAATTTCCACGATGACCTATTTGGAGCAGTGAAACCCTAGACTCTGATACCAAATGTTATGTAACCAGCTCCAAAAATAGAAGAAAAGAGATATCAACACCTTAGAAATAAGCCACTTCAAGGGGGAAACCTCGAATACATTACATAAATGAACAATTCTTGGATGATACAATTTACAAAACCTCCTTTCTATATATAGGAGTCCATGTGGCCATAATGTAATTCTAGTGGGCCACAATGTAATCCTAGCCGACCTAACAATAATAATTTAGGGGCACAATAATAACAAAATGGGGGTTACAAGGGTACAATAATAACAATAAGGGGGTTACACTAATAACAATAAGGGACTATACTAGTAATATAGGGACCTAATAAACGACTGTTCAATTCGATTGAACAACAGCTGTTCAAAGATTGAACATCAGTTGTTCAAAGATTGAACAACAAAAATAAAGAAAAAAAAATAAAAACACGAAAAACGGTTGTTCAATTTGACTGAACAACAGTCGTTCAAATATTGAATAGTTGTTGCTCGAGAATTGAACAGCAAAAGTAAATAACGCAGAAATCGGCTGTTAAATTTGATTGAACAGCAGCCATTCAAGGGTTGAACAATAGTTGTTCAAGAATTGAACAACAAAAAGAATAAAAACACAGAACAATGGTAGTTTAATTCAACTGAACAACATTCGTTCAAAGATTGAACAACAGCCATTTAGGGATTGAACAGCAAAAATAGAGACGCCAAAAAAATGCCTGTTCATTTCGACTGAACATCAGTGGTTCAAAGATTGAATAGCAGTTGTTCCAGAATTGAACAGAAAAAATAAAAATGCCAAAAAATGCCTGTTCACTTCGACCGAACAGAAGCCGTTCAAAGATTGAACAGCAAAAAAAAAATAACACAAAAAAACGGTTGTTCAATTCGATTGAACAACAGTCGTTCAAATATTGAACCACAGTCGTTCAGGGATTGAACAACAAAAAGAAAAACGCAACTCACAAGGAAAATAAATTGCAAGTATGAATAATGTACAACAAAATAGGACATTTATATACATTATTTACAAGTGATGGTAGCAAACCTCTCATGTGCTTGAATTTGTGGGGTTGTCACCCCCTTGTGCCACAACTTGGATGGTGGGATCATTTCGTACCTGTTGGAAAAAAGATTTTTTCGTGAGAGGCTTGCGATAGAGGCACACTTTGTGTCTGTTAACTTGGAATGTTGAACCAGGCCCATCTATGGTGGTCAAGGTGAGTGTGCCATTGTTGTGTACTTCCTAAATCTCATATGGACCGAGCCACCTTGTTTGTAGTTTTCCTGGAAAATCTTGGAATCTAGAGTCATAGAGGAGGGCCCAATCTCCTTTTTAGAATACCTTCTTCTTGATAAGGTTATCATGCCATTTAGCTCGTTTTTGTTGGATGATATTTTTGCATTGCAGGGCTAGCAGTCGTATTTCATCTAATTCATTTATTTGCTAGAGTCTTCTAGCTTGGGCTTCTGTTAAGTCCAATCCTACTTCCTGGGTTGTTCTCAGAGTTCTGATTTAGAATGCAATAGGAAATATAGGTTCTCTCCCAAATACTAGCTAATATGGTGAGTATCCAGTGGTGTTTCACCAGGTTGTACGATAAGCCCATAAGCCTTCTGGCAATCTAGTGGCCCAATCTCGGCGGTGTGCTGATACAGTTTTGGTAAGGATTGCTTCCAGGACTTTGTTGGTGCTTTCAACTTTCCCATTTTCCTGCGGGTGGTAAGGAGACATAACTCTATGGGTGACATGGTGATTTCTTAGAGTGGTTGTCATTTTATTACCTATCAATTGTGCCCCTCCATCGGTTATCACTTCCCATGGAAAACCGTATCGTATGAATAGTTCAAAAAGAAACTTAATTACTGATTCTTCTGTGGCTCTTGAAAATTCCATTGCTTCTACCCATTTGGTTACATAATCTATTGCAACTAATATGTGGACTTTCTGGTTTGATGGTGGGTTGAATGGCCCAACGAAGTCCAACGTCCATCGTTCGAATGTTTCTACCACCAATTGTGGTTGTAGCGGCATTTCATCAACTTGGCCTGGGCGGCCCATTCTTTGGCAGCTATTGCAGGCCAGGACATATTTCTTTGCGTCTTTGAAAATCATAGGCCAATAATAGACTAATTGCAACACTTTATTACCCATTTTTCATTCTACAAAACGGCCGCCACAAGGTTCGTCGTGACCGGCTCGTAAGATGTCATAGATTTTGTCCTATCTGATGCATCTGTGTATGTGCATATCGGCACTTGTGTGGAAGAGGTAACCACTGATCCAGGAGAACCTTGCGCTGCATTGTACAATCAGTTTCTGTTCATTTTATGTTAAATTTTTGGGTAGTTTCCCGACTGCCAAGTAATTTGCGACGTCTGCATACCATGGTGTTTTTACTGCTACAACAAACAAATGTTCATCAGGGAACTGATCATTGACTACTAGCGTGTCGTCTGTCTTGGGAACCCTGGACAGGAAGTCTGCGACCACATTTTCCTTTCCTAGACAATATTTTATTGTTATATCGAATTCCTGCAACAATAGAAACCAACGAGTTAGTCTCCCATTCTTGATTGGTTTATTGGCTACATATCTAATAGCAGAGTGATCAGTATACAGGAGTACTTGATAACCAGTTATATAGTGCCTAAATTTTTTAATAGCATAAATGACAGCTAGGAACTCTTTCTTGGTCATAGTATAATTCAGTTTGGCAGGAGTGAGGTTTTTGCTGATATAATAAATGGCATAAGGTTTTCCCAAGGAATGCTCCTATTTTTGTGTCGGAGCAATCTAAAGAGATGTGAAAAGGCAGTTTCCAGTTAGGTCCTTGTAGGATTGGTACTGTTGAGACCAGTTTCTTCAAATCTACAAAAGCGGTGTCACATTTATCAGTCCAATGAAATTTAACATTTCTAGTTAATGCATACAAAGGTGTAGCTATTTGTGAGAAGTTCTTTATAAATCTGCAGTAGTATCCTGCATATCCCAAAAAACTACATACTTCTATCTGTGTACAAGGTGTAGCCAATAGAAGGATCACTTCTATCTTAGTCGGATCTACCTGTATCCTAGCTGCAGAATTGTAGTGACCTAGGATCACTCCCTCTATCATCATCATGTGACATTTCGCATCGCTTAGACATAGCCTAGTAGCAATACATCGTTCCAACACCTTTTCTAGCGTTTCTAAGGCTTGATCGAAGTCCTCCCCATATGGTGTGACATCATCCATATAGATTTCAAGCCCTTCATTTATTAAGTCAAAAAAAATGCTAATTATGGCTCTCTGAAATGTTGTTGGGGCATTACATAATCCAAACGGTAAAACTCTGTAAGAAAAAATACCCCATGGGAAGGTAAAGGTTGTCTTATCTTGGTCTTCGGGAGCTATTTGGATTTGATTGTAACCGCTGAACCCGTAAAGGAAGGAGAAGAACCGTTTCCCAGCCAATGTATCAAGGACTTGGTCAATGAAGGGGAGGGGGAAATGGTATTTCTACATTTCTTTATTTAATTCTCTATAATCTATGCAGATTCTCCATTTCCCATTATTTTTAGGGATGACTACCAAAGGGGAGACCCATTTACTGTCTGAAATAGGATAAATGAAATTTACATCTAAGAGCTTTTGCAGCTCCTCTTTTAAAATATATTTTAAGTGCGGGTTTAACCTTCATTGAGGTTGTCTAACAGGGTGTGCTTCCTTATCAGTATAGATGTGGTGTGTGCATAGTTGTGGGTCTAAACCCTTCATATCTTGGTAGTCCCAAGAAAATGCCCCTTGATGCTTCTGAAGGAATTTTATGAGCTTTTGTTTTTGGTCATCATCCAAATTGCCATTAATATTCAAAACCTTTCCTGGCTCGATCTCAATAGGTATGCTGTTACAAACAGTGGTTGTGGAAATATGTTGATTCCCAAAGTATGTCACAGGATCCTCTTGATCTTCATTTTCGAGGACTGTTTTCAACATCTGGCTTTTTAAGTTTTCAGGCATGGGTGACTGATTCATAAAATTATTTATTACATCATCTTCAGTTTGATCCTTGAATTCGAGAGCTTCTACTAGCGTCAAAGGTGGACATATGTTTTTCTCCCAATATGTACATGGATGTTTGTGAATTTTTTACCGTGGGTAGGCTTGGTTTGGCAGGCGGATAGATAATGATATTTTTTATGGAATCCCCACTAGTGATAGTCATGCTACCTGCTCGGCAGCCTATGTAAGCATCTGTTGTGGCCAGCCAAGGCCGCCCAAGAATCAATGGGTGACCTTCCATCCTGTTCTTTGGATTAATGACTAAAAAATAAGTTGGGTATTCCCATGAGTCCACGGAGACCAGGATGTCCTGCACTATTCCTTCCGGTCTGATAACAGACCTATCAGCCAGTTCCAGTAGTGTAGTTGTAGGTTCTAAAGCTGATATGCCTAGTTTTTCGCAAGCCCCAGTAGTTAGGATGTTAATGGCTACCCCCAGGTCGACCAATGTGTTTGTAAATGAGTGGCTAGAGATTTTTACTGTTACGATGGGTTTTCCTGGGTCTTCATATTTCATGGTTGGTTCCCTACCTAGTAACAAGTCAGATAGTGTTCCTACCACATGAACGGTGGGTGCAGCCTTTGTTTTCTTGACTTGTTTTTTTCCACATAGCTCTTTAATTGTCTTTTCATAAATGGGGATGTCTTAGATAGCCTGGAGAAGAGGAATTTTGATACAAAGGTTTCTTAATTCCCTTAGGATGTCAAAATCTGGAGCGATTATTGGTCTGGGCAGAGTTAATCTTTCAGGAAATGGAGGCGAAGTCACCCTAAGTTCTTCAGGTCTTTCTTGATCAATTGTTTCTTTATCTTTACCTGTTTCTGTTTCCCTTATGTTTGTTTGGCTAGGTTCTATTGAGGTTTCAATTCGGGACTGAGGTGGGGTCATGGCTTCTATAGGTAAGATGGTACATCCTGACCTTAGTCTTAGTTCATTGCACTAATTCTGTTTGGTATCGGAATTTGGATTTTCTATGATCTGAATTAGTTGAATTGGCCTATTGTTGGGATTAGGATTGGGTTGAGCTGGCAATTAGGGGCGTATGACAGGCTGTGGGTTGTGCCGGACTGGGTATGGCATTAGTAGCGTAGGTTGATTTTGGGTCACTGCTCCTATTGGTAGGTTGGTCATTCCCATGGGTCGCTGCCAATTCCAATTGGTGTTTTGAGGAGGGGGGGTTTGGCCATTGGGTTTGATATGGGACATTTTTCCAATAAGGGGGAGAACAAGGAAAGTTCGGCCAATTACTCCCTGATGAAGGTTGTATAGGCCAGGGTGGCATAGGAAACGACTGGTTTGGCCAAGCAGAAAAATAATTTTGGGTCTGCCACGTTGTTGCTGGGTTTTCTGGTTAAACTGCAGAGAAGAAAAGAACTGAGGCAGGTCTTGTGGCATGCTTGGTCATGCTTGCCATTGCCGACGCTGATTCATTAAATAGACTGGTTCTGTCTCTTCCTCTACTTCCTTGTAGACTTCTTTCAGCCTGGGAAGTGAAGGAAATTGGTCTATGGTATGATCCTTAGTGTAGATGGCACAAGTCTGAACCATGTCTAAAGGAAATTCCCTATGGCTATGCTTCTTCCAACATCTTGGGCAGAAGACGACCAAGTTCTGTTCTTCGATAGCTTGTTTCTTCTTGGCTTGTAAAATGTCAAGCTGCGTTGTCAAAGTACCCAATATGTCAATTTTGAAATCTTCCAACAGATTACCAAATTCTGCTCTATTTACATTGCCATTTGACTGCTTAAGATCTTTTTTCATAGAATCACGCCCATTTGGCCAATTGCGCACACTACCTCGAGAGCATATAATGCACATAGAAATAATCTCATCATATTCTTCCTGGTAAATATCTCCTTTTCCCATTATGTTGAGTGTTTCCACCCATTCTTCTTTAATTCCTTTAATCATTGTGTCTTTTAAGATGTCCTTGGATAGCGTGGTATATGGAGACCTTTGTAAATTGTATTGAAATATTTCTACTTATTCTTCTAATTTATCATTGTCTTTTGCGGACATATTGAAGATTTCATCTTTTAGATCTTGGGTTCGGTAATAGTCTTGGTATTTGGTAAGGAAAATGCTCTTCATTTGGTCCTAGTTATTGATAGTTCCCCCACATAATCCCATGAACCAGCGTAGTGCAATTCATTTTAAGGTAGAGGGAAATAGTTTTAGTTTCTTAGGATCACTGGTGTAGTCATATCCCCTACATAACACATCAAATTCGAATAGGAATGCATCAGGATCTTCTGTGTTCAATCCATGAAAGGTGGGAATGTTGTGCAAGGGAATGGCTTTCGTAGGGACGTTGGCAGCATGATCAACAATTGGGTATTCTAATGTTGATGTCTGCCTCTCATTCTGGTTTTGATTATTTACCATCTGATCAAAGAGGTGCCATAAATCTTCGAGGATTTCTTGATCTGGAGGAGTAATTCTAATGGGCTTGGGAGGTGAATGTGGTGGAGGTTTTATAGCACTTCCATGATCTGGGATACTGAGTACTTTTGTTTCGACTACTCTTTTAGGGGACTTAGGTTCTGATATTTCTATGTGAATTCCTCCACTAGTTTCTTCTTCACCTTCCTGTAAGTTGCAAGAATCTCCCTCTTTTGAAGGATTAGCACCTATATGATCGACAGTCTGAAGGCTTCGCTTAGATCCTCCTGTCTCATGTGAATCTCGGCGTAGGCTACAAATTGTGAGGCTGTCGCCTAAGGGAGTGTGATAGGAATTTGAATGAAAATAGTTATGGGTCCTATAGATGCCTGAGATTTAGCTTTCTTAATGATTTCATCTATATATGTTGTTCTTCCAAGGATCACCGGTCCTTTGGATTGTGAGGATGTTTGCAAATGATTTCGGATTGTTTCTACATTTTTCTTCCTAGTCATAAAACAAGAGAACCTATTCTAATGGACTTGCTGGGAAGCGGGCTAGAGGGAAAGCATGTTGCTTGCTGGCACACAGGTTCTTACCTCTCGTTTTCAATACCCAATTCTTCACGGTAATGGAAAAAGATGTATAAAGGAGATCACTCTTAAAACTATCCCCGGAAACGACGCCAAAATGTTGGTGTCACAGAGGTGGCTTATTATATACAACTCTAGTGCTTCTCATTTAATTATCAACCCGAGGTAAGACTTCTTATTTCAAGAGTGTTGGCACAATATATGCAAGTGAGATCGACTAATAATTACCCTATGGTGCTTATGAGAAAGGATTAGCTAACCTTCTGAATTCAATCATCCTAATGAGGAATGGTTTGGTTAATTATTTTGTCTAGCCTATAATTGAATAGCAGGAAGATGGTTTGAATAGCCAGTTTAAGGGATCGAACGGTAATCTAATTGAATTAAACAACATTCTAAATGAATTGAACAACAATCTAGATGAATTGAACAGTAGTCTAATTGAATTAAATAGCAGTCTAAGTGAATTAATTGTTGAACTCTTAGTTAAGCTGAGAGGGGGGGGGGGGGGTGAATCAATTTAACACATTCATAATCTTTTAATCCTTTTATTAAACCTTATTTACACCTTCATTTCATGTCCAACTTAATATGTGAGTAATCTTAGAATTTGAACAGCAAGTATTAATATAATATGACAGCAGACTTAATATGAGAGCAGCAGGTATTAAGCAGATGATATAAACCAGAACAACACATAAACATCATGCACAAAGACACTAGATATAAGTGGAAACCCATAAAGGGATAAAACCACATCTTATTATTGTTGTGATGCAAAGGCAAGCTCCAACTCCCTCTCACCAATGTTTTTCTGCAGGCACAAACCTATAGGAGGCTCCTACCTCAATTCTGCAAGCTACAACTTGCAAGGAAGCACCAACTCCCTTCAGTTTTCTGCAGGCACCAACCTACAGGAGGCTCCAACCTCAGTCAGCTACAACTGACAGCTATCAAGCTGCAACTTGATAGGGAAGCTCCAACTTCCTCAATTTATCAAACTGAAGGTTTGCTGATTTACCTCAGATATCAGCTCTGTTCTGTAGCTTCTCTTTCTGCTCTTCTTTTCTTAATCTTCTCTGCCTTACACTTCTATACTCTGCCTTCTCTATATTTTCTCTCTCTCTAACCTATTGTGCATATCAAATTGATATTATATATAGAAATTCTCACATGACCTTTTTTTATTTCACAAGGAATTTGGAGTGAACAGTCATGACTCTTTGGCTTTTGTCTTCTTATTCCTTTATCCAACTCAATTTTAAAATTATAACAATATGAACAAATTTCCATGCTACAGTGGGAGTTTTCCTTTTCCTTAGGATACTTTCCTTTGCATCACAAACAATAAAAAAACTAATTACAACATTTACATTCACATTTTAATTACATATTTGAATTTCACTCAGCTCCTTTTCTGGATTTTGGCTTTACTGGATTTGTCTTTTCCTGCTGCTGTTAAGATCCTGTTCTGCATACTCTTTGTTCACTGTCATCTGCATATTCCACCTGTTCACTGCACTTTTGAATCCCTTTGTTGTACATCTCTTCAACTCTGCAATCTTTGTTTTCCTCTGTCAGGCCTCATACTTCCCCTTTCTGTGTGCATATAAAATGAATACAGCAAATTTGTACTCAATCCAACTGTCGATCTGGGCAATTTCAATACTTTATTCTGAAGTTTACCTCCTTGAACAATATATGGTTTAAATCATAGTCGGACCAACTCGCATCAAACGAAGCTCCATTCCTTTTTAATTCCGCGGGGGTAGCAGACTCGAGCAGATAAGGGAAGGAGACCCCCCTGGAATAAGTGTCGTCATGTATGCATATTCCCGATTATTAATAAACTGTGTTTTGTTTAGCGCCCAACATATATATTTAAAACGACGTCCATTCAATGATTAAACCGTCACAATATGGTTAACCCACATATTTTCCATGGTTTATATATTTGCTTCCAAACCTTAGGACTAAGGTTATAACCCCTCGCACTTATACTCCTTCTATCACGGGAATTCAATTTATTTGTATGTGCCAAGCTTTACAACCAATGGTTAAACCTTGAGAATTTATATTAATACGCACGCTTTTTGCATAATTAACTTTTGAATAAACCTTGGCTCTGGGCCCCACATCTACATTCAATCACCCAATCAACGCACTCACCGTACCTGCTTATTCTGTGTGCATCTCCGTCAAACGGTCACCATCTGATGGCTCTGCGCCAGATCGACGGCACTCGACGATATCGCTCCACCTCCTAGTACGAATGTTAACGCGCGATGGCACGCTTTGAAAGGCGGTTTCATTGGGTCTCGCCTTGCCATGCGTCAACACCTCTATGGAATCGCTCCCCCCTCCTCAAATACCGCTTGTCGACGAAAGGTGGTGCGATGAAATCCGCTTCCAGCCTTTACTGCTCACTCCAAACCGCGTCACTGTTCCTCTCGCAAGGTTCCATCCTTTCATGATTCCACTCCCTTTTGACACGTCAGGTTCCGTCCACTTGTATTTCTTTCATTACACTCCATCACATAGTTTCACGTCAAACAACGTGTCTCCCTTTCGCGCTCGCTCCAGTCAATACACGACTTCGTTCCTCCACAGGCTAAATAATGATAACGGGAATCGATTCCAACCAATTCTCGATGGCTTAGTTAGCACGGAACAACCTGCAAATTAAGCTTAGAAGTGCTCCAATCAACTCCATTGTATTATTAAAGCCCTTACAAAGTTCATACAAACACAGGGTTTGAATTGTAGTCCATAGCTAGACTTGACATCAATTCATAAGTTAGAACAGTGTATCCATCAAGAATAATGATTCCCGAAATAACGCCTCTGCCTCTACCTCTGCTGCTTCTGTTGCTCTTCCTCTGTCTCAACTGCTGTGATAATGGCTCTGCCTCTGCCTCTGCTTCTGATAACGGTTCTGGCTCTATATTTGCTTCCTCTGCCTCTGCCTATCTCCTTTTCTTCCTTCGTTTGCTTCTTGGCTGCCTCCATTTCCTATCTTTGTTTTTGCTGCCTTCTTTGCCATCAATGACAACATTTCCAACAGTCTCCCCCTTTGGCATTGATGGCAATACACTTTCTCTGTTTGCCTGCTCTTCCTCCTATTGCTTGCTCTTTGCCTGCTCTTCCTTCTGTTGCTTACTCTTCCTCCCCCTTTGACATCAATGGCAAGGGGTTCGAATTATTAGTGAAGCTTTTATTCTTTGATGCTGTGTATTTATCCTTTTTCAACATTTCATGCATTTCCTCTCTCTGAAATTTCCTGACTTTGTACGCTGCTGCTCCAAACTTTGGATGAGATACACATCGGTTTCACTATTCTTCTGTGTTCAGTTTACTTCGGGTTCGCCACTCTTCTGCTGCACCACTGACCCTTTTGCCTTTTTATTGATTCTTTTATGCTGAATGTATTATTTCCATAATCCCTTTGATCCTGAGGACCTGTTTTCATGCTTCCCTTGCTGGTTGATCTCCCCCTGAGAATGATATTTTCATTTCTGTTCTCCCCTTGAAACTGTGCTTTCTTTTCATATCAGAGAGTGGCATCTACAGATACTACCCCTAGTCTATCTCTCAAATATTCAAATGGTTCTCTAGCAAGCGGTTTGGTAAATATATCAACTGTCTGTTCTTTTGTTGGTACATATTCCAGATTTACTATCTTCTGAGCCACTTGTTCTCGGAGAAAATGATACTTGATTGGGATATGCTTAGTTTTTGAGTGAAGCACAGGATTTTTAGATATACTTATAGCACTTGTATTATCACATTTGATTGAGACAGGTTCATCAATACTTACCTTCATGTCTTGGAGGGTTTGCTTCATCCACATGACTTGTGTACAACATGTTGCTGCTGCTATATCATCACTTGATGACAGGAGATAGATGTTTGTTTCTTGCATAACCATGCCACTAGACTTTCTCCTAGATAGAAAGCACCTCCACTTGTGCTTTTCCTATCATCCACACAGCTGGCCCAATCTGCATCTGTGTATGTTGTTAAAGTGAAGCTTTTTCCTTTAGGATACCAAAGTCCATATTGTGCTATTCCTTGTAGATATCTGAATATTCTTTTTACTGCAAGAAGATGGTTTTGTTTAGGTGCTGCTTGATATCTAGCCAATAGTCCTACTGCTAGCATGATGTCTGGTATTGATGCAGTCAGATACAACAGACTTCCTATCATGGATCTGTAGAGTTTTTGATCTATATCAGTAGATCCATCATCAGCACACAACTTGCATCCCGTGATCATGGGAGTTGACACAGGTTTACAGTCCTCCATTTTGAACCTTTTCAACATTTCTTTTAAGTATTTTTCTTGTGAAATGAATGTACCTGTGTTCTTTTGCTGAATTTGCAGTCCCAAGTAGAAACTGAGCTCTCCAATCATAGACATTTCAAACTCTGTTTTCATTTCATCAACAAATCCTTTTGCTAGTTCTTCTCCGTTGCTTCCAAACATAATGTCATCAACATATACTACAACAATCAAGATTTCATTTTCATGGGTTTTTATGTATAGATTGCTTGCTACACCACCTCTCTTAAAGCCTTGTTTTTGTAAATATTTATCCAGTCTTGAGTACCAAGCACGAGGAGCCTGTTTCAGTCCATATAGAGCCTTCTTCAGTCTGCACACATAGTTTTCTTTGTCTGTCAATGAGAAGCCTTCTGGTTGTTCCATGTAGACTTCTTCTTCTAAGTCTCCATTCAGAAATGCAGATTTTACATCCATTTGATATACTTTGAAGTTTTGGTAGCATGAAAATGCCAGGAACATTCTGAGAGCTTCCATTCTAGCTACAGGGAAAAATGTTTCATCGTAATCAAGTCCTTCGACTTGTGAATATCCTTTTCAAACCAGTCTGGCTTTATTCCTGATTACTTGTCCTTGCTCATTCATTTTGTTTTTGAATACCCATTGAACCAATGATATTTTTCTCAATTGGTCTAGGAACTAGTTCCTAGGTATTGTTATTTTCAATTTGGTTCAATTCCTCATTCATTGCTTTTACCCAAGACTTGTCCTTACCGGCTTCTTCAAATTTCTTTGGCTCTATTTTTGATAGCATGGCTATGTATACCTCTTCAGTTTGTTCTGTTAGCTGCCTTCTTGTCTGGACCCCTGCTTTCTTATCTCCTATGATTTGATCTTCGGGATGATTCTTTTGCGTGTATCTTGAGGGGGCTTTCGAGCTCAGCCCTTCATCTTCTGTAGTCTTGCTTGTTTCATCATCATTCTGGTCTTCTTCTTCATGGTTATCTGATGGACTGCAGCAGTCAGTATCTCTTGTATTGTTTGGAAGTTCTTCATCAAATCTCACATCAATGCTTTCTTCTATTTTTCGAAGAGTCTTGTTGTAGCACCTGTACCCTTTGCTTTTGGATGCATATCCTAGAAATATTCCTTCATCTGCTCTTGCATCAAATTTTCCAATATTTTCATCATTATTCTTTACGTAACACTTGCTACCAAAGATTCTGAAATGTTTGATTGAAGCTAGCTTTCCATGCCACAGTTCGTAGGGAGTCTTATCACTGCTTGGCCTTAAGTGAGCTTTATTAAGGATATGTACTGCTGTGTGTACTGCTTCTGCCCAGAAGGATTGAGCAATATTATTCTCTTGCATCATGGCTCTGGCAATTTTTTGAACAGATCTATTTTGTCTTTCTGCTACTCCATTCTGCTGAGGTGTTCCTGCAATAGTGAATTGTTGTTTTATGCCATGTTCATTTCATAGGTCAGCAAAGTCATAATCAATGAAATCACCTCCTTTGTCTGATCTGATGCATTTCAGCTTGCATCCTTTCTGATTTTATGCTAATGCCTTAAATATTTTGAATTTTTCCAGAGCTTCCGATTTATTCTTGAGAAAAGCAACCCATGTCATTCTAGAGAAATCATCTATTATCAGCATGAATTAGGATTCTCCACTTGGTGTTTTAGTTCTTGCAGGTCCAAACAGATCCATGTGCACAAGCTGGAGTGGTCTTCTTGTTGACAACTCCTCTTTGGCCTTAAAGGATGTGCGGGTCCTTTTACCCAATTGACAAGATTTTCATATGGTATTAGAAGGCCTCTTTATTTCTGGCATGTCTCTGACAGCTTTCTTCTTGCTTAGTCTGATGATGTGGTCAAAGCTAAGATGTCCCAATCCTTTATACCATAACCATGACTCCTCAAGTTTGCTAAGATGGCATGCTTCATCTTCCTCTTTCACAATGTAAACATTGCTCTATGTTCAAACACCTTTGAGCAGAGTCTTACCTGTGGTGCTTGATCTGACTTCACAGTCTTGTGCTCTAAATAGAACTTCGCAACCTTTGTCACACATCTGACTGACACTCAGTAAATTTGTTTTCAGCCCATCTACAAATAGTACATCTTAGGCCTTTCCTCTGCCATTGTCTATGTTTACTGAGCCTTTTCCCTTGATCTTACCTGATTTGTCATTGCCAAAGGTGACATTGCCAGATTTCTTTTCATCAAGGGTTATAAACTTTCTTCTATCTCCAGTCATATGTTTTGAGCAGCCACTATCCAAATACCACTGACTTTTTAGGTCTTGAGCAGTTAGATCCAAGTCACATTTATTCACCTTATTTATCCACTAGAAGCGCCCTTTTGTTTGGTATCTTTTGTGAGGAGATGAACTATATCTTCTTAGAGGACATTTGGAAGGTATATGTCCAACTTGATTGCATACACAACATTTGATCATAATTTTTGTAGAATTATGAGTATGAACAGAATTTCTTTGATTCATAAACCTCCTTGAGGTGTTAAACATTAACCTTTGTCCATACTTTCTACATTCAATGATTTTATGACCAAATTACTTACAATAAAAGCAGTAACCATAGAAGCTATTTGCATACCTGATGTAAGGTTGTCTCTTCCATTTGTTTGCTTGAGGCAATCTCTTCAATGTTTGCATCTTTTGCTGGTTTGAATTACTCCTCCTTGCATGACAATATGCAGCAATGTGTCCCAGCCTGTGGCAAGCATAATAGGTGGCATTCTTCATAGGAGGGAAGAATCTCCTTTGATGGTTTCCAAATTTTACATATTCAGGGGTCTTAGTATTTATTACATTCTTTGCTACTAGAGGTTTCTTCTGATCTCTGTCTTCCTTATTGCAGATTTCTTCTTTTATAGGAATTGTTTGAGTTGCTTCATCATTCTTCTTTGCTTTTACAAAAATAATCTCTTTGTCAACCTTTTATTTTCCTTTACTTGATTCTCCTTCATAGCCTATTCCAGTCTTTATCATAGGGGATCTTTGAGCAACCAAAATTTCATTCAACTTACTAGAGCTTGTTGTTTGGGAAGAGTTTATAACCACTTTCCTTTGAGCATTTTCTAATTTCTTTCTGAGACATACTACTTCTTCTTCCAACTTTTCTTGTTCTTGAGTTTTTTCTTTGATTTTCTTAAGTAACATGTCCTCTATATTCTTGGCTTCTTCAAGCTCTAATTTTAGCTGCTTAAGGACTTCTGAATTCTATTCTTCTCGTACATATTTGAGAAGAATGTCCTTTTGTTTTCTGTATTTCATTTTGAGTCTATCAATCTCTTCTAGAGCACTTCTTAGCTCCCCCTCAAGATCGACCTCACCTTCTTCTTCTTCATCTTCTAGCAGGAGACCTTCAAGTTCTTCTATGGCCATCACTAAGAATTCAGAGGTTCCTTCTTCACTTGAGGATTCATCTGAATCTTCAGATGTACTGTTGTCTTGTTGAGCATAGAAGGATTTTCTGCTGAACTTCTTTCCTTTCTGCCAGTTCTTTGATTTATTTTTCTCTGACTCTTGAGCCTGATTCCTTACTTTCTTGTGAGGACACTTAGCAACATAGTGTCCCACTCTTCCACAGTTAAAGCATTTGAAGGGGAGTTTACCTTTGTATTTACCTGAGCCTCTATCCAATTTCTTGACAAAATTTGCCTCTTCTTCATCCGAGCAAGAGCATATGTCTCCCTCTTCTTCTTTCTTCTTTTCTGTTTTAAAGGCTGCTTCCCTCGTACTTGGCTTCTTCTATGGGAGCCTCATTTCATAGGCTGTTAGATTTCCAAGTAGCTGGTTCATGGTCAAGGTCTCCCAATCAGCTGTTTCTTCTATTGCAGACACCTTTGGATTAAACCTGGATGGAAGAGATCTTAGAATCTTTTGCACAATTATACTTTCTAGCATTTTTTCTCCAAGAGCTTTCATATTGTTAATAATTTCTGCAGCTTTTAGGAAGAAACTGGAAATGTCTTCATCATCATTCATTTTTAAGTTTTCAAACTAGGCTCTATAGACTTGAAGTTTGGCAGTCTTTACTTTCTTGTCTCCCTCATGTATGTTTTCAAGAGTATCCCATATTTATTTGGCAGTGTATTTGTGCATTACTTTGATAAACTATGCTTCACACAATCCATTCAGGATGGCATTCATGGCTTTTGTGTTACCCACAAAATCTTGTTTTGTTTCTTTCTCTGTATCAGTTTCCTTTGGGGCATATCCTAATTCCACAGCAGCCCAGACTTCTATTCCAAGAGACATTATGTATGTCCTCATTCTGATTTTCCAGAAAGCATAATTTTCACCAGTGAAGAAAGGGGCTTTATTGGTTGAGCATCCTTCTTTACTAGCCATCCTGAGAACCTAGGATCTCCTTTCAGTTGTTAGACTGGTACAAAGGAACCTTCTCTAATACCAATTGTTGAACTCTTAGTTAAACTAAGAGGGGGGGGGGGGTGAATCAGTTTAACACATTCATAATCTTTTAAACCTTTTATTAAACCTTATTTACACCTTCATTTCATGTCCAACTTATTATGTGAGTAATCTTAGAATGTGAACAACAATTATTAATATAATATGATAGCAGACTTAATATGAGAGCAACAGGTATTAAGTAGATGATATAAATCAGATCAACACATAAACATCATGCACAGAGACACCAGATATAAGTGGAAACCCATAAAGGGAGAAAACCACATCTTATTATTGTTGTGATGCAAAGGCAAGCTCCAACTCCCTCTCACCACTATTTTCTGCAGGCACCAACCTACAGGAGGCTCCTACCTCAATTCTGCAAGCTACAACTTGCAAGGAAGCACCAACTCCCTTCAATTTTCTGCAGGCACCAACCTACAGGAGGCTCCAACCTCGGTCAGCTACAACTGACAGCTATCAAGCTGCAACTTGATAGGGAAGCTCCAACTTCCTCAATTTATCAAACTGAATGTTTGCTGATTTACCTCAGATATCAGCTCTGTTCTAAAGCTTCTCTTTCTACTCTTCTTTTCTTAATCTTCTCTGCCTTACACTTCTATACTCTGCCTTCTCTATATTTGTTCTCTCTCTCTCCTTTGTGCATATCAAATTGATATTATATATAGAGATTCTCACATGACTGTTTGTATTTCACAAGGAATTTGGAGTGAACAGTCATGACTCTTTGGCTTCTGTCTTCTTATTCCTTTATCCAACTCAATTTTAAAATTATAACAATATGAAAAAAATTCCATGCTACAATGGGAGTTTTATTTTCCTTAGGATACTTGCCTTTGCATCACAAACAATAAAAAAATAATTACAACATTTACATTCACATTTTTAATTACATATTTCAATTTCACTCAACTCCTTTTCTGGATTTTGGCTTTACTAGATTTGTCTTTTCCTGCTGTTGTTAAGATCTTCATTACGCATGCTCTTTGTTGCTATCATCATATTCACCCATTCCTTTGCACTTTTGAATCACTTTATTTGACACATCTCTTCAACTCTTATTTGTTTCTCGTCGGGCCTCATACTTCCTCTTTACGTGTATATAAAATGAATCTGACAAATTTATGTAATCAGCTGTCGATACAGAACATTTCACTACTTTATTATAAGTTTACACTCCTTGAAGAATATATCGTTCGTCATAGTCGAACAGCCGCATCCAACGAACTCCATTCCTTTTAATTCAACGAGGAGTAGCCGGACTGAGAATATAAAGGAGAGAGACCCAGGAATAAGTGTCGTAAATGCACATATTCTCGATTATTAATATTGCTCTTTGTTTGCCTTGACATATATATTTAAAACAACGTCCAGTTCAATTAATAGTGCAATATGAGTTACTTTGTTTTCCATGGTTTATATATTTGCCTCCAAATATTAGGACTAAGGTTATAACCCCTCGCACTTATACTCCTTCTATCACGGGAATTCAATTTATTTGTATGTGCCAACCTTTACAACCAATGGTTAAACCTTGAGAATTTATATTTATACGCACGCTTTTTGCATAATTAACTTTTGAATAAACCTTGGCTCTGGGCCCCGCATCTACGTTCAATCGCCCAATCAATGCACTCACCGTACCTGCTTATTTTGCGTGCATCTCCATCAAGCAATCACTGTCCGATGGCTCTGCGCCAGATCGACGGCACTCGACGATATCGCTCCACCTCCTAGTACGAATGTTAACGCGCGATGGCACACTTTGAAAGGCGGTTTCGTTGGGTCCCGTCTTGCCATGCATCAACAACTCTATGGAATCACTCCCCCCTCCTCAAATATCGCTTGCCGACGACAGGTGGTGCGATGAAATCCGCTTCCAGCCTTTACTGCTCACTCCAAACCGCGTCACTGTTCCTCTCGCAAGGTTCCATCCTTTCATGGTTCCACTCCCTTTTGACACGTTAGGTTCTGTCCACTTTTATTTCTTTCATTACACTCTGTCACATAGTTTCACGTCAAACAACATGTCTCCCTTTCGCGCTCGCTCCAGTCAATACACGGCTTCGTTCCTCCGCAGGCTAAACAATGATAACGGGAATCGATTCCAACCAATTCTCGACGGCTTTGTTAGCACGTACCAACCTGCAAATTAAGCTTAGAAGCGCTCCAATCAACTCCATTGTATTTTTATCGCCCTTACAAAGTTCATACAAACACAGGGTTCGAATTGTAGTCCATAGCCATACTTGACATCAATTCATAAGTTAGAACAGTGTATCCATCACGAATAATGATTCCCGGAATAACGCCTCTGCCTCTGCCTCTACTGCTTCTGTCGCTCTGCCTCTGTCTCAACTGCTGTGATAACGGCTCTGCCTCTGCCTCTGCTTCTGATAATGGTTCTGGCTCTATATTCGCTTCCTCTGCCTCTGCCTGTCTCCTTTCCTTCCTTCGTTTGCTTCTTGGCTGCCTCCATTTCCTGTCTCTGTTTTTGCTGCCTTCTTTGCCATCAATGACAACATTTCCAACATTAAACAGCAGTCTAAATGAATTGAATAGTAATATAGATGAATTGAACAGCAATCTAATTGAATTAGATAGCAGTCTAAGTGAATTAAACAACAGTCTAAATGAAGTAATCTGAATCAATTGTACAACAATTAATTATATAATTTTTCAATGGAATTCTCTTTGTAAACTAATTAATCAACATAAATCAATAATTGGACGCTCACTGTACTAAAAGAATAATGAAATCCGCAAGGACATTTAACATTGAAAGCAACTATTATATGATCTGTGAATCAATTGCAATGACATTGGAAGAAACCGGAACCATCTACTAGTGATGAAGCATTATTATAACCCAAAAAATACAATTGTGATTAATCTAACTCAAAGAACACAATTTCTAACAACTCTGAAGAAAGAGAAACAGTAACTTATTGAATGGAAAAGTACTTTACAACTGCATCAGATACTAGAACATTGATTCTGTGACTAACACACAATATGGGAATTAGCGAGGAACTTCCAGGGGTTGGGCCCAGACCACCAGAAGCTCTATCGCAGTAAAAATTCAAAAGATAGTTGTTCAAAAACTCTCTATTACATCCATGGATACTACATAAATACAATTAGGCAGTTTGGTTCTGATGCGTCGGTTATAGAATGAATTTCCTATTTTTCTTCGACTCCCCTTCTCGTTTGTCCCTGGTCCTTTTAAAGGCGATTTCACAAAATGAGAAAGTATTTTCCAAATGAAAGCCCGCTGCATGTGGATGTTGTTTGAGTTCTTGGGCTCGAGTCCGTATGTCTTCCTTCTGCCGGCTGCTGGGAGTTACCAGGATCCCATACGTTTGCGTTCGTCGGTTATCTTCCATTTGCTTGGTCCGGCTACTCTACCTTTCTGCATACAGAGATAAAGTAATTCAATTTTATGTTATAAAAACATTCCTTTATGTCATTAGCCTATTTTATCTAGTTTGCACAAGTATTTTCTTTCTTTATTGTTAAGATGAAGGAGAATTCCCAAGATTGTGACATAATTTGAAGTAATTATAGGGTGAAAACATACCTCAATTTGGGCCCAACAACAGGATCCTTGAGTAGCCCAACTCTTGGATCACATACGAGCTATGAGAGCCTTAAGACAATAGCAGGACAAGTGGAGCAGTGGGTGCAAAATATCACGGATGGAGCAGAGGAAGAGTTGGATGTTGAGAGGAAGTAGTGAAGTTTATATGTAGCAGTACCATAGCAGCAGCAGTGCAAAGGGGTTGATGTGACTTCAGCAGCATAGAGCATAGTTGCAGCAGTGCAGAGGCTTCAAGAGGACAACGCAGTAGTAGCATAGGGGACTTCAGCAAAGAGGCAGCACAAAGGAGGTCTGCTTACGTAGTGTAGAGCTACAACAGCACTGAAGCCTCCAGATGACAGCACAGAGCAGTAGTTTATGGAGCTTCAGTGATGAAGATGCATCCCAACTAACTTGTTTGTCAAATATTAGGTAGGATAACTTCAATTTCTTACTCTCAGCAACTGAGTTGCAGTGCAACAGTTGGCAGCACGATGCAACAGGTTGACAGGGAGCTATAGTACAGATGTGGCAGTGGCGGTGGCAATGTCATGGGCAGTAGTACGGGAGAGCAGAAGCAGCGCAGTGATGAAGGGCAGCAGGCCAAGCATCAGCGTAGAACTTCGGGGTGAAGTATTGTTGCTAGAGCACACTCCTTGGTAAGAGAGAGTGTTGATATTTTGGGGTGTTGGGGTAGCATCGGATGTGCTCTAGCTCCCAAAATTTGTGGAGGGAGTAGAGTAAATGCCATATCCAAGACCCAGAAATCAATTTAAGAAATTTTATCATGTTTAAGATATATTTAATTAATTAATATTTTTAATTAAGGACCCTAAGTCTAACTTAGGAAAATTAAAATATTAAATTTAGTTAAATTAAACATGTGATGAAAATGACTTAAGTCACACGGATAAATCATCTTCTAATCTTAGCTATCGATTCAAGATTAGATCACGACCATTGATGTTTCAATGAGAAAAATATAAGAAGAGGGCTTGGGTTCAGTTGGAGAACACACACAGTGGTAGAGCACTGAGACTAAGTTGAAATTCTAGGGTGTTGTTTGCTAAAATTTTCAGAATTTTTCCAACTGCAGCGAGGGGAAGTATTGGTGAGAGGGATGGTTTGATCCCAGTTCAAGATTACAATAGAGGCAAAGAGGCAGCATACCAGAGCAGTGCAAAGGCATCCAGGAGCTACGCAGTCTAGAAGAGGCCACGTAGAGGCAGCAGGAGCCACGCAGGGCCAGCCATGGCAGCACAGGGGTAGCATAACCCATTCTGGGGTGACATGGGCCCTTACTAAGAAGTGTAGGGGCTGACACAAGCCAATCAGGATGACGCAGAGGGCTTCAAAAGAAGCAATGGGGTTTCCATGGGGAGGAAAGGGCTCGAATTCATAATTCCCTGCTGAGGGTTGAATCATCCATATTTTATGTCTCAAACGATAGAGGTATTTCTTGTCGTATTATTTCTCTGTCAGGTTAACTAGTTTGGTGCCCATAAATTCTGTAATAAGATTCAGTATAATAATAAAATCCCTCTAGCAGCCAATTGACCAGTTTTTCCGCATTGGGTTTTTCTGGGGACAATTGTCCAGAAAATCCTTGTGTGCCAGTTTGTCATTTTGCATGTATTCAATTTAGATATGTATATTGATGTATTTACTTCGATGTTAATGTTGAATATTTCACATTAATAAATTAATGTAAGTAGGATAAGTAAATCTAAAAAATAACAGTAGGGTTTCTGTTTGAGATATTCAGAAATTTTCACAATGATGGCCTCCTGAGAGGCAATAGGAATTATGCATGTAGAGGTGATACCTAAGTTTCTTGACATGGATGGAGTGGCCAAATAATAGACCAGTATTGTGAGAACCATATTTGGAAATGTAAGTGTTTCCATGACTTGGCGCGAGACACTCATAAGGGAGGAATTAAAAGGGAGGATATAAAAAGGGGGTTTGGGTGATATCATAAGGGAGGAATTTTGAGTCGGTAGCAGAGACACTCTGGGTATCAAAAATTGGTTACTGACTCAATTGGGTGTTTTATGACGTCATCATGGACACTATAGCTCCTATGGTTGTTGGAGCCTCCTCTGGAAACACAGGGGGCTCTCCAGGATATGTTCCAAAGGGAGTGGATGGTTTTAATTGACCAAGAGTGAACAATGTGTATGTTGTAATCAACTCTAGATAATATTCTACATATGGTAGGACATTTTCAAGGGAGGCTATTGGCTTCTTCTTGAAATATGTGAGTTGGTTAATAGTAACAAATTTCCCTTCATGGGGTTACACCATTATTCTAAATATGAAGGATGCTACTGCAGCCATTGCACACATATAACTTTGACCAAGAAGGATGTTTTAATCCAACCATGCATCTATGACTTCAATGGCATTGAGCACAGTCTTTCCAGTGAGATGTATTGGTACGTCTTGGAATATACCTACAGGGGCGAAAGGGCACCTTTCATATGCACTAATCATAATGTCATATGGTTTAATTTTTGTAGATCCTAGTTTCTGCCAAACCGTTTTTGGCTCAATACATGTGGATACTCCTTCATCCATGTTATCATTTTTTAATTTATGAGATTGTGAGAATAAACATAGAGGACAACATCAAAACCACTTTGGAAACTGGGATCTAGCCTTGCCAGCTTCAAAGAGGGATCTCTCTGTAAAATTTAACTTTGTTTTTAGTGAATTTTAGGCTAGTTATTACTGTACTTGATTGTTTGTTTGATATGGATTGTTTGGTTGATTAAATTTATATATTTCCATTGGGATGGAATCTAAATATTTAACTAGATCTGCATCAATTTTTGAAGGAGTCTCCCAGGGCAAGCTAGGTTCCATTAACTGGATCTCTTATGATTTTAAGTGGATTATGAAAATAGAAGAAGTGTAGAATTCAGTATAAATTGAAGTGAAATGAAGTATTCTTCAATCTTACCTCAGTATAAAACATGTAAATTGTAAATAGCCATAATAAGGTGTTCTAATTAACATATCCTATTCATCACAGTTTATGTTATACAATTAAGATTTTCATAATTACAGAGAAAGAAAAACAATGAATAACACAATTACAGAAGAAAAAACATCACAAGTGAATACACCACATGAATCCTGTGAAATGTCCTTGTATTATTGATGCTCCCAGCAAATTGGAAATTATAATGCTCAGTAGAAATTATACTTAGTAATCAACCCTTAATACTTTGAATAGTGAAGTATTTATACTAATTTACAAAAAGGATTTACATAATCGTTGTCTCAATCAAAATTTTATTATTAGCATAATATCGAACAATAAAATCTAAATTTTACAAAATAATAGGCTAGCTATACAATGATCTGGAACGTTGGCACTGTTTTGGAGGAAACAGATGCAGAATAGACCTATTTATGGGCTACGTTGGCTGATGCTGATTGTCTCCAAATTACTAATTAATCATGTAACTCACAGAGCTTATCCCATCAATCTTCATCTGGGATGGTCAATTTAATCACCTTTCAGTAAATCTCATCAACTTCAGTGTATATGGAAAAAGTGGGCTTTACAACAAAGATATGATTTTATTCATGTTGGATGAAGAAATCATTACTCATTGCTTCTAAAAACGCTTTGCTTGTCATTCTACCTTTGACGCTTGCAAATTTGGTGCTTTCCCTGGCAATTTCCTTCAAATTCTTGACATAATATTCATAAGAAATTAACTTATTATTAATCACAAATAAAGAAGGCAGACCCTTCTGTGTTAAAGGCTCTATTATGGTAAAGAATCTATTAATTGCTATCTCTATATTGTGGCACTTTTCTTCTAGCTGAACAACTAGATTCTTCTTAGTAAGAATACTCTTCACTTCCAAAATGGTTTCTTTCCTATCATATACTCGTAAATCATCCAATTCATATATTTTTTTGGAGTTCAAGAACTTGATGATGTTGGTTTTTGTTGTAGGCATTTCTCCCAGCTCCTGTTTGATGTTTGTTATAGCATCAGTTCTCTTTTTATCAACTCCTTTTGCTTAAAGATAAACTGGAAGCAGGGCCATATTTCAACAATGGAGTTCATGATGTCTGTACAGATGATTTCCTTGGCTTGGGCCAAGGACTTTCCTATTGTTGATTCTCTTTCTGACTTATGCAATCTTTCTATCAACTTCTTAGCTCTTTTTTCTTCTGCTGAATGAGAAGCTTCACTCCTTATCCTCTAGTATTGTAATACTTTAACCTAATCCTGCAGCTTCTTTATCTCTTCTGTTTGAATGGATAAATTTTCCATTTCCTTAGTCAATTGTTCTTCACCACCTGTTGTCTTTGTAGTCTATGGAGTAGAGGCTTTAGCTGTAGGAATGGCTGTAAGATGTCCATCATCCAATGGAACCTTGGACATATTTGCAGTCTGCTCCTTATTTGATCATCTTTTCCATTTTGGTCTCCATCTGTCTTATCTATTAATTTTTCTCCATGATGAGCTTCATCATATTAGTCTTCTAGGTCTATGTCTCCTAAATATCCTTGGTAAGAGGATCTTCAATAGCTGACAGCTTCAACTATTTTCTCAATTTTGTTATATCAGAATTCTTCTTTTTTATTATCTCCTCTATAGCCTTCATATTTGAGGTATCATATCCTATCTTGACCACTAAATCTTCTAAGGATTTAATCCTTGTATCCTTAGCAAGATAAGAGATCTCCATTTTCAATTGTGACTAGATATTGGATAAACAAACCTACAATTTGGAAAGATTCATGGTTTTATTAGTCAACATTGAAGAGATCATTTCATATGTTTGCGTGTGCATCTCCATTTGATCAATGGGACGAATTTCCCTTTATGTCGAATTCAAAAGTGTTCTTCTTGCAGTCAAATGTTAACTTTGGCTGTGGAATTTGGGCCTCAAGTAAAGCCATCTGCATCTTACCCTTCTCTTAATCAAATACTAACAACAACTTGCTTTGAGAACTGGAAGTCTTCTTCCCAAATTGGGCATAGGTACTATTCTTCAGGATTTCATTTTTGAGCTTTATCTCTCTAAACCTGTCAAAAATTGTCTTCTCCATCTCACCTTGGACAAAGTTAGTTGTCTGGATATCTTGCTGCTGCTCATGAGATATTGAAGAAGTTGTGGGAGAAACAGTGGATTGGCCACCTACTTGAGAAGAATAAGGTGTTTCTTTAGTGACCATAGAAACTTCTTTCTCTGAGTTTTTATCTATGTTATCTTTAGGATTCAACTTTGCTATTTTCTATACATTATTTTGAATTATTTATCTATAGTATCAGTCACTGAAGGTGACTCTTCTTCTCTTTTCTCTTTCCCTGATTTTTCCTGTGGGACATGAGTTTGTGATGTCGATGTTGATACTAGCTGCTCCTCAGCTTTCTGGAATGTTTTTTTAGCCCATTCTAACTCGTTCATGTACTTTCTATCTCAAGCCTCTAGGTATGTATGTAGGAACTAGTTTTATTATCTACTCTTAGCTTTGAAATGCTTCTCAGAGGGTCATGAGACCAAGTGAAAATCAGGCTGAAATTAATATCTTTCAATATCTTAGTTTCTTCCTCCCTTGCTGACCTGCTATTACAAATAAAGGGCCCAATCTGTGTTTTGATCCCAAATTGGGACTTCTTCTTGGCTAATACAAAGTGAATTTCATCTGCATTCAGCATCTGTCTGATATACTCAAGAGAAAAAATCCTCATGGGGGGGAATTTTGGGATTTATAGGGAACAAGCTCACACCCGTAGAATCTTATCTCTATATAATTCTGGTACAAGTACCAGTCTCCTATCTTGGCCTGATTTGAAAAATGTAGTATCATTTTTATGTCTTCACCTATCTTAGGTTCAGCTGTACTGCTCAGAATACTCATGGCTGGATGCACAAACAATTCAATGAACTGTTTGTATGAAAATTCCTCCTGTTCTTTCATCACCAAATATGTCCAGAAGATGACTGATTTTTTATTACCATCTTCATCAAGCTTCTGCATGGAAAATTTTAATCTATATTCCTAATAATACACAAACATATATACTAAAATAGAAGATTATTTAAACACTTCTTCGGTCAAAAACTTGATAAATTAATCATGGATGTTGTCTGCCATGAATTGGTTGAAACTGAAAATGATTGATGGTTTACAGTATGTGGAAAAGAGATAGAGGAAGCCTAAAATGGGTTCATCTACCCACTGATCATAATAATAGCCAAGAAGGTATGTAATGACTGTTATAATATTTTTTTCCTAATCAGGGAAGATGGAGGAATGGTATGGAGGGTTTTTCTTTGCCAATTGAGTATTTTCAGGTAGGAAAATGTCAAAGATTTTAGCTCTTTTGGAAAAATGGAACTTCTGGTATAATTCGTTGAGGGATTCTAGGGAGAAATGGGTGCTATTTTCCACAGATGGATCTTGCATCATCTAGTCAATTGATTGGGTAGTGATGGTGAAAAGTATTTCACCAATAGGGGCAATGATAGCTCTTTGACTAGGGATGTAACAGGCTTGACACGTTCGGATAAATTCAGGGGAATTGTATGTGTGAGGGAAGATATAATGAGGAAAATTCGACTCCAAAATTCCAATATCATCATATTTGTCAATGTATTTATCTTCCAACCAACAATACATCTCAAACAACTCAAATTCACACTGTGTTTCATCAATTTTATAATCCCTATCAACTAGAGGAACATGATCTAAATCTAGGGGAGGATGGACCAATGGATTGAAAGGTTACTCCTGGTTTTTATTTTTAGGAGGCATATTCAATTGATTTTGAGGAATTCAAGTGGAACTAGGATGAACAGGTTTATCGGGTGTTGGGTCAATTTACTAGGTAAACTAACGCAAGTATTTAATTATCAATCTGAGCTTGTAGAACTTAGAAGCATCTCCAAAATATATGGATTTTAGCTATTGTCAAGTTTAGAAGATGAATTATTGAAATTAAATGAAATGCATATTACAAATATTAATATTAACTAAATAATTTCTAATTCAATTATGTAATAAGCAGCAAAAGAAGCTCCCAACTTAGGAGAACTTCTTTGTCCTTCTCTACAAAACTACTTCATGAATGAGAAACCAGAAACCACTAATGAACAATAGATCAAGATTGCATGAAAGAATAATTGAAGAGGGTTCTAACTAAGGAGACCCCGGATTTCATTCATTACAGATTCATTCATCATTAATGCCATTGTTAGAAAACAGGAACTTTAGAAAATCACTTAAAAGTAGGAAAGATGAATTATAGTTCTAGTTCTTAATCAGATAGAAGGAATGTTTAACTTAAACATTGGATGTTCCCTTCATATGAAGAATATAAATGAGAATTAGATTCATCAACAATTATAACATATCATCACATATTTAATTAACTGATTAAGCATAAAACAAAACTAGTTCAGGAAATTGCAATTAAATTAACCAAAAAGTGCACTTAGCTCGATGTGGGGGCCCTCCACCCTTGCCTCACACACTGAAAGTTATTTCAGCTACTGAAATTCAGCCAAGCATTCACCATATAGAATAGAAGAAAATGAAATAGAACAGGTCTTTCAATTAGCCTCCAAATTTTCAGAAATATCAAAGTTAAGTTATACAAATTCTACATGTTTCAATGGCTCACAAACTTGGTATAAATAGAGAAATAATAAAAAAAAATATGCTAAAATGTCTCTAACAGCCTTATCTTATCCTAATCCCATCCATATAGGTCGAACTCATCCAATTGGTTCCACCGAATCTGGAAAAATTCCCAAATCTACTATTTCTGCCCTATTTTCTAGGGATTCCTGAAAAATGGGTCATGTTTGACCATCGTTGACCAGGTATGTTTTAGCTTGGTTTGACCGAACCAATAGGTGTACATCCAATATTAGTTTCCAAGCTTTCTATAAATTTATTCAACTTGATCCCAAGTGTCCTGCAAGTATGACATCAATGAAGCCATTACGGGAATTTCTGGTCTGATCCAAAAATACACTTAAAAACCAATTTTTACAAAAATTTCTAAAAATTGAAAAACATAATTTATTTGCCTAAATATGCATAATAAGGTCAAAATAGGTCATATTTGGATGGTATAAAGTGGAAAATGATGGAAATTAGGTGGATTTTAATAAGCAAAATTTGATCAAAAACAAGGGCCAACATCGGGAATGCGCAGTAGCTCTGTAATTGGTTGAAGGAGACAAGGTAAGAATTTTCGCTTTGGTAAGAGACAAATACACTGATAAACATTGGCACAGTGTAAACCTATAAATCAATTGGATTTGTAAAAAATAAAGCACAGTAAAGGTCGAAAGGATGAAATTGCATGGTTTTATAAGAAAAGTTGGTTTTCCCGTTGTACATGGCGCGGATCCATTAATTTAACGGTCATCAAGCTTAATTAAATGTGTTACTGGATAAAATACAATGGCAGTGGATTTTATTGGCAACATATAGGTGATGTGGCACAATGGGAGTGGAAAAGGTAACAGGTAGGGATGGAAGTATTTAGGATGAGGGGAAGGTGGTTTTTTTTTGGGGGGGGGGGTTACTTGGTGGTTAGTGGTTTAGGTGAAGGGGGGTGCGAACAGTAGAAAGGATGCCACGTGGTAGTGGGTCCAGGTGGGGAAACTACTTTTTTTGGACCCCCCCAGCTGTAAAGCTAGAATGGAGAGGGGTGGCCGAAGGCTGATGAGCGTCGTCGATCGGGGAGAAGCTGAATAGGATGGAGGACAGGTGAATGTATTTTAACGTCATTTGACATGAAAATTTTCAAGTAGCAGTCCATTAAGTTGGAGTGGAAAACTTAAGATATAATGTAAAATAGATCAAACATGTCACTCATGCGCCCAACACTTGAAACTTAGGATAAAGTGATTTTGTCACTTATCCCTTTATGTGCCAAATTCATAATGAAATGAAACTTATGATATAAACATTTTGATCCTTTTTCAAAGTCCAACGCACTTCTACCTACCCTTTAAATTTTACATTCTTTTGCTAAACTAACATTTTTTATTTCTTCTAGGGGTGCATTTATACTAGAAAACCCATATCTCTTTTTTTATGAAAAATATATTCTATTCTATCACTTATTTCTCCTATTGATTCAGATTAAACACTTGAATCAATTTCATTTTCTACCTAACTATTTATTTACCAAGATTATATTGTTTGGCAAATTTCTATTCTCTAACCTAATTTACAAAAATTCAAAATTGGTCAACCATGATGAAGCTGTATGGTTTGAACAAATAGCTAGTCATTATGGAATTTTTAAATAAGCTGCAAACAACCTTATTTATTTTGACATAAATAAAACTATCTATCAGTAGTGGCATTTGAATTTGCAGCACTTTCAGTGTTATTTTCTCTATTTTTTCTTTTGTGGGGTTTTGATTTTATTTTTATTCTTTTTCATTTTCTCTTTATTCATTATTTTAGATATACCCTCTTTTCATTTTTATTTTATGTATATTTTTTTTGGAAACCATTTGCATATTGAAAATTATTTACAATATAAGATTATTGAGACAAAATACTCAATAACCTTGAGATCCTATAAATTATACGACCCTAACAATCCATGATGCAACAATGAATGGTGATGTTTTGGATTGAGACTAGGATTTGGAAGGTAACTAGAGAAGGAAGTTGTGGGATCACTTTATCTAGGTCGAAGACCATTAAACGAGAATCAGAAGGGTCGATTGTGCCTAATGCAGAAAGTAGGGATTTTCGTGGAGTTGGGAAAGGTTGCGGGACTTCTAATGCTTACATAGTTGAAGGAGATTGAGCCAAGTCATCAACAGTGTTGTAGCTATGGGCAGCCTTTGAACTATGTCTATGTGCCTCAAGGGACCTTTTGCCATTTTTGGAATAGGTTATATAGACATATGAGGAATGGTCAATGGTGCTATAGGCATGGTCTTGTTTGAGGTAGATGGGTTGGTATCTAGGGCAGAATCATAATTTATATTTCATGTTTGTTGGATAATGTTTTCTCCTTCCATGAAAATTTCATGATTAGAGTTATTATGGGGGTTCCCTCTAGGGGTATTTTGATGGGGTGGTTGATGCTTTTGATTATTAACCACTCCCTAATGGAGGAAAGTGTCATGCATTACTGCATTTTGTTGATTTTTCCCTCCCTGACCCCTATTATCCCGAATCCTTTTTAGCTCAAGGATTTTAGGACAATGGTGAGTATAGTGACCATATTCCCCAGAGATGGAACAAGAATGATTTTTCCTAAGACTAGTGTTCTTATTTTTCCTTTGTGAGTTATTTTTGGTTTGTTCCTGGTTCTAATTTCAATTGGTGTTTCCCCCAGTTGGCATTCGTGGGGGACGTTGTTCATTTCTGCCCCCCTGGCCAAGTTCTCCCTTTGGTTTTCTCTTTGGATTTTTCTTAGCAACATTAGGTGGATTAGTTGTATTCACCTAGTTAAATGACGATTACATTTGAGCATGGGAGGGTTGCACTAAATTAACCCCTGCATTATTTTTCACTGGTGGGTTATTTTGTTGTGTGGGGAAAGGAGAATAGTGGTTTCCTTTTCCGTGATTGGTATATGCATTCTTGGAAGAGGACATTATGTCTCTATTCCTAAGGGAGTACTATTTTCCATGAGAGGGGGGGTATGGTCCTCCCTGTGGAGTCTGATATTGGTTAACCCTATAAACTGTATTATGTATCGGTGCAGGTTGACCGGGGTAGTAGCCTATATTTTGTGTGTTTTGTGTAGCATCAAATGATTGGCTACTAAACGGGTATGTCGGATATTGGTAAGTGTTGCTGGGTTTTGTTTGGGTTATGGACCCTATCAATCCATCAACGAAATTAGATGCGCCTAGTGTCTCCTTATAAGTTTGCAGGTGTGGGGCATATGGAAGAACATGATAGATATATCCATATTATGTGTATATAAGCTCTAATTGTTGAGATTTTCTAATGGCTTCTTCCTCATTATGCGGGGATGTGTTTTCCACGTCAAGATTTTCGATATGAGAGATCTCAAAAACAAGTCCAAAGGGACTTTCTCTTCAAATATTTCTTTACACAAGCTACAAATTTCCGCCACTCATGGATATGATACGATATGTAAGGAATGTTGTAGCTAGAGAGCTAAAGCTTCCATGTGACACAAAAGGCTAGTCAATGTACCATTTATTTGTTGGCCTAGTTAGGGTGCGTTGAAATAGTTGTAGTCGAATAGTATCATCAGTAATACTATTTGTAATATTCCTAATTAGTCCTAAGCTAATTGGAATATTCATTTTTTGTTTTACTTCTTTGTTTGAAGAATTAAACAGAAAAGGAGGTTCATAATACTCCTTAATAAAGAATAAATCAATGCCAATATGAAAACGCTAAATCTTGGCTGCTAAAACAAGCACCCTTAGGTGTGAAAGGGGCTGGATATTTTGACTAGGTCAACCTTGACCAAATCTACAATGTTGTCATGGAGAAGTGGCCATCAATGAGGCACAACGCAGTTTTAGATGGAGATGGCTTGTGTGAAAGAAGTTATCTCATTGGAAGTGGTTTAGGGTTTGCAAGCTCTTAACTTATAAAAGGAAGAGTGTGGCAGCATTAGAAGGTTGTTGATGATATGATATTTTTTAGAGTATATGGTCTGTTTAAACATATCTCATTCTCTTGTTGTTTAGCTGAGAATAATGTTGTTTAGCATTGGTTGTTCTTGATCGGGAATCCCACCTCTTTCCTTAAGAGGCCTCTTGGAAGAGTTTGTTTTGAATAGTACACTATCTGGCTGAAGGCCGAGCTTCTTCTTTCGACTACAACGCAGATCGTGTTTAGGGTTTGGTTGTCTTTGCAAGCTGCAGCAAGTGGAGGCTAGATCTTTTCAGATCTAGGCCATTTCAGTGCTCCTTTTCAATGGAGGAGGCTTCTATTCCATTGGGAGGAGAGTATTGGATGATTGGTGCTTCATTTTCTAATCTTGGCATGTGGCCAACCACATTCTGAACCGTACAGCACAGTTTTACTTCCAGATCTGCGTTATTCTTATAGGTACAGTTGTAGGGTCTTTTGGCATACCATCTAGAGATTTGGTTTTCAAGTGTTGGGGATCTGCCCTTCACTTTGGAGATCCATTGGAGGAGATCCATCTATTATTCATACCTGATCAGATCCAGTTCCAGATCTGAATATTACTGCAGATATGAACACTTAGATCTCAAATCTACTTCATGTACACGGTGTAATGCTGAAAACCCCAAAGGGAATATTACAGTGGTATCAGAGCATCATCTTGGCATAGTTTGTGCTTTCTAAGAAGCCAATGTGTCTTCTGAAGAAGAAGAACCTCTTACTGACAAAGAGAAGAGGTATCTAAAGAGAATATAGAAGAAATTTGATTACACAAATTACAATGAAGACAAGGGTAAATCCCCTGTATCTAGAAGTGAAGAAAAATAAAAGTATTTTCCTAAGATCCTTCTTAGAGCCATGCAAGATCTTGCTAGAGAGATCAAAGAGATGAGAATGGAAAGAATCAAAGAATCCCCTAAAGGATTCCATCTTGGAGAAGGCTTTGGCATGTCTCATCACTAGAATGATCAACCAGTGCATCAACCACAAGTTTCCCAATGCTCTACCATGCCTACATTTTTTATTGTGGGAAATGAATGGTTTCAAGAGCATGAATCCCTTGAAGACTATTTTGAAGAATATGAGTCTCAAAATCAAAGATTCAAATATCACTTGAGTTTTCAGGAGTTTTTTCACCTCGAGGACAATAGAAGACCAATGCATCATCATAGAGGTGGTGGATTCATTCAGAATCATGATCGACACCACACTATGGGCAGATTATTTTTACCCAATTTTGATGGGTCATCCAAGTGTTCTGCCAAATCTTGGGTAGAAAAACTTGACATCTACTTTCAGCTGAACAAGGTCCTAGAGATGGAGGCTATCAAGATTACAGCGCTACACCTTGAATATGAAGCACATGACTGGTGGTTCCATGGCTTGTCTACATTGGTTCATGCCAATGTGACTGCTTATTCATAGTTCACTAGAAGGCTAGTGGAAAGGTTTGACAGAAGAGATCTAGAGGCACCATTCATGGGCCTTGCAAATTTAAAACAATTAGGTAATACATAAACTTACATCTCTGAATTTTTAAGACTTTCTATTATGGTTCATGATTTGTCTACAGCAAGAAGGGTGTACATGTTCATCAATGGTCTAGATGAACCTCTTCATGGGTTGGTTAAATCTACCAAGCCCACTACTCTACATGATGTTATTGAAAGGGTTAGAGACCTTCAAGATGCCTTGCCAAAAGCAAAGGCAATTTTTCAGCATAAGCCCTCTTTTCCTCCAAAGGGAAAGGAAGAAAAATTTTCTCCTTCAAAAGAGAGCTCATACAAGAAGCCTCTTGATGATGAAGCTCGGAAAGATCTAAGAAGAAGGAAGCTTTGCTTCACTTGCCAAGAATCATGGGCACCTGGACATAGATGTGTAGCTAGAAAATCACATTACATAGAGGTCTTCTCAGATGATGAGGAGGAAGAAGAAGAAGAAAAAAGGAGGGATTACAGCACTGGCATAGCAGGAGATGATCCACCACCACATGGAGGTGAGGATGGAGAAATTGCTCCAATAATAAGCACTCTTGCATCCTTAAGAGTGATACCCAATTATCATGAAACTTCCACACAAGAAACAGAGATTAATTTGCGTAGTGGAAGAAGGGATATGATGATCCCATCTATTATGCACATGAGGATGATCCAAGAGACATCATTATCTTGTGGTAAACCACCTGATTCAGATTTGATGAAAGATTTCTCACATCTTGATGCTCCATTCATAGATCCAGGGAGGAAGGGAGCATTAGAAGACCACAGCACAGCGCTGAGAGTGTTGGGTGAGCTCAAGGAGGAGGGAGATATTCTTCCAATAACAGCATTGTCCACTCTCTCATCTCACAATGTGCTAAGAGAAAATGCTGCAAGATTGGAAGATGACACCATCATGGGGTAAGGAGAGAAATCCTTGGCTATGGAGACTCAGAATATGATCTCACTTGGAGAGAAATATTCCATACATGGTAGAAGATGGTGGTCACACATGCATACTTTGGAAATACCAAGGAGGTTTTGGATAGATGACAAGAACTTCCACCTTCATTTGAGCATGTGCATATGCAAGAAGGGAAACAAGGAGGGAATAGAAACCTTCCATCATATACCTTTGGCATGGGATATGTCAAGGAAGAGAGCAACCACATGACAGGCATTTCAGTTGATAGATCATCATCGTTGTCATTGTTGGGGACTTTAGATCCATATTGGAAATCCCAATTGTTGGTGGATTACTTCAAGGATCTTCACACATGCATGATACTTGATGACCAGCTACATGAAGAGGGTTATTTAGTCCAAGAAGGAGTCATCTATGATCATGGTAGGATATTCTTGTATATAGCCTCCAAGCTCAAGGAGAAGTTGCTACAAAGAGCCTATGAAGAGTTCTGTTTCAGCCATACATACTCCATGAGATTCTACAACATCATCATGAGGAGTTTTGATTAGTAAGGCTTTGAAGGAGAACTATATCAGCATTTTCAAAGATGCATGTACCATGTGGAGATGGGGCAGTAGCATAACTCTATGACAGAGTTAATTCAACCATTTCTTTCTCTTTTTGAGGAAGGAGATAGATTTGTGCACCACTCCATTTGTTTAAGGAGGAATTCTGGTGGAAAATATGCTCATGTAAATAATGTTTCATTTGATTATTGTTTGCATTCCTCCACTTTTTATATGCAGGCCATAACTCCAAGAAGGATCGTTGTACCTTGTAAACTTCACGGCCAACTTTGGGCCAAAAATATTTCTGAATATGGCCACTCCCTTGGAGGACAAAGGGATATTTTACATCATGACAGGTGCATTCCTAAGGCACCAATTATATCTCACACTTTCAGCCATGGTGAGATAACTTGGGTAGCAAGTAAGTGGTGGTGAAACCACTTACCACATCTTGATCTAATGCACTCAAGAGATGCAATGCGCTGGTTCCACATGTGGGACATGACCCACCTCCATATCCACAAATTTCTATTTGTATGTATGTATTTTTGATCCCATACATTGATGATGTACTTGTGATTTTTATGGGAATGTAAGGAGGGAGGATGGGAGGTATGTATGTACCCTATGGGATGGATATTCTCCATGTACCTTATGCTACATGTTTTAGGGAGAGCATTGGGAAAACCATGTTTGTTTCATGTCAACTATTGTCTCCTTATGGGATGGACTATTTGCATCTCATGAGAAATTTGGAGGAGAAATTCATGGAGAGATGGATTGGTGAAAACTTAGCTTATGGAAGAAGCTTATCACATGTTGGTGTCACCAATGGAGGAGGAGAAGAGCTGCAGCACTCACCTTATCAGTTGCTTGAGGACAAGCAACATTTGGGAGGGGAGGACTATAATATTCCCAATTAGTCCTAAGCTAATTGGAATATTCATTTTTTGTTTTATTTCTTTGTTTGAAGAATAAAAGAGAAAAGGAGGTTCATAATACTCCTTAATAAATAATAAATCAATGCCAATATGAAAAAGGCTAAATCTTGGCTGCTAAAACAAGCACCCTTAGGTGTGAAAGGGGCTAGATATTTTGACTGGGTCAACCTTAACCAAATCTATAGCAATGTCATGGAGGACTGGCCATCAATGAGGCACAACGTAGTTTTAGATGGAGATGGCTTGTGTGAAAGAAGTGATCTCATTGGAAGTGGTTTAGGGTTTTCAAGCTCTTAACTTATAAAAGGAAGAGGATGGCAACATTAGAAGGTTGTTGATGATATGATATTTTTCTGAGTATATGGTTTGTTTAGACATATCTCATTCTCTTGCTGTTTAGCTGAGAATAATGTTGTTTAGCATTGGGTGTTCCTGATGGGGAATCCCACCTCTTTCCTTGAGAGACCTCTTGGAAGAGTTTGTGTTGCATATTCCACTATCTGGCTGAAGGCCAAGCTTCTTCTTTCAACTGCAACACAGATCCTGTTGAGGGTTTGGTTGTGTTTGCAAGCTGTAGCAAGTGGAGGCTAGATATTTTCAAATCTAGGCCATTTCAGTGCTCCTTTTTAGTGGAGGAGGCTTCGATTCCATTGGGAGGAGAGTATTGTATGATTGGAGCTTCATTTTCTGATCTTGGCATGTGGCCAACCACATTCTAAACCCTACAGCGCAGTTTTACTTCCAGATCTGCATTATTCCTGTAGGTACAGTTGCAGGGGCTTTTGGCATACCATCTAGAGAGTTGGTTTTCAAGTGTTGGGGATCTACCCTTCACTTTGGAGATCCATTGGAGGAGATCCATCTATTGTTCATATCTGATCAGATCCAGTTCTAGATATGAATATTACTGTAGATCTGCAGACTTAGATCTCAGATCTACTTCATGTACATGGTGTAATTATGAAAACCCCAAGGGGATTTTGAAGAGGAGCCTATATAGTGTATGGATCTGTTATAGATCTGACTTTTCATGCACTTATTTTCTCTAGATCTAAAGTGTAATCGATTGTTGTTTGCAGCCCAATAAAATAACATTGTAAGGCAATTTCCAGTCTTTATATATGGTTGCAATACCTCTTTTTGAGTATTTTCTTCTATTGGAGACTTTTATTTCATTTTATTCATCTTGTGGGCCATCTTGTACATCTATTTTTCTGCTATAAATACATTTGAAAGGTCTCCACATTGGCCTCTTGCTTTGTCTTGGATGATCTGTGTTATTTTCCTGCAAATCTGCACTGTATTGCTGCATTCCCCTTTTGGGAATATTATACTATTCAACTAACACCATAGTTGAAAATTCATGTCATGGTTTCCTGGGTCTTCCCCCTACTTTCCTTGACATTTTGGAATGTCAGAAGGGAGCTTGGTGGGCATAGATGGCAAATTTTTTCCATGCATAATTGGCTCATTGGTTAGCTTACTTAAATCTAGTAGGTTTAAAGAAGATAAGAAAGGTACTTGCGAGTTATCTGCCATTGCGAAACGATTTTGAACAACTATATGCAAAGGGGTCCTATGTGGGAAAGTTTGAGGAGAGTTGCCTTGGTGGGTGCTCCTTGGACTGTCTGAAGGAGTGGTATGTGGGATCCCCAAAGGGGTAGCGATTGGTGACCCTTGAGGGGTCGTGAAAGGTGTATTTTTTTAGCAATGGGTCCTGATAAAAGTTTCACCGATGAAGGAATATCCTATAATGGTGGTTGCGTGAAGTCCTCTATGACTAAATGGCATGAGACCTGGCACACCTCCCAGTAATGGGGGGAGGTTTAAAAAACGTCTATATTGACAGGGAGTCGTGGGGTCCCCTATGGTGTCGAGTAGTGTGTAAGTTACTTTGTATATATGAGGGAAGGGGATATATATCAATGCAATATAATCACATACATAAAACAATGTGAAAATGGAAAGGTTTTTTTTCTTTTAGATTTTAAGCTATGTGATCAATCAAGAAAAAAATGGTTTTTGTTTGTTTTGTGTATGATAAAATATCCTATGTAGACCTAATCTTCCTTGCCACTCTCAAAGTAATCGAGCCTTGCAAAGATATGTTTTGATGGGTCCCGGGGCAACATCCCAAAATAACTGGTGACACCTTCCAATAGCCAAAGAATCAACCAAGGTAATGGAAATGAGGATCAAGTGTTGTCTGCACCTTCACCTATAGGGAAAGGATGCCCTGGACTTTGTCCACTAAAGTACTTTTGTCCCACCTGAGCATTCGAGTATTTAGCTTCTTGGTAGTCAGTTACCAATATGGAGCACTATATGTTTCGGGTAGCCCCAAATACTACCACACACACTGGAACTAAGTCGAATCCCCTCTAAATTAGGTCTCTATTATGCTCAGGTATTATTTTCCATGGGATGATTGAAGGATTTTAAGCACCTTAGATGTCAACTTCTATGTTTCATAGATGTAACATGGCCATGGCAGCTTATGGGATGCCTACCCCCAATGGTCCTAACCTGAACTATTAATTATCTTATGACCCATGTGGGGAGAGTTAGTTGTTTCAAGTTGTGGTTGTTTTTAGTTGTTTAAATTTTCTTAGGGTGTGAGTTGGTAAGAAAAATTAAGCTAAGTAAAAAAAATCTTGGTGAACCAGATTCCTTCTTATAAGAAGCTTACAAATGCTTAGTGTGTGGTGAATTGAGCATACAAAGTGTGATAAGATGTGGATATGTGATGATAATTTACTATATCCTTCTAATTACACTAAGTTTTGATTGTTCCTTGCATGAAAAGAGAAATGATGTCTGAATAATGGGTCACTTACGATTTTTCCTATTACACTATTTGGAAATAGATGGAGGTGGGAAACTCAAATGCTTTAAGAAAGCATTGATATGCACACCCAAGTTCGCCCAAAGGCACAAGGGAAGCATAGATTACTTCCTTTCTGTACTAACAGTTGTCCCTAGTCCCAAAACTAATGAGAAGGAAAATTGTTTAGTAAAAATATTTGTGGATGATGAGCCACTTACTCCTTTACTAATTAAACTGTGTGATTTGCATAAAACTTTAGAAAAATAGTTTGAAAAAGATATGTGGAATTTTTCCACTTACACTTATCCCTAATTAAGTTATGTGTGTATTTTCAAATATAGGTGACAAGAAAAAAACACTCCAATTGCTCCACTAATTAAGGTTAGTAAAATAATCAACAAAACTAAGTAGAGAATAAAAAAATGTAGAAGTGTAGGAAATTCACTAAAGGCTTGCGAATCACCTGAGAAAAGACAAAATACAAGGCTCTTTTTTACTTTCTGACAATCGTGCGGGTTTATCCACACACAAACACACACACGCGTCTATCAGATAAAAATTCATGCGTGTGAGAAAATAGAATGAAAACTCAACTCTTGGGGCTCAGAACAAGTGCCAGACGATCTTCAAAAATTCCAGAGATATGGAGAGGGCCTTGTAGGGTAGTTATGTAGAGAGGAGGCCCTACAAAAAAAAATTTAGAATAAATAAAATAAACCACTAGAGTGACCAATTTTGTGTTAGTGTTTTTGTGGAAATGGAGTACCAAATAACACCTCCTTAATTGTTGGTTGTTACCTGCAAAGGATCATAGAGATAGTTGGTGTTGTTAGTGGACAGGATTAGATAGAACAAAGCATTGAAAATAGTGAAAAAAATGCATCGACAAACATAAACTAAACAAAAGATAAAAATAAAAAAGCATGCATAATGAAGCAAAACGTCAACATAATAATGGAAAAAGACTCCCTTTATTGACTATTGGTGGTAAAAGATGAATACAATAGAATACTAAAAACACTTGAAGAGGATACTTCGATATATGGTGCTTAAAATCCTCAACAAGGAGGTCCCTTTCCCCAGTCTCTTTGCAAGCCGCTCCTCTCTCTACAAATAATTATGAAGACTCTCCAATGATGGACTCTTCTACTCTCACTAAGATGTTGGATTTCTTAGAAGAAATATGGCCAACATGCTAGTGCTCTTAATTCTTTTGCTTCAACAATGAAATGTGTTGTTGCTATGATAAAAATTTGGCCAGCATAACAATGTCTCATGTTTTGGTTCTCCCATGGCTTGTTTATATAGAAAATTTTCGAATCCATCTTCCCTCTCTTGGTTCATGAATGATAATGACTTATGAGTAGGACAAGATGATTCCATTGAGGGCTGCATATATTTAGGGCGACTCGAATTTAGTTTTCCTTGGCTAAGATCATGTCAGGGAATCGTCTCCAAGTGTGGTAAGTGGTCCATGAATTCACAAAGTCATCCATTTTCTTAATCACATGGCTTTCGAAGAAAATACCACGCGATGCGCGACTGTCGAAGAAACATTCGTGCAGTCTTCAATTTTTTGTTCCATATAGTTTATAATTTTAGAAGAAATGAAATATTTTGATCTTCATAATGTCTTTAGTTTGGAAAATCTTCATTTATGCCTTCTGTCAGACACCTTTAGGCATATTCTAGATTGTACAAACATGTGTATGATTTTCTTGTCTTAATAGAAAATAAAGCACATGTTGCACAAAAGGCACACAAATAAGGAATTTAGATTCAAAGCCCATATAGCTAAATATAACATGGAAAATACCATTATAGATTTGGGTTTTGATGAATATATTTCTAGAGAAGACCTGGGAATTAATGGTCAAACCTAATATTGTAGGGTCATTGATCTAGTTGCACCTGGAAAATCAATATCGGATATTCCCATCGGAAAGTTAGCATATGTAAAGATGAATATTGATGAGGTCTGAGACTTTGAAGTTATTTGAATTATGGATGACACCATCCCCTACTTGACCTTACGTGGTATATATTGGGAATTTTATAACTAGGCTATCATCAACTTGGAAAAGAGGCAAACGATTTTTGAAACATGAGATTTACGGGTCGTTGTACCATTGGCCCTAAAGAGGGGGATCACTATGCCAAACTAGTAAGAGAGGACCTTGACATGGTCGAACTTGATAATATTTATAACACCACAACTTGGCACGATGAATACATCAACCGAACTGTCAATATTTCGTTTAGATAGCGAAGAATTAACTCATGTTCATCACACTTGTATGAGGTGTTGGAGAACTGGTAGCAGCACCTCCATGCGATTTCCACCAGAAGATGTGCCCAGATCACCAAGTCTATAAGGTGGATTTGCATGGAAGTATGTGAACCTCCTCTATTTGACGGGTTGAAACACGCAGATAATTTTTTCAAGGAGTTTGAAATATAAGTGTGTTGATTCCTCAAAAATTTCTGCAACAACATCGGGGAAAACCACCGAGTTGGGGACTTGAAAACCGTCCCTTATCCATCTAAGATAGTGGCTCTGACTAGGGATTATGGGACTAGTTTTCCAATGAAATATAATTGAGTGGATTGGGTGGTATTTATAAATAACTATGAATTGGTGAATGAGAGTGACAACAAGTTTTAAAAGTATATATATATATATATATATATATATATATATATATATATATCCCGGGATGAATTATCTTTCTCTTATATTTAATTTAAAAGATGATCTTAAGTGTATGTAAATGAAGATTTATCAAGCACTTATAGAAATGTAAAACAATTTAAGATAATTGATTTTATTAAATAGTTAATCAAATCAATTGATTAAGCACATATCCCATTTAATAATTGCATGTATTTGTTCATGTATAATAAATGGCAATCTAAGCATGTTCAGAAGTGAATTAATGCCGGAATGTGTTTAAAAAGATACATATAACAAAACATCATAAGGAAATTTAACTATTTCTCATATGAAACAGAACATCAACATAAAGATAAAAGTACCATATATATCTTAACTCTGCTCATTTGAAAAACAGTCCTTGGTCCAGCCTTTCTATTAAGAGAAACTTTAAGAATACAAAACTGCAAATTTTGTAATATTTTCTTTTCAAAATTTCAGGACCCTTTCTTCAAAGACATGAAAGGGTCTATATGGTAAAATAAAAAGTATTAAAATAGAAAATACATGAAATGTTGAGGAGGTTTAAACAACTCTCCTTAAAATAATTGAATTAAAAAAAGAAATAGAGTTTGTTGGGATGACTCACTTCAAGAGTGTGGTGTTGTATCTGTTTCCATTTGTTCTTTGAGTAGAAGCATGTCTATCATGGGCTGAACTTCAGGAGGTTGGTCTGGCCTGATGCGTAGTTTTCCGGTGTAGACTACTTCTCACAGTGGAGGCACCATGTAATAGGAAGTGTCAGTTAGACATCGTAGCATTAACCATTGACTATGTGGCTTAACTAAGTGCTTCCAGTACTTGTCCCAATCAAGATTTACCAATTTTCTGATGCTTTCTTCCTTCATTTTATACATCTCTTTCCACTTCTTTATTAAATATTTCACAACAGGTAAAGAACCAGGTGGGAATTTATCAATTAAATTGGCAGTAATGAGGGTTTTTTTACTATTTCAATAATTTTATTGGAAACATCTCTTACCCTACATATTGCCCTTTATTCCTTCTTTAATTGTATATCCCAATCAGTGAACAAGATTTCCTTTTTTGAATCTTCAATTCTGGGAAGATTGGTATTTTGGCCTTCTGCAATATCTTGCCAAGTGACATATTGAGAGACTTCATCATAAATTTCATCAAAGTTGATCCTCTGGTCAGCTACTTTATTCATTAGTTAATCACTCTTCTCGCATAGCTCATTTATGTTAGATATTCTTTGACAAAACACCACTTGTTGTTGAGCCAACAAAGTGTTGAGTTACAGAGCTTCCTTTTTAAAATCATCCACTTTTGGATTATCCTTTAACTATTCCACAATAAATTGCAGCTAGTGAATTTGAGCATCCTTGGCACCAATGTCAGATTGATGTTGCAGCTTTAATTAATCCATACTTTGATAGAGATGTGACACTTTTTAGATATACCAATGCAACTCATGGTTAATGCTCTACTTTTATACCAACAATTCTTGTTCTAGTTGAAGGATTCTTTCATCCTTCTCTTTAACTAGTTGTTGGACTTTTGTAGCTTTATCAATTGTAGCAGATGCATAAGCACCTACAAAATGATTTAACCTTGTTATATATTGAGATGGATCTGATTGAGGGTCTTTCCAAACTACCTCCATGGGCACATCACCAAGAACTAGAGCATGTGATTTTTCAACTCTCCTCATTTTCCTTTGTCTTCTCACTACAGCCTTATGTTTTGGGCTATAAAAGATATCTAAAGGATGGATTTCCTCTATCTTCAATACAATTTCAGATGTTGGGTAGGCCGGGATGAATTGAAATCCTTTTGTGTTAACATATTTGTTAGTAGACCTGGCAGTGAACAGGCTCTGAATTTTTTCATGAGGTGTTTTGACTGTCTCTTGAGGATTAATGATCACCACCTATTGATCTCCCTTAAGTTATTGATCATAATTTTTCCAGAATCCTTGTAAATCACTGGAAAACAGTGGACTATTAGTCTGTACTTTTGTGGGATTAACTTCTTTTGATATACTAAGGATTTCAGTATCCTTAGGAGGTTGCTCTTTTTCATGTTCTGTATGTTGATATTTCTATGAAATAGGTTGGGATACCTCTAAAATTTCTAGAGGAATTCCTTCCAACCTATTGTTCATGTATTCTTTGAATTGTTCCAGTTTTTCAGGGTTGAGACACATGTTTGCCAACTTTTCAACATCTAGATAGGTATTGGAAGACTCGAATAAGTCAACATAATCATCATCTTCATGAAGGAAGTGTCTCATCTTTACCTGAGTTGTAACATTTAGAGAAACCTTATTTGGATCAAATTGTCTATTAGGAACTATAAAAAATTTCAAACATTGGATTTGATCAATTTCTAATCCAGCATGTTTGAAATTGTCCAATTCATAAAAACCATAGTGGATGGGAAAGGTAGGTCAGGAATCTTTCTTAGCCTCTTTCAAGGATTTAGTCAATCCATGCCCCACTGTCTAGTAAGAAATTTCTCTAGCGAGAAGCTTGTATAGTACATATAGTGGGAGTACATGGGGTTTAGCAATGATTCCATAAACTCTGACATAAGTAAATAATTAATCCGCAAATCATTTCCCCATGATTGTAAAGTCAACTTGGGCTTCCTTAGACAATATTGGGGCTTTTTCATTAAAAACAGCTTGAATGAGTGGCAGAATAACTCCATGACAAATCTTGTAAAAATTGGATTCATATTTGGATTCCCACAGAATATCATGGTAAACATGAATGGGGGTGGGGTCTTGGATGGTCCATTTCCAACCCATGGTTGGAAAATCAGAGGTAAAACACACATCATCCATGACGTATGCACTCATAAAGAATGGGGGGATTTTCTTGGAGATAAAACAGAAATTTTTTATTTATTCAAGGATCTGGGAAGCAATATTGTTTAACAAAATCATACACCAATCCATAATGTAGGAGTCTGTGACAACATCCATAAGAGGGACCCATTCAATGGAAAATTTACTGGTATTGGGTAAACCAAATATTCTACACATCATAGCAGAAACATAATAGTAGGGACAATTAAGAGAAGTAGTGGAATACATACCCTTTTCATCATGCTTGTGTTTGTTGGGGTTATTCCTCCATTGTTTTATAGGGTCTGACTGCAACTTGTTTTCTTTTGCAAATTGTTTGAGGAAATCTTTTCCATACACCTTCTGGGGCTCCGGTATATTGTAATTTCTCTTCAAATCCTTTTCTCGGAATGATCCTATCATTATGCCTTTTATTGTCAGAAAGGTTTTGTCACCAATGTTAAGATTATCAATACTCCATTTCACCATATTTGAATATGGTAAAATCTTAGGACACGTAGAAATTATATGAAGAAAAGTGTTGGTTACATCAGAAATAGTATATTTTGAGGTATTAGGGGCATCCATTATATATTTCCTTTTAATTATGCGAGGTTTTTCATCTTTGAAAAGCCTGTACATTGATTCCCATGAATCGGAACCACTTTCTGTAGTGCATCTAGTAAATGAAAATAGGGGCGACATATCGGTCACTTCGGTAGCGGGAGGTGTAGGATTAGGAGGAGCCATAGGCTTCTTTAATTTCTTAACAGCCTTAGACATCTCAGAGGAATTATGTTTTTCTAGAATTTCCTGCGAATAAGAAGAATAGGGAGCGAAAAACAATATGTGAAAATGAGGGAGCGATGTAGTATAATATTTAAGTGATGGTGAATACATCTTGGCATGCGGAGAAATCTAAAATATTAATTATTCCACCATCAAATCAAATTTGGAGGCTCAAGGCTATCATACCATTATAACTTATGAGTGTACAGTTATGGAAAATGTGGATTCACGTGCCTTTATAGACATTTAAACATTTTAATTAAACACCTTGTATCACAGTTTCATATGTGTGTCAAGGTTCTAAAACAAACGGCGCACTTGTTTTTCCGATTGTGATCAAACATTTTCCCTTTTTAAACAATTATTTTATATATCAAAGGTTTTAAAGCTTTGAAACGTTGGTGAGGAAAATAGGGATGAATGATTTTGTGATGTGATATCACATCGCAATCACAATCTCGACGAAATTGGATGGCGAAAATGAATGATACTTGGCGAAAGTGCGATGTGATGTATCACATCAGGTAAATGAAAGTGGGGTGGAGTACATGATAGCAGGAGAAATTGTGCATTTTAGATTGTGATTGGTGATGTGGAAAAGGTGAGTCCCGCTAATTTCTTTTTATGAAATATAATTTCGTGAGGGACCTTTTTCCTTTGTTATTGCCTTTTTGTCTTTTATCGCCCTTTTTCTCGAGAAATCACTTTTTTCACATTTGGATATTTTTGGTGATATCGCATCACAAATTTTATGTGGAGTAGTTTAGCATGTCGCTTGTTGTGTTTGCGATTTGCGATTGCACTTTTCGATTAAGGTTATTTTGGGTTTTCCGCTGAAGTGTTTAATGAAATAAGCTTATGACTTTGATTTTTTTCTTCTTCTTTTTTTAATTCATATTTCTATTTATAAGTCACAAAAAAATTATTGTCTTATCTGAAAATTTAAAATGGTCCCCATTATTTTCTCTAAGGCATCTGTTCTAAAATAATGGGGGTTGTTGAATAGCACAACAATTGGTGATTCACTGGAAGAACCATTATCTTTTATTTATATAAGAATTAAATCTCCAATACTTTAAATAAGTGAAAATAATTAAGGAAATGAAAATTGTTTTCGAAATATTTGGATAAGTAGAATTGCTCTTAATTATAAAAAACTCATCTTGTTGTGATCTTTTTCTAAAACCTTTTACAGATGAAAACTTTATTTCCCTATATCAGTCATTAAACAATTAAAGAGATAAAGCAGGGGGTTTTTTGAGACTTAGCCTTTTTATATAATCATTTTTTCATATGTAGAGTCATTGTTTCCATTAGGCATCCATAGCCTCGACAGGGTGACCTTTTAACCATCAATGATTTAATACCCATCCATTTATCATTGCAATCTTTAGAGATAAATTCAACATAATATATATATATATATATATATATATATATATATATATATATATATATATATATGCTTTGTTTATTGTTTTATTTCTTTTTTATTCTTAAAAGCCATTGTCCTAGTTTGGTGGCCAAATAGTAACAATGCCATTCACTGGTTGTAATTGGATTGAACAAGCTAGCTCGTGATGAGACCCCCTTGTCTTATGGCTATAAGAAATAACAAGCCATTACCCTGTTTTAATATGCAGTAGTGGTAATTTCAACCTATTATTTTCCTATGATCATGGTAAGTAGGCTCATGATAATACCTCTTGTCTTTTAATTTTTATATATTTTTGAATTACACTCTAAAAAGAGTATAATTAATGTATGGGGAGAACCATTTACTCCTTAAGAGTTTTGGATGACAATTTAAAGTTAAAGATGCTTAGTAACCAATAGTATTTACTTTGTAAAGGTGAACCTTTTCTGACTGATAGTGAGGTGAAAACATTTTATAAAGTTTAAGTTTTGAAAGAATTTATAATCTCAATGGAAACAAAATTTTAGAGTTATATTATAATTATCCACCTTTTCAATTTTGTGATCATTTCTTTTAAAAATTCCTATTCTTCAAGATTAAAAGTCATAAAATGATTCAAATATATTGATAAACAAAAAAAATTATGTTATCTAACATTATTCTTTTATTAACCTAAATATGAAAATAAAACTATATTACTTTAAAAGAAATGTTCTTCTAAGAAAAGATTTTTTTCAAAATAAGCCCATTAACGGGAAGAGAATCTCTCTTCCCTTGTAGATTTTTCAATATGAAGGTTGATGTACCTACTTGTTCAAAAATTTGAAATGGTCCAAGCCACATTTTCTGGAATTTGTTATGCTTACCCTTTTCCTCGTGTGCCTTGACCCTCTTAATAACAAGGTCTCCAACTTGAAAATATTTTTCCAACAGAACTTGCATCAAAGGAAGATTTGACAATCTGTTGATTTCAAGCATGTGTAAGTTTGGATTTTCCATTTCTTCTTCTTGTTTAAGGATTTTTGACATTCTTATTTGTAAAGAAGATGAAGGTACTTCATCAATGAATTGGACTAGAGCTACTAAGGGAAGGGCTAAATTTGATGGAATTATAGCTTCTTTCCCATATACTAAATTGAATGGAGAAGTACCTATAAAGGCCTTCTGAGTTATTCAATCTGCCCATAGAGAAAATGTTAAAGATTTATGCCAATTCTTTTGGCTCTGAACAATAGTTCTTTTTCTGATTCTTATGAGTTTTTTATTGGTTGACTCTGCTAAACCATTCCCTTGGGGATAGTAATTAGCAGAATATTTGAGTTTAAAACATCTCTTAAGAGAAAATTCAATTATATTATTACCCAAAAAGTAATATTCATTATCGAACATAAGTGCATTTGGTAAGCCAAATCTAGTAATAATGAACTTATCGATGAATTCCATAATGGCTTCAGAATTAGCTACCTTTAGTGGAATGGCCTCCACCCATTTAGTAAAGTAGTATATTTCAATAAGAATGTATTTGTGTTGTTTTCAAGAGTTAGGAACATTCTCACCTATGATTTAAAGTCCCCATTGTTCAAAGGGTTGTTTAATGTTGACTGTTTGTAGAGGTAAGGCTGGCTTCCTTTGTCTTCTAGTAAAATTTTGACATGTCTTACATTTTCTTACATATGCATGACTATCTTTGAACAAGTTTGGCCAATAATACTCTACATGAAGGATTTTGTGTGCGGTGGTATCTCCTCTAAAATGTACACCTATAGGTCCATCGTGGAGTTCCTGCAAAACCTTCCATGCTTCAGACTTTTCGAGGCATCTTAATAATATAGAGTCATAGTTTTTTCTGAAAAACACATCATTATTGATCTGATTTTGATTAGCTTTTAATATTAAGGCTATTTTCCTTTTATGATTGAGTTATGTGGGAGCATATCCATTTTCTAAATAAAATATAAGATCAACATATTATGATTTAGAGTCTATCAAGCTTACCTCAGAAATGTGTACAGTATTACCTGAATCTTCATCATCTGGTATGTTGGATGCTCCAGTCAGAAATCTACAAAAACCTTGTCCTCTGACAATTTTAGCTGGTTTAATGTCAATATCATATTCCTACAGGGTTGTGACCCAATTTACCATTTTTCCTCCTAGCTCCTTTTTCACAAGAAGTTGTCTTACTGCTAGGGATGGGACTATTACCTTGGTATGTGTTTTTAGGAGAAATGGCCTAAAATTCTTTAAAGATTTGTAAAAATAAAAATCTTGTTTCTCCACCTCTTAATAATTTAGTTCAGCACCTTGAAAATTCAAATTAAAGAAAGAGATAGGTGCTTCGATTTTTTGATCATTAAACTGTGTTAGAACAGTAGCATAAGATGTTTCGAAAGCGAAAGTGTATAAAATAAATTGATCAAAAATTTGGAATAGTTAGGGAAGGTGAATTTATGACATCTTTATTGATTAAATTGAAAGCTTCTCTTTCATTGTGTCCGCATTTAAAGACTGATTTTTTCTTGATCATGGCTTGCAATGGTAAAACAATTTGTGAAAAGTAAGGAACAAATCTCTTAACAAAATTTATTTATCCTAAAAATGATTGCATGGATTTCTTGCTATGGGGTAAAGAGATTTCAGAAATTGCCTTTATCCTATCATGATCAATACGAATGCCTTATTTTGATACAATAAATCCTAAAAAATTTCCTTCACTAAGAGCGAAGTAAGACTCTTTTGGATTTAATGAAATCCCATACTTTTCGCGTCGTTCAAATATTTGTTTTAGGTCATGATAATGGTTGTTTCTCTTTTTGGAGTAAATGGTTATGTCATCTAAATATACAACCATAGTTTTTTTTTATTAGACCTGTAAAAGAAATATCAATAACTCTCTGAAAAGTTTCTCCTGCATTTATTAAACCAAAAGGTATATTTTGATATGCATAAGTGCCCCATTTGGTTCTAAATGTAGTCTTCAACCTATCCTCTGGATGAACCAGGATCTGATTGTAACCTGGAAAACCATCAAGGAAAGACATTAATTTAGAGCCAACAACTGATTTTAGGATTTTTTCCATAGGTGGTAATGGGAAATTGTCTTTCAGACAAGCTTGATTAAGATTCCTAAAATCTATACAAATATGAATGTCACCATTTTTCTTCCTAACAGTGACTAAGTTTGATACCCACTTTAAATGCCTAACTGGAAAGATGATTTTGTCTTTAAGGAGTTTATTCAACTCGGATTTGATTTGATTTTCAAAATTGGGGTGAATTTTCCTTAACTTCTATTGTACCGACTTATCAGTAGATGTCATTGGGATAGTATGTTGGATAATGGAGGTATCATATGTCTTGACATCTTCATATATCGATGCACAAACATTATTATATCTCTTTACTAAATTGATGAAGGATAATATCTCATCAGATGAGAGACCAAGTCCTAGATTGATGTTCTGGGGTCTGAGATAAGTTCCAAGGTTTACTAGTTCAAATCTCAAGGTTGAACTTTGGATTTTAGAATTAGTAACCTTTTTAAATATGTATTTTAAGTCATAAATATATTCAAGCTTTACTACAGATTTAGGTATGGCATTTTCATCAACTTTTTTCTTTAATTGTCTTTCATGCTCATCCTCATCAATTAGTTGATCATCATATGATCCCTCACATGTTAAAAGGCTTAGAATTTCTTCATCTTCATTAAATACTCTACAATTGGTGACATTATCAGGAATAGTTGGGCGAAAAATTAATTCTGTGGAAAATCTATCTGGACTATAATGCTCTAATGGAATAAGTCTAGATGCTACATTAGCCAGGAGATAAGCACTTGTATTTTGAAGCCTTGGGATGGGGGAGATATTGAATGCTAAGAAATGTGAGGTAAGATCTTGCACTAATGATTGATAATGTTTGAGATGGCCAGAAACACAGTGAATTGTATTTCTTACTTGTTTAATAACAATTTTAGAATCTCCATATACTTGAAGGTATTTGACATTCAGATCTATTGCTTTATACAAGCCTTGGACCAGTGCCTCATACACCGCAGTATTGTTTGTGCATTCAAATTCTAACCTATATGCCAGCATTGTCTTTTCTCCTTATGGATTAATAAATAAGAAACCTACTCCTTCACCCCCATTAGATGTAAATCCATCAAAATATAAAGTCCAAAATATAGTTTTAACAAAAGGTTTTTCTACAATATTTACACATTTGGAATAATCTGATTGTGAAAAGTTTTCGATTTAAGAATTAATTGAATTGATTAGAAATGGATATTGTTGTGCATTGAAATTACCCAAGAATTATTCAACGGAGTAATTACCAAGGATTTTATTGATAAAAGCCATTGGTTCATTTTCATCCTCAAAATCATTTACTGAGTATTTCACGTGTTTTTCACAGTCAACTCGAATTTGATTTGGCTTACCATTATAAGGAAGCCACATATGATACTAGTATGTGGAAAAATAAACATGAAGCTTTTCATACCAATATCTGATAATAATCAAACCTGTAAAAGTCAGGGATATCAACAACTAGAATGTCAATTACTTGATGAACTTTTTAATTAGAAGTGATTCTAATGAGGACATAATTCATTTCTCCTAAAACCTTGACTTTGGTTATATCTAATTGAATAATGTGTACAACAGAATTTTTGGGTGATATGTTTAACTTCAAACAAACATGATATGACATTATATTTGAAGAAGCCCCAGAGTCTATCAAGAAATTATGCACATTTTTATTAAAAACTTCGAAAGTAAGAAGGAAAGGAGGACTGTGAGAAAATTAGTGGCATCAATATTTTCCGATGAATCTATGGGAGGTTTACCTACTCCTTTTGAGGCTTTAGAAGTGACAAGAGCAGGTAAAGGAGAGGCAAGAATTGCATTCAATTCTTTAAGTAGGATTTTCTGCTACTGCTTTAATTTACTCACCTCATACATGGAGATGTTTTCTTTGACTTTCTTCATATCTTCCACTATATTATACTCAATGGTATCTAAAACCACTAAGGTCTTTGATGTAGATATAAAATTAGAATATGTTGGGCTTGTTTGAGGAGATGTAGAATGAGTCTTTTTATTAACAACTTTTTCTTTAGCAACAAGAGTTCATGATTTCTTCTTCTGAGTAGACTGTGGTAGATCAGAAGGGTTTTTAATTCTAGTGCTAATTGGAAATGCCTCATGATCATATTCATTATCGAATGTAGGGAGGATGAAATCCCATAAACCATGTACTTCAACTAGTTCATCATGAGATTCATCTGTAGACATTATTGTTTCATCCTCATCTTCATCTTGATCTAATTCAACATTAGAGATTATATTTGGAGGTTGATAATTTGAAGTCTGATTTTTCTTCAAAGATCTAAAAGGTTTCTTAGAAGATGACTCTACTACTTGTTTATTGATTTCTACCATCTCATTTGACATGGTTTTGAGAAATTTTTTTAAACCTTCAAGATCAAAAGGATACTTAGGCGTTTTCTTTTTGGGTTCATCCTTAAATATAACTTTTTTAGACTTTATATCTTCCTGGGAAGTCTTCTTCTCTAGAGCAATAATTATCTTTTCTACAAACAAGGCTTCTTTCATGTTTTCTACTAAAGTATCCTCATTGGCTCTACCTACAAAAATTGCTATATTAGAAGGAAGAGTGGATATGTACCATTCAATCTATACATCAACACTAGGTTTAGATGTAGTTGGGATTTTATTCAGCAATTTGTTAAATTTGGAATTGAAATCTTTGATCTTTTCTCCTAAATTTACTTTAATATTTGAAATATCATTTATTAGAGTATCAATAGTAAAATCATCACCAAATTTGGTCAAAAATTTATCTTTGAATATGTCCCAGCTAGTAATAGTACATGATGGTAACAAAAAGTACCATGGTCTAGATTATCCTTGAAAATTATAGGGAAACAACCTTACTACACAATCTTCTTCTGAGACTACATTAAGGTTCATGGAAAGCATAAAATTGTGGAGGTGTTCTTCAGTAGGGAGATCGTGATCAGGATTATACTCAGGCAACCATCTCTCTAGATGCTTGGGAAAATTATGAAGATGACCTACTAATTGAACAGCTCATGGATTATTCCATGGTCGTGCTGCCATTTTTTGACCTGTGGAATTGGTTTGTCCTGGAGGATTAGTTTGTCCTGAAGGAGGATTTGATGAAGAAGTAGTAGTTCCAGAGGTAGATGTATTTTAAGAAGGAACAACCACTGAAATAGTACTTCTTGAGGAAACACTAATTGATTGATATGAAGAGATATGAATGGATGAGGAAATTGGTTGGTAAGATGGAAATGAAGGGGGAATGAATGATGGGGTTTGTGGAGGAGAAGATGAGAGAATATCACTAGCAGATTTTTGAGTTTATGATGTAAGATTTTTCCTATGATGGGAAATGAGAGGAAACTCAAATGGATTTATTCCAAGTTTTTCACTCTGAGAACGATTCAATACACTTGTACCTTGAAAATTTGATGTAACACTTCCTTCAGAGGCTTCAGAAAGCACGGCCTTTTCTACTAAAATAGAAATTTATTCTAATTTCTTTATCAAAGTTTGTACTTCGCGTGATTCTAGAGTATACTGAGGGGAGAGTTCTTTGGGAATTGAACTAGGAGACTTAGGAGGCGATTGAACAAATTCATATCTAGAGGTAGGAGATTTTGAGCATGGGCTTGAAGTTGTAGGAGATTTGGAGGGGGATTGAATCTTTTGATGGTCTTTGGTTTTAGGATTAGGCTTTTGTTCCATTCATAGTCTAGTGGCCATCCTTCTAGTGCTAAAAATGTTGATGCCTTGAAAATCACTGCAACAACATCGGGGAAAACCACCCAGTCGAGGACTTGAAAATCGTCCCTTATCCATTTAAGATAGTGGATCTGACTGGGGATTATGGGACAAATTTCCCAATGAAATATAATTGAGTGGATTGGGTGGTATTTATAACTGTGACTTCGTGATTGAGAGTGACAACAAGCTTAAAATATATATATATATATATATCCCAGGATGAATTATCTTTCTCTTATATGCAATGTAAAAGATGATATTAAGTATATGTAAATGAAGATTTAACAAGCACTTATAGAAATGTAAAACAATTTAAGATAATTGATTTGATTAAACAGTTAATCAAATCAATTGATTAAGCACATATCACATTTAATAATTGCATGTATTTGTTCATGTATTAAAAATTGGCAATCTAAGCATGTTCAGAAGTGAAATAATGTCAGACTACGGTTTAAAAAGATACATATAAAAAAACATCATAAGGAAATTTAACTATTTCTCATATGAAACGACACATCAACATAAATATAAAAGTACCATATATATCTTAACTCTGCTCATTTGAAAAATAGTCCTTGATCTAGCCTTTCTAATAAGAGAAACTTTAAGAGTTCCAAATTTCAAGTTCTATAAAGCTTTGTTTTCAAAATTTCAAGACCCTTTCTTCAAAGGCATGAAAGGGTCTATATATTAAAATAAAAAGGAGTAGTCTTTAGTGTGACTTTTTGGAGTTTCCAGTGTCGTAATCCGGTGAAAAATTTGAGGTAAAATCTTGCTTTCTATTATTTAAACTAGTTTTTTTTATTGTAAATATAGATTCAGCACCCTAAAAAACCTCTAGGACACTTTGATTGTGCAAGTTACCCATAAAATTTTTGTTTTCAATAAATTATTGTCGATTTTAAAGAAATTAGATCGGAAAAATGCACCGGAAAAGCCTTCAAAAAGTCACACTAAAGGCAACTCCAAATAAAAAGTATAAAAATACCAAATATATAAAGTGCTAATGAGGCTTAAACAACTCTCCTTAAAATAAGTGAATTAAAAAGGGAAATAGAATTTTTTGGGATGACTCGCTTCAAGAGTGTGGTGTTGTCTCTGTCGCCATTTGTTCCTTGAGCTGAAGGATGTCTATCATAGGCTTAGCTTCCATTAGGGGAATTTTGAGGTCTAAAATGGGCCTCCTAAGAAAAATGTACAAAAAATAAACTTTATAAGAACCAATAGGATTCAAGATGATGATGTCAACCATGGGGGATGATTCACCATTTTTGGAGTAAAAATGTAAAAATATTAAAAAATTATAGAATAATAAAACTACTTTTTCAACTCGTATTTTCGACTTATTTCCTTAAGGGTTTACTCAAATTTCGAGCTGGAGCACTCATTGGATGAAAAATTTAATTCCTCATCCAAGGAGTACCCATATTGCATACTTTTGATGAACCTTTCTACACAAAAAATTATAAATACATGAGAAAACGTGATTATAATCACATTTTTCATGTATTTCTCATTTACGTGTAGCAGAGTCCATCAAAAGTATTCAGCATGGGTACTCCTTGGATGAGGAATTAAGTTTTGCATCCAACGAGTATTCCCACTTGAAATTTGAGTAAAACCTTAGGGAAATAAGTTCAAAATATGAGTTGAAAAAGTAGTTTTTTTTTTCCCTCTAAAATTTGATGATGTAATCAAATATTATTTTATTATTTCCACTATTATTTTATAATTTTCTTAGGAGGCCCATTTTAGACTTCAAAATTCCCGTAATGAGTAGGTTGGCCTAGCTTGATGCGCAGTTGTCCTGTGTAGACCGCATATGTTAGTGGAGGCACCATGTAAGAGGAAGTGCCAGTTAGGTAGCCCATCATTAACCGTTGACTATGTGGCTTAACTAAGTGCTTCCAGTACTTATCCCAATCAATCTTTACCAATTTTCTAATGTTTTCTTCCTTCATTTTAGACATCTCTTTCCACTACTTTATTAAATTTTTCATGACAGCTAGAGAACCAGGTCGGAATTTATCAATTAAATTGGTAGCAATGAGGTTTTTATTGAATGTTTAAATAATTTTATTGGAAACATATCTTTCCCTGCATATTTCCATTTTTGCCTTCTTTAATTGTATATCCCAATCAGTGAACAATATTTCCTTTTTTGAATCTTCAATTCTAGGAAGATTGTCCTTTCGACCTTCTGCGGTATCTTGCCAAGTGACATATTGAGAGATTTTATCATCAATTTCATCAAAGTTGATCCTTTAGTCGGATACTTGATTCATTAGTGAATCACTTTTCTCGAATATCTCATTCATGTTAGAGATTCTTTGACAAAACACACTCTTTGTTGAGCCAACAAATTTTTGAGTTCTAGAGCTTCCTTTTTAAAATCATCCACTTTTGGATTATCCTTTAACTGTTCCACAGTCAATTGTAACAGGTGAATTTGATCATCCTTGGTACTAATGTTAGATTTATGTTGCAACTTTATTTAATCCATACTTTGTTAGAGTTGTGACACTTGTGCTTGTCGCTGATGGTTAATGCTCTACTTTTCTGCTAGTATTTCTTTCTCTAGTTGAAGGATTATTTCATCCTTCTCTTTAACTAGTTGATGTACTTATGTGGCTTTATCAATTGTAGTAGATGCATAAGCACCTACAAACTTATTTAACCTTGTTATATCCTGAGATGGATCTGATTGAGGGTCTTTCCAAACTACCTTCGTGGGCACATCACCAGGAACTAGAGCCTGTGATTGTTCAACTCTCCTCCTTTTCCTTTATTTGCTCATTACAACCTTATATTTTGGGCTATAAAAGATATCTAAAGGAAGGATTTCCTCTATCTTCAATACAATTTCAGATTTTAGGTAGGCCGGGATGAATTCAACTCCTTCTGTGTTAATAGATTTATCAGTATACCTAGCAGTGAACGGGCTCTGAATTTTTTCATGAGGTGTTTTGACTGTCTGTTGAGGATCAATGATCACCACCTCTTGATCTCCCTTAAGTTTTTGATCAAAATATTTCCAGACTTCTTGTAAATCATTTGAAAATAGTGGACTATTACTATGTACTTCTGTGGGATTAAATTCTTTTTATCTAGTAAGGATTTCAATATCCTTAGGAGGCTACTCTTTTTCATGTTCTATATGTTGATATTTCTATGGAATAGGTTGGGATACCTCTAAAATTTCTAGAGGAATACCTTACAACATATTGTTCCTGTATTCTTTAAATTGTTCCAGTTTTTCAGGGCTGAGACACATGGCTGCCAAATTTTCAACATCTAGATAGGTATTGGTAGACTCGAATAATTCATCATAATCATCATCTTCATGAAGGAAGTATCTGATATTTACCTGGGTTGTAACATTTATAGAAACTTTATTTGGATCAAATTTTCTATTAAAAACTGTAAATAATTCTATTAAGAACTGTAAATAATTTGAAACACTGGATTTGATCAATTTCTAATCCAACATGTTTCAAATTTTCCAATGCATAAGCACAACAGTGGATGGGAAAGGTAGGCCAAGAATATTTCCTAGCCTCTTTCAAGGCTTTAGGCAATCTATGCCCCACTGTCTAGTAAGCAATTTCTCTAGCGAGAAGCTTGTCTGGTACATATAGTGGGATTACATGGGGTTCAACAATGCTTCCATAAACTCTAACATAAGTAAATAATTATTCCCCAAACCATTTCCCTATGCTTGTAATGTCAGCTTGGACTTCCTTAGAGAATCTTGGGGATTTTTCATTAAAAACAACTTGAAAGAGTGGGCTAATAACTCCATAACAAATCTTGTAAAAATTGGATTCATATTTGGATTCCCACAGAATATCATGGTAAACATGAATGGGGTTGGGGTCTTGGATGGTCTATTTCCAACCCATGGTTCGAAATTTAGAGGTAAAACACACAACATCCATGATGTACACACTCATAAAGGATGGGGGGGGTTTTCTTGGAGTTAAAAGAGCGATTTTTTCTGTATTCAAGGATCTGGGAAGCAATATTGTTTGAAAAAATGGTACCCCAATCCATAATGTAGGATTATGTGATGACATCCATAAGAGGGATCCATTCAATGGAACATTTACTGGAATTGGGTGAACCGAATAGTCTACACAGCATAGCAAAAAGATAATAGTAGGGAATAGCAAGAGAAGCAATGGAATACATACCCTTTTCATCATGCTTGTGTTTATAGGGGTTATTCCTCCATTGTTTTATAGGGTATGAATGCAGCTTGTTTTATTTTGAAAATTACTAGAGGAAATATTTTCCATACACCTTATCGGTGTCTGGTATATGGTACATTCTCTTCAAATCCTCTACTCAGAATGATCCCATCATTGTGCCTCTTGTTTTTAGAAAGGCTCTGTCGCCAATCAATGCTAAGATTATCAATAATCCATTTCACCATATCTAAATATGGTAAAATATTAGGGCACGTAGAAATTCTATGAAGAAAAGAGTTGTCTACATCAGAAATAGTAGATTATGATGCATTAGGGGCATCCTTTGTAGTTTTCATTTTGATTATGTGGGGTTTTTCATCTTCGAAAATCCTGTACATTGATTCCCATGAAGCAGAACCACTTTCTATAGCGCATGTAGTATCTCAAAAATAGGGGCGACATCTTCGTCACTTCGACAACGGGAGGTGTAGGATTAGGAGGAGCCATAGATTTCTTTTATTTCTTATTAGCCTTAGACATCTCGAACGAATTCAGTTTTTCTAGACTTGCCTGCGAATAAGAATAAGAGGGAGTGAAAAAATAATATGTGAAAATGCAAGAGCAATGTAGCATTATACTGAAGTGATGACAAATATAGCTTAGCATGCTGATAAATCTAAAATATTAATTAATCCACCATAAAATTACATTTGGATGCTTAAGGCTTTCATACCTTTATGAGTGTACATTTATGTAAAACATGGATTCACATGCCTGAATGAACATTTAAACATTTTAATTAAACATCCTGCATCACAGTTTCATATGTGTGTCAAGGTTCTAAAACAAAGGACACACTTATTTTGCCGATTGCAATCAAACCTTATCTATTTTTAAACAATGCTTTTATATATCAAAGGTTTTAAATCTTTGAAATGTTGGTAGGGAAAATAGGGATTAATGATTTGCGATGGGATATCGCATCCCAATATCAACAAAATTGGAGGGTGGAAAGGAATGATACTTGGTAAAAGTGTGATGCGGTGTATCGCATCGGGGAAATAAAAGCGGGGAAAAGTACATGATAGCGGGAAAACTTTTGATTTTGCAATTGTGATTAGTGACGTGGCAAAGGCAGGTCCTACTAATTTCTCTTTATGAAATATAACTTCGTCGGGGACCTTTTTCCTTTTTTATCGCCCTTTTTCTCTAGAAAGCCCATTTTGCACGTTTTGAGCTTTTTGGCGATATCGCATTGCAAATTTTATGTGGAGCATTTTGGCATGTCGCTTGTTGTGTTTGCAATTCATGATTGCAATTTTCGATTAAGGTTATTTTGGGTTTTCCGCTTAAGTTTTTAAGGCAATAAGCTTAGGACTTCTTTTTTTTAATTCATATTTCTATTTATAAGTCGCAAAAAAATTATTATCTTATCGTAAAAATTTAAAAAGGTCCCCATTATTTTCTCTAATTCATCTATTCTAAAATAATGAGGGTAGTTGAATAGCACAACAAGGTGCCATACCATCTAAGGTTTTTTGTGCTCAACATTTCTCTTAAAGATACTCTTGTGCATTGGTGGGTATTGCACAAGGCGCACACAAAACGTCGCAAAAATTCAAACACCTATTGCAAATAAAATTTGAGTTAGATGTTGGAGATTATGGTGAATGATATATTAGTAAATAATCCCAAACTACTCATATTTAGAAGTGTGTCATGGGATGGTAAGACAAAGGCATTTCAGAAGTGGATTGGATGCAACATTTCGTGAACACGTTGGATGTCATACCCCAGAATTGGTACACAGATTTAGAGTTGTGACGAGGCTTAGTAGGTTAGTCTTCAATGACATATAGTTTCGTTTTAATGTTCCAATTTGATTCAGAGGATCCACTCATAGATTTTTCTCTACAAAATATCAAAGAGAAGGTCTTTTCACTGGAATCATATTTTGTGGTAAAGAAGGTGCCACTCTATGTGTTTCACCAAAACTTCTAGACTACTAGGAAGTTGGCCAAATGTTATGGTGTGATAGAATAAGCAGACAATGATGAACATCTAAAGGATCTAAACATCCTGGAGTATGAGGGGGAAATATAGGTGAATGGACCAGCATTGGACTCTGTTGCGCTAGAATATACAAATATAATGAGAACGTGCAAGGTAAATATTGGCACCGAGGATAGTCTCAAGGTAGTTGTGATCAGAGATTACTAGGATGAACAGACTATAGGGAACATCTCTGACCTACTATGTTAATATCAAGATTTTTTTTCTAATACTTTTGTGGAGATGAAGGGGATAGAGGGTGAACTAGGAGAAATGAGAATTACTTTGAATCCAAGAGAAAATCCTTTATTCATATCGACTTAATCCCATATATAAGAAAAAAGTGATGGAGGAGCTCAATAGGATGTTAAAATATTGTATCATTTATCATGTTGAAGAGTCAGAGTAGATCAATCCCATAGTGTTGGAGCTGAAAAATACAAGCAAGATTTGAATATGTGTCGATCTGAGGACGTTGAATTATGCTTATGTCCACGATCCATTACCCACCCTGTTTAAAAATGAGATATTGGATAATTTTGGAGATAAAGAAAGCTATTCATCTCAAATGAGTTCTCAAGATATCATCAAATTAGAATTTCGAAGGAGGACTATCATAAGATCACATGTATGACAGTGTGGGGCTCATTTCATTACATTATCATGTATTTTGCGTTAGAGAATGAACTTGTAGTATTTTCCTATGCGGAAGCGACATGTTTAAATATTATTCATAATTTTTGGAGGTTTACTTCAACGACTGGACTAGTTTTAGTCATATGCAAAATCATATTAAGGTTTTAAGGCTGATACTACACTAGTGTAGGTAGATAAAAATTTCCCATAATTTGGAGAAGTGTATTTTCTATTTGTCGATGGAGATGTTTCTCAGGCATGTTTTTTATAAGTAGGGACTACTTGTTGATCCAACGAAGATAAAAATAATAATGAATCTACTACCTCCAATGTTAGTATGATAGCTACGTGTGACACTAGGGCATACATGATATTATAGGAAATTCATGCACGAATATGCCCAAATAATTGTGTCGTTGGAGAGGTTGTTGAAGAAGGATATTATGTTAGAATGGACAGAGGAGTGCCATCAGGTGTTAGATACACATAAAAACTAGCATTTGCATCAATCGTAGTGCTTTTGGATTGGAGCAAGGAATTCCACCTTTGTGGAAAAGCCTTGGCCATAGCACTAGGTATAATTCTATCATAGCCAAGGGAAATAGAGGTAAACCATACTATTGCATTTTCCATCAAAACGATGTCTATTATAGAGAAAAAATATACTACTACGGTGTTTGAAGGTTTATCCGTCGTGTACGCCCAACAAAAATTCAAGCACTATCTATTGGGTTCTCAATTTAGGCTATAAATATGACATTATTTCCCAAGACACCTTGTTAAAAATCAAACATTGGGGGGAGGATATGTATATAGATGTTTTTATTTCAAGAGTGTGATTTTGAGATTATTTTTAAACCTCATAGGATAAATGCAGGGCTAGATCATTTTTCGCGGATAAGTTTTGGTGAGGAGGCAGGGAATTTCAATGACAACTTACCAAATGCATAGTTATTTCATGTGGAGATGGTGGATGATCACTTTAATGAAATTTTCCATTCCTCACTACAAAGAAGACACCACAGAATTATACAATGGTGCAGAAAAATCAATTGGTAGTCAAGGCTATAGACTATCAACTCATCATGAGATGTTGTATAAACTAGGTGAAAATGGAATACTCTGATGATGTTTACTAGAGCATGAGAGGCCTGCCATATTAATGGAAGTGCATGAAGGTGTGTTTGGAATAAACTATGCATGAAAGGAAACCATGCAAAAGGTTTTGCATGCAAGTTTATGGTGGCAAACCCTTCATAAGGATGTGAAGGAATTATGTCACAATTGTGATGTATGTAAAAGAGTAGGTATACATTCACAACGAGATGAGATATCACTCAACCCACAGTTGACCTTGCATCCATTCAATAAGTGGGTCATTAATTTCATAAGGACAATCAATCCACCGATGAAGAGGAGTGGGGCCTAGAACATCATTATCGCGAAAAATTACTTAACTAGGTGGGTGGAAACTACATCAATCAAATATTATAACGTGGATACCACTGATAATTGTTTGTTTTAGAATTTTTTTTCATGCTTTGGATTCCCAAAGATCTTGATGAGTGATCAAGGAACTCAGTTTTTGAACTAGACTATTGAATCTATAACCAAGGAGTTCCTGATATACCATCATGAAAAGCATGCCCTATCATCCTTAAGCAAACGACACTATGGAGGACTTTAATAAAATATTAGAGATCGTGCTAGAAAAAATTTTCAATGTAAAAAGAGATGATTGAGACTTGAGAACTCTTGCATTTTTATGGGCATACCAGACCATGTGGAAGAAAATCACTAAGCATACACCTTTTTTACTCATCTAGGGACAGGAAGCAGTCATGCTGATGAGTTTATAATACCAATTCTTGATATTACTACAATAACAGGGATATAATATTCTATCACATTCGATCAAAGACTAATGGACCTACTACAACTAGAGGAGGACTTCTTTATAGAAATATTTCAATAGAATGTGCAAAAATACAGGGAAAAGGCATGGCAATATTGCCACATCAAACAAAAGTAGTTCCAAGTAATGATTTGGTATTGATGTATGACAACAAGTTATTAAAAAATCCTAAGAAGTTTCAAATGCACTAGTTTGGTCCTTATATTGTTTGTTATGTCACAAAGGAAGGGATAGTTAAATTAGAGAATTTAAATGGTGAGCCCCTCAATGGACTTGTAAATTGGAGTAGGATGAAAGAGTATAAAGACAATCGATCCACAAAGCAAGGATGAAATGTATATAGTTTCAAAAAAAAAAAAATTCCTTTCAAGAATTATTTGTGGTTGTGGGTAGAATTTTTGCAGTAGAGACTACAAGGAAGGAGTGTGACAGACCCAATGAAGACAATATTTCCTTAGCTTGCACACTACGAGTTGGACCACCACATAGTACGAGACCAATATTTCAAGAAGCGAGCCATCCTAACGAATATTGGGAGATTGGAATATAGATGGTAGACACTAATGGTAATAGATAATGGAAAAGTGTAGAAGATGACGCTGAAAAAAGCATTTTCCCTCCACATGGACTAGACATTGCGGCATTTAATGACAAAAATAGTAATTTAATTTAATTAAAGAAAAATTGATCCATATTAGCAGCTCTTTCAGAAGGGCTATTGACGTGACTTCCAACTTAGCAAGAACCAAAATATACATTCTTTCCCAATGGTCCATCATGTGTGAAGTTCGAAAAAGTTATGGTGAGGTATAGCCATGATCGATCATTAGTAATGCAGCTAGAGATGTGCGACAGTCATGTCAGTAGTCAATATTTATTTTCAATTCAATTTAATTTTTACAAAATTTTCAAGTGTTGAGAGTAGAGAGTCAAGCCAACATAGAGAATTGAGTGTATTCCATAGCCCAAATTGTGAATTACAAAGCTAGTTCCATTCCCAAAGAAATTTCATCATGGAATATTCATTAGCACCAAAGAAGGTGAGAAGGTCATTGGTAGTGCACCCATTCTCCATAATGTGTATAAGTCGAAGGTATCAATCCCAAAGGTTCCAATCCCAAAGGAATCAAAGTACAAATTAGTCATGGCTCTGATTCCAACCTTAATCATTAAGGAAGGAAAGATGCTAGGTCTAGTAGATAAGTTGAAGTATAATGATCATGACATGAGGGACCTAAAAAAATTCCTAGAATTTGAACAAGAAATATATACCCATAAATTCAAACACTTGTGGCATCCATTAGTGGTTGAGGTGTGACAATGGGTGGTCGAGTTGGAGAAGTCCAGAATCCCGAACCTCCTCGACATCCATCACTTCAGCTCGAGTGATGAGTTAAATCATTGTGTGAAATTGTTATTAAGTTGTGAACATGGAGGATTTTTGTGGCTCAACGATACCATAGAAATAGAAAGTTGATTGTTAGGACAAAAGGGCTCCCCATAGCTATCAAGGACCCATAATCATTGTTTGATAAGAGAAATGACAAAATCATGGAAAATGAGGTGGAGAAGAAATTCAAGGTTGGGCATGGGAAGAACAGGGTGGAAATCTCTAGTATTGAGCAGTACAAAGTGCGTTTTTCCACCAAAATCATGGCATGCAGATTGCTATAAAAGTGCCGCAAAGACCAATGTATGGAAGGTGTGGTTGCCACTATCACAAAGTGTGTGGAAGGCATCCAGATGAAATGGAAAACTTTCCTATTGAACTAGTTCATGTAGGATTGTATAGATGCAGAAAATAAGAACATAGACTTCCATTATGATTGGCTACTAATTATCATTTCTCTTACCATGTGGTAGTTTCCAAAAGATACAACCTTCCCCGTCATGGACGACCTTGATTTCATTGTGCCTAGGTTTGGAAGTTTATGGTTTAAAACATATAAAAAATAACAACAAAATAATAATGTTATCTTTTATATCTCGAAATAGGTTATCGTTGATGTCATTAGGAAGGTACCATGGATACCAATATAGACCGTCATAGCATATATCCCAGTGGAATGCTTTCATGCCACTCCACACTCGATGTGCATACAGGAAAAGGTTGATATTTATGGCATATGGATACAATGTAGGTACAATATTAATGAGGATGTTGTGTCGCAACTCGTTATTGAATGGCCCACGGAGTGGAAAATACCAACAATAGATGTATCAGTATCAGAGATAATTGTTTCAGACACACAAATAGAAGTCGAAGATGTCATTTCTGAGATGAAGAAAAATCTACAGGTCATGCATACCAATGGATAGCCAAGTGGGCAAACGAAAACCCAAACATAAACTTAGTTAGAGCCCCTGCCCAATGAAATAGAGAAATAATAGCCTATCATGCCACCAAAAAATCCTGAGTAAGAGGAGGTAGTCTAGGATAACGAGAAGAGACCTATGTTAGGAAAACATCCATAAGCAAGGAAAATATGAGGGAAACCCAACTGACTTACCCTATTCTATCAAACGATGACTTGAGAGGTTGGACACTCAATTAAAGGAGGTGATTGAATAGGAGATTGCACCCTTGTCACCATTGTCAGAAAGGCATCCTAGGAGAAAAAGGAACTACAAAATTGCATGCAGCACTAGTTAGAACAATTGTGACTCATGATATATGCCTCAAGGGTCACAATTCATGTTCCTAGTGTGCTAGATCGAAGAGTAGTCACAGAGGCAACCAACACACACCCTGCATTAGAGACTCGACATGAAACATCACAATTGCATGGGACATCATCAAATCCTCACACACTAGCCTTCTCGTTGGTCACATTCCACTTTGTATATACCAAAGTTCAGTAGTGGTTACAATTCTTACTTTTTTATCTCCCAACTTCCAATATCAATTCTTAATTATTTATAGTATTTTGTTACACACAAGATACAGGTTAGAGCACAGTCAACAACAATGGACCTAATCCAGTTGACTACAAAACATCAAGCATTGTAGGAGGCACAAAACCAAATAGAGGAGGCCAAACAGTAGGAAAATTCTAGAGAAGATATGTTCTGACCAATTGTCGAAAGTATATATACAAAAATTCCTGGGTGCCCATGCAGGTGGATGTTCCACTAGAAGAAAAATTATGTAAAATCAAACAAGTTGTTCATGGCCTCAAGGCGAGGGTAGAATAATTGTAGTTGTAGATTAATCCTACCACCCCACTAGAAGAGATTGAAATAATATAAAATGAGAAAACCTTAGCCAAGTCTCTCGACAATACCCATAAAATTGAGAAGGAAACGCAACTACATGAGGCATGATTAGGGCTATGGAAAACATTAAAAGAGAACACTAAACTCAAATATCTTTGTACTAAGATTCAAGCTTCCAAAAAATTAAATCAAAACATTTTCAGTAGTTTTCTCTCCTTTCTCGCATCACAATTTCGTGCCACAATGTTGGAAAGTACAAGACTAGGTCAGCAAATCAATCAATGGAGAGTGGAACAATCACATTTGGTGCAAAAATTTGAGAAACTATAGGATGTAGAAATGTAGGTTACTAATGACCTTGCTGCCACTAAAATCTTGGCACACACAACTATAGCTGAAAGTGAGCCCTTCTTTCAAGCTCCCCCAATTCCAATAGACACGACTATAACCATACTCGCAATAGTAATCAAGATCGATACCACTACACACCAGGAAAATGGAACATTTGAGAAATTTATGGCCAATATGGTAGAAATAATCCCTTCCATTAGTACACAATAACAATAGAATGGCTTGGGGATGACCCACAAATAAGGTTGGGGGAATATTGGGGAAAATATGGGACAAGGGTATTTTTATAACTTTTGACTAATTATGGGAATACTACATAGAGAGGGGTGGATACTGCGAGAAAAAAATCATGTAGAGGTTTGACAGATATGTGATTGACATACCACATATAATCTCGACATATGGATGCTCAATAGAAGTGTGCGACAGATATGTTGTAGATTTTTCTATCTCCCTTTGCAAAATTATTCAAAAGATGTAGAAGCCTCCTAAATACAACCCCCGGGTTGAAGGAAAGGGTCAGTTCCTAGGGCATCCTAGAGGAGTGCTTTTAAGGATTCATTGAGGTTTTCTGTTGCACTCCATATGTCACATTATTGGAAATAAAATTATTCAGAGATTGGTTCTGTTGGTTCCCAAATCCACCTCAGGCTGAAATAAGGCAGAAGAAGGACAACACCAAACCACGCTCAGCCTCGTAGCTAGCCCTACGAGGACAGGAGAGGGCTCTCTCCGGGTCAATCTCAAGAAAAATGTTCAAAGGGGCTTGAGATGACTAAAACAACAACTGATCTTAGGCTAGATAAACAAATAGGAGGGTTTGATTTTTATTTTTAGGGGTTTTTGTTGGAAAAGGGGAAAAACAATTTTGGGCTTGGGGATGAAGCCAAATTCTTGCAGAGTTCAAGTTGGGGCGGGGTAGGAAATGATCTTGATGTCCTAGAACAAATGAATGGATTGAAAATAATGTTGGGGAGCTGAAGAGGGCAAGAGAGTGCAAGGATCCTCTTCAAACTGACGAAAAACATGTAAAACTAAACAAAAGTTTAAGGCAGAGCACTAGCAAACTAATGAATTCTACCTCAATTACTCATTTGTTTAATTCAGAAGCAAAGAGAAGGGAAATGGCATACATATAACATTAATGAAACTTAAAATAACATGAGAAGAACATCATCAAAACTCAGAAACCACAAGGATCCCAACAAGTGCTGCAAAACTCTGGTCTTTCCTTTGCCAAAAATATGAAATGAATGTACAATGAGGTGCCAAACTTTTCCCAAGTATCCAACCCCTGAAAATGATTGAGAAAATACATCATATAGACCATCCTAACACCTTCCCATGCCTCTAGGGGTCGAGCTCATCCTTCTAGGAGCTATTTCAACCAATTCTAAACAAGGAACTGAAATCTAGGCAATCAAACAACTTGTCTCTATATGGTAGGAAACTGATTCATTCATTTAATTTTAACTTTTTAGTGAATGAATCCTCTAGAACAAGTAAATATGGGCCAAAATTACATCATAGTCATCAAATTACATCAATATAGATCAATAGTTACATCAAAAGTGAAACTAGTCAAAACTGGGCGAATTTCTGAGCTGAAGAGTGAAAATGGGGCTAAATTTCTCTATGCGCCGCGCCCAAAAACTCAATGCGCCGCGCCACTTTGAGCATGTTTTTTGGGCACTTCCTGAAGTTGAAATTGAGCTCATGATAGCTCTTTGGAAAGCCCTGGATGTCTACTATCCAACCCAAGTATAATTTTTCAATTTGGATGTCATTTTCCCCTCCAAAACTGCAATCTCCCAAGACTGGTTCCTGCTGGTGCAAAAAGTGGCGGAAAGGCCATTTTTGGAGTGTTTTTGGCCCTTTAGGCAGCCCAGAATTTGATGAAATGCTTCGGCCATTCCTGAACATACATAATATATCATGAAAAACCAAAAAATGCAAATTTTTCCTCCAGAAGATGTCCCAATCATCAGCGCGCGTCGGGTGGCGCGACACGTCAGGCGGAAAAACCTGTTTTGCAACCAAAATTTTCAAAAATGACAAAATATTCTCCAAATTTACCGAAATTTGGAGTGAAGGTCTCCCATCATGTCTCATGCTCAGCCAAGGAAGCTTCGGAAAATATTTGGATTGGATCGGGGATTTTTCGCCGTTTCAGTGTCCTCCTGGTGCATGCAGTTCAATGGCGGAATCACTGTCTTGCTCATATCCCTGCTCATATGATGAATTTGTCTCTGACATGATGTTGAAAACAAGGTGTTTGACAAATATGTACTGATATATGTATGGTGAAAACAATAGTTTGGTGTATGCTTTAATGCCACATGTGCCACATATGAAATGAGGTGCTGTGAGAAATATCACAGTGGGAAAAAGGACTGTCAAGTGGGATTTAAGTATGAGGACAGTCACTGTTTGGGGGACTTAGGTATTTTGGGATTCATAAGTGAAAACAAGGATAAAGAGACAATCCTTGAATGCTTCAGAAATTAGGATTTCACCAATGATAGGAAGGGAGGGAAATCATGGCAGATAATAGGGTTTGAGGATTCAAAAACATTGGAACAAAGGGTAAAAGGGATATGGGACAGTGGAAATAGAAGAGGGACTGTGGTATAATATTGTGACAGTAATGAGAGCACAAATGAAATTGGGATGATAGTTTAAGCACCAAACACCTCTTTTCAAACCCTAAAGAGAAGATTTAATATGGGTATAGGGTTTTACTCTTTCATTAACCAAACTCCAATGTCTTCGCTTCTAAACACACCACACATGAATAAAATCACTGAACATGCCTTGTCAACTTACTTGGAGAAGAATTTAGCTGAAAAAAATTGAGTTTTTGTGAAGCGGAGATGATTTTGGCCTTTGGGGCTCTGTGCGCTGCACCCCAGCCCAACGCGCCGCGCAGGCTGGATGCGCCGCGCCAGTGTTAATTTACACTGGGAAAAATTGTTCTATGCGCCGCGCCATAAATAGTGAATTTTGTAGGAGGCTTTTGGAGGCCTTCCTAGTGTCAAAATTGGGCGCATGATAGCTCGTTGGAAATATATTTGAATGTAATTTCCAACCCAAGTGGAATTTTTCAATTTGGAGTTCATTTTCCTTGTCAGAAATCAAATCTCCCAAAACTTGTCAAAGTGAGCAGAATGAGGCTGCCTCAAGGCAGAGTGTTGTTGCAGTCAACTTTTTAAGGTCTTCCTCAACTCCAAATTGAGCTCATGATAGCTCATTGGAAATCTATTTGTGTCTAGTTATCATTTGACTCATCAAAAAAGTCATTTGGCCAACCACACTAGGAGAAATCTTGATTTTCCCAAGGTCACTTCAGAGGTGCATCAATTCTCCCGAGGCGATTGTATTTTTGACATTTCTATAAAACCATGACACCTGTGTAAAAATTGAAGGTGGTTTTTATTCCTTGTCCTATTTTGGACAAAAACCTCTCTCATGTTTCCCAAATTCATCTTTTATTACTCAGAAACATCATTGGAGTAAAACTTATCCTGATATGTGGAACAAGGGATTTGTCGAAATGAAGTGAAATGAAGGGGATAAGGGGCTTCTAAATTCTTGGGGAAATTTTGGGAAGTAGGGAGGGATGTTAGGAAGTAGGGGAAATTTTAATTTCAGAGATTGAGTGAGGGGAAGGGGTCCAAAAGGGAAAAACACAGGCCTAGCCTAGAAAATTGCCAAGTTGTAGCAAGAAACTAGGGTTTGTGCGAAAATGAGAAATTTGGGGGATCTCAGTGCTGGGAAGTGATTAATAAGGTACATTAAGGATAGGGGAAGGTGTATGAACATCAGGATACAAGTTTTTATAATGATTTGACCATCCAAGAGAAATTACCTCCAAAACCCTAGGAGAGGGAAATGGACCTTACCAAGGCACAACTGAAGCATGAACAAGGTGTAAAATGACCTAGTGGACTTGACATGATGATGAAAACCCTCTTAATGATGGTACACTCAGCTGAATGGTGACATGGACCGACATTTGGACAACTTTGACAGGAGTAAAAGCAAACCCTAGACCTAATACCTAGTGACCAAATTTTGCTTGAAGACTCACTGAAATGACAAAATTTGACCTTGACATCTTAAAATCACTTTGTAAGAGCATGTTTGATCACTGGAGGAAGGCTGCAAAGGCTGACACTAAAATTGGCTCCAATGGGGATGGTAGCTCCTTGGAGGTGCCAAGAACTACAGATCTTTGGAAAGCAGACAGTGCCTTCATCCATTGGGCAATGGAGTCAAAAACTCAAACTAAAATGCATGATTGAAAACTGATGACTTGACGACACAAACTGACTTAATAACAAGACTAAAAACTGACTCAATACTTAAACACAACTGAAAAACTGGAAAAGATGCTCAAAGTAGAGCTTATTCAATACAACCTACTCTAACAATTTCATTCATCACCTGATCAAGTGAAATGAAACAACCAATGCAACCATGTAAGTATTGCAGCTGTTGTTTGGATTCTCCGCAAGTGCTCGTTTATGAACAACAAGAGAGAACTACTGAAAGGCAAATCCGATGAAAACTTGTGAACAGATCCATTGAATACTATGGATTCTCTATCCGCATCCAAAAACACTGCATAAGGATCTTGAAATTCATGCTGCATAAGGATCTCAAAATGCACACTAGGACTTAGCTCATCCAATGGATTACTTATCTTCTCCTCATACCATGAATGCAAACTTTGATCTGAGCTTTGTGATGAGCTTTGTGACGAGACTCCTACTAAAAATGACAAAGAGACTGGCTGTCGGATCAAGTCTATATCAGCACATGTTTCAACCTTACATAAAGTCAATGGAGAAAGACTTTGACTGCAAACATCATCCAACACATCAACAATAGGATCATCAAAAACTTGAGAACACTGTTGTGATGTATCCATTGAAACTGTCTGACATCCTACTGGCTGTTCATATTTTTCTTGAGAGATATTACGAAGATTCTGCCTTATAAACTGAAATGCTTCGAAACAAAAGGGTACAGAATCCTCTTGCATCATTAAATCATGTATTTCATCTTCCATGACTTCATCCGCAATCTGACCTTCAATTTCGTTTGGTGGCTGCAAATCTGGTGCTAGGGAGAGTTTTGTATCCAAAATGATTTCATCAGTCATTTCAGGGGAAGATTTCTCATTAACAACTTGCTCAAGAATTTCGCTATTTGTCTCATCCTTAACATTAAAAGTGAGAGGTTTCTGATTTCCTACAGGCTGCTCATTTGAAGATTTACTATGCAATTTACCCTTCAACAACTGAAATGATTCAAAACAAAATGGTACGGAGTCACCTTGTATCATTTGATCATATGTACCAGCTTCCATGTCCTCATCTGCAACTTGACAATCAATGGCTTTCGAGGGCTGAAAATCTGAATATGAGAATTCTTGAACAAGGTTTTCATTGCGCTCAAGATGGTCCAGATCAAGACTTGTTGACAGCTGATTTCTGATTGTATGGAATTTATCTCTGATGAACTGAAACGAATCAAAACAAAAAGGCAAAGATCCTTCACTTACTTCAAAATTTTCTGCACTTTCCTCATCATTGTCATAGCTGATATGTATCGGTTGATCACTGTACTCAAGCTGCTGAAAGTGAACTTCCTCCTCGCACAAACTAGCTGTTGATTTGTCTGCAAGATTAGCTTCTATTTGGAGAACATAATCATCATCATACTGATCAAACTGAGGCAAACCATCAGTATAAAACACATCATCAAGCATACATATCATATCAACAACTCTCTCTTCTTCAAGATGATCTATAAAACAATCACTATGACAACTGGGATAAGAAACAAAATGTTTTGGATCAGCAACTTATTCTTCTTCAATCAACAAGCCATGGGCTTGAACATTATACTCATTCTTTGTGGTGTTATTTTGCATCATCTCTTCTACTGCACTTACCAACATGTCCATCTTTACCTCTAAATATGTCGATTTCTCCGGATCTATGTTTCTCATCTCTTCTTCCTTCAACCTTGCCCTTCGGATCAGCAAATGAGCCTCTACATTCACTGCACTATTATGCATCTCATGAAGTGTTGCAAGATTCCTTTCTCTCAGCTGAAACTCCATTTCTGGATCAAAGGCACCCGGGTAGTGCAAGAGAGCAGATCTAGGAGAAGGTCTTATATCAGCTGGCATCGAAAAATATACTTGGTTAAATCTGGCAGAAAACGGTTGTACTGTCTCCCCTGGCAGTCTTTCCAGCTGGTTATAATCTTCTATAATCAAGAAAAGGTTCTGTCTGATCACCCACATGTCGAGGAAAGCTTCGACGAACTGCTGGAAATCTGAGATGCTCGCATCAGGCAGGGCTTTGAACCAACTCTTCACTTGGCCTTGAAAAGAAAGAGCAAAAAGCCTAATACTAACATCTTCGTCATCAACTTCAAAAAGATCTAGAAAAGTCTCAACATTCTGCACATGATGCTCAGCGTTGACATTGTTACATTCCCTGTCAAATCTTAGTAAATATAGGTCATAATTTGCAGGGAAATCATGGAGAACAGAAGGTAAAACAAGAGGTTTATACCTATCTGGGACTACAAAAGGTGTAGGAGTATATACAAGAGCTACGGGATCAGTCTCGTTTTCTTTAGGCTCATCACTCTGAAGAGAGTCATCATAAGATGTGGGAAAAGTAAGGAGACCAGGATCAAAGGGAAACTCAGTATTTACACTTTTTGAATAGGTCGAGTGAAGATTTTGATCACCTTTCTCATACAACAAACTTTGAAAGACTTTCAGGACAACTTCAAGAACAACGAAGAAATAATTTACAAGAAAACAGACTAGATCCTGAATACCATTCCACTTGTGATACCTGAACTTTGTGTGAGATCCTTCCATTTTCTCAGAGAAAGAGTTAGTCCTCTAGTGGAGTCTCTACTTTGAATTGGAGTCACCAGGTGAATGATTTCAGCCTTCTTATGTCTGATCGTTTTCCACCATCAAAAATCAGATCTGAACTTGATACATGTACTGGGGAAATTTACAAGTTAGGTGTCACGTTCACAAGCTAGACCGGAGATCGACTGAAGCAGCGTTTATCTACTATGCACTCGCAGAGCAAGAGAAGTTCGAAGGCTACCTGGCGTAACTTCAGGCTCCGTTTGTAGCTTATGAAACAAATAGCACCAATAAGCAAACCATTTTCTTCCCCAGTATGGTCACCACTATGTTGGTTCCCAAATCCACCTCAGGCTTAAATAAGGCAGAAGAAGGACAACACCAAACCACGCTCAGCCTCGTAGCTAGCCCTATGAGGACAGGAGAGGGCTCTCTCCGGGTCAATCTCAAGAAAAATGTTCAAAGGGGCTTGAGATGACTAAAACAATAACTGATCTTAGGCTAGATAAACAAATAGGAGGGTTTGATTTTGATTTTTAGGGGTTTTTGTTGGAAAAAGGGAAAAACAATTTTGGGCTTGGGGATGAGGCCAAATCTTGCGATTTCAAGTGAGGCGGGACAAAATGGCAGCAGTCTTGATGTCGTGCCGTCAAATGAATGGATTGAAAATACGCGGGGGGCCAGAAGGGCAAAAGAGTGCAGGATCCTCTTCAAGCTGATGAAAAACATGTAAAACTAAACAAGGTTTAAATGATGCTAGTGAGCTTATTAATTCTACCTCAATTATAATTTGTTTAATTGGAAAGCAGAAATACCATACGTATAACAGTAATGACATTTACAATAACATGAGAAGCATCATCAAAACTAGGAAACCCATAGGACCAACAAAATCTTTTAAAACCTAAAATTTTCCTTTGTAGTAAAATGAATGTACAATGAGGTGCCAAACTATTCCCAAGAGTCCAACCATGAAGATGTCTCAGAAAATACAATATATAGACAATTATAACCCCCTCCCATGCCTCTAGGGGTTGATCTCATCCTTCTAGGAGCTGTTTCAACCAATTCTAAACTAGGAACTAAAATCTAGGCAATCAAACAACTTGCCTCTATATGGTAGGAAACTGATTCATTCATTTAATTTTAACTTTTTAGTGAATGAATCCTTTAGAACAAGTAAATATGGGCCAAAATTACATCATAGTCATCAAATTACATCAAGATAGATCAATAATTACATCAAAAGTGAAACTAGTCAAAACTGGGCGAATTTCTGAGCTGAAGAGTGAAAATGGGGCTAAATTTCTCTATGCGCCGCGCCCAAAAACTCAATGCGCCGCGCCACTTTGAGCATGTTTTTGGGGCACTTCCTGAAGTCAAAATTGAGCTCATGATAGCTCGTTGGAAAGCCCTGGATGTCTGCTATCCAACCCAAGTAGAATTTTTCAATTTGGATGTCATTTTCCCCTCCAAAACTACAATCTCCCAAGACTGGTTCTTGCTGGTGCAAAAAGTGGCAGAAAGGCCATTTTTGGAGTGTTTTTGGCCCTTTAGGCAGCCCAGAATTTGATGAAATGCTTCGGCCATTCCTGAAAATACATAATATATCATGAAAAACCCAAAAATGAAAATTTTTCGTCCAGAAGATGTCCCAATCATAAGCGCGCGTCGGGTGGCGCGACGCGTCGGGCGAAAAAACCTGTTTTGCAACCAAAATTTTCAAAAATGACAAAATCTTCTCCAAATTTACCGAAATTTGGAGTGAAGGTCTCCCATCATGTCTCATGCTCAGCCAAGGAATATTCGGCAAATATTTGGAGTGGATCAGGGCTTTTTCGCCGTTTCAGTGTCCTCCTGGTGCATGCAGTTCAATGGCGGAATCACTGTCTTGCTCATATCCCTGCTCATATGATGAATTTGTCTCTGACATGATGCTGAAAACAAGGTGTTTGACAAATATGTACTGATATATGTATGGTGAAAACAATAATTTGGTGTATGCTTTAATTCCACATGTGCCACATATGAAATGAGGTGCTGTGAGAAATATCACAGTGGGAAAAAGGACTGTCAAGTGGGATTTAAGTATGAGGACAGTCACTGTTTGGGGGACTTAGGGATTTGGGGATTCATAAGTGAAAACAAGGATAAAGAGACAATCCTTGAATTCTTCGGAAATTAGGATTTCACCAATGATAGGAAGGGAGGGAAATCATGGCAGATGATAGGGTTTGAGGATTCAAAAACATTGGAACAAAGGGTAAAAGGGATATGGGACAGTGGAAATAGAAGAGGGACTGTGGTATAATATTGTGACAGTAATGAGAGAACAAATGAAATTGGGATGATATTTTAAGCACCAAACACCTCTTTGCAAACCCTAAAGAGCAGATTTAATATGGGTATAGGGTTTTACTCTTTCATTAACCAAACTCCAATGTCTTCGCTTCTAAACACACCACACATGAATAAAATCACTGAACAGGCCTTGTCAACTTACTTGGAGAAGAATTGAGCTGAAAAAAATTGAGTTTTTTTGAATCAGATATGATTTTGGCCTTTGGGGCTTTGTGCGCCGCGCCCCAACCCAACACGCCATGCAGGCTGGATGCGCCGCGCCAGTGTTAATTTACACTGGGAAAAATTGTTCTATGCGCCGCGCCATAAATAGTGCATTTTGCAGGAGGCTTTTGGAGGCCTTCCCGGTGTCCAAATTGGGTGCATGATAGCTCGTTGGAAATATATTTGAATCTAATTTCCAACCCAAGTGTAATTTTTCAATTTGGAGTTCATTTTCCTTGTCAGAAATCAAATCTCCCAAAACTTGTCAAAGTGAGCAGAATGAGGCTGCCTCAAGGTAGAGTGTTGTTGCAGTCAACTTTTGAAGGTCTTCCTCAACTCCAAATTGAGATCATGATAGCTCACTGGAAATATATTTGTGTCTAGTTATCATTTGACTCATCAAAAAAGTCATTTGGCCAACCACGCTAGGAGAAATCTTGATTTTCCCAAGGTCACTTCAGAGGTGCATCAATTCTCCCGAGGCGATTGTATTTTTGACATTTCTATAAAACCATGACACCTGTGTAAACAGTGAAGGAGGTTTTTATTAATTGGCCTATTTTGGACAAAAATGCCTCTCATTTTTCCCAAATTAATCTTTTATTGCTCAGAAACATCATTGGAGTAAAACTTATCCCGATATGTGGAACAATGGATTTGTCGAAATGAAGCGAAATGAAGGGGATAAGGGGCTTCTAAATTCTTGGGGAAATTTTGGGAAGTAGGGAGGGATTTTAGGAAGCAGGGGAAAGTGGAATCTCAGAGATTGAGTGAGGGGAAGGGGTCCAAAAGGGCAAAACACAGGCCTAGCCTAGAAAATTGCCAAGTTGTGGCAAGAAACTAGGGTTTGTGCAAAAATGAGGAATTTGGGGGATCTCAATGATGGGAAGTGTTTAATAAGGTATATTAAGGATAGGGGAAGGTGTGTGAACATCAGGATACATTTTTTTTCGATGATTTGACCATCCAAGAGAAATTACCTCCAAAACCCTAGGAGAGGGAAATGGACCTTACCTAGGCACAACTGAAGCATGAACAAGGTGTAAAATGACCCAATGGAACTTGACATGATGATGAAAACCCTCTGAATGATGGTACACTCGGCTGAATGGTGACATGGACCGACATTTGGACAACTTTGACAGGAGTAAAAGCAAACCCTAGACCTAATACCTAGTGACCAAATTTTGCTTGAAGACTCACTGAAATGACAAAATTTGACCTTGACATCTTAAAATCACTTTGTAAGAGCATGTTTGATCACTGGAGAAAGGCTACAAAGGCTGACACTAACAGGTTCAATAACCCTTCATCAAGGTAGACTCGAGCAGAAACACACACACACACACATATAGTTAGATATGGCTCATCTTAACGAGAAATGTCTTAATTCTATTGGTCGACACAGAGCAAAATGAAGCTTAATATTTTTTTTGCATTAGAAATCAAGAGAAGGAAAGAAAGGAAAAAAATTGATGCAGAGGGCTCGATAAAACACAAAATCCTAAGAATCAAGTTCCAGCAGAAGTATGGAAGAGTGAGAAGTTGAAAACATAGAAATAGTGGAGCGCAATTTAAGGTTTTTGGCTCTATATATCATGGACACATTCTGTCACCAAATATAATTAGTAAATATGTTCTCACACAGGTACTGTAAGCTATAAAATATCACAAGTAAATATATCATCTACACAGATACTTTTTGCTACTTCACAACATATGTAAAACCATAAATGAGAGTGAAACCAACAACTTCATTACACAATTTCAGAGGAGGATAAACATACATGAAATTATATACATAGGGAAAAACATATTGCACAGTACTCTGCTTTGAATTAACGGAATTGCTTCATTAATATTTGAAGATAGATTCCAAATCAGAAGTCATCCATGGCTAACATCTGTATAAGCATGAGCACCTCATGAACGAGCAAATTGAACCAAAATTGGAACCTCCTTATCTACAAACATAGCTCACAACTTGCGAAGGAAAAAATTCGGGCCTCCAGAATGCAGAATTTGGGAACCATTTCAATGATTTTTTTACCCCTGTTTATTGAGAGAAGGGGGATCCTAAACCAATTTTACAAAATATCTTCAAAATGTTCCAATTGTCTGAGCATGTGGGGATGATAATAAAATATTTGATTCTTTTCTTTAAAATGTAGAAATTACAGAAATTTGAGAATAAAAAAACATGAAAAACAGAATGATGGTCTCTTGCAAAATATCTCCATGGAAATTGATGTGATCTCCTCTGATTAGGCCATGTCTCTTCCATAGTGTCCTAGCCATTTTTCATGTCGCTTTATTCTTTTAATAACTTGAATTCCCTTCTCTAGAGTGATCATTGATCTAATATAGTGGTGATGGGAGGTGTCTTGTGTAGGTTCATGATTCAAAAAAATAGAAATATTTTGACCCATTCATCCATTTGTTACCTCTATGATGCCATATTGGAGCGTAAAACATCATAACCTCACTGCGAAACCAGATAATTATGTTGCCTTCGGCCCCTCTTGATTAAGCTCTTTTATCATTTATAGACCATGGGACCATTACCTGCGACCAAGGGTTCGGGGATGTGATATTGGTAATTTCCCTTCCTCATAACTTATTTTTAAAACAACCTTCCAAAAAAAATATATAATATCCCTTTAGCCCCTTTCCATTTAGCCCTTTTCATGTTTATCCCATGGGACCAGATGTTGTGACCTCAGGCTCAACTCTTGGGTGCTAAAGCCTTTAGGCTCCTTTTGGGGGTCCTATCTCCCTTGGTAATTATTGCTTTGAATTTGGTTATTTGGATGGTCATGACCAAGCGCTACCACATATTAGAGCCCCTCTTCATCATAATTTTTCCAAATTTTAATTTACACAAGATTTACGATATTTGAATCCTCGATATGGCCCATAGTGCTTAGGCACTAAATATTTTCTATGCCCTTAGTTCTCTAGAGTTACCATGACTGAGGCACCATATAATATCAAATACCTCTTCATCGGAAGTTTTCAAATTTATAATTAACCTTAGAGTTACGAAAAATCCCACTTTCGATGTTCATATCTCTCGGTGCTCAACCCTAGCTTTACACCCTTAATTCTTTTGATTCTTCATTACCAACTGCCACATGATTTCAGACCTTCTTCCATTGGATGTTCTCCAAATAATAATTAAATTAAATTTCCAATGGCCCTTCCCTCCAAAATGATTCATAACACTTGGATGTTTTACCTTGGTCCGAGCCCTTGGTTATTTTCGTGCTTTGTGACCAACTACCAGCATATATCAGAGCCCCTCTCATCGAAATATTTTTCAAACGAATCAAGACAAAGTTCTGATGGACACATCCTACGATATTTATACCTCTGATGTGACGGAATGGTGGCATCACCATATCCATGTGGTGCCTCCTGGACAATGACATGTGTCACCCTTATTTGTCCCTTTAGGCCCTCCAAAAAATTGAAACCTCCTTCGACGTGTCCTAGCCCCATCACGTCATTTTGAAGGAATCTACCATGTCAACTTGTCGGATCCATCAATATGATGCCATGTGTCCAGTTTTGAGGACAGATAAAGGGTCCCTAGGGTCCTTAGTTTTGTGTTGGTTTCATTTGTACTTTCGTGACCAAGTTCTAGTCTGTATAGGAATCCCTCTTCATTAGAACTTTTCCCAAAGAGTTTTGATGATTTCAACCTCTGATATTCCTTCTTAGAACTTAGGTGCTTCATCCAACTCTGCGCCCAGGGTCCCTTTGGTTTTCCATGACCGACTCTAATGTGCCTTCCTGCCAACTTTCCTGATATCGGGCTCTGATGTGATCGGGTCCCAAAATTTCGGCATCCCTTTGGATTTTGGCTTTCCTCTTGGCTTTGAAACTTACACTTTTGATTTTGGCCTCCTCCTCATGGTTTCGACCTCTGATGTTTTCTTTCCTCTTTCACCTTTTTTTACTTCATCTCCCCTTCTTGGCCACCATTTGACATCATTTGACACAATTGCAAAAAGGTGTAGTATGTGACAACATCGTCTCCAATTTGGGACAGTTCCTTGCTAGCAAGGTGTTGAGAACCTGCATATTAGTGCCTTTTATTCATTGGGTGTGGACTCATTTTATTCAAGCACATAAAAAGAAAAAACAATAACATTAAAGACTTAAAACATTACTGGTAGATAAAATGGCTAACCGGTATGTACAGTGAGTGAAAATGGACCTCTTTAATATTGGAATTAAATCTTGAGAAATTTCCCATTCACAGGTAGCTCAAGCACTTCACCATTCAATTTTTCCAAGAAAAAAGTATTGTTTCCCTTTGCCTCATCAATCTTGAAAGATTCGAACCATAGAGAGTCAAAATTTCCATGTTTTCCCTTGTATTTCCTTCTAACATCCCACCTAAGCACTAAATCTCTTGGTTGTAGAAGTTTTTCTTTGGCCTTTTTGTTAAACAACACCTTAATTTTTTTCTAATACTAAATCGGGTTATGGCTCACCTCTCCCTTATTTTCTTGAAGTCCTACCAGTTGATTGATCCTATTGGTTATATAATTTGGCTCTTCATCAATATCTTGTTGAATTTTGGCCACTGGTATCGCTATTTTTACAAGGAAAATTCCAGATTTCCCATATACTAACTCAAAAGGAGATTTCCCAGTTGACCTCTTGGTGGTCACTATGTTGGCCCATAAAGAAAACTTCAGTTCTGAGTCCTAGTTTTTATGATTTTCTGATATGGTATTTTTCAGGATCCTCACAAGATTTTTGTTTGAAGACTCAGCCAATCCATTTCCCTGTGGGTAGTAGTTAGCGGAGTGTCCCACAATGATATTATACTTCTAGAAGAAATTCAGAAACTTGGCAGATTTGAAAACTTAGGCATTATCATCGATAATATTCCTTGGGAAACCAAATTTGGCCAGGATATTCTCTTCCAGAAATTTAACTACCACTATCTCAATTGCATTTCGAGCTGGGATAGCCTCCACCCACTTAGTGAGGTAGTATGTGGCTGTAATAATCCATTTATGTTTGTTGCTAGAGGGAGGGTGTATTTCCCCAATGAAATCTAACCCCCACTTTCTGAAAGGTTCTTCAACAAAAACAAGGATTAAAGGAAGTGGTGCCAATTTCTGTTTCTTAGCAAACATTTGGCACTTCTCATAGGCTCGAACATATGCATGTACCTCACCAAAAAACTTGGGCCAATAGAAACATGCTTTGATAATTTTATGGGTTGTATCTATCCAAATATAATCCTCCCCCCGCCCCCCACCACACACACAATTATGGAACTACTCCATCGCTTTATGGATATCTTCTTCAACTAGCCATAAAAGAAAAATCCCCATTGGGTCTTTCCAATACAGTTGGCCACTTGAAATGACAAACTTCTAGGCTTGTAGACTCAATGCCATGTATTTAACTTTATCAAAAATGATTGGACAACTCCGAAAAATTAAATAGTGGAGTATATGTTTATACCAGTGAGACACGAGGTACTTCATTTCCATTTTTTTTGTTGTGGTTTTGACCTTATTTTTCTCCTCTCCTTTTCGACTTTCTCCTTCCTCTGTCAGCAAAATTATACCCAAGGCTTGGAAGTTTGATTCAGATAACATTTTAGCTAATCCATGCCCCTTGATCAACTTCGTGGGTTTGATATCCATGTCATATTCTTGGATTTTAGAAATCCATTGACCTCTTTTCCCATCACTATCCCCTTGAACCATAATATTGTTTATTGCATTTGTAGGAGCATAAGCTATTTTGCTTTACTGTAGAACATAAATTATGAAAGTATTTAGGGCTTTGGCCGAGGCATATGCCTGCTTCTCCAAAATTTTATATTTGAGCTCAACATCTTGTAGTACCTAGTTGATCCAAGTGGATTAAACAGGTACAAGTACAAGTGGCTCAACATAGAGGGCTCAAAAATCAAATTTTTCTAAAGTCTCTCTAACCAGGTTCATGTTGTAGATCTCGTCTTTCTGATTCCAATGGCGCAGATGGCACTCAATTCTGAGTCTGTATGAAGAAGTTAGGAGCGGTCAAAGTTTTGGGTTGACTTGGTGACTAGGCAGCCTTAAGGAAGGCGCAAATTCAAATTTTTCCGACCACTGAATTCCGGCCACCTGATTCCAGAAAGCTTAAGCTAGATTTCAGGAAAATTTGTGGCCTCCTTAAAATGACTCCTACGGTCAAAAATCTGAATTTCCAAAAATGTAGAGTTTGTTTTATATGAACAAAAATTATTAAAAAAAAGGGGTGGTGGGTCACCACCCCACCACCCCACCCTCACGTATGCTTTCAAAAAAAAAAAAAATGAAATATTGTTAAGGCCCAATGTGCCGTGACCCCCGCGGGCCCCAACCAACCCACAACCCATACATATATAATATATATCATGTTCATAGTTAGTCATTATTCGACGAATTTAAAGGGGAGCCAGACTGCAATGCGGAGCGAACGCCCCCAACCCCCGGTCACTTGACATTTAAAATGTATGTGGTTTGTTTAAAAAAACATTGTTTTGGTTAATACGCCGAGAACGGGAGGGGCGGGATTTGATCCCCCGACCCCTCCTCAACCAATTGCAATTTTTACCACTAGGCCAATGGCCTTATGTTGGTAGTTCCGCCCACCTACATATATATAAACCCATCATTTGTCGAGTGCACTAGGCCATGGCAGAGCAGGAGCGGGCATGGAATTCAAGGTTAATTATTTTTTTTATTGCAAGTCATGCGGAACCATGAGACAGAAAAGAGGCAAGTGGAACCTTGATTGAGGCCAACTTTCAGGAGGGCGAAATTTTGACTTTGTCCAAATGGGACAAATTTTATGTCATTTTTGCACTACTTGACGCCATGAGTCTGATGGCGTGCTCATTTTATTCATATGAGTTTTCAATTTTTCAGCCACTTTTGGAAGTGGGTTATGCAGGTGTCAGATTTCCACAAGTGAGCAGTCGTTTTCACATTTTTCGATGCCACACGATTCATGGTGTTTTCAGATTCAGCCGCAGAGCAGCTCAACGTTCAACAAATGGAAGCATGAGGTATATGATGTGGATTCCATGCACTTCTTCATTTATTTCTCTTTGAGATGCATTATGTCTTGCAGATCCCGGTTGATACATGAGTCATGGGATCTTGCCTTGTGTTGTTATTGATGTATTTTCAGCTATGGATTTGTGTCATGTATGAGATCCCTTTTATGCCACATTGGCGGGATGATCATTTTCATATTTGTATTTTTGAGATCCCTTGTTTTCCAGGATTGGCGGGATACTCTTATTTATTACATGTCAGCTATGGTCATACTGATAGGAGTCTTTCTTTATGTATGAGAGTTCCGAAGGGGAAAATCTCTTAAAGAAGTCAAGCCACTCCTGCGTGAGGGAAATTTTTCCTTGTATGTCATAGGAAAACACATTCATGTACATCTTCTTCTTACAGCACATAATGCAGCGGCCTACACCATCTTGACACCGAGGCCCGAAGATGTAATCCCTCCTGGACAAACTTCGTCATCAAATGACGTGTTCTTATGATTGTTGATCTTTTCATATTATGTTTCTCTTATTTACAGCATAAACTTATTCATTTATGTTCTTTAACGTCTTAATTAAATGCAATTCTAATTTATCAACCAAAGTAAAAGGTCTTGGTTAAGGGTATCAAGATTTTACCCTAGATCAAGTGGTATTAGAGCAGGTATTCTTACTAATTGGATTGCAGGTGTGAACATTGGACGTTCATTGAGTTGAGCCATGGAGAATGTCAATGACATGTATGAAACCATGCTCAGGGTGTCCGAGAAAGAGGACATATTGTACGAGGCTTATGAAAACCAAGCAACAGAGAACGAAGAATTGAAGACCCTCCTACACAAAGAGAAGGAGGACAAACATCAGTTTCAGCTTTAGTTGCAAGCCACAACAGAAGCATGGGAAGATTGGAAGCACAACAATGAAATTCTGCAAGCAGATCATGATGCCTTGAAGGTTTTCCTACATGAAGAGAAGGAGGAGAAGCAGCAGTTGCAGCTTCAGTTGCAAGCCACGAAAAAGGCCTGGGAAGATTTGAAACGCAACAACAAAACTCTTCAGAGAGATCATGATGCCTTAAAAGAATTCCTACAGAAAGAGAAGGAGGATACATAGCAGTTTCAGCTTCAGCCACAAGCCGTGTCAGAGGCATTGACGGAAGTGAAGCACAACGAGGGCTTACAAGAGCTTTCTTCATCTGTTTCGCAATCAACACCTAAGGTAAACAGTGTTTATTTTGCTTCAATTTCTTCACATGATATAATTTCAGTTGGAAGTGTGGATATACCCATCACAGGTACCCGCATGAGACTCCTCACCAAAATGGGGTATAGAGGAGGAGGACTTGGTATTCGTGGCCAAGGCATAATTGAACCATTGGAGGTTGTGCAACGACCTCGTTATGCAGGTTTAGGGTACACTGAAGAAGGATGTTCAAAGGACATCAAGGGAAAACAGATAATGATGGACTCTCCAAGGAAGAGGAATGATGGAGACACTTCACCATCGTTCCATGGCAGTGCATGTTGCAGTGAAGGAATTGAGGCGAGCTCCCATCATCATAATTGCACCAAAGACCACCCCAGAAGGTATACTAAGTCTCATTATTCCAGAGTGCATTTTAATTATAAGAATGTTGATAACCGCGGTTGTAAAATATGGCATCATAAAACTTGTTTATTTTTCGATTTAAATAACCATGTGATTTATGAGTGCCAAAAGAGGATGGCAGCACAAAGGAGGAGGAGGCATGAAAAGCCTTCTCCCCAACAGGAAAAGAAATCAGTTAAGTAGGTTTGGAGGAAAATAACTTTTGCACCCATTGCGACCGAAGTGGCCACCAAAGAGCCACATGCTAGAAACTTCATCCAGAGCAGCGCCTTAAATACAAAGCACCTGTGCATACACAAGTCGAAAGAGCTAATCGACAAGCAAGTTCGCCACAGAGAAATGATCCACTCACTTTAATAAGTGAGAAGTGGTTCTTCTAGATTGTTTTTTTCTAGATATTTTAAGCTTGTCATGGCCATGTTTGTAAATCATTTGTCGCATTTTTTATTATGAAAGTGATGATGTGTTTCCATCACTCGTTTAAGAAACCATGATATTTTTTCGGCCTTGTTTTATAAGTCATGTGTTGGATCTCTTTCATGTAAAAGTGATGATGTGTTGCCATCACTTCGAGATGCGATGATTATGTTTTGGTCATGTTCTATGAGTTTTATGATGCATTTCTTTCATGTAAAAGTGATGAGGAGTTTTGCCATCACTTTGAAATGCGACGATGAGGTCTGGTATTGTAATTTTGCTGAGGTATGATTTCCATTTTGCTGTAAGCTTGACCACCGAGTACATGTTATAAACTCATGGGAAGTATGGAAATTTGGGTCATTGTTGGTCACATTGAGCATGTAATATTCATTGCAGCTTCATGCAGGTGTTGGATTTGCATCTCGATTCCAAAGTAGGTGAGGTGAAGGAGTCTTCAAGGGATGTGCCTTTTCAAACATTTGCATTCCGCAATTGCAGATGATGGCTTTGCAACTTGATTCCAAAGTACGAGAGGTGAAGAAGTCTTCAAGGGATGTGCCTTTTCAGACATCGCATTACAGCAATTGTAGATGATGGCTTTGCATCTTGATTCTGAAGTACGAGAGGTGAAGGAATCTTCAAGGGATGTGCCTTTTCAGACATCGCATTGCAGCAGTGTACATGATGGCTTTGCATCTTGATTGTGAAGTACTCCAGGTGAAGGTGTCATGTGGGGATGTTCCTTTCAATGATAGTTGCAGACAGTTGAAGATAGGTAAAGCTTGATGCTTTTGGAGGACCAAAAGCTCCTCAGTGGGAAGGATTGATCCAGGTGGATTAAATAGGTACAAGTACAAGTGGCTCAGCATAGAGGGCTCAAAAATCAAAGTGTCTGAAAGTCTCTCGAACCAAGTTCATGTAGATATCATCTTTCTGATTCCAACGGCACAGATGACACTCAATTCCGAGTCCGTATGAAGAATTTAGGAGTGGTCAAAGTTTTGGGTTGACTTGGTGACTAGGCAGCCTTAAGGAAGGCGCAAATTCGAATTTTTTCGGCCGCTGGATTTCGGAAAGCTCAGGCCAGATTTAGGGCAAATTTGTGGCCTCCTTAAAATGACTCCTACGGTCAAAAATTTGAATTTCCAAAAATGTAGAGTTTGTTTTATATGAACAAAAATTATTTAAAAAAAGGGGGTGGTGGGTCACCACCTCCACCACCCCACCCTCACGTATGTTATTTCAAAAAAAAAAAAAATGAAATATTGTTAAGGCCCAATGGGCCGTGACCCCCGCGGGCCCCAACCAACCCACAACCCATACATATATAATGTATATATTGTATGTTGACACCGTTCGAACTGTCGGCAGAGATAAAGGGGCGGGCCGCCCAATGTGGGCTCGAGCCCCCCCCAATTGACATTTAAAATATATGTGGTTTTTTTTTTAAATTGTTTTGGTTAATACGCCAAGAACGGGAGGGGCAGGATTTGACCCCCCGACCCCTCCTCGACCAATTGCAATTTTTACCACTAGGACAACAACTTTATGTTGGTAGTTCCGCCCACCTACAGATATATAAAACCATCATTTTCCCAGTGCTCCAGGACATGGTAGAGTAGGAGCAGGCATGAAATTCGAGGTTAATTATTTTTTTATTGCAATTCATGTGAATCCATGAGCCAAAAAAGAGGCAGGCAGAACCTTGATTGAGGCCAACTTTCAGCAGGGCGAAATTTTGACTTTGTCCAAATGGGACAAATTTTATGTCATTTCTGCACTACTCGACGCCACGAGTCTGATGGCATGCTCAGTTTCTTCATTTGAGTTTTCAAATTTTCAGCCACTTTTTGAGGTGGGTTATGCAAGTGTCAGATTTCCACAAGTGAGCAGTCATTTTCACATTTTTCGACGCCACACGATTGATGGTGTTTTCAGATTCAGCCGCAGAGCAGCTCAGCCTTCAACAAATGGCAGCATGAGGTATATGATCTGGATTCCATGTACTTCTTCATTTATTTCTCTTTGAGATGCATTATGTCTTGCAGATCCTGGTTGATACATGAGTCGTGGGATCTTGCCTTGTGTTGTTATTGATGTATTTTCAGCTATGGATTTGTGTCATGTATGAGATCCCTTTTATGCCACATTGGCGAGATGCTCGTTTTCATATGTGTATTATTGAGATCCCTTCTTTGCTAGGATTGGTGGGATACTCTTATTTATTACATTTCAGCTATGGTCATACTGATAGGAGTATTTCTTTATGTATGAGAGTTCCAAAGTGGAACATATCTTAAAGAAGTCAAGCCACTCCTGCGTGAGGGAAAGTTTTCCTTTTATGTCATAGGAAAACACATCCATGTGCATCTTCTTGTTATAGCACATAATGCAGTGTGTTGGACATTGGATAAACCAACACTCCCCGTGTGTTTCGTGACATGGACTAACTGCCTCTTATGGATCCTTATCTCTGGCGATGCGATCGTTGACTAACACCTGCGGGTTTTGGTCTAACGACAATCGTGATTCCCAACAAATGGTATCATAGGGTAGGTCACGAGTTCAATACACACCTGGCTCGCGTTGGGGGGGAGATTGTTGGACATTGGATAAACCAACACTCCCCGTGTGTTTCGTGACATGGACTAACCGCCTCTCGTGGATCCTTATCTCTGGCGATGCGATCGTTGACTAACACCTGTGGGTTTTGGTCTAACGGCAATCATGATTCCCAACACAGTGGCCTACACCATCTTGACACCGAGGCTCGGATATGTAGTCCCTCCTGGACGAACTTCATCATCAAACGACATGTTCTTATGATTGTTGATATTGTCATATTATGTTCCTCTTATCTACAGCATAAACTTATTCATTTATGTTCTTTAATGTCTTAATTAAATGCAATTATAATTTATCATCCGAAGTAAAAGGTCTTGGTTAAGGGTATCAAGATTTTACCCTGGATCATTGGCTAAACAAATTTATTGGTTGCTCATGCCCTTCATTGTTTTTCTACAATAATACAATAGCCACTGTATGAGGAGAAGAAAAAGAAAAAATAAAAAAAAAAATTAGATAGTCAAGGCTGACTAATATAGGGGCTTATAAAAAATCCCTTTTGATCCCAGAGAATTATTCCCTGGCTTCTTTAATCCATTTTACCTCCCTATCCTTCTTCAACTTCTCTGTAATTTCTTCGACTATCTCAGTGTAATTGGGTATGAACCTCATTAAGAAATTTATCTTCCCAAAAATGCCTATATTTCTAGGCTTATTTCTCAATAAAGGTATGTTGTTGATGGATTCCACCCTCTTACGATAAATATTAACTCCCTCTTTTTCTATAATGTTTCCTAACAACTTTCCCTCACTTAGAGAACACTAAAACTTCTTAGGATTTAGGGACAAACCAAACTTTCTGCATTTCTCAAACACGCATTGCAAGCGTTCAATATTGTAATATTCCAAATTAGGAGAATAATATAGAACATAAAATTGGAAAATGTAATAAAATATCATTACATCAAAATGAGCATATCATAGAGCCATTTTATTATATGTTATAGTAGAAAATGAGAACAAGATCTTGAGGAAAGAGACACTCAAACTAGGCTAAAACAAGCCTCAAATGACCCAGTACATAAAACTCGAAATACTACTGCTATAAAAAATGCCAGAAGGCCATGACTACACAGTCCTATGGAGGATAACTGCAGGGTAAAACTAAAAATACATATAATTTCTGATATAATGCTTAAAAAATGATGGGATCTGAGAGCTAGGATTTCTATCACCATTTCGAGACAACCCAGAAGGGGTTTTCGAAAATAAACAAAAAGAAAGTTGCAGCCCTAGGGCTAAATAACACACTGCAACTAGGTGACTGATGGGAGGTGGCTGATTTGATATAAAAATGGCTGAAACCTCCCCCAATAGATCCTCTGGATGAAGGGTTGCTCCCCTCACTAGAAAACAAGCTCAAAAACTTGGGTACTTGACCCTCCACTGCAACTTCCCTGCAAAATAATGAAATTCGTGAAGGAGACTGCACTGCTAATGATGGTTGAAGCTTGGCCTAATGCCAGATAGTGGAATGAAGCTCAAAGGAACCTATCCTGAGTGGGCACTCAAAGTCCCCTGAGGATGAGGGTGGGATTTCCACTCGGAAACACCCTTGTGCTAAATAGCACAACAAACTCTGCTAAACAGCTGAAGCGTGCAGAAAGTCATAAAAGACCAAACATAAAAAATATTCAGAATTCCTTCTATGGCTTCCATCCCCTTGCTTATATGCTTTGTGAGCCTCCTCAACCTTGGTCCCACTCACTTTCATGGAGACTCCCTCCCACTATGACTGTGTTGTCCTCCAATAACTCTCCACTACCTCCATAAAATCATTGTTGATTTGGTCAACCTTGACTCCATCCACATGATTTAGCCCCCATTCACACCTAAGAGTGATATATTCAACTGATACAATGATCCAATTTCAAATTAGAAGTGGTTTTATTCCTACTAAAGAGATTTATGGGTCTCTCTACCCTCTTATTCATCTATCTTAATGACAAAAGAAAAAATTAATATTCCAACTAGCTGAAAGCTAATTAGGAATATTACAGTCCTCCCCTCCCAAATGTTTCTTGTCCTCAAGCACAAGCAAGGATGGATGTTGCAAAATCTCCTCTCCTTCCCCTGTGGCACCCTCATCTGATAAATTCCTCCACTAAATTAGATGTTCTTCAATCAACCTGCGTGTTAGCTGCCCCTCCCAAGTGTCCAAGTTAGCCCTTGGTGATAAAAAAAAATGGCTCACATCATAAATAAGTGGGAGATACATGGTGGAAACTACATGTTGTCTAATGGCCTCATTAAGGAATGGGACATGAAAAATGTTAGGGATATTACTCCCAATGAGAAGCCCCAACTCATATACTACTCCTCCAACAAGATGGATCGCTCTGTGTGGCCCATAGAAAAGCTTCTCAGCCACCTTCTTCTACCAAGTAGATGTTTTGTATGGCTGAAAATGGAGATAGACCCAATTTTCCACCCCATGTTGTCTCCTTTCCCATCCATGATCTATTTAGAACTCCTCCTGATCTTGGGTTGTGGAAATGTTGTCCTTAAGAGACCGGAATACATCCTAACTCTCTAGGATCCAATATTTGGTTCTAAGAACCTTTCTTGCCCCAACCATTCTAACAATAGTGACTAAAATATCATGACCATATGGAATCAAAAATAGAGATGCATTGATTTCCATATAAAATTCCGTATGGTGACAATAGTTCCCCAAGTGGAACCAGCGCAGTTCTTCTCCTTGCTTCCCCGTAACACATTGTGGTAAGTAGCTTCCCAACCACTTTATTTCTTCCTTTATATGCTCATCTACCTGGGGGTAGTAACTGATGTTTGGTGTCAACTCAGTACACCCCAAACAAGACAACACCTGCCCAAATCCCTCTAGGAAGTGGCCAACCCCATCACTAATTGTGGTCCTAAGAAGACCATGAAAGAGAGGATTTCCCTCATGTGGAGCAATGCGGTGTAAATGAATGGCAAAGGAATGTAAATACTTTATTATTTGATCAATAATTACAAAGACACAACCTTTACCATGTATTTTTGGCAAGCTCGTGATGAGGTGCATAGATGAGATCTCCCATCTCTCTCCCGGAAAAGTAAGTGGTTGTAACAACCTTGCAATATGGTTGTCTCCCTCCTCATTCTTCAGGAAAACTACAGATTTCCTGATATGTTGGAGCACATCCTCCTTGAGACCCTCCCGTGAGTATCTCCCCGTAATGGCGTGATATGTCCTGATGAAACCTTGGTGACCAGAAAAGGAGTGAATCATGTGTCGCATGTAGAACCTTCTCCTTGAGCTAAGAATATTTAGTCAAGAAGATCTGATCCTGGTAATAGATGACTCCATCCATCGCTCTATACCTCTCATCATTCACCCGCCCATCAAGCACTTCACATGTGAAGTGGTTCTTGGAATACTCTACCAATAGTTGGGATTCCCAATCTAGATCCATACTCAACAATGACATCGATGTTGGCCTTTGTGATAAGGCACCTGTCACCTAATTTCTCCCCTATTTGACATGCTTAATGCCAAATCCACATGCTAGGATACTTTTATCCCACTTTTGTTGCCTTCCTTGCCACTGCTTTTTCTCAAGAGAAGACTGAAGTTTATGGTGGTCAATCTTCACTTGGAAGCTATTGCTCCTCCAAAACTTCCTGATTTTGGTCAATGCATGCATGAGTTCCAACAACCCCTTACCATATATGGAAGACTCCTTCCTATGTGGAAGTATATTATGACTCTCAAAGGCTATGGAGTAGCCCTTTTGTACCAGAATTGTTCCATCATCCACTCCTGAAACATCACCTCTCAGCGCAAGAGGCTTGGTGAGAGTTGGTGATACCGATACTGAACAAATATCCATCTCCTCTTTGAGCCTATGAAAGGCCCTCTATGCTGTGCTAGACTCACCCAAGGCTCCCTTCTTAGCCAGATCTATGAATGGTGCAACTTGTTGTGATAAATATTTAACCAACTCCCAGTCCGGGAGCCTTCTTGGTGGAATGCCTCCAAATAATATAGCATCATGGTTTAGAGTAAATTTCATATTTGAGGGTACTAGTTTTTCCTTGCTTCCACTATGAAAATAAGGCTCCATATTATGTACGGAGGCTTCTTGAGGTGGATAGGTTTGCATGCCCCTGATCATCTAATGCTTACCACTCTTCTTATCTTTCCACTCCATCTGTAAAGCCTCCCAATCTGTGGTGACCTTCCCTAATGTAATCAACCACTACACACCTAATATCACATTGGTGTCAGGAATATGGACCACAAATAAGTGATCAGTTAAAGTGTATGTCCCCAAGGTTACAGACAATCTCGGGACATACTTCATACACTACATGGTTCTAGCTCCTGGAACCAAAACTGAGAATCCCTCAAAATCATCAGTGGGTATTTTTCTTCTTTGCACTAAATGAGCATCAATAAAATTGTGGGTAGCCCCACTGTCAATCAATATCGATACATGTTGCCCCTGAATTCTACCTCGGACTCTCAAAGTCAGATACTTAGGTACTCCCCGCAAAGATGCAAGGGCCCCTCCAATTGGAGAAAATGCCCCATTCCCACCTCCTAGTTGTGATGGATCCTCCCCTGCTATCACAACGCTATTGTCTCCCTCTGGCTCCTCTTCTTCCTCCTCCTCACTATCAGATAATATCTCAATATAGTGTGCATTTCTTGTAGTACATCAATGCCCTGGTGCCCATGGTTCTTGGCATGTGAAGCAAAGCTTCCTCCTCCTCAAGTCTCTTCGGACATCATCACTAAGAGGCCCCTTCTTCTGGTTCTCCTTTAGAGGAAGAACCTTCACATATTTCCCCTTGGACTAGAAAGTGTTCTTTTGCTGAAATGGAGCTCTTGCTCTTGGAAAAGCATCCTGTAAGTCCCTATCCCTCTCAATGAAATCTTGGAGCGTAGTTGGCCTAGTGGACTTAACCAACCCATGTAGAGGCTCTTCTAGCCCATCAATGAACATATAAACCCTCCTAGCTGAAGATAAATCTGGCACCATAACGGAAAATTTTAGAAATTCATAGATATAGGTCTCTGGATTACCTAACTACTTGAGATTGGCTAGCTCAACAAAAGGTGCCTCTGGGTCTCTTCGATCAAATATTTCTACTAACTTCTGGGTGAATTCTGCATATGCAGTCACATTGGCATGCCCCAATATAGAAATACCATGAAACCACCAATCATGTTCCTCACCTTCAAGGTGAAGCGCTGTTATTTTAATGGCTTCAATCTTCGGTAATTGGTTCAACTGAAAATATATTTCTAGTTTCTCCACCCAAGACTTAGTTGTGCACTTGGATGACCCATCAAAAGCAGGCAGAAAAAACCTACCCATAGTACGTTGCAGATCATTGTTCTGCATATACCCTCCACTCCTACTTTTATTCTGGGGTCTCCTGTTGTCCTTGATCTAACATAACTCTTGAAAGTTCTTATTACCTTTTAATCTCTGAGATTGAGACTCATATTCTAGAAAATAATATTCAAGAGTATCTTGTTCTTGGGGTCCTCCACCTCCATTTCCTACTGTTATGAATGTAGGCATAGTGGAGCATTGGAAAAATTGTTTCATTGTTGGTTGCTTACACCAGTGATGTGAAGTGTTGGAGCTTTCTCCATGTAGAAACCTTATTGGGGTATCTTTATGTCTTTCCATCCTCATCTCCTTGATTTATCTGGCAATATCCTGCATAGTTTGGAGAAGAAGCTTTGGAAAAATCCTTTTCATCCATTTCTCCTGATATTGGAGTCTTTCCTTTGTCTTCTTCATTGCTTGTATAATCAAACCTTCTTCTTCTATTGATGTACCACTTATCCCTTTCTGTGAGAGGCTCTTCTTCTTCTTATGACATAGATGTGATGTCTCACATGCTGAGCCAAGATTATGCTCTAATACCATTGTAATATTCCAAATTAGGAGAATATAGAACATAAAACTGGAAAATGTAGTAAAATATCATTACATCAACATGAACAGATCATAGAGCCATTTTATTAGATGTTATAGCAGAAAATGAGTACAAGATCTTGAGGAAAGAGATACTCAATCTAGGCTAAAACAAGCCTCAAATGACCCACTACATAAAACATGAAATATTGTTGCTATACAAAATTCCAGAAGGCCATGACTGTGTATTCCTATGGAGGATAACTGCAGGGTAAAACTAAAAATACATAGAACTTCTGATATAAATCTTAGAAAATTCTGGGATCAGAGATCTAGGCTTTCTAGCACCATTCCAAGACAACCCAGAAGGGGTTTCCGGAAATACAAAAATTTGCATCCCTAGGGTTGAATAACGCACTGCAACTGGGTGACTACTGGGAGGTGGCTGATATGATATAAAAATGGCTGAAACCTCCCCCAATAGATCCTTCGGATGAAGGGTTTCTCCCCTCACTGGAAAACAAGCTCAAAAACTTGGGTACTTGACCCTCCACTGCAACTGCCCTACGAAATAATGCAATTCCTAAAGGAGACTGTGATGTTGATGATGGATGAAGCTTGGCCTGATGTCTAATAGTGGAATGAAGCTCAAAGGAATGTCTCTTGAGAGGGCACTTGAAATCCCTCGAGGATGAGGGTGTGATTTCCGCTCGGAAACACCCTTGTGCTAAACAGCACAGCAGACTTCGCTAAACAATTGAAGCGTGCAGAAAGTCATAAAATACCAAACATAAACAATATTCAGAATGCCTTCTATGGCTTCCATCCCCTTCCTTATATGCTTTGTGAGCCTCCTCCCCCTTGTTCCCACTCATTAAAGATGCTACTCTCATGTAAACTCCCTCCCACTATAATTGTGGTGTCCTCCAATAACTCTCCACTACTTCCATAACAACGTTGTTGATCTGGTCAACCTTGACCCCATCCTCATGCGTTAGCCCCCATTCACACCCAAGAGTGCTTTATTCAACTGATACAATGATTCACTTTCACATTAGAAGTAGGTTTATTCCTACTAAAGATATTTATGGGTCTCTCTACCCTCTTATTCATCTATCTTAAAGACACAAGCAAAAATTAATATTCCAACTAGCTGAAAGTTAACTAGGAATATTAAAAATATGTTCCTCATATGTATTTTAGAACATTGTTATGTAATCCAGGTAAACAACTACAAATTTGTCCTACTCTCCCATAAATGTTATATCCATATCTCTATATAAAGTGGCATACCTGTGTTTATGAGGTCAAAAGGAATTCTGGCATACATAAACGTTCCCCAAGGCGTAGTAAATGAAGTTTTCTTTTGATCTTTAGGATGCAAATCTATTTGATTGTACCCATAAAAACCATCCATCATGAACGAACGAGAAAATCCCACCACTTTTTTCATAATGTGGTCCATTTTAGGTAGGGGGTAATTATATTTTAGTGAGGCCCTATTCAGATTCCCGAAGTCAATGCACAACCATATTTCCCTACTCTTCTTTCTAACTGGAACTAGATTTTCCACCCAATATTAATACCTCAATGTAGCAATGATTTTGGCCTGGAGAAACTTCCTCACCTATTTTTCAATTGATGGAAGTAACAGAGGGTTAATTTTCCTAAGCTTTTGTTTGTATGGTTTGGACCCACTCTTCAAAGGCATTTTATGTTGGATGACATTAGTATCAAATTGTTTTAGATCCTTATAAGACCAAGAAAATATATCCATATAATTTTTGAAAAGGCCCAAATACCTTTTCTTAAACTTATAAGGAACTTCCTTTTCCAACTTGATTATTCGAGGATCATGATCTAAACCAATGTTGAAATCTTCTACCTAGTCTTCAAGTTCTTTCTTATTTGGCTTGGAAGCCACATCATTGGGTTAAAAAATCTTCCCAAGGAAACCAAACCTCTCGGGATAATATTTCCTTTCAATTGTGAAATATACGGTGCATGTAATGGCTCCTTCCCACTTGGGTTTTTGTTCATCTATCACTTTCTCTTCCTCCTAGTGGGTCTCTGAGCTATAGAGTTCTCCAACCACCTCCATGAAGTTTTTTATATGTTCCTCATATTCAAAATCCTTCCAATGCTTAAACTTTTCTGGTATTGAGGGTATATATCTGACTTCAACTTCATATCCGAGCAATGGGTTTTGAGGAGGCTTGAAATTACTAGCAGCTACAACTAAATAATCAGTTATCCAATTTCCATCTTTAGGAAAAACCTGAATGTTAAAGGCTAAGAAAAATTTCTCAATCAGATCCCATACCTCATTTTGGTAAGCATTTAGTCTTGGATGTTTGGTTTGGCATTGACTTCTAATTTTTTTCACCACCAACTTTGAATCTACAAACACTGCCAAGCACCCAATATTTATATTTCTGGTAGCTTGCAGGCCCAACATCAAAGCTTCATATTCAACATTATTATTTTTGGCTTAAAATTCCACTTGAAAGAGAGAGGTATCAAGATGCCTTCTGGGGATACCAACAACAAACCTACCCCGTTACCCTCCCTAGAATAGGCACCATCAAAGTATATCCTCCATACTTTATCACACTCCAATGTCGACATATTTAGTTGGGTTGAACATTCCACCTATGTCTCTTCCATGACTTGATAATCTTCCTCTAACAACAAATAAGAGAAATCCTTCTCTTTTCCATACATTGGTGCATTCTTTGAACAATCGACCCTTGTAATTGTCTTCACAAATCTTGATTCCCTATATAATTTGCGCTCTTCCCCACCAAAAATAGGAATGGTAGTGTATGTTAAATCCATTTTAATGGAACCTCCAATTTTTTTTCCTCGTGATCTGGACAAGAGCATACCAAACTTCATAGGAATATCGGCCACTACAATATCCATTAAGACGCTTTTTGCAGGGATCTGGGCCAAATTAACAACCATATCTTTAATTAACCCTAGGAATTTCACTCTCTTAGAATCAAAAGAATATAGGTATTTATACAGTTTTGTTATCTGCAATCCCAATTTATCCATGACGTACAAAGGCATAATATTATGAGAATCCCCTAAGTCCAGTATACAATTATGTAATAGTAGGTTGTGAATTACCAAAGTGACATAAAATGGAGGCATGGAAGGGTCTTGTTCTTCAACATGTGGTCCAAAAATAACCATGGGCCTTTATTCTTATAGGATTAGACTATCTTGAAAGGGACACATGAACTGAGATATTTGAGCTTTGTAGTTTGGTTGTTTCAACAATTCAGTCAAGGTAACAAAGATTTTGACATTTTCCAGCTCTTTTTGAAGATTAAAAACATAAGGGTTCCTATCATCTGTAAAAACATCTTCAAGCTCTTTTTCTTTATCGCAAAATGGTTTGGATGGTGAAAGAATATACTCTATTGTGGGAGCCTTAGGCTTGTGGGAAATTAGATTAGAGGACTTTTTCTTTTTAGGCAGGGTTTGGTCTAGAGGCTACTTTCCTTTCTCTATTGATTTGGGAGTATTTGTGGGTGAGGACTCCTCATTTTGATCCTACATTCTATATATCTTCCTTGATATCTAAGATCATGTCTCTTGTGTAGCTAAGCCTGCATGAAGTCAACAAAATATATGCAATATTTTTCTATGTCATTATCATCTAGTGAGGCCTCCCAATAATCCTCTTCTCCTTCATGGGCTTCTATTTCATCTTCTCCTTCTGAAAGAGAAGAAAATTTATTTTCTTGTACTCCTATTGTTTCTTCAACATTTTCCTCTAGATCATATTCCAAACGCAATGGGGGTTGAATATGATCATGTTTTTCCTTTCTCTCCCTTTGAAAGAGTTCTAAATGAGGTATTCTATACTAAGGATTGAAAACGTGGTTAGGAGCTGGTTGGTTTTTCCGTGGAGGGTTTTTTTTCTCTAACTCCAGTTTCACCAACTTGTTAGACAATTTTCTTATTAATTTATTCATTTCCTAAAGTTTCTACTCTAGAGTTTCCTTTCCCTGATTTGAGGAACTATCTTCCTCTTTTCCCCTGCTGCTATCTCCATGATTAGTCCTCCCTCTCCATTTCCCAGCAAAGGTGAAATTTTCCTCAACTTCTAAATCATATGTTTGAATCTAGTCTAAGGAGGGGTATTTCCTTTCTCTCAGAGTGAAACTAAACTCTAGTTTAAAAGCCCTGGCAAAAACCACTTTAGCAGTAGCCTATGGAGGTTTAATTTCAACAGGGTGGCTATTGTACAATTTGTTAAAGCTCTTTATGAATTCTGAAACATATTCATTATGCCTTTTATTTATTGCATTAAATTCAGTAAGGATAGAGCCATATTCCATTTTCTCCCCCCATTTCTACATGAAATCATTCTCCATCTCTTCCCAAGTATTAATTGATGAATTTGGTAGAGCTTTGAACCATTTCTTGGCCTCCCCATCTAAGGAATGAAAAAAGAGTCTCATTATTACATTTGTATGCTCTACATTTTGATTATCAACAAATAGAAAAGAAGCATATATACGTTTATGAGCTAATATATCATCCTCTCCTGCAAATATTTTCATGAGCTTGAGGTAGTCTTGTGGCATAACATTCAGGGGTTGAGGCAAGTTAAGAGGATAATATCTATTCAAGATAAATATCGTGACAACCATATTTAATAAAGGAGGTGGTGCTATATTTATTACAAGTCCTTGCTTAAGGGATATCTGAGTTGAGAAGATATTCACACTCGGAGTGGGACTATTTATAAGTATATATTTAACCTCTTCAGTTTCAAGGGAGGGATGAAATGAGGAAGAGAGTGAATTGACGAAGGCTTCTTCACTTTTAATTCTTGAAGGAAATGAGCCAAAGAATGTAAAATTTTCTTGATGGTATTCCAAGACTTTAGAGGGAAACTCTAAGAATTTTATCACAAACGTTTGGGAGGTAGATGATGATATTTCTAGAAAATAAGTCATTGGAATTGGGGTGACAGAAGTTCTTTCCTTCCAGATCCTCCTAGATATGATTATCTCGGGATTTAATATTGGAGGAGTTTCTTGTTGGCTTGTATTAGAGAGAATATGAGGTCTTCGTAAATCCAGGATGCTTCAAATGAAATTGAAAGGAGTGGAGTCACTAAGGTGAGATATCTTCAACCCAAACCTCCCTTGCTCACCCAAAAGAGGGAATGTAAAAATTTGTCATACCCAGGGAAAAATATTTGATTCGTTCCTCGGAAATGGCACCAGAAGATGTTGTACTTTTTTTTTCCTGTATCCCTTTTCAAGATTCTTCAAAATATGTATAAGCCTCCTAGACACAACCCCCGGGTTGACGGAAAGGGTTAGTGCCTAGGGAATCCTAGAGGAGTACTTTTGAGGATTCACTGAGGTTTTCTGCTACACTCCATATGTCACTTAATTGGAAATAAAATGATTCGAGGCTTGGTTCAATAATCCTTCATCAAGGTATACTAGAGAAGACACACATACACATATATATAGGTAGATATGGCTCATCTTAAGGAGAAATGTCCTAATTCTGGTGGCTGAAACACAACAAAATGCAACTTAATATCATCATTGTAGTGGAAATGAAGAGAAGGAAAGAAAGGAAAGAATTAGATGCAGAGGGATGGATAAAACACAGAATACTAACCATCAAGTTATAGCAGAATTATGGAAGAGTGAGAAGGTGAAAACACAGAAATAGTGGAGCACAATTTAAGGTTTCTGGCTCTATATCTCATGGGCACATTTTGTCACCAAATAGAATTAGTAAATTTGTGCTCGCGTAGGTAATGTAGGATATAAAATAACACAAGTAAATATTTCATTTACATAGGTATTATTTGCTACTTCACAACATATGTAAAACCATAAATAAGAGTGAAACTAGTGGCTTCATTACACAATTTCTGAGGAGGATATAAATACATGAAATGATATACATATGGGAAAACATAATGTACATTACTCCGCTTGGAATCAACATAATTGCTTCATTAATATTTTAATATAGAGTCCAAATCACAATCCCACCATAGCTAACATTTGTATAAGCATGAGAACCTCATGAAAAAGAAAATTGAACCAAAAGTAGAACCTCCTTCTCTGCAAATAGGGCTCAGAACTTGCGAAGGCAAAATTTCGAGCCTCCAGAATGCAGAATTTGGTAACCATTTCAATGAGTTTCTTCCCCCTATTTATTGAGAGAGGGGGGGATTCAACCACTGTTACAAAATATCTTCATAATTATCTGGCTATCTTATCGACTAGTTGTCTTAACATGCAGGGATTATCACAAAATATTTTATTCTTTTCTTTAAAATGCATAAATTACAGAAATATGAGGACATAAAAAAACATGAAAAATAGAATGATGGTCGCTTTAAAAATATCTCCATTTCAATTGATGTGATCACCTTTGATTAGGTCACGTCTCTACCATGGTGTCCCAACCATTTTTCATGTCGCTTTCTTCTTTTAATAGCTTGAATTACCTTCTTTGGAGTTATCGATGATCTGATATAGTGGCGTTGGGAGGTGTCTTATACATGTGCATGATTGAAAAAAAAAAAAGACAAGTGTTGACCCATTCATCCATTTTTTACCTCGATGATTCCATAACAGAACACAAAACATCGTAACCTCATTGTGAAACCAAATAATTTTACTGCCTTCGGCCCCTCTTGTTTAAGCTCTTTTATCATTTATAGACCATGGGACCATAACTTGTGACCAAGGGTTCGGTGGTGTGATATCGGTACTTCCCCTTCCTTGTAACTTCTATTTAAAACAACCTTCTGAAACAAAAAGTTCTGATATCCCTTCAACCCCTTTTCCATTTGGCCCTTTTCCTGTTTATCCCATGGGACCAGGTGACATGACCATAGGCTCAGCGCTTCGGTGCTAAAGCCTTTGGGCTCCTATCAGGGGGCCTATCTCCCTTTTTAATTTGTGCTTCACCTTTGGTTCTTTGGATGGTCATGACCAAGCGCCACAACATATCAAGGCCCCTCTTCATCATAACTTTTCCAAATTTGAATTTACACGCGAGTTACGATATTCGCATGCCCAATATGGCCCATAGTGCTTAGGCACTAAATATTCCTTATGCCCTTGTTTCTATGGAATTCCTGTCACCGAGTTCCATATAATATCGAAGACCTATTCATCGGATTTTTTAAATTGAGAATTAACCTTGGACTTACAAAAACGCCCACTTCTGATGGGTTCATAGCTCTCGGTGCCTGGCCCCCATCTCTACGCCCTTGATTCTTTTGAGTCTTTGTGACCAACTGCCACATGATTTTAAAGTTCCTTCCAATGAAGGTTCTCCCAATAATAATTAAATTAAATTTCCAGTTGACCTTCCCTATGAAATTATTTATAACACTTGGTTGCTTGGCCTTGGTCTGATCCCTTGGTTCTTTTAGGTATTTTTGACCAAATTCCAGCATATATCACAGCCCCTATCATCGGAATATTTTTCAAATGAATCAAGACAAAGTAATAATGGCCACATCCTCTAATATTTAGACCTCTGATGTGACTTCATGATGGCATCACCACATCCACGTGGCACCTCCTGGATAGTGACACATGTCACGCTGATTTTTCCCTTTAGGCCCTCCAAAACATAGAGATATTCTGCCACATTTCCTTTCACCATCACATCATGCTAACATAATCTGCCATGTCATCTTTTCAGAGCCAATAATCTGTTGCCATTTGTCCAGTTTTGAGGAGAGTGAAAGACTCCCTAAGGTCCTTTGTTTTGAGCTAGTTTCCTTTGTACTTTCATGACCAAGCGCCAATTTGTATCAAAAAATTTCCCAAAGAGTTCTGATTCTTTCAACCTTTGATATTCCTTCTTAGTATTTAGGTGCTCTGGCTAGCTCTATGCCCTAGGTCCCTTTAGTTTTTCATGACCGACTCTGATGTGCCTTCTTGACAACTTTCCCAATATAGGGCTCTGATGTGATCGAGTCCCAAAATTTCGGCCTCCCTTTGGATTTCGACTTTCCTCTTGGCTTTGGAACTTAGGCTTTTGATTTTTTCCTCCTCCTTGTGGTTTCGTCCTCTAATATTTATTTTCGTCTTTGGCCTTTTTTCACTTTGAATCCCATTTTTGGCCACCATTTTACATCATTTGACATAATTGCAAAAAGGTGTAGTATGTGACAACAAGAGACTTTGTGGTAACCATTTTATTCTTCAACCGACGTAGTATATTCTAGCGATGTAAGGTAGTTAGACAGAGACTAGGGTGGTATATTTGGTAGGAGATGGGGTGATGGACAGTTGGGGTTGGCACGAGTGAGGAAATCTTGGCTAGATAAGCTAGCAAGTTGAGCTGGCAGAAGACTCCCTGATCAAGATCTTGAAGAATTATGCTATAAAATAGATGGTTCTGGTTGATCAATGATTCCAAATTTTTTTCCTAATTTTATTCTAGATTCTCATTTTTTTTTATGTTGTATCCAAGAACTTGTTTCTAACATAATTTGTTCTATTTTTTATATTCGGGTTTTAATCATGAATGTTATGTTGAGGCTCTAATATGATGTCGTGTATAAACATTGTATGGATATAAATTTTATGGCATTGGCCAGAGGTATAAACTGAATGTTTTCTTCTCAAGTTCAATTGTCGAACTCTTGAATTTATGTATAAATCTTTGTTACTGATTAATATGCCCATAAGAGCTACTAAGGATTTTTGGATTTAGATATGTATTGTTAATGTGTGATGTTGTGTTTAATGGTGAATGTCATGGATGGAATTTGTTTCTGGATAAGATTTTATGTTTTTGTAGCTACTTTAGTTGTTCTATGTAATTGTGCCAATGTATAAAGAATGAACCCAATTTTTATTGTTCCCTATAAAAGTTATATTGTGCCTATATGTTAAAGGGTTGTCAAAGAATGTGTTTATCATATAAATTGTGAGATATGTGTAACTGATATGAGACAATTATTATTTAAATATTGAAATGTGAACAATAAAATCCGAGAATATATGTGTTTAAACCTTTGGATTATTTGTGACATTAAAAAAAACTATTATAACTTAGGTTGGGTCATGGTGAACTAGAACTTCCTCTTATGCCCCTATCTCCCTGCATAACCTACACAATTTCTGCAATCCCATTTCATACCTTGGGTGAGACCTTGTCTACTTTCAAACTTTGATAATGACATTATCCATAGGGTTTTGTTGGAAAAATCCTAAACCTTGGGTATTTTGCCCTGCGAAGTGCCAACAAGGTTACAAACCAACCTCATAGCTCAAAACAATAAAATAATTCAATATATTCCCAAACATGTGGTTCTATATCCTTTAAAATCATGTCATCATCTCCATTTTGAGCAATAAATTCCATTAGAAGGTGTGTGTAATATTCCAAAAATTTAGCCTTCATCTAAATGGAATATTATAGTTTGTTCTATCACTAGGTCGATGAATAAGTGGGTAGGGAGGCCCATAAATCTCCTTAGCAGCAATAAAAACACTTTAAGTGTGAAAGGCGACCTTCTAAGCAGCTAAACAAAGCACCTTTGAGTGTGAACAGGGGTTGGATCATGTTGATTCAGTCAACTTTGACCAAGTCAACAGCGCTGTTATGGAGGAGTGGATATTAAATGAGGAATAACGCAGTTTTGGAGGGAGATTGAATTCAAGAAGGAAATGACCTAATTGAGTGGGGCCAAGGGTAAGGAAGCTCATAATCTATATAAGGAAGGGGATGGCAGCCATATGGGGATATGTTTTGGATTATTATTTTGTATGTGGTATGTTTAAACTCCTTGCATTCTTCAGCTGTTTAGTTGAGATTTTTGTGTTGTTTAGCGCCGGGTGTTCCCGAGCGAGAATCCCACCTCTTTCCTTGAGAGGCCTCTTGGAAGAGCATTACATTCATTTCCACATTCAGGTTTTTAGGCCAAGCTACAACTTTCTTCATCAGCACAGTTTCTGCAGGATATTGTGCTGTGTTGCAGAAGGAAGTAGTGGAGGATTAGATCGGGTGTCTTCAGAGCTAGTTTTTTAGTGGAGAAAGGTTTCCATCCATTGGGAGGCCTGTTAAGAAGCCCCTTGGGCTTATTTGACACATTTGGCACTAGACCAAGGAGTATTTATCCCCTACAGCGCAATTCCAGTACATATCTGCGTTATTTTTGTGAGGAGTTGCAGGGGTCGCTTTGAGGGGTGATTTCTTCAGTGGAGGAGCCATTCTTTCATCTGGAGGATCTATTGGAGAAGATTTGTACTTCTCTACATCAGTGTCAACCATATCTTCTCATTTCATTTGTTGCAGCATATCTTCAGTCCTAGGGCTGCAACTTACATTGGCACATTGTGTGCATTTTCTGGAAAACCCTCTTGGGTTGTCTTGGAAGGTTGATCTAGTGCCCGGATCTGTATGTTTAGATTCTATTGGGGCCTATATCAGTATTTTTACATCATTGTATTATTTCTAGCTATAGTTATGCATAATATGACTGCACTGTAGCAGCTCTCCGGCATTTTGTATTGCAGCAACATCTCACTTTTGAGAGTGTTTATGTATTGGATGCTTGTGTGATCACATTCTATGATTTGTGCCTCAATGTTTTGTACTTATTTGCTACATATATGATCAATAACATGACTTTATATTGGTCTCATTATTTCATGTGTTAAATACTTGTTTTTGCTTTCATTTTATGATCTATATTGCTGCATTCTCCATTTGGGAATATTACAGTGGTATCAGAGCATAATCTTGGCTCAGCATGTGAATTCACCCAATATGTCACCATAAGGAGAAGCTTCTCACCAAAAAGAGGAGATGTACAGAAAAAAAAAAAAAAAAAAAAAAAAACATGAATCCATTATTTGGAGGGAGACAGGAAGAGGAGCTCTCAAAGCTTCTTTCTCAAACTATGCAGAGCATCAAGGGAGATATCAAGAAGATCAGAAGGGAGATGTGTAGAGATTCTCCAAAGGGGTTTGAATCTAAAGAAAAGCCTATATTTTTACATGATGTGTGTGAGCATGCAGCCACACACTATGATACACAGCGCAGTTATATGCCCAAATTTACTATGAGGGGGATTGAGGAAGAAGAAATGCCAAAGAAGGAGACTCTTAGAGATTATCTGCAAGAATATGACTCTCAAACTAAGAGGTTCAAAGATCACATAAACTTCCAAGAGTTTTTCATGGTCAAGGAAGAGAGGAGCACAAGGAGCAAGCAACATGATGTGGGTAGATTCTTTCTATCTACTTTTGATGGTTCATCTAAATGTCCAGCTAGAGCTTGGGTGGAGGAGCTAGACACCTATTTGCAGCAACACCAAATTTCAGAAAATGAAGCCATCAAGGTTGGAGCGCTACATTTTGAAGGTAAGGCCTATGCTTGGTGAATATTTGAATCTTTTTCATTGAAAAATGAAAATACATGTACTTATGCAAAGTTCACTAGGAGAATAGTGGAAAGGTTTGGTGACAAACATTCTGAAACACCTTTGATGGAGGTAAATAAACCAAAACAAACAAAACCTTTGCATGAATTGGAAGGATCTACAAAACCAACTCCACTCCATAAAACTACTGAAGAGGCTAACATATTGCATGATACCTTGCTAGAGGCAAGATCTGTATCTCATACTCCTGGAAAGGAGGGCATAGAGATCCCTTTTTCAAAAGAGGATCCTCTTATTGAAAAGTTTCCCATTCATATTGAAGAAGAAGAGAAGGCTGGAGGCAACAGTGTTGTCATATCTAGAACATATTTAGCACCTCATGTAGAGGGAGATGGAGCACTTGCTCCAACAAAGGGAATTCTTGTATGTTCACAAGGAGTTCCAAAGGATTTCATATGTGGAGATCAAGGCACAATCTATGAGCAACATGTGCCACTATTGGTAGACTGTGAGACCTTGCAGGTGAAAGGAGAAGGTAGGGAGGAAGGTCATCATCATGTGATTAAGAGCACACACCCCTATCTATTTCAGAAGGTTGAAGCACAAAAGAGGCATATTGATCTGCGCAGTGAGGGCAGGGACAAATTTGTCTATTCATATATGTCATCTACTCTTGATATTGATGTCTCATTGCATGGATGCATTCCACTTGTGAGACTACTAGATCAGAAGAGGATGAGAGATGCTTCACATTGGGTTGCACCACTCATTGATTCCAGAGGGGTGAAGACCTTGGGAGGACTTGATACAGCACTGAGAGTCTTGGGTAGACTCAAGGAGGAGGAATACACTTCCATTTTCTGCATCACCCACTCTCACTACATATTTTGCGTTGACAGAAGTTGCTGCATTGATGGAGGATGGCACCACCATGGTGCAAGGGAGCTGCTCCATGGATTTGGAGAAACAGAGGGTACTTCCATTGAGGAAGGAATCCTCCATATATTGGATTATATGGAGGACACTCATGCTTACATTGGCAAAGATTAAGGGATTCTTTTTGGATGGTAGCTTCTCATGGGAGGCCAAATTCCAAAGACCACCACTTCAACTTGAGCATGAGCAACTGCATGGTGGGAATGGTAGCACTATGGAGGATGACTTTGGCATGAGGGATTTCAAAGGAAAATACAGCAGCATGTTGGGAGCTTCACATTTCGGATCTACAACACTGTCTCTTAGGAGGATTGATCCATATTGGAGCTATCAACTTTTGGTAGAGTACTCCAAGGATCTTGGTGCTTGCATGATTCTTGATGACTTGGAGGGAGATGACAGATACATGGTGGATGATGAGGTCATCTAATCTTATCGCAGAGTCTTCTTGACTAAAGCTTCTGAACTCAAGGAGAAGCTTTTACATGTAGCACATGTGGACTTTCTTTCCATGCACTTTGATGCATATTATTCTTTGATGGAGGAGTTCACTTGGGAGGGCATCCAGCAGGATGTATATCAGCATATGGGGAGATGCATAGCCCCAATGATGATGGAGAGGTTGTCACAACCACTTCCCTACACATTAAGAGTGAGGGAGAACTTTCAGTTGAGCCATTTTAGCTCAATGACCATAGTACATGAGGGAGGATGTACATTTATGCATGATGATTTGTATTCCTTTACTTTTTATGAGTAGCATATTGTACCAAGGGGGATCATTCCTTCTTGTATATTGTATTGTGATGTACTTGAGGCCATTTGTAGCATTGATGTTGGCCATTCTATTTGTGGTTTGTGGGAAATGCCACATGATTCTTGGTGTGCACCATTGACACCAAATTTTACTTTTATGATCCTATCTTATAGGATGATTGTGGCAGCAAAAAATTGGCTGAATGGACACTTGTTATACTTTGTTTTGAGGTAGGCAGGGAATGCACTGTGCTGGTTCTACATGTGGAACTATGATCCACCTCCCGATTTTCATATGGCAACTTGTTTTTTTTTGTTTTTTCATCCATATATTGCTGATGTTCTTATTCTTATGAGGAGCTTTGTTGGGAGGATGGCACAAGAGTTGGAGGTGCCCATTGGGAGTATGATTCCCCATACTTAATATGTTGCATGTTTCAGGAGAAAAAATGGGCAAACCATGATTTCCACACTACACCTCTTGTCTTCATGTGGGAGGAGCCATTTGGAGAACTTGAGTTCTTGGGAGAGGCACTTCATGGATGTTTTGATTGGTGGGGTAACTTGGGAAAATCTTGGAGGCCATATCATTCCAGCCCAAGATCAGCAGCAGCCCCATACATATCATAAATGGAGAGAGAAAAAACCTGGGTGGAAAAATCTAATCTCTCCATACAGCCCCAATGCATTGCATAAACATGGGGTTGAGGATTTCTTCGATGAGCTACCTAGGATGGCTCATTTCATTTGGATGACAGCATGGAGATGGGAGTATCTCATTGGGAATGAGATACCCTATGCTTGTCATCACTCCTACCTTGAGGAGGCCATGGGACATCAAGAATGTTTCCACTTACACCTTGCACTTTCTCATGATGTGAGCCATTTAGTTTTCCATACTTGGGAGGAATCATTGGGGGGCAGATTTATTGCAGATTATCTTGAGCAGTGGTGGGGACTATTTGATGAGGACGCTACAAGAGGAGGAAGGGATAATTTTTCCATATCCTTTCAGCTGCTTGAGGACAAGCAACATTTTGGAGGGGAGGACTATAATATTCCAAAAATTTAGCCTTCAGCTAAATGGAATATTATAGTTTGTTCTATCACTAGGTAGGTGAATAAGTGGGTAGGGAGGCCCATAAATATCCTTAGAAGAAATAAAAATACTTTAAGTGTGAATGGAGACCTTCTAAGTAGATAAACAAAGCACCTTTGAGTGTGAACATGGGTTGGATCATGTTGATTCAGTCAACTTTGACCAAGTCAACAGCGCTGTTATGGAGGAGTGGATATTAAATGAGGAATAACACAATTTTGGAGGGAGATTGATTTCAAGAAGGAAATGACCTAATTGAGTGGGGCCAAGGGAAAGGAAGCTCATAATCTATATAAGAAAGAGGATGGTAGCCATAGGGGGATATGTTTTGGATTATTATTTTGTACGTGGTCTGTTTAGACTCCTTGCATTCTTCAGTTGTTTAGTTGAGATTGTTGTGTTGTTTAGCACCGCGTGTTCCCGAGCGGGAATCCCACCTCTTTCCTTGAGAGGCCTCTTGGAAGAGAATTTCATTCATTTCCACATTCAGGTTTTCAGGCCAAGCTACAAATTTCTTCATCAGTGCATTTTCTGCATGATATTGTGGTGTGTTGCAGGGGGCAGCAGTGGAGGATTAGATCGGGTGTCTTCAGAGCTATTTTTTCAGTGGAGGAAGGTTTCCATCCATTGGGAGGCCTGTTAAGAATCCCCTTGGGCTTATTTGACATATTTGGCACCAGGCCAAGGAGTATTTACCCCCTATAGTGTATTTCCAGTCCAGATCTACGTTATTTTTGCGAGGAGTTGCAGGGGTAGTTGCAGTGGTTGCTTTGAGGGGTGATTTCTTCAGTGGAGGAGCCATTCTTTCATCCGAAGGATCTATTGGAGAAGATATATAGTTATCTACATCAGCTTCAGCCATATCTTCTCATTTCATTTGTTGTAGCATATCTTCAGCCCTAGGGCTGCAGCTTACATTGGCACATTGTGTGCATTTTCTGAAAACCCTCTTGGGTTGTCTTGGAAAGCTGATCTAGTACCCGAATCTGTATGTTTAGATTCTATTGGGGCCTATATTAGTATTTTTACATCATTGTATCATCTCCAGCTGCAGTTATGCATAATATGACTACGTTGTAGCAACTCTCCGTCATTTTGTATTGCAGCAACATCTCACTTTTGAGAGTGTTTATGTATTAGAGGCTTGTGTGATCACAATCTATGATTTTTGCCTCAATGTTTTGTACTTATTTGCTGCATATATGATCAATAACATGGATTTATATTGGTCTCATTATTTCATGTGTTAAATATTTGTTGCTGCTTTCATTTTATGAGCTATATTGTTGCATTCACCATTTGGGAATATTATAGTGTGGAATTGGATAAGGAGATTCTCCACCATCATAATAAACTCCAAATACTAAGGATAAGTCTCTAGAAATGTCACAAAGTGCCTCCATATCCAAGAACCATGCTCTGGGTGTCACACGTCACCTTTTCAAGGGCTATATGGCTGATGTGGCACTATCTCTCTCCATTGTTGGAGCTCTAAGAATGAGTAAAATTCCTCCCTTTTAATCTTATGGGTGACCATCGCCATCTAGACTCTGGAAAAATCAACACCCATCAAACTGTGTCAAGCTCGTCCTGGGGTTATCCTAGGTTTGTTGGGTATAATATCAAGTAAATCCAACACCAAGCAAGAGTAGCTCAATGTTTCAACGTCTAGGGGTTCTTCGAGATGTTAATAATCATGCATAATAATAAGAGTGCCCAATGCTTTTCTCTGTAGGTGCAGCCTTGAATTTGCAAGGTCATCATTTTTCTTTGGAAGGTGCAAAGGACCACCTGACAAAGCCATCTCAAGATCAAGTGAAAGTGACCAATTGTTAGGGAACATTACTTTGGATGCATCATATGACCATAATTTGTTAAGGGCATAATAATAATTCAAACTGATATATCCTTGAAAAATATAACTAGACCAACTCTTGTAAACATGTTCCCTACTTATGTTTGGGATGGTTATATGGTCAACCATATTAGGTGTTTCCAACCTCTAAGGGGAAGTGAAAGGTCTTAGGTCAACCCTTCAGTTTGTAGTTTCTTGCAATAATAGTGGCAATCAAGGGGAAGGAATTCAAGGCAAGATGTCATGGCCATGGAACCAATTGATGGAGTTCCATCATCCTAAGTGTATAGATGTAAGGAGGGAGAAATCATGGAGGCATAAGCTACCCCTTTTCTCATCCTAAGTTTTCCACCCCTATAGTTTTCCTTTTACTTATTTTAGATAATTCTTTGACTAGGAGCATAGCTTAAGAGTTGAAGCTTACTTTTGATGATTAAGAATTATTTTACCCCTTAAATATGAGTCATTTTATTTCTCTTCAAGGTTGGGACATTCAATAATTCCTTTATTATGTGATTGATTATGAAGCGCTCAAGAAACTAGGTGATGGATAATGAGGGAGGTAGAGCTCATGCTAGGATTTTTTCCATGCATTAATTAATGTTCTAGCCATATTTTACATTTTATTATTTATTTTTCTTTCATTGTGGCCATTTTATGCTTGTAACATTATTTTAGCTACATTAACCTCTAGGGAAAAGTTTCTAACCCAAACTCAATGATGAGGATAAGAGGGTGCTAATTGCAATGAACCAATGACCAAAAGAATAAAGAATGGAGATGAAATCTAGAGAATGATGGAAAGTGCCTGAGTATGGAATATCATAGAAACGTTATGTCAATTCATGTATCCCAAGTAGTTCCCCTCCTATAATCATATTACCACTCAATCTAGCAGGGATCCTAGGAAGGGCACCTAAAGGACAATTACTAGACCAAATGAAAACAAAGGTACAAATACCCACTTTCACCTCAGTCAATGTCCCCTGCCCTTTATGGCTTTTCACCAGTGTTATGATTCCTAGTATGATGGAAATCACTTTGGATGATAGGATCAATAATTAGGTTTGCAATGATTCCCAAAGCCCATTCAAAATAAGAGACTCAAATAATGGCTCAATTGCTTCAAAGATAAGCTAATGGTTCTCCAAGAAAATCTTAATGAGGAGGCCTAGACCTAGGAGGAAAGGTTATTCAATCACAAAGGTTAATCCTAGACTAAAGGATTACTAATAAGGCAATATATATTCTAGGGATTTTTGAGGTGATCACCATACAAGGGTTCGATACCACTAGAGAATACCTAGGAATATCCAAACAAAAACCTAGGGAATGAAAGAAGGGTAATATTCAATGTGGAAACTAGTTCAAGAAAGGATGAGAAAGGTTAATGAATGATTAAATTCCTTTGATTTTTCAAGAGCTTATGTCCTTTGAATGTTTCTAAACAAATAATTTCAAGGATAGAAGCAATTTCATAGCTAGGGCTTGACATTTCTCTCAAACTAGCCACAGTAATTGCTTCAAATTTTGAGAGAAGCTAGAAGAAACCACAACGCAGTAGCCTACTAAATCGCACCCCAAGGATACATCTCTAATGAAATTTGCACTAGGCCCTAGTTGGCCTTCTAGGGTAAGGGAATAAAATCGAAAAATGGTGAAAAAGCGAATGGTTCTAGGTTGATCAACTAGGATCAAGACCAGTGCCTTATCAATTGGGCTAACTGGAGTCAAGATTTTCTTTGATGAAAGAATTTTTCTATATCAAGGATACCCATGCAATATTTTGTAACCTTAAATATGCAGCAACTCGACTACATGAGGGATTTATACTTTTCTTGGAAAGAGATGAGGGAGTTTCAAGGATGCAAGATAAAACAAGCCTCTAGGAACATTCATTCACATTATTTAATGAGTAATGCATGCAATACTTCAATAATCTAGTGTTTTCATGAATTACATCAAACTACGGCACAAACAAGATTATAACAAGATATTCCATACATTATACATGTAACAACATAAATATATAACATCAAAATGTAATATTCCCGAATGGGAAAATCAACAATATATGCACAGAAAACGCATTTTTCATAAATTTATGCATTAAAAATTAAATGCAGCCCACGGATCCATTATATTAGACATTATTACAAGGAAATCAGAAAAAAATCACTTTTTCCTAGTTAAACAGGCCTTATATGCCCAAACTAGCCCCAAAACACTGCAAACCCCAAGACTACTGCAACACAGAAATACTGCTACAAGTGACAGTGCAGTTTATTGAGGATGTATACTCAGAAATAGAGAGACAAAATAGATCTTTTGATATGTTAATCAATAATGCTCAAAAACTAAGATATAGTCTCTTTTACAAGAATCCAAGATGACCCAACAAGGGTTTCTTGATAAACATGAAGTACAAGAAGTATATGTTGCAAATCTATGGCTGAATCATGCTGTATGGTTGAAGCAATACATAAAAATGGCTGACAATACAAATAAATGGTTGTAGCTCCTCCTACTAGCTCTCCAGGAAAAAGGTTGATCCTCCTTCAGGGAAATTAGCTCAAAATACAGGGGTTTAAACCCTTCCACTGCAACACCATGATAAATAACGTAGTTTCTCCAAGGGACTAAGCTGTAGCTGTAGGTGACTGCTTGGCCAAGTGCCAGATGGTGGAAATGAATTTCATAATGCTCCTCTCATATTTCTTAAACAAGTCCTCCAAGGAAGAGTGGGGAATTCCCGCATGAGAAAACCCTTGTACTAAATAGTACAACAAACTTAGCTAAACAGCTGAAGCATGAAATAATTCTAAACAGACCCAATCATAAAATCATATTCTCAATCATGTCCCATATGGTTTCCATTCCTTCCATTATATACTTGATGAGCTTCCTCACCATGGGTCCCACCCATTTATGAGGTTACTTCCATGCAAAAGTTCCTCCTCCAAAATTATGATGTCTCCATTAGTCCCACTCTTGTATTTACAACGTTGTTTGATTTGGTCAACCTTGATTTATTCTTCATGCATTATCTCCTTTCACACCCAAGGTGTCTTTATTCTAACTATCTAAACTGATCCATATTCATACTAGGCTATCTTTATTGATGATCCACTCCTCTCATATTAGTGTTGTTGACTTGGTCAAACTTGACCTCGTCCGCATGCATTAGCCCTTGTTCACACATGAGGGTGCTTGATCCAGTTATTAGCATGATCCCTTTTCACACTAAGAGGGATTTTATGCCTACTAAAGATATTTATGGGCCTCCTTACCCATTTATTCATCTAACTAGATGTTAAGAGCAAAATTAATATTCCAATTAGTTGCATGCTAATTTAGGAATATTACAGTCCTCCCCTCCCAAATGTTGCTTGTCCTCAAGCAACTGCAAGGATAGAACTGAAGAGCCTCCTATCCTCCTCCTGTAACATCCTCATATGATAAGCTCCTCCAAGGAACAAGATGTTGTCTCATCAATAAATCTCCAAGTTTCCCCTCCCAAGTATGCAAGTTAGCTTTTGTTGACAATCCAAAATAGCTATCATCATGAAAAATTAAAGCACCCATTAAGGCAACAATGTGTTGTCTAGAGGCCTTCTTGAGGCATGGAATCTGAAATATATTGGGAATCATCATTCCCATGTGAATCTCCCATCCCCAAGCTATCATCCATACAAAATGAGCCACCTTCCAAAATGGTAACTCATGAAAATTCTCCTCCACCTTTGGTTCTTGCAATGTAGGTGGGCTACACAACTGAAAATGAGAGAAGATTTTGTTCAACTCACGTTGTCTCTCCTTCCATTTATGATAGATATAGAAATGTTGATCTTGGGTTGCAATGATATGGTTATTAAGAAGGAAAAAGGTACTTGGAATCTCATGATCCCACTCTTTGGTTTCAAGAATCACCCTTTCCCAATCTATCCCAAATATAGTGAATTGAGTATCATTACCATACGAGGCCCAAAATAAAAATGGACTATGTGTTATGCAGCATGTTGGATGGTGATAATATTCCTTTAAGTGGAACCAGCGTTGTTCTCCTTTTTTCTGTTTCAAAACATGATGTGGTAAGCGGCCATCCAACCACTTACTTGCTGCCATAAGCTTCTCAAAAGCTTGAAAATAGTAGAGGATATTAGGTGTTGGCTGAATATGATCCAAGAAAAACATGTCTTGCCCAACATCCTCCATAAAGTGGTCATCCTCATCACTGAAAATAGTCCCAAAAGGACCATGAAATTCACAAAGAGGTTTTCTCTTTTGTGGAGAAATGTGCTGCAAATGATTGGTAAAGGAGTGCACAAATATTGTTAGTTGATAAATAAACAACAAAACACAATTTTTACCATATGTTGTAGCCATGTTGGTGAAGAGGTCCATAGATAAGCCTTCCCATTTCTCCATCAAAAGGGGAAGTGATTGAAACAACCTTGCAAGGTGGTTGTTCTCCTCCTCATACATCAAACAAGTTACATATCTCTTGATATGTTGGTGCACATCTTTTGTGAGATCCTCCCAATAGAATCCCTCCATGATGGTGAGATAAGACTCAATGAAGTCTACATATCCTAAAGAGAGTGCTTCATATGTTGCATGTAGAATCCCCTCCTTGAGCTTGGAGTCTTTAGTCAAGTAGATCTAACCATGGAAGTAGATGACTCCATCAACCACTTTATACCTCTCATCCATCACTTGCCCGTCAAGAACCTTACATGTGAAGAGGCTCTTGGAATATTCTACCAAGCGTTGGGACTCCCAATATGGATCTAGGCTCCCCAACAATGACAGCACTGTAGAAATATGAAATGAAGCTTCTGTCATACCATGGTTCTCATCTTTGACATGTTCAATGCCAAAGTCACATGTTGGAGTGTTGTTACTCCATATTTTCTGCCTCTCTTGCAGCTGATGTTGCCCAATACAAAATTTACAGCTGATGTTGCCCAATTCAGCCCATGGATCCATTATATCAGACATTATTACAACGAAATATATAAGGAAATTAGAAACAAATCACTTTTTCCTAGTTAAACATGCATCCTATGCCCAAAACAACCCAAAAACACTACAAACCCCAAGATTACTGCAACACAGAAATACTACTACAAGTGACAGCACATTTTATTGAGGGTTTATACTCAGAAATAGAGAGAAAAAATAGATCTGCTGATATATTAATCAATAATGCTCAAAAACTAAGATCTAGTCTCTTTTACAAGAATCCAAGATGACCCAGCAAGGGTTTCTTGATAAACATGAAGTACAAGAAGTGTATGTTGCACATCTATGGCTGAATCACGCTATATGGCTGAAGAACTACATAAAAATGGCTGAAAATACAAATAAATGGTTGTAGCTCCTCCTACTAGCTCTCCAGGAAAAAGTTTGATCCTCCTTCAGGGAAACTAGCTCAAAATACAGGGGTTTAAACCCTTCCACTGCAACACCATGAGAAATAACGTAGTTTCTCCAAGGGACTACGATGTAGCTGTAGGTGACTACTTGTCCAAGTTTCATATGGTGGAAATGAAGTTCTGAATGCTCCTCTCATATTTCTTAAACAAGTCCTCCAAGGAAGAGTGGGGAATTCCCGCATGAGAAAACCCTTGTACTAAACAGTACATCAAACTTAGCTAAACAGCTAAAGCATGCAATAAGTATAAATATATCCAATCATAAAATCATATTCTCAATAATTTCCCATATGGCTTCCATTCCCTCCATTATATACTTGATGAGCTTCCTCACCATGGGTCCCACCCATTTATGAGGTTACTTCCATGCAAAGGTTCCTCCTCCAAAATTATGTTGTCTCCATTAGTCCCACTCTTCTATTTACAACGTTGTTTGATTTGGTCAACCTTGATTTAGTCTTCATGCATTATCTCCTTTCACACCCAAGGTGTCTTTATTCTAACTATCTAAACTGATCCATATTCATACTAGGCTATCTTTATTGATGATCCACTCCTCTCATATTAGTGTTTTTGACTTGGTCAAACTTGACCTTGTCCACATACACTAGCCCTTGTTCACACATGAGGGTGCTTGATCCAGTTATTAACATGATCCCTTTTCACACTAAGAGGTATTTTATGCCTACTAAAGAGATTTATGGGCCTCCTTACCCATTTATTCATCTAACTAGATGTTAAGAGCAAAATTAATATTCCAATTAGCTACATGCTAATTTAGGAATATTACAAAAAATCACACTTATAAGGTAATGTGATTGTATCCGTCGATCATAACTGTAATTAGAAGCTCCAAGACAATATAGTGAAAATCCCAAACATCAAAATGCAACAATAATATCCAATTTCATCCATCAATTGTAGGTCTGAATTCTATTTGAAAGAGAAATCCCAATCCAAATGATGACGAGTTACAAATGAGGCTCTCCTTAAATTTATATGAGCCTATCATAAGTTCGAATGGACTAATTATCCTAATGAAGCCCCTAAAAATGTTTAAATGTGAAAATAACAACCCTATTAGTGATAATCCCACCAAATATCTCCATAAGTGTGAAATAATCCTTCCTAGTGATGCCGAAATGATAAAATAATGGTGCAAAAGGCCATTGGAATGCCAAAATGAGTATTCAATGTGCCAAGATGAAGATGAGGGCTCCTGAAGTGATAATCAAAGGGGTGGACCCTTGATTTCCAAAAAAAACATCCTTTGGTGCTCCCAAGTGCTTGTGGGGCACAATCCATGGTCTCATGGGTATCCAACTGGATCAAACATGTTGATGCTCCATCATAAGGGATAGAATGATTACATGTGCCCTGTCATGTCTCTCTAGATGAGACAAAGCCTGAGATAGGATCTATATCAACTACCTAGTTGCAGGTGAAAATGTGTGGTCAATTGGGAAGTATGGTCCAAGTACATCATCATCTCTACATGAATGGGGAATGAGAAAGAAATGTATGATGTTGAATAATCCCACAATGTGGAAATCAATGCTTTGTTGTGGTGGAGGCCCATGGCTCTCAACGATCACCCTACAAGTTCCATTATGCCCCTCTAGAGGGATTGGATCCCATATAGGGAGGCCAAGTCCAAGATGAAGACCCATCTGCAATCTTGTATAAAATACGATGTGTCTCCGCACATTCCATTACAACCAATCATTAGTTTTATTGAGTAAATAAGCTTGATAAAGGGGAAAAGTGGACACTTCATAGTGGCATGCCCTTGCAAGTGGGATTTAGAAGTTACAGTTGTCACCTTGCTCAACAAGAAAGGTTAATAAAGGACCATATTAGGTAGTTTCAACCTCTAAGGGAGTGAAAAGCTCATGGTACATTGATTACATGCCAGGTAGCACATGAAATAATGATGGAACATAATGAGGAAATATGGAATGCTTTAGGCCAAATTCTAGGGTCCAATGGAAACTATAATGAGTGAAGCCCATGCCTAGGGTATATGAATGTAGTAGGGAGAAATTATGGTATATGATTTACCTTGTCCTTTGTTTTTCCACTCTTTTCATATGCCTATTTCCTTTTATTGATTTTCTTTCTTCATTGCTCGGGGCTCCAAGGAATGAGAGCATGATGTGTATGATAAAACAGTGGTTACCCCCTTAAGGTTGGGTAGATCATTTCCTACCAGGGGTTGGGACAATCATGGGCTCCTTAATGATGCAGGGGGCCCTCACAGGGGCCCTAGTAACTAGGGTGATTGCCATAGTGTAAGGGGAAAATCTCATGCTCGGATTTTTCCCACGAAATATTTATGTCTCTACCATATTTTTCATTATGTGGTTCATTTCCTATTGTAAGTGGCCAAGTTATGGTTTTAACTTTATTTTTAGCTTCATCAACCTCTTTGGCATCATTCCATACCTAAACTAAAGTGTGGAAAAGGGGAGGGGAAGGTTAAATCCTTGTCAACTCAATGGAAAAATGTGGACCCTGATGGGAAAAGTGTGAAAATGGGATATAATGAGAAGAATGGAGTGAAATATGTCGTGTCGGGAAGCAAGACCATGTGACCAAAATCATGGTTTCTCATGTAGTGCTACTCCTAAAGCTAGTAGTGAAGAGAGGAGATCCCACTGGACTAGGATACAAGATTAACCACCAAGTTGGGATAGGGGAAAAATAGTATAATCCAAGCCCATTCTTTTCATCGACCCCCACACCCCCCTCCCCCCCCACTAATATATGTCTAAATGTGTCCAATAAAGGAAAGCATAAACACCAAATTACATAATGAAAAGCCATACATTTGTGGTTGTAACGCTCGTCTTCAAACATATGATCATAAAAAAATGGGCGAGGGCACTTAATGGTTGGCTCAGGTGGCAAAGAATGGTGGCACATCGAGCTATCTGGTGGCTGCAATGGGTTGCTAGCTTCCGATTGAAGAAAAATCAAGGAGAAAAATTCTCCTATAGGGATACCCACTAGTGGTGGGTTGGATCCAACTGGGACATGAGCTCTCAATAGAGTGCACAAACCATGGACTCGAATAGGGAGGTCATGAGAACACGAGCAATCTCTTGGGACCGTAGAGTTGTTACCTACATATCATATATTAATCAAATGGGGCGGCATGTTTTTATGGCGTCCTTTGATCGCCCATGCTTTGTTAGTCCGTAAAATCAAATGGAAATAAAATTTAAATGGAAATTTAACCTAAATGCATTCAATTTAGCATGATAATATAATATGGCTTTAGTTCTAATGCAAAAGTCAACATGCAATGCATTCTACTAGAACATGCATATATGATACAATGTCAAATATCAAAGAAAGGGGTGTTGCAAAATATGTTGACCAGATCTAGCCAAAGTTCGTTTTCAAGTCCGGAAATGTAATAATAATACCCTTCCCCAACCTTACCATGAAACTTTATTGGGATATGGTTTTTTTATACCAACACAACATCCCCAATTTTGCACCCACTTATTTCTTTGATTTTGATCAAGTCTTTTAAGGATGCAAAATTCTTGAGAGGGAAGGATCCTTAGTCTCAGATGTTTAATAATACGAGATAGGACCAGGCTTCACCACATGAGTTGGGTATAGAGGCTCCCTATAAAGGATAAATGGGGTTCCATCAAGTTGTGGGATAATGGCATAAGATAGATCCATTTGAAGTTGACCCCCCACAGTAACACCCCATTTCTAGACAATAGCATTCCCCACACATCAGGTATATTAATGAAAAGAACTTCCATAAGTAATGATATGTCCCTATCCATGGCTAATGACACCTTCATATCCTTGATAAGACCTTCAAACTCAATGGATTTAGAATCAAAACCACACACGTTCTTATATTTGTGAATGATATTAAGATTAACTTGCTTCATGACTTTTAATGGCATGATATTTGCAGAAGCCCCATAATATAGCATGGAGTTCTAAAGAAAGATGTCATCATTGGCTAAGGTAAGAAAAAATGGCTCATGAACAGGATTGGTGTTGGATTAGTGTTGGAGAGGTGTGGGTGGGTCTTCTACATCCTCAATACCTAAAGCTCTCTTTACATGCCATTATTGTGATGGAAGCTTAAATATCTTTTTTATGGGAACTTGCATGGTCATTTTACTTATAGCAACACCTACATCAATATCAAGTTCAATTTCCTTATCTTTGGTTTTGTTCTTGGTTTCCCCTTTGGGAGGATCCTTTTTGGTATTATCTTTCTTGGGAGGATCCTTCTTAGGGGTTCCTTAGGAGATGGTTGCTCAGTGTGAGGCTCTTTTTCCTTTGATGGAAGGGAGCTAGAAGAGCGATCTTTATTATTTTTCCTTGAATATTGGACACCTTTAAATCTCCCACTATCATTAGTAGTGATAAAAGGTTCAACCTTCTCATTGAAGTAAAGGATCGGTGTATGTCTCACCTAACATAATGTTGAAGGCTTGGCTTTCACTAACTACATTATTTTTCTCACCATTCATTTCATCTTCACTTTCTTCATTATCACTTTGTTCATCCTCTGAAGATGATTCCTCTTGTCCCACATCATTTGTTGGGGCCAAAGTGTTGGGAACTTGGGGTGGATCTTTCTTTCCTTCATCAATAGGTTTCTTGACAAAATTCTTATTATTTGGAACAAATCTTGACTTTTGTTCCTTTTCAAGAGCGGTGAACTTTCCTATGTACAACCTATTCCTCGCATCAATTTCCTTGGATAATTTGTAAAGTTTCTTAAGGGCCATGTGTTACACAGCATTTTGTCACTGTCCCTGCAATCCTCATCCCGCACATTGGAGGGTCATTTCTATGACTTATGAAAAGTGTCATGCCTTGCAAAGACCTTCATTACATCCCTCTACATGAAGATAACATTCCTCTTGTTGACAATTTCCTGAAAAGAGCATAAAAAACCCCTGTTTTTGCCTTGACGCGAGTAGCCAGTTCTACCCTCGCGCTGATGTGGAAGATTAACACTAGGGCCTGTGCCACCTGGCGCTCTGTCCCAATGTAATACCCGTGCCAAGCTATTTTGGGAATGTTTTTTAAAAATAGAGGCAGAGGTTCCATTCCAACAACCTCGAGGATGAGTCATTGGGAGTGGTTGAACTAAACATCCACGGGTTTCCTCCTTTGGTTAGAGGTTTCCACCTCCCTTGGAACACTCCTAAAGGATAGGCCTCCCTTCCACCTTTGTAGGGATCCCAACCTCCTCCTTTTCCTCTATATAAACAAGCCTTCTTCCTTTATGAAAGCTAGCTGAACTTGGAGAACAAAACTATAGCTGAATAACTGAGTTATTGATAAGATAGATCAAGAAGGAACTCCATCGAGAGGGCCCTCATCCCGTCCGAATTCCCTGACGAGCTTTGAGACGTGCTTCGCCCGAACCCCGCTGGAGGAGACCGCAATGTCAGAGCATGGTTGTATCTCTTCTTTCTACCTAATAATATAAGTGACTATTGTCTGGTTCCCATCTTGTATTTTGTCTTATCAAATGCAATATGCTTAGTCTTCTCTGACTGACTAGTATTTTTTGGATGAAATTATTATGTGGAATGTGGTTATCAATTTCTGATCTCTTTGTAGGTGTCCAAACATGATAAGCGAAGGGGTTGTGACTTGCCAAATTATGAGTGAGAGGTTCTCATCACCATTACGATTGTCGACGACAGCATTGGACCACAGGTAGGCCATCTTATTGCATCCTCTTTCATTCAAATACCTAGGAACCTACACTCTAGCATGATTCATTGTTTCTAAACCCACTCTAGGGCTAGAGGAATCGTCTCTGTCCACAGAGAGGATTTACCTACATAACACCGTGACTAGGGATTTCTCAGCCTGATCCTTAGCCTCGATCTTCTTAGTTTCTACCTTAGCCCTAGGATATTCAAACATCTCAATTTTAGAATCATTCAAGTTTTGTTCAACCTTTGTGACAATTTATTTGGCCTCACCAAGATTTTTTGGACTTTTATCCTTTAGTTGATATTTCACGTGTCCTCCAACAACGTTAATGAAAATTTCAAGTATGAGCACATCGCGAGGTTTGATATGATCAGGGATATCCCTAAAAATCTTATCAAATTTTTAAATAAACTCCCTAACGTCCATATTTCCTTCCTTTTTTATTTGGTAAAACTTCTCAAGGTTAAAGGATCCTTTGGCATTTGATGACCATATCCTTTTAAAGGAATCTTGAAACTTCTCATAATCATCAATGCTACCTGGAGGGAGACTAAGATACCATTCCCAAATGGGCCCTTCAAAGGATAAAGCAAATAACATCAATATTACATCATCATCTACAATCCCCCTTGGGGCTAATGCCCAAAATAAATAATCTATATGATCATTGGAATTTTGGTTCACATTTTCTTTTAACTTATGCAACCATTTGTGATATTTCTCAGGTAAGGAATCAAGATTGTTAGTCAACTTCAAAGGTCTAAAAACACTAGAAAGATGTCTTTTTCTTTTTGGGACCCTGTGTTTCCAAACTTTTCAAATTCAAGGAGAAGGTTAGTTCTACCACGTCATGGAGTTCTCTCCCCTCTCTTTGGAGCAACCCCAGTTATAGGAGGAAAGTTTTATCCTTCAATAAAACTAGGGGTTTTGACAATGAATGGAGTCGCTAGAGGAATACTTATAATTCCATTAATGAATCGATTCCTCAATGATTCATAGGGAAGGTAGACCTGCTTCCTCCCCAGTAACAATGCCAAAAATGTTACCACTCAATCTAGTAGGGGTCCTAGGAAGGACACCTAAAGGAAAACTACTAGACCAAATGACAAAAATGGGACAAATACCCATTGTCACCTCAGTCAATATCTCTTCCTCTTTATGGACTTTCACCGATGGGAGGAGTCTCGATATGATGGAAATATCTTTGGATGATAGGATCAATAATTAGGTTTGAAATGATTCCCAGAGCCCATTCAAAAGAGAAAACTCAAATAATGGCCCAATTGCTTCAAAGAGAAGCTAATGGTTCTCCAAGAAAATATTAATGAGGAGGCCTAGACCTAGGAGGAAAGGTTATTCAATCACAAAGGTTACTCCTAGACCAAATTCTTCCTAATACAATATCTCTTCTATGTATTTGTGAGGTGATCACCATACAAGAGCTCAATACCACTAGAGAAGACCTAGGAATATTTAAGCAAAGACCTAGGGTTTGTAAGAAGGGTAATATTCAATGTGGAAACTAGGTCAAGCAAGGATGAGAAAGGTCAATGAATGATTAAATTCCTTTGGGTTTTAAAGAGATTATGACCTTTGAATGCTGCTAAACAAACCAGTTCAAGGATAGAATCGATTTCGGATCTATGGCTTGAGATTTTTATCAAAATAGCCACAGGAATTGCTTTAGATTTTGAGGGAAACTAGAAGAAAGCACAACTCATTAGCCTACCAACTCGCACCCCAAGGATACCTCTCTAATGAAATTCGCACTAGGCCCTATTTTGCCTTCTAGGGTTAGGGTAGAAAATCGAAAAAGGGTGAAAAAAAAATGGTTGCAGGTTGATCAACTAGGATTAGCAAAACCGCCTTGTCAGTTGCGAGAAATGGAGTCAATATTAGCTTTGATGGAATAATTTTTTCTCTATCAAGGATACCTATGAAAATTTCGTTTGTGAAAATTCCTGAAATATGGATTCCTATTGTGACAACTGGTATTAATTCTTCTAACTGATAAATTAATTATTTAGTTTATTACTACGAAAACATCGAATTAAACACACTGCAACCTTCACTAAATAAACTGCGGAAAAATACAAGTGCAAAAACAAAACTGAACAAGAATAAATTATAGACACATCTAACACAATTTTTTTTGTACTAATGTCCCTGGAAAAACCCAATGTGGGAAAATCGGTGTAGCAATTGAGGGTTTATATATTATGCAATAAATTTCCTGAGTACAAGTCTATGATTGACAAATCTGTCAAATCATGCACAAAAACTGACAAGAAATATATTGTGAGATAAACCTCAGTCCTCCACGGGAACCTGGCACTAATCAGCACCCAAAAAAAATTTCCTTGTGTTGCCTTTGCGTAGTGACCCTGTCACTACGCAGTCTCTGTGTCACAGCTGTGGCTGCCCTCTGTCTTTGAGTTGGTCTCTCTCCTAGCTAAAAAATGGGACCTTCTAGCCTCCGAAAAATATCTTCGGGATCTGGCACTAACCCAACGCTATCTCCTCAGAAAAAATATGGATCCCTCTAAGGCTCTGCGTACTGTCTGCGTAGCCTCTGTGTTACTGGCTCTATGCTTGCTTTGTGGCTCTCACTGTCTCCTATGCTATGCACTCTCTGAATCAGGAATTCTTCCAACCAGAATTACTGCACCTCTCTGCAAAATATCTCTTGATCAAAGTTTCCTATGAGCACTGATCACTTCGGAAATTTGATCTCTAGATCCTTCGGTATTTTGTGTGTTTTCCAAATGACCCTTCAAGCCCTTCTCATAATCTTCTCGTTGAAACTTCAATGATTGAGATTAAGTCTATAATCAATGGCTAAAATTTACTTTTGACTTGATCCACTTTATCTAGAACATTCACACCCATATTCTATTAATTCATTTTAGTTATTTTATTCTCCTAAGTTTAGACTTAGAGTCCTTTTAAAATAATTATTTTTTTTCAATAAAATGCAATCTGGGTGGAATTTCCAAAAACTATTTCCGGGTTATTTGGAATACATGTCTTTAAGCCTCCTTGAAAATTTTGAGACTTAGATCACATCTGATGCTATCAGAAATCAAAACTCCCTCTTAGCAAGGAATGTGCTCTAGCAATACACCCTGCTGAGTATTGCCCTGATTTAGCAACATCTCCCTCTGCGTTGTTGATGTTTGAAACTGCTGCCCAAAAACTCTACGCAAATGCTGCCATTAGGGGAATTTTGAGGTCTAAAATGGGCCTCCTAAGGAAAATGTACAATAAAAATTCACTTTATGAGAACCAATCACATTTTAGGGGATGACATCATCCCTAATGGTTGAGGTGGCATTGCTTGAGTTAAAGGTACTTACTTGTCACATTCTCAATGGTAGATAAAAAATCATGGTTAACCATGGTAGTGCTCTAAGTACTTTTAAAGTCATAAAGTAAAGTACTCATAATAAATGTCATTTCACACTTTTTGAATAAAATATTATTATTGTCATTTCATATTTTTTGAAACAAACAATGCATAACCCTACACAATCTTCATGTATTTACACATTTTTCAGGAAATATTATATTTGTATATTTTCAAATATTTATTTATAAATCAAATCAATTCAATATATAATATAAGATTCATACATAAAACAATATATTATATTATATTATATTATTTTTATATAGTATATTAATTACATGTTATTATATAATTTAAATAATATAAATTTTAATTAATAGTATATTTTATAATTAAGAATTTATGAATTTATATTTATATTTTATTTTAAGTTATTTAAGTACAAAGGAAAAATGCATTAGTTGTGTAATGATAATGATTTTTTCTTGAAAATATCATTCTTATTTATAGTCACATAAATACAATTTTTTTATTAATTTTATTTTAGTACAACGTTTGAATTGAATTTAACCATGGTTACATGGATTTTGGTGCAGAAAGTGAATTGCAAACTCATAAATGTTATTTTATTAGTTTGGCTATTATTTTATTATTTCGTTAAGAGGCCCATTTTAGACCTCAAAACTCCCCTAATGATCTGTACTGTTGCTGATATTACCACTATCAACACTAAATCCATACTACAAATCCATCTTAAATGTTGCATCCATGCTGTTGTTGACACTACCACTGCCAACGGCTACTGCACTGCAATACTACTGCACTGCACATCTAATACTGAACAAGTGTTCAGTATGATACATCTCAATACTGAATATTTGACTGCTACTAACCTCTGTGTTGTCTCTTTGAAGTTGTTGCGTTGTTGTTGGCTTCTTCATTTTTCTTCCTTGCACTGTTTCCAACTTTTCTCTGTGCTACTCAGGTTCTGGCACTACTAACCACTGCACTATCACTTCTGCACTCCTTTGCACCAACTCGCACTTGTCCATACTACTACATATGATTTGGACTCACATAGCAAGGTATTGATAAGAGAGGTGGACACCTCAAGGATCATGCCCATTCTGTAGATCTATGGATCTATAGCTCCAAGTCATCCCACCTCCCTCTTGGAGGTATATGAGCTATCATGGCGAACTCCTCCTCATCGATCCTGGAAGGTGTTGCTTGTGGATCATGCTTCTCATCCTTTTCCTTCTTCTTGAGAGGACATTGTGTAGCATAATGACCCATTTCACCACACCAGAAGCATTTGATGTTGAAAAGGTCCTTCTTCCTCCTGCGTTGCTCTTGTTTCCCCTTTGATGAAAGGGCCACATTATCCTCCTCCTCCTTCATATTCTTCCCACTATTTCTTATTCCCTCAAGTTGACACTTGACTAATTCCCTCCTCATCTCTTCTTGTTGAAGAGAAGCCCACATTGAATCTCAGTCCCAAAAATTTTCTCTGCCTAGGATGCTCTAGGAAAAGACCCGATAGTCTTTGGAAATTCATTTGAGGGCCAATTTGACCATCTCGATGGCATGAGGAGTCGATCCTACAGTTGAAAACTGATCTCGGTTTTCCTAAATTCTAGATAGGAAGAGATCAATGCGCTCACCTTTCTTCATTATATTAGTCTGCATATTATCCTCTAGATACATCTTTTGTTGCTTGGAATATCCTTGATATAGCTTCTCCAAGGCCTGACACATTTCTTTAGCAGTCCCTTTGCTAGCTATGTGACATACAGCATGATCCTTTACTCCATCAAGGATAGGGCACTTTTCATTAGCCATATTCTTCTTGTATTCCTTTAAAGGATCTGCATATAGTGGAACAACCACTGTACCTTCAACGAAGAGCTTGAGATCATTCTCATCTAGTAGGCATTTGATCCTTGCCTACCATATCAAATAGTTGGAAGCTACCTCCAACCTGTCTTGATCTCTCAGCCTGCTTGTTGCCATTTCTTCCTATTGAAGAATGTCGAATCTAGCTCCCTCTCTTTCTCCTCTCTGCAACACTAGACTGGATTAAGCACTCCTTGTTGGAGATGGTAGATCTTCTACCCAAAACTGTTTCTCAACCCTCGAAAAATAGAATTCCCCATCTAGAAATTCCCTAAGGAAGAATATTCCCTCAAAGTCTCTCCAGATCTCTCTTCTGACACTTATGCACCCACAATCACTGCTGCACAAAAAAATGCATCCCTATAGCTGTTGATCTACGTTGATCTGTTGTGCTTCTCCTTTTGCCTTTTCCAAACTGCAATCTACAAAATATTTCCTCTTTGTCGACTCACTCAGAGAGAGATTTTCCTTGCTGGTTTTGGTCCTCTTGGCTTGGACTGTGCAATATTTTGGGAGATTGATCTGCTGCTTACACGACTCTTTGATCCTAGCTTCACCAATGTTGTATATACATATATGTTCTTATGTTCCTCCTGCACTCAGCTATACAAGCCCTGAAACCATGTGAAAATTCCTCAAATCTGGAATCCTATTGCAACAACTGGTATTAATTTTTCTAACTGATAAATTAATTATTCAGTTTATTGCTACGGCAACATCGAATTAAACACACTGCAACCTTCACTAAATAAACTGTGGAAAACACAAGTGCAGAAACAAAACTTAAAAATAATAAATCATAAACACATCTGACACAATTGTTTTTTGACTAATGTCCCTAGAAAAACCCAATGTGGGAAAACCAATGCAACAACTGAGGGTTTATATATTATGAAGTAATTTTTTTAGTACAAGTCTATGATTGACATATATGTCAAAACATGAAAAGAAACTGACAAGAAAGATATTGTGATACAAACCTCACTCCTCCACAAGAACCCGACACTGATCAACCCCCAAAACAAGTTTCCCTACGCTGCCTCTGCATAGTGACCGTGTCACTCTGTGCAGTCTCTGCGTCACATATGTGACTTCCCTTTGTCTTTGCACTGGTATCTCTGTTGGCTAGAAACTGGGGCCTTCTAGCCTTCATAAAATCTCTCCGAGATCTGGCACTGACCCAACACTGTCTCCTCAGCAAAAATACAAATCCCTCTCAGGCTCTGCGTACTATCTATGTAGCCTCTGTATCATTCGCTCTGTGTTGCCTCTGTGGTTTTCAATGTCTCCTCTGTTATGCACTCTTTGGATCGAGAATGCTTCCAATCGGAATTACTGCCCCTCTCTGCAAAATGTCTATTGATCAAAGTTTCCTCTGAGCACTCCTCACTTCATAAATTCAATCTCTAGATCCTTCGGTATTTCGTGTGTTTTCCAAATGACCCCTCAAGCCCTTCTTATAATCTTCTCGTTGAAACTTCAATGATCGAGATTAAGTCTCTAATCAATGGTTAAGATTAAATTTTGACTTGATCTGCTTTTTCTAGAACATTCACACCCATATTCTATTAATTCACTTTAATTATTTTATTTTTCTAAGTTTAGACTTTGGTTCCTTTTAAAATAATTAGTTTTTTTCAATAAAATACAATCTAGGTGGAATTTCCCTAAACGATTTCTGGGTTATCTGGAATAAATTTTTCTAAACCTCCCTACAAATTTTGAGACTTAGAGCACATATGATGATACCATAAATCAACATCGCTAACCTTAAAGACGTAACAACTCGACTATAAGAGGAATTTATACTTCACTTAGCAAGAGGTGATGGAGTTTCGAGGACGTAAGATAAAATAAGCCTCTAAGAAAAATCATTCACATTATCTAATGAGTAATGCATGCAATACTTCAGTAATCCAGTGTTTTCATGAATTCACATCAAACTGGGGCACAAACAAGATTATAACAAGATATTCCATAAATTATACATGTAGCAACATAAAGATATAACATCAAAATCACGCTTACAAGGTAATGTGAGTGTATTTTTTCATCATAATTGCAATTAGAAGATCCAAGACAAGATAATGAAAATCCCAAACATCAATAATATCCAATTTCGTCCATTAATTGCAAGTCCAAATTCTTTTTACAATAGAAAACACTATCCAAATGATGATGAGTTACAAATGAGGCTCTCCTTAAATTTATATGAGCCTTTCATAAGTTCAAATGGACTAATTAATATAATCAAGCCCCTAAAAAAAATTATATGTGCAAATAACAACCCTATAAGTGACAAGCCCACCAAATGGATCCATAAGTGTAAAATAAACATTTCTAAAGAGGCTGAAATGATAAATTAATGCTACAAAGGACCATTGGAAGGCCAAAATGAGTCCTCAATGTGCCATGATGAAGATGAGGGATCCCAAAGTGATGATTAAGGGGGTGGCACATTGATTTCCAAGAAAAACATCTTGTGGTGCTCCAAAGTGGCTGTGGGGCACAATCCATGGTTGCATGGGTCTCCAACTAAAGCATGTGAAAGTTTCAAAACAAAAACCCTATTGTAGTGTCTAGATCTACTTTGCCTACTTTTTTAATTTACTTAACAAGTTATTTAACTGAAGTGTTCAGAAAAACATTAAATCAAACAGAAACTGCAGCCTACACATCTACAGATCATTTATTGAACAATACACACATGTGACAAGATTACACATGATTTTTCGGACAAATGTCCCTGGAAAAACCCAATGCAAGAAAACTAGTGCAGCAGCTCTAGAGGGTTTTATTATTATGTAGAACCTGAATACAACATTTTGGGCACCAAAAATGGTTGGCCCTACAGAGAAGTTACACAAAAATTTCTACTGTTCACTCGGAGACAGAAACTATGGTTGTATCGCACCCTCAATCAGGATTTACATATCAGGAGCCCTTTCTGGCCCACTATAACCCTCAACACTGCCTCTACAGCCTCCGTGCCAGCCCTCGCTATCCCCACTACATCACCCTCACTAGTGCTGCGCTACCCTGGCTGGTGCTACGCTGCCCCTGCGCTGCGCTGGCTAGGTCTGCGTCACCCTAGCTGGGCTTACGCAGTACTCTGTGTGATGTTGGCTAAAATGCGTCCTCATGGCTGGCTCTGCGCTATATGGTACTCAATACCTCTCTGTTTTTGTATTCTCGGCCTTGGATCAGATCATCCCTTACCGATATTTTCCCCTCACTACACTGCAAACTCGCTTCGACTTTCTTAGAAAACCCCGCCCCAGAAATTTGACTTAGCTTCAGTGCTCTGCCAATGTGTGTGTGTCCTCCAACTGACCCTAAGCCCTTCCTTTATACTTTTCTCGTTGGAAAACCAAAAGTCGTGAACTAATCTCTAATTGACGACTCAGATTAAAAGATTACGTGATCCATGTCACTTGAAAAAATCAATCATGTCTAACTTAGGGTCCTCATTAAACAAATTAATTATTAGAATAACTTCAACACCAGATGAAATTTCTCCAAACGCTTTCTGGGTTTTGGAGATCTCGAGCGTCTTAGCCCCTCCACAAATTTTTCTAGCTATAGCACACCCAATGCTACCTAAAAATATCAACAGAGCAAACATGTCAATGCTTCATCATAAAGGCTAGAATGATGACATGTTCTCTCCCGTGTCTCTTCAAAGGAGAAAAAACCTAATTTGGGCCCTGGATCAGCTGGCTTAGTGTCAAGTGAAAATGTGTGGTCGGTTGGGCAACCTGGTCCAATTACATCATCTTTGCATGATTGGGGCATGAGAAAGTGATGTGTGGTGCTAAATAAGCCTATGTGGAAATCAATTCCCTGATGTGGTGGAGCTCCATGGCTCTCAACACTCACCCTACAAGTTCCATTATGCCCCTCTAGAGGGCTTGGATCTCATATAGGGAGGCCAAGTCCAAGATGAAGACCCATCTACAATCTTGTATAAGATCCAATGCATCTCCTCACCTTCTAGTACAACCAATCATTACTGTAATTGAGTAAATAAGCTTGGTAATCAAGGGGAAAAGTGGACGCTTCATAGTGGCACGCCCATCCAAGTGGGCTTTAGAAGGTACAGGTGTTACCTCTCTAAAAAAGAGAGGTTATTAAAGGACCCTATTAAGTGGTTTCAACCTCTGAGGGAGCAACATTTTAAAGGTACATCCCTCAAATTGAAGGTAGCATGTGAAATAATGTTGGAATAGAATGGGGCAATAGGGAAGGTTTCAGACCACATGCCATGGTAAAATGGAAGTTGTAATGAGGGAATCCCACACCTTGGATGTATGAATGTAGGAGGGAGAAATCATGGTACCTGAGTTGCCCCAATCTATTGTTTCCACTCTTATTCATATTCCTTTTTCCTTTTATTGATTTTCTTTCTTTACTACTCGGGGATCCAAGGAATGACAGCGTGATGTGTATGATAAAAAAATGATTATGCCCTTAATTTTTGGCAGATCATCACCCACTAGGGTTTGGGCCAATCATGGGTTCCTTAATGATGCAGGGGGCACTCATAGGGGCCCTAGGAACTAGGGTGATGGCCATAGTGATAAGGGGCGAAGCTCATGCTTGTCTGTTGTCCATGCACTAAATTTTTATGTTTCAACCATATTATTCATTTTTTGGTACATTTAATATTGTAAGTGGCCAAATTATTCTTTTAACTTTCTTTTTAGTTGCATCAACCTCTCGGGCATCCTTCCAAGCCTGACCCAAAGTGTGGACAAGGAGGGGGGGAGAGGGGAGGCTAACTCCTTGTGGACCCAATGGAAAAATGTGGAACTAGATGGGAAAAGTGTGAAAAGGGTCTATAATGATTAGATGGGAGTGAAATATGTGGTTTTAGGAAGCGGGACCACATGACCAAAATCAGAGTTTCCCATGTAGTGCCACTTCTAAATCTAGTATCCAAGAGAGGAGATCCCACACAACTAGGACACAAGGTTAACCACCAAGTTGGGAAAGGGGAAAAAGAGTACAATCCAAGCCCATTTATCCATTGAATTCCCCCACTAATCTATGTCTAAATGTGTCCAAGAAAGGAAAACTTAAACACCCATTTACATAATGAAAATCCATACCTTCGGGGTTGGAAGGCCCACCTTCAAACATATGATCATAGCATTTGGACAGGGGAACATAATAGTTGGCTCAGGTGGCAAAAAATGGTGGCACATCGAGCTATCTGGTCGCTATAAGGGGTTGTTGGTTGCTAGCTCAAGACAAATCAAGGAGAAAAATCCTCTTATAAGGGTCACCCACTTGTGGTGGGTAACAAACTCTAAGACCTCAAAGGAGGTCCCACTAGAATAGGGTTAAAAAGTAACCTCCCTGGTAAAGTGAGAGAACATGTTTACAATCAATATTGGTCAATAATCCATATGACTCTTTAATTCATGTTATAATTCCCAAAAAATAAATTAAAAGCACATGATTTCAAAATGGTTAAAGTACCTAATAAATGATGACCCGTCTTCCTTCAAGAGGAATTTGGGATGGTGAGAAGTGTCTCATTGATGTAAATGGTAGAAGATCCTAATGTAATGTCATGCATTGATAAATGTAGGGATTTTGGCTATCCAAAGGAGGAGAGAAATTTTCCCGTATATTTTTACCCACATTTTGGTGGGTAACAATCTTGAAATCAGTTTCAAATGAGCCATCTTAGCATTTTCGCTATGACTTTTTTTGGGGTATTTCAGGTCGTGAAATGTTGAGAAAATATAAAATACATCACAAGGTACGTCTAGTAAAAAATTTATATTTTGGTTCACTATTCTTTTAGATATATGCTCTATGGAAGTTAGGGTTTGTGAATGGTATTGAAATCAATTTCAAACAAGTGATTTTGGAATTTTTGGTATATTTTTTTCTGGAAGGATTTAGACCATGAAATTTTGAGCAAAGTGATAAATCATCTCAAGGTATGTTTGGTAAAAAATTTAGATACTAGTTTTCTATAATGCTAGAGATATACCCTATGGAAATTAGAGTTTATTAATGATCCTAAAATTATTTTCAAACAAGTGATCCTGGCATTTTTTCTAGAATTTTTCTATGACACTTCAAACTATGAAATTTTGAGATATCTAAGGAAACATACTAAGGTACCTCAAGTAAATATTTCAAAAACTGATTTGAAGAATTCGATGTGGCACACTTTTACAAGTTCACTTTTGAGAAGAAGTAAAAAATCAACAAGTTTTGGTAAAGTTACCATAAATTTCACTTTGCACATCAAATTTTGGTCATACCCATAGAAGTACAAACAAGACACATTAGAGTATTACAAGCCAAAAATTCATATTCAGAAGGGGCCAAATCTCAAAGATAAATCAAGACAAAGGTCAACCATCCATATAATCTCCAAATTAAGGTTTTAAAAATACATAACTTACAAGTGACATAATTTTTTATTAGATGGTCCACTTTTTTTGGTGGATGAAAGTTTGGATAAAGAGGAGTATTATTACATGGAGGATTCACTAGGGGAGAAATAACATACCACATGCGTTCATATTGGGGGATATATATTGAGGAAAAAATGGCATATTATATTGAGCATATAATAGGGGGTAAAGGGTTTTTATATTGGAAAGTATAAAAATTGGAGTTCAAAGTTAATGAAAAAATATAAAGGGGTATAAAAAAATGTTAATGTAAAAATGGATACCTACAATATCTAGTGAAAGTAGGGTTTTTTAAATTGGGAAGGTGTATTGAGTTCGTATTGGTAGGGGTTTAAATAATGTGATTTTTAGAGATATTTACCAATATGTTGTCAAATTAAGGGTATTGTTTAGTATACCACGTATACAAGTGATTGTCATAGGTTTATTGAGTGAAGCCCCGGAGTATTATTATTACTTTCTCATATGGCTCCAAAGAAATATCCAAAAGCTACTACACCAATTAAACATCTTGAAGGCTCATTGATGAGTCATGAAGATACAAAGGACTTCAAGTACTGTCTATCCACGTTGGAAAGCCAATTTAAGAAAATAAGTGATATTATGAGGGTTGATTTGTCACAGGTGGAAGGATCACTTGCAAATATGTAACAAAATATGGGGGACAATAAGAAAAACTTGAAAAGGAAATGGTAGATGAAATGATAAAAAAAAAATTGAAAATAAGGAAGAAATGCAAAATTTCCAGGAAGAGATGCAAAAATCAAACAAGGAAGAAATAAAAGTATTATAAACCATTATATTAAATAATGTCCTTAAAAAGGGATATGGAGATCCAAGGAAATCATGAACATAAGGCGAAGCCTGGTGTTGAGACATTATCACATATGAGGAATATTGTATTACAATTGGAAAGCACAAATATTGAATCATAGAACCATAATCATGACTTTTCAATCCAAAATCTACATCCTTATTGCTTCAAGTAAATACCAATAAACTATTGCATTCAAAAATTGATATGAAGAATTCCGATGGTAGCAATACTATAACATGGATATTCCAAATGGAGAAATACTTTGATCTACACAATGTGGTATCCTTACAAAACATAAATATGGCATCCACATATTTAGAACAAGGTCATTTTTTATGGTATCAATGGCTTTGTGAAAGGAAAAAGGTTTATATTATATCTTGGTCAATTTTCATAGAGGATTTCATAGTGCATTTTGGAGATATTAAGAGCAATGTGTTCTTTATTCAATTGGTAAATCTTTGACAAAAAGGTCCAATTACAAAGCACATTCAAAAAACCCAAAGGTTGAGTCTCAAGGTAAAAGAACATTTCATAGGATAATTTGTTCCCTTAAAGGGGTCTAACAAATTCTCCTCATGACTCAACAAACCCTCAAGAGAGAAGGATATATCAAAAATGAAAAGTTAATGGTGTTTATTGATTTGGTTAGTACACATAACTTCATCAATTACAAATTAGAAAAATTTCTAAACTTCGTTACTTATCCAACACCAAAATTTTAAATAATGATTGCAGAAGGAGGTACCATAAATTGTTCAAGGAAGTGCCATAGTATTAAGTTGAATACGGGGGAGTATTTATTGGATAATTCCATGATTGGAATCAAAATGGGTGGTGCTAATCTTGTATTAAGGTTCCAATGGTTACAATCATTGGCAACAATGACCCTTAATTTTCAAGATCTTTTCATAAGATTTCCCCCCAAAAAAAAGGAAATTGAGCTTAGAGGAATCCAAGGGAAACCCTCTAAAGTGATAAGCTTTAATAGTGTGACAAAATTAATAAATAAAGTGACACCATGGTGTAATTGCAAAATTATGTTCGTTAGGCGTTCAAACATATATATCCTTTGATCTACTGGATCTTCAAAAAGTTATCAACAATCATTGCCCAAGGGTCTTCCACATGCTCGATATCATGAACGTGCTATTCATTTTATACCTAGAAGTGCACCACATAACATTAGGGCTTATAAGTATTCATATGTGCAAAAGAGTTAGATTGATCATATGGTTGAAGAAATATTAGAGGTTGCAATCATTCAACCTAGCTAGAGTGTTTTCTCTTCATTAGTGATGATGGTTACAAAAAATATGGTTCATGGCGCATGTGTCCAAATTATAGACAACTCAACAAAATTCCAATCAAAGATAAGTTTCCTATTCATGTCACTGATGAATTATTAGATGAATTACATGGAGTAAGCTTATTTACTAAGTTAGATCTCCTTAGTGGATATCGTCAAATTGGAATGAGGAAAGAAGACATCACCAAAACAACCTTCAAAACACATGAAGGTCATTGTGATTTTTTTATTATGCCATTTGGACTTACTAATGCACCTTCAACATTTCAAAGATTAATGAATTCTATTTTCAAATCCTTCCTAAGAAAATTTGTGTTATTATTTTTTGATGACATACAAATCTACAACAAATATTGGGAAGATCGTGAACATGATCAAAGGTATTAACATTATTTGAGGAGCTACAACTATATGCAAATCTTTCCAAGTATGTCTTTGGGGTTCAAGAAGTGGAATATTTGGATCATATTGTATCCCATAAAGGTGTCAAAGTGGATTCTAACAAAATCAAAGCTATGAGGAAATGGCCAATACCCAAAACCTTGACAAAACTTAGAGGATTCTTTGGATTGACAAGATATTACTGTAGGTTTGTCAAGAATCATGGTGAAATAGTAGCAAATCTAGCAAAATTATTGAAGAAAGAAGAATTTTCCTAGACTAAAGAAACAACAAGAGCTTTTTAAAAACTTAAAGAGACTATGTATACAACTCATGTTCTAGCCATACCTCACATCACAAAATCCTTCATTGTGGAGTGTGATGTTTCAATTGATGGCATTGGTGCAATTTTGATGCAAGAAGGAAGGCCCCTTGCCCTTAAAAATAGTGAACTTAAAGGAAAGAAATTACTCAGGCCCATCTATAAAAAATAAATGTTGGCCATACTACATATAGGTAAGTAATGGTGTCCATACCTTATAAAAGAAACTTCAAAGTGAAAACATATCATGATAGTTTGAAGCACTTAGTGAAAGAAATACTTTCTTCAGAAAAGTAGCAAAAATAAGTTACAAAGATGTTGGGTTGTAACTTTGAAATTATCTACAAAAAGGGGGAAAAATATTGTGGAAAATGTACTCTCAAGCCCTAGATATTGAGTGACTACATTTTATAGTTATATTCTTATATCGATTGGAACCTTTCATTGTGCTATTTTATTATAATTGTACCTTTTTTGTACTATATTTATACTAGGGAGACCTAGAATTAGGTTCATAAAATATTTTCTTATACATTGTATTCACTTAAAGGAAATTTCCCCTCGAAGTGGAATCACATGGTTCATAACATATCTAGAAAGGAATTCTCTCATCATAAATTGTACCTTAAACCTTATCTCAAGGCACTGTGTTTGTTCAATTGAAGCACTCAAAGAACAAAGAAGTGAAGCTACAAGAAAACCAACAAGAGTTCAAAATGCAAGAAATATAATGAGGTTAGTTTATATGTAGTTTTTAAGATCCATATAGTTTATGCTTAAACTGAATCTAATCTAATTTTTTACAAGTTGAAAAGAATGTTACAATTAAATTTACTCCACGTTTCCAGTTTGTAGATATGTCATGGTGTTCTATTCTAATTCCTTAGAGATGACATATGCTCCTAATGTTTGGTGTGGATCTTTAGACTTTCAATTACTACTATACCCATATTTGCAACTAAAAACAACTTAAGAAACCTGTGACACTATGAAATAAACTCTATATTTACTATAATGAAGTGCAAATAAGTTACATTGCTTGTGTGTGTTTTTATACCATCTATCTATGTAATGAGCATCTCCCTCTCTACCATCAAGAAAATTAATATTTGATACATTTTGCTTGTCAAACTTATAGTATCATTTTTTTTGTAGGTTAATTATATTATTTTTATTCTTGTCTAAAAGTTGTTATGTTTAGGCTTTAGCAAGCTTCTTGAAAATTTATATTACATTGTCCAAATAATCCTTCCTAACAATTAAAAGCAATAAATGAAAAAAGGTCAAATTATGTAGTTGGTTCTTGAACAACGATAATTGATTTTCCTAAGCCATAAATGATATGCAATAATTTTATATCCTATATATGTTCTTGTCATTGCTATTCACAAAAGCTGTGTTATTAGAGACACATTATATGCCACTATGGGAGTTTGTTTGGCATTCACACCTATCCATGCCTTTGTTCGCAATTATGTAATATTTTTTCCCCTTATCTTTTTAGGAAAACATGCATTAACAATGTGAAAATAATCCTTCCTAATAGTTAAAAAGAGTGAATGAAAATAATTTAGATTATTGTAGCTACTTCATGAAAAAAGATAACAGATTTTCCCAAGCCATAAATCCTATGCAATAATCTGATATCCCGTGTCATTGCTATGCACAAAAAAATTGTTATTATAGACATATTACATGCAACTATGGGTGTTTGTTTGGCATTCACGCCCACCCATGCCTTTGTTTACAAGTATATGAAATTATTTTTCTTTATCTTTTTAGGAAAACATGAAAATAGTCCTTCCTAACAATTAAAAGGATCTAATGAAAAGAGTTTAGATTATTGTAGTTAGTTCATGAACAAAGATAATTGTTTTAACAAGCCATAAATGTTATGCAATAATATTATTTCCTAAATATGTTTGTTCCATTGCTAAAAGTTGTGTTATTATAGACATGTTACATGCAACTCTAGTAGTTTGTTTGGCATTTACGCATACCCATTCCTTTTTTGCAATTATGTGATATTTTTTTTCCTTGTATTTTTAGGAAAATATGCATTAGAAACGTGAAATTTTGTTTTCAAGGACAACCATGATCAATTTGGGCTAAAGACAATTACAAATGTATGAAATTAAAGAATAGGTTCAGTATTTACTCTAATGAAGTACAAATAAGCTATGATGTTTGTGTGCTTTTATGCCACTTAATTCTATTTAATTGTGCACTACCTTTTTACTTGTCAAAAATTTTGCATTATAATGCATTACAAATGTTTCTACTCTATGGATCAAGTTTACAACAGATATAGAATTTTTTGTTGCACTATATATTTTAGTAGGCTAGGCATCAAATTTACAAGAAGCACATCAAATCATTAGCTTTTAGTAAGTATTGAATTTTTTTGCCACCAGCAAATTTTCTTTTGTTTTCATCACCAAAGTCCTTTACCTCTGGTAGCAAGGAAGAATTCCCTTCAACTAAATCAAAGCAGGTTAACAAAAGTTTGTTTCTTGGATTTCATTTCACATTGCAATAATAGAACATGATTTGCATATGCCTTTTGGCTTGTGGCCCGTAAATGCTTTTCACTTTTATATCTAGATTTGTATTTATATCATCTCAAAATTTCAATGACTATTAGTTTGGATTGTAGAAGAATATGTATTTGTTCCTTTTTTCAAACGTTTAAAATAGGAGTTGTCTTTCGTTAGACGAAATGGAATGGTCGGACGACCATCTCTAGTTGATGGGACAGCTATGTCCGGCGACCCCCGTGACCGCTTCGGATATCTGCTAGACCCCACTCTCTCTTCGTAGTCCCACTACTGGCGACCGATATTCGATGGACCCCGCACAGCAACCCCTCTCCGGTGGACTCCGCTCCTCTTCCGCTGGTGGGCCCCGCTTCCCTCCAGCCTATGATTCCCCTCCGCTCTGCCAACCCGCACGCTTACAGCTGATTTAAAATTTGAATTTGGTTCATTCGCGCCGGTTTTCCCATCTTTGCTTCATTCGCTGGCAAAGTTCTGTGGAAGCCTACAAGAAAAAACTCTCTCATCAATGTTCAACATTAGCGATGTGTCAATGGTAATATAAAATGCTTCCCTGGTGAATTTTCACTTTAATAAAAATGCCTTAAGAGATTTGATTGTTGTGATGCCTTCTGAAACATGGATATATATCAGACTATAAAAGTCTCGTTAACTCTCGAGTCCCAACGCTTTCCATGTTCCTAACTCATTTTGGACTCTCCTCAAGCAATGTTGTGGAGTATTTTTTCATCTAAATCCAGATATGATGGCCAAACCAGTGCTCTGTAACTGTGTGATGTCTAAGAAAGGCTATTCTAGGTTTCTCTTCATAAATCAAATGCCATAAATTTCGAGTGACAATGCATTTTCGCTTTTCTCTACTTCCTATTCAACAATCTTTATTTTTCTCTCTTACCACAAAAATACTTCATTAGCTCTAGTGCTAATCTTTCTAAGAAGATTTGTCTCCCTTGATCAATATTTATGGCCTCCCTTTCCCTTTCATCTACTATGTTCTCCTTTTTTTAATGCCATGATTGTGGTTGTTTTCCATTAGTTTCCTCCATTGTTCCCCCTTCACGCACTAACAAGTATTTTTGTAATATCCTCTATATATGGCTCATGATATTAAGGTTTTGATATGACCAAGCCTTTAATTTCGACTTCTGTAGGGAATAGCAGCAGAAGTTCTGGTAAGCCCTAATCTTTGGAAGTGCTTCTTTTCAGTCGATTAATCAATCAAGATTTATCTAATTTTCTCTGAGAGCCAAAGAAAAAACGTCTTTTAAGGTTCCCACAGAGATCTCTTGCCTGCTATTTGCAGTACTCAAAAGAAACACCTGAACTAGATTCCAACACCTAAACTTTTCTTTAGAACAAGCCTCCCATGCAGCATTTATCCAAACATGTAAGTCTTCCCATAACTCTATCAATAACTATCTTCGACTATCTCATGTAGCATTTTTCCAAACCTGTAAGTCTTCCCATAATTGTATCAATCAATAACTACCTTCAACTAAGATGACTAGTGTGTGATGTGTGATAATTTTCAGTATATCATGATCAACAATGACAAAAAAAATTAGTCTGACTGTGAAGATGCAAGAATGGCCACTCCAGGAATCCAACAATATTTGACATATCTTGAAAAATAATTCCTAAATGTGAATACAAACTTAGGATTGAGATGTTAAGAAAATGGTCTGCAAATACTTGTTCTTACACCTGGATTATATGATGTATAGTGTCACGAGTTTCTTGAGTTGTTTTTAGTTGCAAATATGGGTATAGTAGTAATTGAAAGTCTAAAGATCCACACCAAATACTTGTTCCATTTTGTTCTTAGAACTGAGATGACAACTGGCTTGATCTCAATAATATCAAATTTGTTACATAACTTGGATGGTAGCTGAACTGATCTTTCAATGCTGATGCACAAAGATCTATATTAACCTTCGGTATATGTTATGTTTTCACAGGGTCAACTCTTTTTTTCAAATCTTTTTCCAATGCATCCAACAAAAGGGTTGTTTCCATGAGTTGAGTAAATTTTTCATTTTAATTTTATTTTCTTTGGCGTTACTTCTCCTGTACACTTTTGCCTACAAAAAGATAAAAGGAGAAATTGTTGTTAATGTTGTTGTCAGCACTGTAGTGGAAGCGTGTTCATCCTATGCACTGATACGATGCAAAAATGAAGACATGAAAAACAAAAACATGAATACTGAAGACATGAAAGAAAAAAACAAAAGCACATTAAAAATTGTTGCAAATATTATGCATGCAATATTCTTTACTTTCTCCTCACATGAACCCTCGTGATATGGTTCAAGAATAGGGATGTTAAAAAATGTTTATTCCATTCTGATAAGTGCTAAGAAATTTTCAACCATTTCATCAATTCCAAAGCCCTAGTCACTCCATAAACAAGCCTTGTATTAGACCGTTGAGCGAACTACACAATTTCATTGCAGGAAGTGACCCTTATATGGATTTGAATAATGTCATTGAAAACCATGGAAAAAAATTAAAATACTAGTCACTCCATCCAGTTTCAATGATCAAAGAATTTTCATCTTTTGATTGAATTCCACACAACCTTACATCATCAAATACAAGGCAAGTACAGTTTAAGAAGGTAGAGATCCTTGCACTTTCTACCTTGTGGAAATGGAAGCAAAAAAATGCTCTAGAAGCTATAAAACATATAATAATCATTTCTCAAGAGTCAAATAGCTTTTGCACTAATGATACCAAAGACACAACACATCTCCAGTTCTACTGCCAACAACATTTAGTGATCACATTCAACTTGCTTGGCATCAAAGATCGAAGAAAATTGACAGAGCAAGGCATACAACATACTAGAAGTTGAGCTCTGTTTTCCCTTATTTACCTGGCTATGGTGGAGTACGGTTGTTGACATTACCACACCATAAATTCTATAATAGGAATGCATGTTTTGATGTTTTGGCACATGTCCTTTTCATGTATTATATAATAGGAATTATTTTTTGTTGGTTTGGCCAAAATAGCTCCAAAATAGCCAAACAAGAACCTCAGACAGATTCTTTGATCCTTTACAGCCTCTATAGGCACAAAAGATGAAGCTCAGTAAAATCTGGAGTAAGCTTATTTACTAAGTTAGATTTCCTTTGTGGATATCGTCAAATTGGCATGAGGAAAGAAGACATCACCAAAAAAACCTTTAAAACATATGAAGGTCATTGTGATTTTTTTATTATGCCATTTGGACTTACTAATGCACCTTCAAAATTTCAAAGATTAATGAATTATATTTTCAAATCCTTCCTAAGAAAATTTGTGTTAGTATTTTTTGATAACATACAAATCTACAACAAATATTAGGAAGATCGTGAACATGTTGAAAGGTATTAACATTATTTGAGGAGATACAACTATATGCAAATCTTTCCAAGTATGTATTTGGGGTTCAATAAGTGGAATATTTGGATCATATTGTATCCCATAAAGGTGTCAAAGTGGATCCTAACAAAATTAAAGCTATGAGGAAATGGCCAATACCCAAAACCTTGACAAAACTTAGAGGATTCCTTGGATTGACAAGATATTACTGCAAGTTTGTCAAGAATCATGGTGAAATAGTTGCAAATCTAGCAAAATTATTGAAGAAAGAAGCATTTTCCTAGACTGAAGAGACTATGTATACAACTCATGTTCTAGCCACACCTTACATCACAAAATCCTTCATTGTGAAGTGTGATGTTTCAATCCATGGCATTAGTGCAATTTTGATGCAAGAAGGAAGGCCCCTTGCCTTTAAAAGTAGTGAACTTAAAGGAAAGAAATTACTCAGACCCACCTATAAAAAGTAAATGTTGGCCATACTACATATAGGTAAGTAATGGTGTCCATACCTTATAGAAGACACTTCAAAGTGAAAACATATCATGATAGTGTGAAGCACTTAGTGGAAGAAATACTTTCTTCAGAAAAGTAGCAAAAATAAGTTACAAAGATGTTGGGTTGTAACTTTGAAATTATCTACAAATATTGTGGAAAATGTACTCTCAAGCCCTAGATATTGAGTGATTACATTTTATTGTTATATTCTTGTATTGACTGGAACCTTTCATTGTGCTATTTTATTATAATTGTACCCTTTTTGTCCTATATATATACTAAGGAGACCTAGACTTAGGATTATAAAATATTTTCTTATACATTGTATTCATTGTAAAGGAGATTTCCCCCTCGATGTGGAATCACATGGTTCATAACATATCCAGAAAGGCATTCTCTCGTCATAAATTGTACCTTAAACCTTATCTCAAAGCGTTGTGTTTGTTCAATTGAAGAACTCAAAGAACAAAGAAGTGAAGCTACAAGAAAACCAACAAGAGTTCAAAATGCAAGAAAAATATAATGAGGTTAGTTTATATGTAGTTTTTAAAATCCATATAATTTATGCTTAAACTGAATCTAATCTAACTTTTTACAAGTTGAAAATAATGTTACATTTAAATTTACTCCATGCTTACAGTTTGTATATATGTCATGTTGTTCTATTCTAATTCCTAGAGATGATAGATGCTCCTAATGTTTGGTGTGGATCTTTAGACTTTCAATTACTACTATACCCATATTTGCAATTAAAAAGAACTCAAGAAACTCGTGACACTATGAAATAGGCTCTATATTTACTATAGTGAAGTGCAAATAAGTTACATTGCTTGTGTGTATTTTATACCATCTATCTATGTAATGAGCATCTCCCTCTCTACCATCAAGAAAATTACTATTTTATGCATTTTGCTTGTCGAACTTATTGTAGCATTTTTTTTGTAGATTAATTATATCATTTGTATTCTCGTCTACAAGTTGTTATGTTTAGGCTTTAAAAAGCTTCTTGAAAATTTATATTACATTTTCAAAATAATCCTTCCTAACAACTAAAAACAGTTAATGAAAGAAGTTCAAATTATGTAGTTGGTTCATGAACAAAGATAACTAATTTTCCTAAGCCATAAATGATATGCAATAATTTTGTATCCTAGATATGTTCTTGTCATTGCTATTCACAAAAGTTGTGTTAGTTAGAGACACATTATATGCCACTATGGGAGTTTGTTTGGCATTCACACCTATCCATGCCTTTGTTCGCAATTATGTAATATTTGTTCCCCTTATCTTTTTAGGAAAACATGCATTAGCAATGTGAAAATAATCCTTCCTAATAATTAAAAAGAGTGAATGAAAATAATTTACATTGTTGTCGCTACTTCATGAAAAAAGATAACAGATTTTCCTAAGCCATAAATCCTATGCAATAATCTGATATCCTGTGTCATTGGTATGCACAAAATTTTTGTTATTATAGACATATTACATGCAACTATGGGTGTTTGTTTGGCATTCACACCCACCCATGCCTTTGTTTACAAGTAAATGATATTCTTTTTCCTTATCTTTTTAGGAAAACATGAAAATAGTCCTTCCTAACAATTAAGAGGAGCTAATGAAAAGAGTTTAGATTATTGTAGTTAGTTCATGAACAAAGATAATTGATTTAACAAGCCATAATTGCTATGCAATAATATTATTTCCTAAATATGTTTGTGCCATTGCTAAAAGTTGTATTATTAAAGACACGTTACATGCAACTTTGGGAGTTTGTTTGGCATTTACGCATACCCATTCCTTTTGCATTTATGTGATATTTTTTTTCCTTATCTTTTTAGGAAAATATGCATTAGCAACATGAATTTTTGTTTTCAAGGACAACCATGATCAATTTGGGCTAAAGACAATTACAAATGTATGATATTCAAGAATAGGTTCAATATTTACTCTAATGAAGTACACATAGGCTATGATGTTTGTGTGCTTTTATACCACTTAATTCTATTTAATTGTGCACTACCTTTTTACTTGTCAAAAAATTTGCATTATAATGCATTACAAATGTTTCTACTCTATGGATCAATTTTACAACAGATATAGACTTTTTAGTTGCACTATATATTTTAATAGGCTAGGCATCAAATTTACAAGAAGCGCATCAAAGCATGAGCTTTTAGGAAGAATTGAATCTTTTGCCACTTGCAAATTTTCTTTTGTTTTCATCTCCAAAGTCCTTTACCTCTAGTAGCAAGGAATAATTCCCTTCAACTAAATCAAAATAGGTTAGCAAAAGTTTGTTTCTTGGATTTTATTGCACATTTCAATAATAGAACATGATTTGCATATGCCTTTTGGCTTGTGGCTCGTAAATTATTTTCACTTTTATATCTAGATTTGTATTTATATCATCTCAAAATTTCAATGACTATTAGTTTGGATTGTAGAAGAATATGTATTTGTTCCTTTTTGCAAACATTTAAAATAGGAGTTGTCTTTCGTTAGACGAAATGGAATGACCAGACGACCATCTCTGGCTCATGGGACAACTCCGTCCGGCAACCCCCACAGTCGCTCCAGATATCTGGTGGACCCCACTCTCTCTTTGTCATCCCACTACCGGTGACACAGATCCGGTGGACCCCGCGTGGCAACCCCTCTCCGGTGGACTCTGCTCCTCTTCCGTTGGTGGGCCCCGCTTCCCTCCAGCCTTCGCCTCCCCTCCGCTCTGCCAGCTTGCACGATTACAACTGATTTAAAATTTAAATTTGGTTCTTTCGCGCCGATTTTCCTGTCTTTACTTCATTCGCTAGCAAATTTCCGTGGAATCCTACAGGAAAAAAAACACTCTCATCAATGTTTAGCATCAACAGAGTGTCAATGGTAATATGAAATGCTTCCCTGATGAATTTTCACTTTAATAACAATGCCTTAAGAGATTTGATTGTTGTGATGCCTTCTGAAACAAGGATATATATCAGACTCTAAAATTCTCGTTAACTCCTGAGTCCCAACACTTCCCATGCTCCTAACTCATTTTGGACACCCCTCAAGCAGTGTTTTGGAGTCTTTCCCATGCTCCTAACTCATTTTGGACTCCCCTCACGCAGTGTTGTGGAGTCTTTCTTCATCTAAATCTAGATATGATGGCCAAACCAATGCTCTGTAACCGTGTGATGTCATACTGCATATTTTTTATTTACTCTAAGAAAGGCTATTCTAGATTTCTCTTCATAAATCAAATGCCATAAATTCCGAGTGATAGTGCATTTTCACTTTTCTCTACTTCCTAGTCAGCAATCTTTATTTCTCTCTTACTAGAAAAAGACTTCATTAGCTCTAGTGCTAATCTTACTGAGAAGATCCATCTGCCATGTTCAATCTTTATGGCCTCCCTTTCCCTTTCATCTACTATGTTATCCTTTTCATAATGCCTTGACTGTGGTTTTTTTCCTTTAATTTCCTCCATTGTGCCCCCTTCACGCACTAGCAGGGATTTCTGCAATATCCTTTATATATGGCTCACGCTCTTAAGGTTTTGATATGACCAAGCCTTTAATTTCAACTTCTGTAGGGAATAGCAACAGAGGTTCTGGTAAGCCCTAATCTTTGGAAGTGCTTCTTTTCAGTCGATTAATCAATCAGGATTTATCTAATTTTCTCCGAGAGCCAAAAAAATGGCGTCTTTTAAGGTTCCCACAGAGACCTCTTTCCTGCTATTTGCAACACCCAAAATAAACACCTGAATCAGATTCCAACACCTAAACTTCTCTTTAGAACAAGCCTCCCATGCAGCATTTATCCAAACATGTAAGTATTCCCATAACTCTATCAATAATTATCTTCAACTATCTCATGCAACATTTTTCCAACCCTGTAAGTCTTCCCATAATTGTATCAATCAATAACTACCTTCAACTAAGACGACTAGTGTGTGATGTGTGATAATTTTCAGTATATCATGATGAGCAATGACAAAAAATATACTCTGACTGTGAAGATGCAAGAATGGCAACTCCAGGAATCCAACAGTGTGTTCAACAATATTTGACATAGCTTGAAAAAAAATTCCTAAATGTGAATACAAACTTAGGATTGAGATGTTAATCAAATGTTCTGCAAATACTTGTTCTTCCACCTGGATCATATGATGTATAGTCCTTTAAAATTATAAAATATTAGATGCAATTGTAAGATGGAATCATTTGAAAGAGAATCATACAACAAAATTAGTATAGACATTAAGATAAGCATTATGGCTCTGGTAAATCTTGTAAGCATATGCTCCTACTGGATACCCAACAATAAAAATCATAATAGTACAATATAGAGGACACATTATAATATCAATGAAAATCACACTGATATTCTTTCACCATGGTGTCCCATCTCCTAACATCAAAATACATTGACAGTGGACTCAAAAACAACCCATCCCCATCCATTTTACAACCCCAAAACTCATACTTAATTCTGTATCATCATCCATGGAGATCAAGCTAAGCAGCAGGCAAAATATTTGTTGAGCCACCTCCTCTTCTGCAAAACCAAAAAATAAAAACACATGAGTGATTTCCTCTTCTCTATATTCAAATATTTCTCTTAATATTCCTTTATTTCTCTCTTGGTTTGTTTCTGCAAGTTGCTTCAACCTAAGGAATTTTCCACATTTAGCCGCTACAAATTCCTCCATTTGACGTTTTGACAAACATTTCCAACATGAAAGGTATCTACCATCCTTCCCGTCTACAGCCATCATAGTACTCCATTGCCTATAAATTACTTTACCATGCTCGTCATCATCATCATCTAAATCTAAATTCTCTATCTTTAACTGTGATGCTCTATCCAAATCAGCAAACAATGCAAAGACCTCCATATTCAAAGGAGCATAACCTGAAATTTTGCTTGCAACTTATCAAAATGTTTGTCAATATAAACAATTTCAAATTTTATTTGGATGTCATTTAACGTCTCCTCAATTAGAAGCCAAGGGTAGTCATAATTGAAAATTGCACGGTTATCCAACATAACAAGTATGGAGGTGTTTGGAGGAAAATTAGATAGATGGAACGACTCCCCTTTTCCAGGAGTCAGAAGGCCATCTAAATTTGATAAAAAATTCTTTTGCATATGAATCAAGGGAAAATTTAAGCCTTGTAACAATTTACACACGAAACAATGACTCATCATATGAATCAAGTGACAATAGAGTGAAAAAGCACAATCACATGACATATGTCATTTTTTTGGGTTTCACTAGTTGGATGCTTTTACTTGTCTCTTTGATTTGACATTATAGTGACAACAGAGTGAAAAAAACCCAATCACATGGAATATGTCATCTATTTTTTGTTTCACTAATTGGATGCCTACTTGTCTCATTGATTTGACATTATTGGGATGCTTACCTATCACATGGAATATATCATCTGTACATGGCATATATCATCTGCTTTTTTTTCTTCGGTAATTGGATTCTCAACATCTTAAAAAATAGATAAATAATTTTAACTTATGATACAAATCCTGTAGGCGCTGGAAAATTATTTTCCAACGCTTCTTGTAGGTGCTGGAAAATGATTTTCCAGTGCCTACAAGATTTGTATCCTTGAGAAACACACTTGGCCAGAGAGTGTTGTTATTGTTCAAGGTCATTACTATGGTGATTTTTCCAAGTACAGGGCAAAGAGAGGCACACAAGTATGGATTGTTGATTGCCCATGTGGCACAAGGGAGGATGATGTGGAGATAATGAATGTCTGCGATAATTGTGAGGTTTGGCAACACAGGAAATGTGTTGATATTTCAGATTCAGAGAATGTTCCAACAGAATACATGTGTGAAGATTGTAATGACAATTCTTTAGAAGTTGATGATGATTCTGATCATAGTCTGCTAGGTAGCTCATTTGTCTCCAGCTTTTACTGAGCTTCATTTTTTGTGCCTATAAAGGCTGTAAAGTATCAAAGAATCTATTTGAGGTTCTTGTTTGGCTATTTTGGAGCTATTTTGGCCAAACCAACAAAAATGCATTCCTATTATATAATACCTGAAAGGGACACGTGCAAAAACATCAAAACCTGCATTCCTATTATATAATTTATGGTGTGGTAATGTCAACAACCGTACTCCACCATAGCCAGGTAAACAAGGGAAAACAGAGCTCAACTTCTAGTATGTTGTATGCCTTGCTCTATCTGTTTTCTTCGATCTTTGATGCCAAGCAAGTTGAATGTGATCACTAAATGTTGCTGGTAGTAGAACTGGAGATGTGTTGTCTCTTTGGTACCATTAGTGCATAAGATATTTGACTCTTTAGAAATGAGTATTATATGTTTTATAGCTTCTAGAGCATTTTTTTTCTTCCAATTCCACAAGGTAGAAAGTGTAAGGATCTCTACCTTCTTAAACTGTACTTGCCTTGTATTTGATGATGTAAGGTTGTGTGGCATTCAATCAAAAGATGAAAAGTCTTTGATCATTGAAACTGGATGGAGTGACTAGTACTTTAATTTTTTTCCATGGTTTTCAATGACATTATTCAAATCCATACAAGGGTCACTTCCTGCAATGAAATTGTGCAGTTCGCTCAACGATCTAATACAGGGCTTGCTTATGGAGTGCCTGGGGCTTTGGAATTGATGAAATGGTTGAAAATTTCTTAGCACTTATCAGAATGGAATGAACATTTTTTAACATCACTATTCCTAAACCATATCAGAAGGGTTCATGTGAGGAGAAAGTAAAGAATATTGCATGCATAATATTTGCAACAATTTTTAATGTTCTTTTGTTTTTGTTTTTCATGTCTTCAATATTCATGTTTTTTTTTTTCATGTCTTCATTTTTGCATCGTATCAGTGCATAGGATGTGCATGCTTCCACTACAGTGTTGACAACAACATTAACAACAATTTCTCCTTTTATCTTTTTGTAGGAAAAAGTGTACAGGAGAGGTAATGCCAAAGCAAATAAAATTAAAATTATTCATGTTTTTGTTTTTCATGTCTTCATTTTTTGCATCGTATCAATGCATAGGATGAGCATGCTTCCACTAGAGTGCTGACAACAACATTAACAAAAATTTCTCCTTTTATCTTTTTGTAGGAAAAAAGTGCACAAGAGAAGTAATGCCAAAGCAAATAAAATTAAAATGCAAAATTTACTCAACTCATGGAAACAACCCTTTTGTTGGATGCATTGGAAAAAGAATTGAAAAAAAAGAGTTGACCCTGTGAAAACATAACATATAACAAAAGTTAATATAGATCTTTGTGCATCAGCATTGAAAGATCAGGTCAGCTACCATCCAAGTTATGTAAAGGATTTGATATTCTTGAGATCAAGCCAACTGTCATCTCAGTTCTAAGAACAAAATAGAGGAACACCTGGAGTTTTTCGAGCAGAACAAGGGAATGCATATAAAAAAAAAATTCCTGTAGACGTTGGAAAATCACTGTGAAAGAATATTAGTGTGATAAATCATTGTGAAAGAATTTCAGTGTCATTTTCATTGATATTATAATTTGTCCTTTGTATTGTACTATTATGATTTTTATTGTTGGGTATCCAGCAGGAGCATATGCTTACAAGATTTACCAGAGCCATAATGCTTATCTTAATGTCTATACTATTTTTTTTGTATGATTCTCTTTCACATGATTCCATCTTACAATTGCATCTAATATTTTATAATTTTAAAGGACTACACATCATATAATCCAGGTGGAAGAACAAGTATTTGCAGACCATTTGATTAACATCTCAATCCTAAGTTTGTATTCACATTTAGGAATTGTTTTTCAAGCTATGTCAAATATTGTTGGATTCCTGGAGTTGCCAATCTTGCATCTTCATAGTCAGACTATTTTTTTTGTCATTGCTCATCATGATATACTGAAAAATATCACACATCACACACTAGTCGTCTTAGTTGAAGGTGGTTATTGATTGATACAATTATGGGAAGACTTACAAGTTTGGAAACATGTTGCATGAGATAGTTGAAGATAGTTATTGATAGAGTTATGGGAAGACTTACATGTTTGGATAAATGTTGCATGGGAGGCTTGTTCTAAAGAGAATTTTAGGTGTTAGAATTTGATTTAGGTGTTTCTTTTGGGTGCTACAAATAGCAAGCAAGAGGTCTCTGTGGGAACCTTAAAAGACGCTTTTTTTTTTGTCTCTCGGAGAAAGTTAGATAAATCTTGATTGATTAATCGACTGAAAAGAAGCACTTCCAAAGATTAGGGCTTACCAGAACCTCTGTTGCTATTCCCTATAGAAATTGAAATTAAAGGCTTGGTCATATCAGCTTATTAAGAGCATGAGCCATATATAGAGGATATTACAGAAATCCCTGTTAGTGTGTGAAGGGGGCACAATGGAGGAAATTAAAGGAAAACAACCACAGTCAAGGCATTGTAAAAAGGAGAACATAGTAGATGAAAGGGAAAGGGAGGCCATAAAGATTGATCATGGTAGATGGATCTTCTCAGAAAGATTAGCACTAGAGCTAATGAAGTCTTTTTTTGGTAAGAGAGAAAAATAAATATTGCTGACTAGGAAGTAGAGAAAAGCGAAAATGCACTGTCACTCGGCGTTTATGGCATTTGATTTATGAAGATGAACCTAGAATAGCCTTTCTTAGAGTAAATAAAAAATATGCAGTATGACATCACACGGTTATAGAGCACTGGTTTGGCAATCATATCTGGATTTAGATGAAGAAAGACTCCACAACGCTGCTTGAGGGGAGTCCAAAATGAGTTAGGAGCATGGGAAAGACTCCAAAACACTGCTTGAGGGGAGTCCAAAATGATTTAGGAGCATGGGAAGTGTTGGGACTCGGGAGTTAACGAGACTTTTATAGTCTGATATATATCTGTGTTTCAGAAGGCATCACAACAATCAAATCTCTTAAGGCATTGTTATTAAAGTGAAAATTCATCAGGGAAGCATTTCATATGACCATTGACACTCTGCTGATGCTGAACATTGATGAGAGAGTTTTTTCCTGTAGGCTTCCACGGAACTCTGCCAGTGAATGAAGCAAAAACTGGCAAACCAGTGCGAATGAACCAAATTAAAATTTTAAATCAGTTGTAATCGTGCGGGCTAGCGGAGCGAAGGGGAGGCAGAGGCTGGAGGGAAGCGGGGCCCACTAGCAGAAGAGGAGCGGAGTCCACCGGAGAGGGGTTGCTACACAGGGTCCACCAGTTCTCGGTCACCGGTAGTCGGACGATGGAGAGAGAGCGGGGTCCACCAGATATCCGGAGCGGTTGCAGGGGTCACCGAACGGAGATGTCCCATCAGCGGGAGATTGCCGTCCGGCCATTCCATTTCGTCTAACGAAAGACTGCTCCTTTAAAATATGGATCCTTTCAATTGAAAGCTCCTGGCCACTACATTATATTGGGTTGTAGAAGAATAAATAGTTGTTCCTCTCCAACGGCATTTAAGATCTTGATTTCAGTGTAATGTAGTTTAACACTGTTTTGGAGAGAGCACATTATACAGGAAGGTAATTTGAAAAAAGAAAACTGTAGTATAATAATAATAGAAGGATATATAACTGGAAAATAAAAGTTCCAAAAAACTGTTCCTATATAATAGTAATATATATAATATATAGCTTTGCCAAAACCTTCTCTTCCTTCATTCCCATTTCAAATCAATTCACTTGAGTTTGAGAGCAAATACACTCGCTGCTCAGTGTTAGATGGAAACAGATAGTAGGCTTTTGTAGAAAGTTTAGGCATGGGTTCCATTTGTTGCTTCCAAGTTCAGAGACATTTTTCGAACTGTTTTATCTTTTCTTTTGCGCCCCACCCCAAATCTTTGGGAAAAGGTTCAAACTATAGCTGCTATTTCAATATTAAATTTTTCCCTAGTAGATGTTTTCTGGCTTTTTCCAAATTAAAGTAATTCAGTGTCACAAAGATATTAATTGTAGATTTCAACAGAAATCAGGAAATTGTGCAGTGCCTGAATTACATTCACCTTCTGTAAAGTAAAATAAACAGATCAGAGCATTTCTGCTAGGTTAGACATGATCCACCATAAAATAACTACTCATTTTCCCAATACAAAATACGAAGCAGGGACTTTGCTGCCTGTGGCTCTTGTTGATAAAGCCAGTCACTGTGACGCAAGCGAAGTGGAAAGAAAACATTAAACACCTTGGAGTCAAGTGCGTCAACAAAAATAAAAGGGGGGAATAGAAATGAATATGGTAAGATATCCAGCCCACGATATGAAATGATTTAAATCCATGGTCAAGCATCTCCTTGTTACAAATTGAATTAAATAGAAACAGATAGCTTATTCTAAATTAAATCAGGCATCAAGCACACACGTATGAGTCTTTTGACTCAACCATCTTCTAACCAGCATCTCTTTGTTAATCTTATTCGATTGTTGATTAGCCAAAATTTGTCAACACTTTCCCAGATATATGTTCTCCATATACTACAGGCTGGAAGAGTGATATGCCTCCAGTTACCTCCTTGCAAAATTCTAATGGCTCCACAATTGCATCGAAGTTTGGCTAGGAGAAAAGAAGACAAAAACATGAAATGAAGTTAAGCAAAGGACCAAGAAACACAATTTCTTTAAACAAACGTAAAATTAAATTACTATAAAAACAATCATAGCCCATACCTCATAGAAAAATGGTACAGAGACACGATATTTGGGGCTTCTATTCATCACCCGGTGCAAAGTAGGCTGATACAAACCATTGGTCCAAACCTTGCATAAAAAGTATCATTTAGGCAGGTACTCTAAGATTTTTCATGGAATCAATTCCTACTAGGATAGGCCATCAAATGACATTTATCGTGGAAGACTTTGAAAGAAGTTAAACACATGATACAACATCGGTTAGTACAGAATTGTAAAAGAAGGTATTAGTCACCATTTCCTTCTTTTCCTTCCTTTTAGAAGGACAATTATTAAAGATTTAACTGCAATACTATATTGTTTCCAATGAATATACAATCTTAGCCCTAACTTCAAGTGAAATCATTCAAAGATTGTATATAACTTTAATACGCTCAGCCATAAGAAAATAATTGCAATGTTACTAGAACTCTTCCAAGTCTGAGTTGACTCCCGAGTTTGACTACTCTTTGAGGAAAACAAGTCAAGTCAGCTCTCATCCCTGAGTCAGACTCACAGTTTTGACTTGCCAATATGACTCTTTCTCATAAGTCAACTGATAAACAAAGGAATTGGAGCTATTTTAGTCATATATTGACTTTTTATGGTTGTGATTTTACTGATTTTATTTGTATATGCATCCAAAAAGTAAAACAGTTAGACTACTCCACACAAATGTCAAATAACTAATCCGACTCATGAATCTTGCGAGTAAAACTTAGGTCATTTGTCAAAAGGCAGAAAAAACAAAAAGGCTCACTCATCTTTTGTTTTTCTGAACCAATTTCATGGTAGACAGCCAATAAACCTTTCAGATATATAGATCGATGGTATTTGTAGTATATAGTATCATCTATGTACTTTGAAAGGAGTTATCATTGACAAAATGCAATGTATGGACATTGCTAACTTTCATATTAATTAAAATATATTTTCCTAAATATTGATGTATGTTTTTTTTATTTTTTAAGTTCCCACGTGAAGTCTCAAGTTTTTTCCAAGTTCTAGTCAACTCTTACTCTCCGTCCTTGCCGAGTAATTCTGTGAGTGGAATCTAGTAATTCTGGATAATTCTTTGATCAGATATTTCTTGCACATAATGGGCAATTTAACTGTCAATAAAGACATAAACATACCTTCAACATATCACCAATGTTGCAAACAAATGTCCCACTAATAGGAACAGCCCATATCCATTCACCAGCACAGTTTCTGACCTATAAAAACATTTATTTTCCAGTTAAATTTTCTCATTTTTTTCTCAATGCCATTTCGACACTTTACTTCTAAAAAGATCAGTTTCTGACCTATAAAAACATTGCTTTTCCAGTTAAATTTTCTCATTTTTTTCTCAATGCCATGTCGACACTTTACTTCTAAAAAGATCTATAATGAAAAAGAAAATGCATATTACGAAGGAAAACCAATGCTTTACTTTGATATCCACTTCTGGTCCACACATACGCTAAGAGAATTTTTTGTGACATACTTTTTTTAAATCTTGAAAAAGAAGAATGTACAGTAAATTATCTGAGATCAACCATAACAATAATGGCACCTGTAGTGCTGATATGTCGTCATCTTGGTTCACCAAAGTAAGCAAGCCTGTTGGAAGTTGGCAAGACTTAGTGACACTAATAATCAATGAAATCCACTGCACTAATTCAATTTGTTTGCATAAAAATGCAGAGGCATGTATATACAAAAGATATCTTGATTTCTGATATAAAATCAAAATGGTACAAACTACTGTAACGTGGATAAACATTACCATAATCTGTATGTGCTCCACTGTAGTCCAAACAAATCATGGTCAAATCATCCATCAGAATATTTAGGTAGAAGTTTAAAATCATAAGAAATATACAAAGCGTAAAGGAAAATTTTGTTCAGAAGATATACCATCCGATGCCTTGATCTGGGATGTCTAAAACTTCTGTGTCACTTTCAGCAGCTGGATAACCAATTATCCTCAGGACCCAAAATGGGTCACCCGCTCTTTTACCTTCAAAAGTATCAGGTGGACCACCCAATCCTAAAGCTATTCCTTGCAAAATTTTTCTAGCCAAATCTTTTTTTTTTGGTAGTGGTGGAACCAAGTCAAGCAAAAAATGAACACTAGGTCAGAAGCATGCTACAGTGATTATTCCAAAATTCATAGTACAATATATAACTGGGAAAGAAGTATATGGAGGACTGCTATGTAAGTGGCCATAGCTAGCCAAAGTGAGGAGGCATCTTAACGATGCATTAATAAGCTATGAATTTATAGTTCAACATGAACATGTTCAACCTTACCCTTCATGATTCTAACATAGTCTTCCATAAGTGGCCCAAATCTCTTTGGATAGTCTGGCCTGAAACAATAAAACAGGAGTATTATCTACATATCCATCTACATAACTAAAACTGTGCCAAAGCTTACAGAAGAAAGCTTCTTTTATTTCGATATCTTACTCTCAAACTATGACAACAAAAAAAATGTTATGTATATAGCAACTTTATTTCTTCTCTATTTGCTTGCAAGAAAAGTTAGATAATTTATTTGATACAAATATGTAACTTGTGATAGAAGATAAAATGAGGAAAGAAAAGGGACAAATGTTGTATTGGCTTCTTTGATGCATCCCTTTTAGATTCAGATCACGTTTCACCCTGTTACATAACTTATTTCTTTTCCAACGAGGATAAGGCGAGTCCAGAGTTTTTGGCATATCTCTACTGACTTTTGACACTGGATGTAGGTTATGCAATGACACAGTGTTGTCTGTAATATTCCAAATGGAAAAATACAGTAGATAACAGAAGCAATGAACTAGCTACAACTACAAAATTCAGAAATGCACAACCATACAGATTTGAACACGGAAATATGAGCAAAAACTTTGAGTCATTATAGTATTTTTGATAAATATGAGCACAATAAATGAGATCGGAGTAACCTGGCCTTGCTACTGCAAGCTATGGCATGAACCTAGGAGTGACTACAATGCTCAAATGCTGGAAAGATCCCCCAAGGAAGATCTGCTCATTGTTGCTAGAAGGAAACTGGAGGACTTCTCTAAAGAGTGCCCAGAATGAACTGAAACTCTAATAGTGGTCTCCTCACTAGATACCCGGAAAAAGCCATAAATATCTCACAAACCCAAGTGGTGGAAATGGTCCTAGGGTGAACTGCGCCCTCCTCCAACAATTTTTATTGCGGCCTGCTAGATGGAACTAGGAATTCTACCCTCAGAAGTGCTCAGAAAACTCTGTAAAATTAATCCTCACCTCCTCTCACAAAACCCACAAAAACCTAGAAAGGGTTTGGGTTGAATCCACCAAATCTCTGGTGACCCCCAACAAGTGCTAATTGCCCAATCTGGCTAGAAAACGCCCCACAGTTTTGATCAGTGTTGATAATATTGGTATCGGCAAAATATCGGCGAGGGTCTAGAAAACATCTTATCGGCAATATCGGCAAATATTGCCAAGCATAAAAAATGCATAATATATTCATTTTTTTCAGATTTTTAAACATATAAAGCAATAACAACATGAAATAAACACATTGGCACATAAATATGAAGAAAGCATTGATATATATGATGTAGTGGATGTAAAATAAAAATGATATATCAAAGGAAATACCAAATCCTGCTGATCCTTGATAATTGTCCAATCAAGAACTCAAATGTGGAGAACCAATACAAATAACATCACATATATAAAAGTATCTCATCATCATGAGTTATATGTAGCAAAACAAATAAAACTAGCAACTATCTATCTGAGATCAGTTCCCTCTCCATAGCAACTATCTTTCTGTCTTTTTCTTCATTTGCTTCAAGAGCTTTTTGTATAAGTTATGCACGCACTAGAAACTGTACATGATATAACATCATGTCTAAGGAGTCTAGCCAAATAGCATTGCAATCGTGTAACCCCTCTAGTCATCTTGGTCACACACAATTTGCATGATAGATATGTCTGATTTCTTCCACCTTCAAGCTCCCCATACTCCAAAAATGGGTCCAAGGATTTTGGCAGATTTGCAGTGAAGTAATTCAAATTTCAAACCTAGGGCATCAAAAAAAAAAAAATTTGGCATTAAACACCCATACACAAAAAATGGCAATAAGAGAGTGCATAAGAAAGTTTAAAAAAAAATGAATCTTGTTGTCCAAATATGGAGAAAACCCTTGCATTCGCTCATGGGCATGAAAATCATAGCAAATAGAAAAAAACAAAGAAACAAAATCTTGGTAGGCAAAGAGGCAAGCAAACATAACCCTTAATCTATGGAAAAAATGATTAACATAGGGGGTTTTAAGGAAAATACCTATTAATGGAAGAAATGAAGTTTGTCTCACTGTTCTTCAATCTTTGATCAACAAAAAATTCTTAGTTGATGGTGATAATGGTTGTTTGATCCTCAATCCCTCCTTGAAAACCACCACAAAGCTCTTCCCCTTCTTTCTCCAAGCTTCACAAACGAAAATGACAAAAAAAGGACTGAATTCCCTTTTCTAGTCGTGGCCCAAGAGTGCCCGACAATATTTCCTATCATCGCGCGATATTTTCTCGAAATATCAACGATATTTCGGAAATATCACGATATTTTTAGGAGAGAAAATATCGCAATATTTTCGTAGCGATATTTCGGCTCACCAAAAATATCGCAATATTTCTTAATATCGTCGATATTTCGGCGATATTATCAACACTGAGTCTCATAATCCTCCTATAACAATGAAGAAAATGGTTACAATGGTGTTCTCATATAGAAGGAACAGGGTTTATAATTCTATACTAAATGTAACAGTGGAACGATATCAAACATATGAAATATATTTCACAATGAAGCCTGCAAAATTTTACAATAAATAACAGAGATGTAGAGGTCGATTGCTTCAATTGATGGTTGTTTCTTTTACAAAGAACTAATCCCTGTCAAATTCATAAGCAAAGATAGATGAAGAAATGAAACATGAAGAATGCTAATGGTGATGCTTGAATAATTCTTGACTTTCAAAATACTTCAATGATCTGAAAGAAGAGTATAAACATTGTTCATATTTACCTACAAAACCCCTTGCCATTAATGTCAAAGGGGGAGGTGTTGGCAGGAGAAATGGTAGGAGAAATAAGGAAAGTCATTCTCAAGAAATAAAGGGGAGGAGCACAATGTGCATAGTGTTGCCATCAATGCCAAAGGGGGAGAATGTTTGCAATGTTGGCATTGATGTCAAATGATCATAGTCATGTTGATAAGTTTGTCATGTTGATGAGGTGGATTGCTCAAGGTTGATTGTGTTGATTGTTTGATGTGCAAAGGTTGATTAAGTGTTGTGATGTGCAAAGGATTTTATGCTTTACAACTGATGATTGCTTTGATGTTGCTTTGATGTTTATACTTCAAACAAAATGAAGACATGACACATAAGAACCAGAGAACAAAGGCTAAAAAATATATTGTTGTGATTGAACAGAATCAGTCGTACAAAATAGTTTATATTTTTAGCCTCTTTACAACAGTAACACTCTTGTTGCTCTCAAAACCAGTGTCATAACGCAGGTCATCTAGTGTTTAACTTGTGTTACCCTAGATATTAATGCACTTTGCTTCAGCAAGTCTGTGTTACAACAAGTTTTTCTACCCAAGCCTTGTCTTAGGTAATAATGAATCCTTGACCATGATTCTTCGAATGTACAATCAGTACAAAGAAAATTTGTCCTAATTTGAGACTCAACTGAAAATGAAGAGGTGAGATAATCCTAGAATACCAAGAGACAACCCCTCATTTCGAATTCCTGCATAGAATGCAAATAGTCAGATAGACATGTTTATAAAAGATGCACGGTTGAATGAGAAAAAAAAATTGTGAATTGAACATTTATGTGAGAGAGTTATTGAACAGCCCGGTAAGGAGAAAAGAGAAAGAGAAAGAGAAGAAAAAGTGGAACATACTTGGAGAAGAGAAACAAAGAGGATAAGCAATAGAAAAGAGGAAAAGAACTAATTTTAGAACAGAGACAAAGACCAAGTAACAAATAAATCTGACTCGTAATTTGATTGGGGGATTGAAGTCCCCTTTCAAGTTGAAGTTTGATAAAGAATAGGTTGTAGCCTGTTGAGGTAGGAGCCTCTTATGCACTGTAGCCTGCAGAAAATTTGTCGAAGTTGGAGCTCCCTTGCAAGTTGAAGCTTGCAAAAGAATTAAGGTAGCAACATCATGTAGGTTGAAGCCTATAGAAAAATTGATGTAATAAGGGAATAGGAGCTTGCCTTCACATCACTTCAGCCAAAAAATCATGGTTTACTCCCTTTATGGGTTTCCACTTATATCTGGTGTATTCATGTGTTGAATGACAAATGGCTCACTTGTGTGAATGCTTTTGAATTTTGTTTATATGTGCAAATATCTCTCTAATAACTACAAAAGAAACAAATAAACTTTGAACACATACATAAGCCATTAGTTGCAAAAGAAATTACTTGAAAAAGGAAATTAAGTTGAATTGAAAATTTGAAAAGACACAATCATTGATTCGCCCCCCCTCTCAGTAATTTCCAAGTATTTAACACCTAGCTACCTGTGGAGTGGGTGCCCTCAAGGCTTAGGTTGTTGTGTGTTGATTTTTGGGTAGCATCAGATGTACTCTAGCTCCGAAACTTTGTGGAGGGGATAAAACGTATGAGATCTCCAAGACACAAAAATCGTTTGGAGAAATTCCACACAGAGCTTAAGTTATTCAGATAATTAATTATTTTAAGGGAGACCCAAAGTCTAACTTAGGGAAATTAAATAATTAAAGCGAATTAATTTAACATGTGGGTGAGAATGTTCTAAGTGATGAGGATCAAGTCTTTTCTAATCTTAGTGTTCGATTAGAGATTAGATCACGGTCATTGATTCATCAACTGAAAAAGTATTAAAGGAAGGCTTTGGGTCAGTTGGAGATACACACACACTGGATCAAGAGATCGAATTCCTCTGACGAAGCAGTGCTCGGACGAAGATCAGATCTGAGTGATTCAGAGAAGCAGCGAGGGGCAGATGCAGTGATTGGTCGGAGGACCAAGAGTACAAAGCAGAGCAAGGGCAGTAGAGACGCAGAGGAGGCAGCGCAGCCACCAGGAGAGGTGACACAAACCCTAGAGGGGCTCACGCAGGCTCACACAAGGGCAACGCAAAACCTCTGAGGGACAATCCAAAATTTAGCTGGAGATCGTGGTTTCTAAGCCGACAAGGGTGAAACTCAATTTCTGGAGAAGCTGATCAGCACAGAGGAAGGGTGACACAATCCTTCAGCCAGGCCCATGCAGGCTTACGCAGTGGTAGCGTAGAGACTGCGCAGAGCTAGCTGGGGTTTCACCAGTGTCTGATCCAAATAAGCCGGGACTTGCAGTGTGAGGTAAAACTCACAATTTATCTCTGTCCGCCAAAGGTTTCTCTGTTGGGTGAGCCGGTTTTTGGCACCCTAGATGTACCCATAATACTGTTGCTTAATAGTAAAAACCCTGATATCTGCTGCATTGGTTTTCCCGCATTAGGTTTTTCCGGAGACATTTGTCCGAAAATTGTGTGTCTTTTGTCTAATGGTTGTTTATTCTTCAATACTTGATCTGCATAGTTGTGTAGGCTGCAGTGTATTTACTTTGATGTTTTACTGAATAATTCAGAAAAAACTTGTTAAGTAAATCAAACAAGTAGGAGAAGAAAATAAGATTTACTGCAATAGAGTTTCTGTTTAGTAGATTCAGAAATTTTCTCAGGTTAGCAGACCACTTGCAGGAAGGTAGCTGTCGCGAGTGACAGCGCAGTCTCGAGAGAGGCAAGGAAGGGTGACACAGTCACCTATGGGGCTCACACAGAGGATGCGTCATCCTGGAGAGGTGACACTATAGCTGCAGCAGTGGCAGTGTAGTGCTTGCCAGGACAGTGTAGGGGTTTCGAGCCCCTGTCTTTCCGATTGTCTTAGCTGGAAGTGCAGATCATTTTTCTTTAGTAGTGGTTGGTGGGGCATTGTTTCTGTTGGTGCAGAACAGTGTCTAGCAGGGTGTGACAAAGTAGGGGAAACAGTTACTCAGAAGACTTCTCGCCAAGAAGTCTAGATTCAGTGTTGATTAGCAGCAAAGGGTGATCAGAGAGGGTTGATTCAACATCAGTGGCGTAGGATTTCTGAGAAGGAAATCGTGTTTCAGAGAAAGTGTGTTCCTTAGAGGGTTTCTAGCACCAAGAAATCCAGATCTGAGTTTTGTTGGGGCAACAACAAAAGAGGGAGAAGAGAACTTGTTCGACAATTAGTGGCAGAGATGAAAGTTAGTGGCCTGCATAACCCTGAGGGAATGCCTTCCTCAGAGAATTCTGAGCCAAGGAATTCGGTTTCTCACTGCAGAGCAACAGTAGCCGGGAACGGATCTACTTACTCCAGTAGGGAGTGCGTAGAGCTACTTAGCAGTTGCACAGAGGAGAGAGGAGGCATCTGACATTTTAGCGAGATCATTTCCTTCTCCATATCTCAGTTTTCACATTTTTGCAGCTCTGTAGAGATGATCGTACGAGAATGCCAGAGAAGGTTGTGTGAGTTATCTAGAATATGAATCTGGGCAGCAGACTTCCAGTAGCCGGAAGTAGCTACCGAAGGAAGTGCGAGTTGCAAAGAGAGAAAGGGTCCCAACCAGGAACTAGGCTTGAAAGGGGCACCAGACCCAAGAGGAGGAGTATGAGAGTGAAATATGAAGGGCAGGATCCTTGAGGTGCCCAAACTCTTGGATCACATACGAGCTATGGGACCCCTTAATGACAGTAGCAGGATGACTGGAGTCAGTTGGTGCGGAGGATTATGGAGGCACATTGTCAAAGCTAGGATTTTGAAGACTGAAGTAGCGCAGAGCAGAGGCAGCAGCAACACAGAGGTTAATGGGATTTCAGTAGCGTAGAGGCAGTGCTTACGCAGAGCAGAGCAGTAGCAGCGCAGAGCTCTAGAGGGTCAGCACAGATTAGCAGCAAAGGGTGTTTCAATATCGAGATGCAACCATACTGACTTGTCTGTCAGGATTTTGGGTGATTTCCTTTAGGTGCTTAACTCTTAGCAACTAAGCTGCAGTGCAGCAGTTAGCAGTGGAAGTGTTATGGGCAGCATGATGCAGCATTTGAGAGGGAGTTGCAGTACAAATGAGGCAGTGATTCTGGTAGAGTCATGGGCACCAATACAGAAGCCAACAGTGCAGTGGATGAAGGGCAGCAGCTAAGCATCAGCAGAGTAGGGGACCGATGCCATGGATTAGGGTGATGCTTTAGGTTGAAGTGTTGCTAGAACACATTCCTTCTAAGAGGGAGTGTTGATTTTTGGGTAGCATCGGATGTGCTATATCTCCGAAATTTTGTGGAGGGGCTAGAACACATGAGATCTCCAAGACCCCGATAGTTTGGAGAAATTCTACCCGAAGCTTAAGTTATTCAAATAATCAATTATTTTAATGGAGACCCTAAGTCTAACTTAGGGAAATTAAATAATTAAAGTGAATTAATTTAACATGTGGGTGAGAATGTTAAATTAGAGATTAGAAATTAGGATCAAGTCTTTTCTAATCTTAGTCGTCGATTAAAGATTAGATCAAGGTCGTTGATTCATCAACTAGAAAAGTATTAAAGGAAGGCTTGGGGTCAGTTGGAGATACACACACACTGGATCAAGAGATTGAATTCTTTTGACGGAGCAGTGCTCGGACGAAGATCAGATCTGAGTGATTCAGAGAAGCAGTGAGGGGCAGATGCAGTGATTGGTCGGTGGACCAAGAGTACAAAGAAAAGCAAGGGCAGCAGAGACACAGAGGAGGCAGCATAGCCACCAAGAGAGGTGACGCAGACCCTAAAGGGGTTGACTTAGGCTCACGCAAGGGTAGCGCAGAGCCTCCGAGGGACAGTCCAAAATTTAGCTGGAAGTTGATCAGCGTAGAGGAAGGGTGACGCAGTCCTTCAGCCAAGCCAATGCAGGCTTACGCAGTGGCAGCGTAGAGACTGCGCAAAGCTAGCTAGGGTTTCACCAGTGTCTAATCCGGATCAGCCGAGACTTGCAGTGTGAGGTAAAACTCACAATTTATCTTTGTCCGCCAAGGGTTTCTCTGTTGGGTGAGCCGGTTTTTGGTACCCTAGATGTACTCAAAATACTACTGCTTAATAATAAAAACCCTCAAATCAGCTGCACTGGTTTTCCCGCTTTGGGTTTTTCCAGGGACATTTGTCCGAAAAATCTGTTTCCTTTGTCTAATGGTTTCTTATTCTTCAGTACTTGATATGTATAGTTGTGTAGGCTGCAGTGTATTTACTTTGATGTTTTACTGAATAATTCAGAAAATAACTTGTTAAGTAAATCAAACAAGTAGGAGAAGAAAATCAAATCTACTGCAGTAGGGTTTCTGTTTAGTAGATTCAGAAATTTTCACATTGTGGACCACCTGACAAGACCAACATGAACTCGAGTGAAAGAAACCATCCATTGAATAGGATGATATGAGCATATAAACAAACCATCCTTGGATGTTGAGGGCATATTAATACTTCAAACTTGGATTAGTTTTCGCTATCTAACTAGACCAAGTCTCGTAAAGGTGTTCCCTACCTTGATAGAGGTGGCTAATGGTCAACCCTAATATGTGCTTCCAACCCTCAAGGGGAAGTGGCATTTCCAAGGTCAACCCCTCAATCAATAGGTGGTTGTGTAAATGTATAGCTACATAGGGGGTAAGGCTTCATGGCCAATTGCCATGGTCAAGGGGGCCAGTTGATGGGGTGTCCACATCCTAAGTGTATATATGTGAAGGAGGGAGCAATCATGAAGGCATGACTTACCTTGCTCAACCCACTTTTTCCACCCCTCTAGTGCACCTTTTACTTTTTCTTGATAATGCTTTATATTATGGTGCATAGCTCAAGAGTTTAGAGCTTACTCATTATGATGTAGCATTTATTATTGCCCCTTAAGATGAGACAATTCATCACTCATCAAGGTCAGGACATGCAAGGGTTCCTTTTTGATGTAATGGAGTTCATGCACCGAGGAACTACATGATGGCCACATGAGAAGGGTAGAGCTCATGCTAGGCTTTTTCCCATGTGCTATTTATGTCTCGTTCATCTTTTCCATTTTTATTTTCTTATTTTCCTTTTGTTGTGGCCATATTATGCATTTTCATTCTTTTAGCTGCATCAACCTCCAGGGAAATGTTTCCCATCCCTACCCAAGGAGTGTGGACATGAGAGGGTACCAAGTCTCAATGAACCAATGAAAAGTTAGGCCTGAAGAATGGAGGTGGTATATAGGGGCTTGTAATGTGGCATGGAAAGTGCCAAGTATGATCTAAGGGATAATGAAAACACTATTTCAATATGGATTTTCCAAGTAGTACCCCTCCTATATCCCTAAGGCCTCAAGGGAGGTCCCACTGGACTAAGGCTAAAGATTAACCCCTTAGTAAGGTGAGAGAATAGATTTAAAGTCAAGATCATCCAATCTTCCAGATCACCCCTTTCTCCATACTAAATTCCCAAAAAAACAAGCACAAGCACCTGATTGCAAAATGATCACAGTACCTTTTGAATAGTAGCCCACCTTCATCCAAGTGGAAATGTTGGATGGTGAGAGGTATGTGGCTAATGCAAATGGTGGAGGCACATGGCATATCATCGTCGAATAGTGAGTGTCAAGGGTTGTTGGTTGACTGGATTTCTAGTTGGATGTCATATGTAGGAGAAAATTTTCTCCGATGGGATTACCCATTTTGGTGGGTAACATCTGGCTCCAACTCGGGGACATGAGCTCACCATAGAGTGCATGATCCATATGCTCAAACAAGGAGTTCATGAGAGCTCCAGTAATCCCTGGGCTTGTAGACCTGTCACCTACACATCCAAGTCAACTTGTTTGGGAGCATGTGCACTTGGTGTCGGTTATCATTGTGGTTTTATATGATGATAGTGAAATCCAAACTAAAAATAAAATCCATATAAAACGACATGAAACACAACAATAGGAGAATAAAAAATTTTAGAATTCTCACACAATATGCAATGCAACTAACCAATGTTGCAAAATTCAGACTCGGGAATAAATCAACAAGAGCCCGAAAATCTTAAAAGTCGGGAGAAAATAAAAAAAAAATCAGCAAAAACTTAGCAAAATTAAAGGATTCTAGTTGAAAAACTCGTATTGTTGAAAGAATTGTGATTTGGGGATTTTATTAGGATTTAATTTGGATTTTGGTAACACTGCAACTAACTATATGCATAGTCAAATTAGTTTCCATCAAACAAAGTGAGGCGACTTACACTTATCGGTTAAGGTAAGAGTTCATTATCAAGTTTAGCAGTGTAAAAGTATCCAATCCCTATTTTTCCATGGACCCTAATTGGGATAGGGTCCTTATCCACCAGAACGAGATCACCTACTTGGTATTCTCTTTTTGGTTTTTGGACCCACTGCCTTTTGGGAAACATTTGTTTCTTGTTGATGTTTTTGATATGACAGACGTTTTGAGAAGGATTGGGTTCTTTCAACTTTGGAGGCCCTTTGGACTGATTTTGACCTACACCCTTATGATCATTGGTAACCCTTGGCTTTTCAATAGCCTTTGGGAACGGAAAAGGCTCCATATCTTCAACATGATCAGGGATTTGTGGTTCCCTATACAAGACAAATGGCATTCCATCGAAGGTGAGGTATGCTTGTGCATGACAGGTCCATTTGTAATTGTCCTCCAACTAAGGCACGCCATTTTCTAGACAATAACACTCCCTAGGCATCAGGCACATCAATGACTACAATATCCATCAATACATCCATATCTTTATTGGTTTCCAAAGACACCTTGACATCTTCAATAAGGCCATATACAGGGATAGATTTCGAATCAAAGCCACATACATTTTTATATGGCCTGGTGATATCCATCTCTAAATGATGCATGACTCTCAAAGGCATTATATTTGCAGAAGGACCTGAATCAAGCATGCAATTGTGCAAAATGAGATCGTTTATCACCAAGGACAACAAAAATGGTTGATTTCCTCCATTATTTCTATCAATATACATATTACGTAGAATGACCGGAGGATCCTCAATATCTTTTTCAAAGTTGAAAGCCTTCCTAGCATGCCCCCTTTGTGGTTCTAGTTTAGCTATCTTCAAAAGAGGAACTTGTACATTCACTTTAGCCAAAACACTGGTCAAATCAACATCTAAAGCAACATCATAATTTTGAGGTTTTGGCTTGGGAAGATTATTGGACAGTTCATGAGGTTTATTCTTCTTTTGGGAGGTAACGTCAAATCTTGTGTTTGCTTGACCTTGATTACCATTTCTCCTAGAGTATTGCAATCCCTTCAATCTCCCATTGTTTTCCACAGCCATGATCAACTCATTTTGATCATTTATATCACCATCATGATTTGATCAGGCTCTGGATGAAAGTAAGAGTCACCAAGCAAGATATTAAAAGAGGCATCATCATTGATGACATTGAGATGCTTCGGGACTTCATCTTCCTCCACTTGATTATATGGACACTCTTCATGTGTATGGTACTCACCATAGGTTTGGAACCAAGGAAACTCCTCATGTCCCACCAGGTTGGTTGGGGCATGAGTGTTTGGAACATTTTGTTGTGATGAATGGTCTCTTACACGTGCCTTCTTCTTGATAGGTCTTTTTATTGAATTGTGGCTTAGGAAGGAATTTTTGGCGAGATCCCCTTTCTCTTTCCAACAAAGCTAGCTTGCTCATCATTTCCATCTATCCTTGCATCGACTCATTAGTAACTTTATCAAACTTTTGGGCAAATGCTTGCAAGGCAGGATCCACTTGGACACTAGGTCTAGCTTTAGGTTCAATTCAAGCCCTAGGATAGGTGAATAAGTCAATCCTAGAAGCATTCAGATTTTTTTCTATCCCAATAGCCAATGTGAAAGTACCAAGATCCTAGATCTAAGAATCCCTACTGCTACAACTGAACTACTTCTCCTACTTGTAAATTCAGATTTAACAAGTTATTAACATATTACTTCTGGAAATACTAAAGAATTTACTGAAGCAGCCTTCACTCATTAAAATACATTTGTGGAAAGGAAACTGAACAAGAAAAGTCACAGGAAAAACCCAATGTGGGAAAACCGGTGCAGCAGATCTGAGGGTTTATATATTATGCAGTAAATGTATGAATACAAATCTGGGATGCCTTTCTGGAAATCCCTGCAGAGAATGTGACTGACAAAAAGTTCATGAGAGAAATCTCACACTGATAAGGAAGCCCAACTGACCAACAACCCCAGATCTGCAAGCCCTCCACTGCGCTGCGTAGTCACTGCACAGTCTCTGCATCACTCTGTGTGGGGACTGCGTAGCTTCTACGTCACTGATCTTCTGTTGGTTGGCTCTGCTCTTCTGGCCTCTTCCGGTCTCACACCCCGGCTCTCTGACACTTGATCTGGCTGACCCTCAGCTAAATCTCGAATTCCCTTGAGGCTGCAACCCTGCCTCTGCGTGGGACTGCGCTGGCTTTGCATAGCTGCTATGCTATCTCTGCTGATCTGCTCTCTGCCTTCTCTGTTGTGTATTCTCTGGCTTAGGAAAATCTCCAACTGGAATTACTGCCCCTCACTACAATCAAGAATCATTTAGATCTAATTTTCTTTCGAGAACTACTCCGTCAAAAAAATTCGATCTCTAGATCCTCTCGATGTAATTTACAAATGACCCTCAAGTCTTCATTTATAGCCTTCTTGTTGACAAATCAACGACCAATAATAGATCTCCAATCAACGGCTAAGATTATATTAGACTTGATCTGCTTTATCTAGAAGATTCACCCACAATATACATTAATACTAATTAATTATTTTAATTTCCTAAGTTAAACTTAGGGTCCTCATTAAAAATAATTAATTTTTCTTATAAAATTGTTTCTGGTTGGATCTTCCCAAAACGATTTATGGGTTATTTGTAATGCATGTGTCTAAGCCTCTCCACAAAATTTGGGGCTTATAGCACATCTGATGCTACCAAAAATAAACGCTCCCTCTTAGCGAGGAATGTGGTCTAACAGATATGCCCTGTTGCACACTGCTCTAACTCTGAAGCATCTCCCTCTACGCTGATGATGTCTGACATGCTGCCCATCAATCACTGTGTTGTTGCTGACCTTGCCACGATCAACACTGCATCCGTACTGCACTCCCTCTCAAATGTTGCATCTGCTGCTAGCACTGCCACTGCTAACTCTGCACTGCAACTCAGCTGCTGAGAGAAGCAGCTAAAAACGTTCAATAATCTGAACAAGTGTTGAGGATGCATCTCGGTTTTGAAAACATTGACTGTTGATAGCTACTGCATTTTCCCTCTAATGCATTGCATTGTTGCAGCTGTGCACTGCGCTGTTGTTGCTTTGCAATGCATTGTGCTACTGCAACTCTACTCTGTGTTGTTATTCTCTGCAATGCGCTACGCTGCTGCAACTCTGATCTGCGATGCTATCCACTGCAACTGTTGTCTCTGCACTCCTCTGCACCGACTGAAAACTCCTCCAGTGTGCTACTGCTGAATATGGGCACTCGTAGCAAGGTTGTGATGCGAGAGGTGGACTCCTCCAAGATCCTTCCCAACTGAAGTTTTGTTGCACTACAACTCAATGTCACCCCATCTCCCTCCTGGAGATGCGTGAGCACTCATGGCGTACTCACCTTCCTCGATCAATTACATAGTTGGAGGCTCCCTCCAACTGGTACTGATCTCTAAGCCCGTGAGTTGCCATGGTCGTCAAATCCATCGAATTTGCTCCTCTTCTTCCCCCTCTACGCAACACTGGACAGGCTTACGCACTCCTTGTGGAGCTCGTAGATCTGCTGCCCGGATCTGCAGCTCAGATCTTGGAAGAACAGACATTCCCCGGCTAGGAATCTTCTGAGAGAGAAAATTCCCTCATTGTGCCGCTTCTTCTTCTTTTGACACTTTCTGCCAGGAAAAATCAAAACTCTGCCTGCAGAACTCCGTCCCACCAGCTCTGTACTGCTCCCTTTGGCTTGGCAAACTTCCGATATGGAGATCTTACCTCTCTGTCGACTCACTCAGGAGAGACCTTCCCGGAATTTTCAACCCTAGCCTGGACTACGCAATCCCTCTAGGGATTCAAACTATTGCTTTCTGCAGCTTTTCAGCCTCCGTCACGCGTTGGATCTGCTCTTCACGTTTCACAATGCAAGCTCTGATACCATGTGAAAATTCCAAGATCCCAAATCTAAGAATCCCTACTGCTACAACTAAACTACTTCTCCTACTTGTAAATTCAGATTAACAAGTTATTAACATATTACTTCTGGAAATACTTAAGCAGCTTTCACTCATTAAAAAACATTTGTGAAAAGGAAACTGAGCAAGAAATAATAATGCGAACACAGGACATCGTTATTTTTACACAAACACCCCCGAAAAAGCCCAATGCAGGAAAATCGGTGCAGCAGATCTGAGGGTTTATATATTATGCAGTAAATTTCTGAATACAAATCTGGGATACCTTCTGGCAATCCCTGCAAAGAATGTGATGGACAAAAAGTTCGTGAGAGAAATCTCACACTGGTCTGGAAGCTCGACTGACCAATAACCCTGGATCTGCAAGCCCTCCATTGTGTTATGCAATCACTACGTAGTCTTTGCGTCACTCTGCGTGGCTTCTGCGTCACTAATCTTCTGTTGGCTCTGCCCTTCTGGCCTCTTCCGGTCTCACACCTCGGCTCTCCGGCACTCGATCTGGGTGACCCTCAGTTGAATCTTGAATTCCCTTGAGGTTGCAACGATGCCTTTGCGTGGGATTGCGTTGACTCTGCGTAGCTGCTACGCTACCTCTGTTGATTTGCTCTTTGCCTTATTTGTTGTGTATTCTTCGGCTCTGGAAAATCTCCAACCGAAATTACTGCCCCTCACTGCAATCAAGAATCACTTAGATCTAATTTTCTTCCGAGCACTTCTCCGTCAGAAAAAATTGATCTCTAGATCCTCTCGATGTAATTTACTAATGACCCTCAAGTCTTCCTTTATAGCCTTCTCGTTGACAAATCAACGGCCGAGATTACATCTCCAATCAACGGCTAAGATTATAATAGACTTGAGCTGCTTTATTTAGAAGATTCACCCACAATTTACATTAATACTGAATAATTATTTTAATTTCCTAAGTTAGGCTTAGGGTCCTCATTAAAAATACTTAATTTTTCTTATAAAACTGTTTCTGGGTGGGTTTTCCCAAAACAATTTATGGGTTATTTGTAATGCATGTGTCTAAGCCTCTCCACAAAATTTGGGGCTTAGAGAACATCCGATGCTACCAAAAATCAAAAGCCAAGACTTTGGTTCCAGCCAGATATTGAAGCTTCTTATCTCTAAGGGCACATCTCAGATGCTTGGGGAAATCTCGCACATATTTATCAAGGATTTTCATGTATTGGCCTATACAAGTCAGGGACTTCCTTGAGTAGATTTTCAAAATGTTGAGTAAATTCCTTAACAATTTCGTTCTCAATTTTCTTAGCTTCAAGGAATTTCTCAAGGAGCATGACACCTTCCATGACTGTAGCCCTCATTTTGTTGAAGGCTTGGTGAAAAGCATCCCAATCTACGATACTACCTTGGAGAAAACTAAGATACCAACCCCTTATGCTTCCTTCTAAAGTTAAGGCAAAAAGCATCATGACTACATCCTCATCCATGACCAATTTAGCACTCACTGCCCAATAAAATTCAAACATGTGTTTCTTTGTGGTGATGGCATTAGTACCATTGAACTTAGGAAACCATTCACTATACTTCTTTGGCAAGGGATGCGGAGCATCAAGGAATTTGCTAACATCCAATGGCCTAAATGCAGCTATGGGCCATGGCTTGTCCATGGTGTTTAGGGGTGGTATTATCTACAAATAGACTTCTAACCACAATACTCTTTGAGTTCAGAAGGGATGTAGTTGCTTCAGTAGTTTTTCAAATAGTCTTCTTCTTTCATAGAGCTATGGTATTGTCAGAAAAACTACTAGGGGTTTTGATGGGGTTGTTTTCAGGAGTTTCCAAAAGAGAATCTATTTTGTCGTCATAAATGTTCTATTCAAAGGGAATGAAGCTTAATATTAAAATAACGAGGAGGTTAACTGAAATGTTCCCTGATAATAGCGCTAGAATATGTTACCTCAAAATCTAGCAAGTCTTCTGAGAGGGCTCTCAAGACAAGAACTAGACCAAGTGACAACATTATGAGGTGGAGGCCCACTGTCACCACAACTCACCACCTCCTGCTCTTTAGGTGGACCTTCACCAAAAGGGAGGCTTCCATGTATTCGTCAACTAAAGGGTATTCAAATCCTATGGCTCAAAGGTGATAAAGGGATATGCTCAAGAATGACAACAACTTAAGGACAAGGCTCAATCCAACAATGACATGGCAAAGTGTGCCCTCCAAGAGGCCTATCTAAGGCGCTTATAACCCACAGTTTAATGAATAGGCACAGACAAAGGCAAACCAAGGTGCATAAGGCTAAGAAAAGGCTTGTTTAAGGTGGATTTGATAAAAAAGTAGAGAAACAAACCTTCAAGAAGTCTTAGGTTGACGCCTAGAGTTAGGTTAGGGTTTACCCTAGGGAAGAATTACCTATGGCTTACTAGAAAAGGGTGGATTTTGATGCAATGAGACTTAAACCATGTGTATAACCTTACCACAGGTAAACACACTCCTAGTTGAATTTGGCACTATGCCCTAGTCTAACAACTTGCCTTGAAGGCCTGAAAATGTGAGGGGGAGAGAGATTTTAAAAGATGTTTTTCAATGATTGTGATCATATATGTGGGATGTTAGTGCTTGATCCTTGGGTGATGGAGTCTAAGGGAAACCTACTAATGGAAATATCAAACCCTAGTATGGAGCAAGGGCAAGAAACCCTAGTTTTCAAAACCCTAGCTATCACTTTATGAGAGGATAAAGCCATGAAGAGAGCTTAATATGAAGACCATTTGTTAATTTTTCTTAGGATAGTATTGTTCTTTGCTTTAGATAATTGCATTAACAAACGTTTCACCATTTGCATTGCATTCACCCCATATCATCATAACGTCAGTAGCAATTATGTAGAAAGAACAATAACAACAACTATGTAGCAGAATAATAAAAGTAACATTAGAAGAAAAGCATGCACAAATAGAGACACCATGATTGGGTTGGAGATCAAGGAAAAACCCCACAAGGGTGAAAACCCTTCCAAATTCTCCTTCTTATCAGATTGTCATAAAATGTTCAACAAAAAGAGAGTACAATGATCCAATTCACCAATAACAAGATTATCTAGCAAAACCAACCAAACAATGAGCCTAATATACAAATTTGAACCAGAACAGAATTTCCAAGCCTACAGTCTACAATCAAAATCGGTGATCAATTGTCAACAAAACCTTAAACCCTAGATGCACGGAGCTAGTAACCATTCATGTGGTTGAATCTTTCCAGCCACAGGGAGCACCCTATCATGCGTGCGCTCTCGCCGATATTTCGATGATTCAACTCTGCGGCTATAGACAAAAATTCCTTCTTCGCACATGCGAGCTCAAACGCTGAAAATTTTAGACTTCCACGAACCAATTTTCCACGAACCAACTTCAGATCTGTGTGAGCCAATCCAAAGAAGAGAGAAGAAGAATGATTGATAAATGATGTCCAAATGAGGTTCACTTGACTTGTATTTATAGGCTTCCAAGGGTGTCCAATTTCTCTTTAGGGTCGACTTGTCCTTTTGTGCACATGTGGGTTTCCATATTAAAAATATATTTTTCCTTAACCAAATTAAATTCTTCCAAGGGCTAGGAGAGGTATTTCTTGATGAGGGAGACTGTCCAAAGGATGGAATTTATCCCTGAGCTGCCAAAATTAACACTCCCTCTAAGCTAGGGAGAAATCACCAACTGCAACATGTGTCCCATCTCAAATATCAAATTAAATGCCATCTCTGCTCATCTTTGCTACACACACTCGAATCTAAAAGAAGAAGCATTTGACATCATAGGCGAGCTCCAGCTACCACCCTCTATCCATCGAGGATTCTCTGCTACCACTTGGTATCCAATGAATCGTCATAGGGGAGTTCCAACTCAACCCACATCATAGGGGAGCCCAACTCAACCCATTATTCAAGGACAATAGGCAGGATACAACTTACTGAGAGGTAAGGATCCCAACTATCCTATCTTCTCTTGATCTTCCCATCAGGACACTAAAGAGTCAAGTAGTAGAACACCTGCATCCACAACCTTTGGAGGAGATAAACACTTACCCTACAAGGTAAGGATCAGACACAACCCAAGGCACTTGGGGGAGATACATACTTACCCTGTAGGGTAAGGATTAGACACGCCCAAATCACCTTCTCAACCCATTGGCCAGAGGGGAACGAACAATCCTAACAAGCCCATCATGTGGGTAAGATGCATACTAGGTATACCCAGCAGGGGGAGATACACTTTTACCATGAGGTAAGGATTTGGCACGCCTTGAGATGACAATAGGGGAGATACACACTTATCGTGAGGTAAGGATTAGACACACCTATTGTCCACGAGTTCCCTCTACCCTGGGAACTTTTCGGCTCAATTCCTCACCATGGGAGATTAGATAGGGGGGAAGAGCATCACTCAGTGTCCTCGATCAACCCAAACCCTTACCTAGGAGGGTCACATACATCAATCCATGTTGCTCCTTGAAGATCATAAACATATCAAAGTGATCGAATCTAGTATTGGCTTAAACAACTGACTGAAGAGTTCAATCACACTGCCTCATGCATTACTAAGAGTAGCAGTCCTCTATTTTCCTGTTGATACATGAAATCAAATCAAATATTATGTTTGAACAAATACATGTCATAAAAGGATACCTTATTCATCCTTTCTCCCTCTCACGGAGGCAGCTACCACAAGCCTAAGCTTGTCTCATACAGCACTATCTCAATATGTGAAGATATCTGTGTCCCAACTATATACGGGATTCTTTTCCAATCGGATCCCACTCTTGTTGTCGCAATATATTATTGTTGTATCAAGAACCTACTCAAACAGCTCTCCAAAGAGCTTCCTTAACCAAATTGCCTCACAGCTAGCCATGCTAGCAACAATGTACTCTACCTCGGTCGTGCTTAAAGCTACGAACTTCTATTTCCGACTCATCCAAGATACCATCATAGACTCCAAACTAAAACAACACCCTGATCTGTTTTTCCTGTCAATAACATTTCCAGCCCAGTTGTTAATTTTGGGCAATTAGGTCCAAACTCCATGTTGTACTGCTCAGATGATGATGCCAATATTTTTATTGGATTCCTCTTTTGGAGAGGTGCAAGATCGATCTAAAGATCATCTTGATCAGATGAGCAGAACATTTATTTTGAATTTATTCCACTTATGTGCAAGGTCGACCAGAATTGTAATGTTGGCTTGGAGCCCCAACAAATGTGTCACACACCCTCACAGATGGATATATATTGGACAGACTTAGAGTTTATTTCATCATCCACTCATCACACACTTTTCTCTTGTGTCTGATTAGTTCGATCATCATTTGGAGGCTTCTCTTCTCACACGTGGGAAAACAACAGCTAGGGTTTCGGTTCTGATCTGTCTAGGGTTTCAGTGCAGCTTTGACCAGCGTTGACTTTGGTCAACGCTTGGTCCATTTGACCTCGAACTCTCCCAAAATTCTGATTTCTGCAGTCCACATTTTTTGGCACAAAGACCAAGGCTAGACGTTGACCTTTGACCTGCTGCGTTGACTTTATGTTGATGTTGTTCTGCGTTGACTGTTGACTGGACAACGTTGACTTTGGGTTGACTTTTGTGGAGCTATCTTTAGGGTTGTGTGACACTTCTGGTTGGCTGACCACGAGGAGACTTTGCTAGTTGAAGCATCCTATTGACCGCCGTAACGCACCACAACACATATATTTTGTTGATCAAGTTAAGTGTATTCTTGGCTTGTCTTCTGTCGATCTATTGGTATGATCTATCAGCATTTTACTTTCATGTTTATGTGATTGCTATTTGGTATCGGGTTTAAAGTAAAGTTGCATCAAGCATAGAACATCTTCGAAAATTTACATGGAATCAGAGCTAAGGTGAACACAAAGCCCAAGTTTGTATTGAGAGTAATCACCGAAGAAGTACCATTTGTCAAGGACCCATGGGTACCTCAAATTATAATGGCTTCAAAGCTGGCGATAAGTTGACTGGAAAGTATGACTATCATGCTTGGAAGATGTCTTTGGACTTGGTCTTGGAAGATCAAGAGGTCATGGACTATGTGCAGGGTAAAATCCAAGAGCCTCCATCATCTGCACATGCTGCCACGAAGACGAAGTATAGAAAAGGAGAAATCAAAGCCAAGCTGATCATCTGGGATTCCATCCATAAAAGTCTGGTTGCTTATATCTCTGAGCTGGGCACATCTAAGGATATGTATGATAAGTTGGTCAATATGTTCAGGGCTAACAATGCAAATCAAGTTCTTTTCTTTAAGAACAAATTGAAGAATCTCAAGAAAGGCAAGGATGAATCCATTTAATCCTATTTTCTGAAATTGACTGAAATCAGGAATAACCTTCTTGCCATTGGGGAAACAATAGCTGATCGAAAAATGGTTCTCACTGCACTTGGAGTTCTCCCCTCTGAATGGCATGTATTCATTACGACCATTCTCAATAATAATGTGATTCTAGATTTTAACGAAGTATTGTCAAGATGCACTCAAGAGGAAACAAGAATGATGGAATATGAAAATGAAGGTAATGCTGCCTTCACTTCTCGTGCTAAGAAGAAGAACAATGGTGGTCCGGGGAACCATGGAAGAGTAGGGGACACATGTAACAAGTTTGGCCACTATGCTAGAGAATGCCCTAATAGAAGGGATTCTCAGGAGGATGATGACAACAACAACAAGAGGAATAAAAATCAAAGGAACAATAGGTTCAAAGGAAAGAGGAAGGCTCCCTCTGGTCGTAATGGAAATGGGCAACCCTTCAAAAGGTCAAGAAATTCCAAGTATGAGGAATCTAATGTTGTTGATGATTAAAGAAATGAATTCATTCTTGTATCTTCCCTCTCTGCTCCATCTCCACCCGACACTATTGTGAAACCAGCTCCAAAAAGAGAAGAAAAGAGATATCAATGCCTTAGAAATAAGCCACTTCGAGGGGGCAACCTCCAATACATTACATGAATGAACAATTCTTGGATGATACAATTTACAAAACCTCCTTTCTATATATAGGAGTCCATGGGGCCATAATGTAATCCTAGTGGGCCACAATGTAATCTAGCCGACCTAACAATAATAATTTAAGGGCACAATAATAACAAAATGGGGGTTACAAGGGTACAATAATAACAATAAGGGGTTTACACTAACAATAATAAGGGACTATACTAGTGATATAGGGACCTAATATGCCCCTCTCCTTCAAAAAAGTGTTGTCCTCAACGCTTGAGTAGCTCCGGGTGCTTCTATATAAAATTCTCATCCTCCCATCTAGAATCTTCAGTGGGTAAGTTCTTCCACTTGATGAGATACTCTGAAATTGATCGATTCCGTAGCTGTCGAGTTCTTGTTTCCGTGACCGCTTCAGGTTCCAATATGATTTTTCCTTCCTCATCAAGTTCTGGCAATATTATTTGAACTGGAAGATTTTCACCTATAACCTTCTTTAAGCATGAAACATGGAAAACTGGTTGTACTCGCGAAGAAGCAGGAAGCTCCAATTTGTATGCCATAGTACCAATCTTTTGCAACACCTTGTAAGGACCATAGTACTTTGGCGATAATTTATTATCCTTCTTAGCTTGCTTGAGGGACATTTGTTTATATGGTTGTAGCCGTAAAATACCCAATCTCCTACATCAAAACTTCTCTCGCTGCGATGTTGATCTGCCTGTTGTTTCATTCGATTTTGTGCCAAATTCAGGTTATCCTTTAAGAGTTGGAGAACTTCTTGCTGATGCTTGATGTGATCTTCCATTGCTTGAACCTTCAAATTTTCCCTTAAAGATGATGTGATGGATGGTGGATGATATCCATAAAGTGCCATAAATGGGGTCATTTTTGCTGCAGTATGGAAGGAAGTGTTATACCACTATTCAGCTAGAGGTAACCACTTGACCCATTGTGTTTGTTTATCAGATACAAAACAATGAAAATATCCTTCCAAACATTTATTTACTATCTCAGTTTGGCCATCGGATTGAGGATGATAAGATGAGCTATGAGCTAATTGAGTACCCAAACAAGAAAATAACTCCGTCCAAAAATTTCTAGTAAAAATGGGATCTCTGTCACTCACAATAACCCTTGGGTTTCCATGTAGCTTTTGAATTGTGTCCATAAATATAGTAGCAACTGTACTTGCTTTAAATGGATGAGATAATGCACAAAAGTGTGCATACTTGGTAAGTCTATCAACTACCACCATGATGACACTCTTTCCTTTGAACTTAGGTAAACCTGTGATAAAATCCATTGAAATCTCCTCCCAACGTTGACTTGGAATGGATAAAGGTTGTAGAAGACCCGGGGTCTTAATTGTCTCAACTTTATTTTTTTGGCAAACCAAACATTCCGCCACAAAATTTTGAATATCAGATTTAAGGCCATCCCAAAAAAATTCTTTCTTCACCCTGTGGTAAGTTTTTAAAAATCCTGAGTGTCCTCCTAAAGGAGAAGTGTGCAATTCAAAAAGAATCTTTTGTTTTAGTTGGGAATTCTTACAAAGATATAAGTGATCTTTGTACCATAAGGAATCATTTTTCCAACTAAATGTATCATATGTACTAGGATCTTGTTGCAAATTTTGAATGAGTGTCCACACGTCTTCGTCCTTCTTCCATTCATCTCTTGCTTCGGTTATCCAATCTGGTTGAATGGTCCCAGTAACAACAATGCTTCCATGTCATATCCCCAAATGGGATATTTAAAGTAATTACTAACGAGAAATCATTATTATCCAACATTTTACCATAAAATTACTAAATTAATAAACAAAAGATTGCCATGTAAAATAAACACATAAGCACTGCAATCTATCAACACATCAAATAGGAAGAATTTCAGTTTTTTATTATAGATAATAAATGGGGTTACAAATACATCTGACCCAAAGAAAGAGCTGAGATGGAGAACTGGCCACCAAGATGAGCTGCTACACTGCGCTGACCTCAAAACTGAACTGTTGCACTCCCTCCGACAACAGATGTCACTGAACCCACTGAAGATAATGAAGCACAAGTTGAAGATCTGAATGATCCTCATACCAATCCCTGAAGCTCTGCGAAACTTCTGAATGAAGTCTCCTCAAGAGAGTTGGGTTTTCGTCCAACACTCACAAATCACCCGAGGGTTTCCGTCCTGGGGCTACGGCTGAAGTAGAGAACCACGGTCTCACACCTCTCATACAATAAAATAACATGATCCCAAAGATATCCCTCAATGGCCTCCTCCCTTTCTTTTATAGATCTCTTGGAGCCTTCTAGAGCATTATTTTATTATTATTTTATTCATGGAGCACTTTTCCCTTTTATTAAAATATTCCTTTTTAACGCAGAAAAGAGTAAATCGGCTACCACGTCTCCTCCGGTCATTGAAACTCATGTCCAATTGTCCCAGCACGGAGGTATCCTCGTGCCGGTTCCAATGAGCTATTACAATATGGTGTTCTGTCATGTATTCCTCTCGGAATGCCACCATGAGCGAAATTAGCTGAGTTAAGCCCATAAATAACTCAAATTTCCGAAAGTTGTCGGAATGCACCAGAACAAAAGCCAAACTGCTCAGATGATGGAATATATCAAGCGAATGCCACCCGACCACATAGAACTCCTCAAAACTCCTCCGAAAATCCCCTGGGCCTGCTGATGGCACCAACTTGTACCTGTGACTGGTCTGCTCCTAACTCTGGAAGTCCCTCCTAGCCCTGTCATAAGTGACACCAAAAAAGTGAATATTACATTCCACCTCTTCATTCTTTCTTGAGAGTGCATCTGCAACAACATTTAGCTTCCCTTTTTTGTATATTATTTCAAAGTCATAACCCAACATCGTTGTGACCCATTTTTGTTGCTCTTCTGAAGATAGTCTTTGTTCCAAAAAGTGTTTAAGACTATCATGATCAGTTTTTACCTTGAAGTGTCTTCCCATTAGGTAAGTTCTCCATTTCTTTAGTGCATGCAGTATTGCTAACATTTCCTTCTCATAAATAGGTTTTTTTAAATACTTTCCTTTGATTGGACGACTTTCAAAAGCAATGGGTCTTCCTTCCTGCATTAAAACTGCACCAATTCCATTTCCTGAGGCATCACATTCCACAATAAAGGTTTTTGTGAAGTCTGGTGTAGCTAAGACCGGTGCTAGGCACATTGCCTCTTTAAGACGTTCAAAGGCCTTAGTTGCTTCGGGAGTCCATGAAAATGCATCTTTCTTCAATAATGTTGTTAGAGGTGCTGCTATTCTCCCATAATTCTTAACAAACTTGCGATAATACCCTATTAACCTGAGAAATCCTCGCAACTGCTTTATGGTTGTGGGGACTTTCCATTCCTTAATGGCTTTAATTTTGTTAGGGTCTACCTTAACACCCTCGTGAGATACAATATGACCCAGATATTCCACCTCTTGTACTTCAAAGAAACATTTGGATGTTTTTGCATATAATTGTTTCTCCTGCAATAGTTTGAGCACCCTGTCAACATGTTCAACATGATCCTTCCAAGACCTGCTGTAGATTAGTATATCATCAAAAAATACTAGCACAAATTTTCTAAGGAAGGGGTTGAAAATGGAATTCATCAACCCTTGAAATGTAGAAGGTGCATTGGTAAGGCCAAAAGGCATGACCAAAAATTCATAATGACCCTCATGAGTTCGAAATGCTGTTTTTGGAATATCTTCAGTCTTCATTCTAATTTGATGATATTCTGAACGAAGATCCATCTTGGTAAAATAAATTGCTCCATGTAATTCATCCAATAATTCATCAATCACAGGAATGGGAAATTTATCTTTAATGGTGAGCTTATTGAGCTCCATATAATCCGGACACATTCGCCATGATCCATCCTTCTTGTGTACCAATACTACAGGAGCAGAGAAAGAACTTTGACTAGGTTGAATTATACCCGCCTCTAACATTTCTGCAATCATACGTTCAATTTCGCTCTTTTGGAAGTAAGGATATCTATAAGCCCTGATGTTTGGAGGAACACTTCCTGGAATCAAATGAATGGCATGATCATGATCACGAATAGGTGGGAGTCCTTTGGGAGTTTCAAACACCTTGGAATGATTGTCCAAGACTTGTTGGAGATCTGCAGAAATAGATGATTTTGATGTTGGAACTTCTAGTGAGCATAATTGTGCAATTACGCCTCGCTGTTCTTTCTTTAGAAGCTTTGTCATGACATTAGAGCTTATCATCCTTCCTGGCTTCCCCGCAATACCCCGTAATTCGACTTCCTTTCCTTCTGAAAAAAATTTCAAGAAAAGTTCTTGAAAATTAAAAGCTACCGTCCCCAAAGATTGTAACCATTGTACTCCTAGTACAACATCAGCACCTCCCATAGGAATGGAAAGCATTGAACTATTCAATACATATTCCCCCATGGTTAGCTTGATATTATGGCATTTTCCAGAGCAATTTATAGTTCCTCCATTTGCAACCATCACTTGACATTCGGGTGCTGGGTATAGGAAACAATTTAATTCCTTGGCTACCTTATAATGAATAAAATTATGGGTGCTACCTGAATCAATCAACACTATTACCTTTTTCTTTTTGATATGTCCTTCTATCTTGAGAGTTTGAGGAGTGGTAATTCCTGCCAGTGCATTACACGATATGGTCGGATTCATTTCTTCCTCTTCTAGGGCTGGTTTCTGGTGTATATCCTCTTCTTGTTCATTTTCTTCTTCCTCTTCACAATCTATGTAAAATAATTTCTTCTCAGCACACTTATGACCTTTAGTGTATTTTCTATCACAACTGTAGCAAAGCCCTTTGCTCTTTTTTCTTCCAACTGTTGTGGTGTCAACCTTGTAGGTTGTGGAAATCTAGGAGTAGCAACACTTCCCTCTTTATAGAAGTGAGTGGTAGGCTTCCTTGTCGCCATAATTTTACATTCAATTTTTCTTGCCAACCTGAATGCCTTCTCCAATGAATCAGGTTTCAAAACGCGAACTTCATGTTGGATGTTATCCTTTAAAGTACCTATGAAGAGATCAATCCTGTGTTCCTCTGGAATATCAGTTACCCTTATATTCAATTTTTGGAAGTCCTCAATGTGCTCCCTCATTAAACCCTTTTGTTTGAGATTTATCAATTGGCTAAAGAAGGTGTTGCTCTTTGTATCCTCATAATGTGCTATCCTTTCCTCCGTAAAAATTGACCAAGTGACAATTTTTTTACGGGAGCAAAGCCATCGATACCATACAAATGTATTTTGTTCTAAATGTAAAGTTACAATGTGTACCTTTTGTGTGTTTTGCACGTTATGGAGATCAAAATATTGCTCCATCTGTAGTATCCATGTTACAGGATCCTTTCCATCAAACTTCCTCATATCCATTTTTGGAATATGGTGGTTCTTCCCGCCAACATTCGAGTTTATGAAATCATAATTAACATTTATTTTGTTCTCATCAGGAGGTTCTTCTCCTATATTTCCGCCATTAGGAATCATTTCTGGTTTTAAGCTTGTCATCAAGCCTTCCATGTATGCTTTTAGATCACTCTTCATGTTTTCCATTTTCTCATCGATCTTAGCTTCCATGTCATCCATCTTAGATTCCTGCCAGCTTCATGCCATCTATCTTAGATTCCGTACCATTCTTCAAACCATCCATCTTTGATTCCACACCTTTCTTCAAACCATCCATCTTAGTTTCCACGCCTTTCTTCAAAACTTCCATGTCATTTTTTGATACTCTTTGCGGAAGCGAGATTTATTACTTGCTCTTGTGTAATTTTGATATGTCATGTTGCCATTCTTCGTCTTCATGAGTCATAGTAGAGCTTTCTAAAGGCTCAATGGGTGTTGAATTCTTTTTAGGGGCCATTTTAGAATCCAATATTGATATCTATTCTACAATATGCCCTTGGAATCAATTCAAATTGATTCTTCAAACAAGACTTATGCAATTCGGAAAAAAAAAATACACACTTTTTACTTGCTTTTGAGGAGCTCGATATTGAAATTGAATTATCTATATAATTGCGGATCCTCAATATCTAAAATTTAGCCCTGTAGTAGCCCTCTGAAGCTTCTTTCAAATGCCACAGGTCTGATCTGATTTGGATTCTTCAAGACAAAGTTATGTCCAATCTCCCACAATGACCCAATTTTGGACTGGTTCAGTAGAGCGAACTTGTACGACTTGCCACGTGTCACTGTTTCCTCCTTTGGCTCTGAAATTGATAGACCAAAAACTAAAGTCCGTGTACTTGCGGCCACTTTTTACAACATTCCAATCCGATGGTCAGAGAGAGAGATATGAAGATTTTCCCACGATCACCTCTTTAAGATGAAATTCAGAAGCCTCAAAAAGCCCTAACTTCCACAAATCATATCTCCGAAAATATTGCGAACCAATATCTGAAATTTTTTGATAACGTTCCTCAGGATTGTGGCTTCGCACTCTAAAAATTTCAGCTTCTGAACCCTCGTAAAAAAAACGTTATTACGAAAATACCACGATGACCTATTTAGGTTAAATTCAGGAGCCTGCAAAATGACCTAACTTGCACAGATCATATCTCCTAAAATATTACGAACCAAGATCTGAAATTTTGCGACGATGTTCCTTAGGATTTTGGCTTCGCACTCTAAAAATTTCAGATTCTGAACCTTCGTAGAAAAAAAGTTATAGTGAAAATGCCACGCTGACCTGTTTGGAGCTGCGAAACCCTAGAATCTCAAAAGCTCTGATACCAAATGTTGTGAAACCAGCTCCAAAAAGAGAAGAAAAGATATATCAACGCCTTAGAAATAAGCCACTTCGAGGGGGAAACCTCCAATACATTACATGAATGAACAATTCTTGGATGATTCAAATTACAAAACCTCCTTTCTATATATAGGAGTCCATGGGACCACAATGTAATCCTAGTGGGGCCACAATGTAATCCTAGCCGACCTAACAATAATAATTTAAGAGCACAATAATAACAATATGGGGGTTACAAGGGTACAATAATAACAATAATGGGGTTACACTAACAACAATAAGGGACTATACTAGTAATATAGGGACCTAACAGACACCTTAGATGTCTGGTTGATTGATAGTGGTGCTTCAAGGCACCTCACTAGGTTTAAAGAAGCTCTCTCTGATTTCATTGAGAAGGAAACTAATCTGAAAATTATCCTTGGAGATAATGTCACCTATCCCGTGAAAGGGACAGGGACTGTGACCCTCCATCTATCTCAAGGTCAAGTCCTCCGTTTGCAAGATGTATTGTATGTACCTGATTTGAAGAAGAACGTTGTGTCTATTTCGGCCATGGAAGACAAAGGTTTCAAGGTGGCATTCGTCGATGGAAAGGTACACATCTGGAAGAAGAGTCTCAAGGAAGCTCTTATTATTGGCTTTAGAGTTGATACACTCTACCAGGTTGGAGGTAGTCCATTGGGGGCTATGTCATGTGATACAATTTGTCAAATCGATCTATGGCACCGGAGGTTTGGACACCTCCATTACAAAGCACTTCCTGAAGCAAGGAAGGTGGTGACAGGGATGCCCGAATTCAAAAATGATCATGAAGGTGTATGTCAAGGTTGTGCCGAAGGAAAGCATACAAGGGGACCTTTCCCCTCAAGTATCACAAAGACATCTGATGTCTTGCAATTGATACATTATGATCTATCTAGTATTGCTCGTGACATCTTTGGGAGGATGTTCTTATTACATGACGTTTATAGATGACTTCTCTCGCAAGACCTCGATATATCTCTTGAAGAAGAAGGATAAATAATTCTTGTGGTTTCGTACTTTCAAAGCCTTGGTGGAAAAACAAACAGGGAAGAAGATCAAGATTTTGAGGACCGATAATGGCACTGAATATGAGAAGAATGAGTTCAATAAATTTTGCAAAGAAGCTGGCATTAAGAGGGAGACCACAACTGTGTATACTCCTGAGCAAAATGGCGTTGCTGAAAGAAAGAACAGGACCATTGTGGAAGTTTCCCGTGCCATGCTATGTGACCAAGGTCTTCCGAAGTTTCTATGGGGAGAAGCTGTGAACACTGCTGTATACATAAAAAATCGATGTCCGCATTCCACTCTAGACTCCAAAACTCCCGAAGAAGGCTTCTCTAGTAAGAAACCTGATGTTTCTCATTTTAGAGTTTTTGGTTGTCCCGTTTACTTTCATGTGCCGAAAGAAAAGAGAAGCAAGTTGGATGCTTCTGGGAAGAAGGGAATGTTTGTGGGCACATATAGAGTCTATGTGCCTGGTCAAAGAGAAGTGGATATTTTCCACGATGTTACCTTTGATGAAGATGCTTCCCTCAGGAAAGTGATAAATCTTCCGAGCTCTGAGGAAGATCATGATGTAAGATCAGGGAATCAAGAAGAGCCGAAGGATGAGATGATGCCCGATGTTGAAGGACTGATGGACCCCATTGATCCACCTCCTTCAATGAAGAGAAGACCCTCATGGCTCCAGGATACTCTCGAAGATGCCGAGAGACATATGGCCCCAAGGGGGACATTCCGTGAAAGCAAAAAGTCGAATAGATACCAAGGGTATCTAGCAGTCATGAGTCCAATCGTACAATCTGAGCCTGGATCTTTTGAAGAAGCCATAAAGCATAAAGTCTGGAAGGATGTTATGCACAAAGAGTACGAGTCCATTATGAAGAATGATGTTTGGGATGTGGTTCCGAGACCGAAGGACAAAGCTACTGTCACCTCAAAATGGCTCTATAAGATCAAGCATGAATTTGATGGTAGTGCTGAAAAGTTCAAGGCAAGATTCGTTGCCCGAGGTTCTCTCAAAAGGAAGGCATAGACTATGATGATATATTTGCACCTGTGGCCCGCTATACCACCATTTGAGCTATTATTGCCCTTGCTGCTACGCAAGGATGGAGTCTTCATCAGATGGACGTTAAGACCGCTTTTCTGCATGGCTCGATAAAGGAAGAGGTGTATGTGGAGCAACCTGTGGGGTTCGAAGTCCAGGATAGTGACTCTCATGTATGCATGTTGAAGAAAGCCCTCTGTGGGTTGAAGCAAGCCCCCAGGGCTTAGTACGAGAGGATAGATAGCTACTTGATGAAGCTGGGATTCACTCGAAGTAATGCTGATCCAAACCTTTACTTCAATGTTGATAGAGAAAAGCCTCTCATTCTGGTTCTCTATGTGGAAGATCTCTCCCTGACAGGTGCTCACCCTCTCATTCAACAGTGTAAGAGGGAGCTTGCTTCTGAGTTCGAGATGAAAGACCTAGGACTAATGCATTACTGCCTAGGCTTGGAGGTTTGGCAGAGACAGCGAGATTTTCCTCTCTCAAGGAAAATACATTGTGAAGCTGCTGGAAAGATTTGGAATGGTGGACTATAAGTCCGTGTCGACACCAATGGAGCTCAATTTTAAGAAGTTGAGTGGAAATGATGTTGGGCCCGTGATAGCAAATCCTACCGAGTATCAACAACTCGTAGCGGCCCTGATGTTCTTAGTGAACACCCATCCGGACATATGTTTTGCAATGAACACTTTGAGTCAACACATGGTTGATCCTCATCACATTCACTTGGTTGGTGCCAAGAATCTATTGATATATCTTCGGGGCACGATAAACCATGGGCTGAGATACATTGCCGAGAGTTTGAGACTCCATGGATATACTGATGCCGATTGGGCTGGCAATGTGGTGGATCGCAAGAGCACATCTGGATGCTGCTTCACACTTGGGTCTGCTTCGATATCTTGGATGAGCAGGAAGCAGGAAGCAGAAGTCAGTGGCTTTGAGCATCGCTGAGGCCGAATACATTGCAACGAGTATGGCCTGTTGTGAAGCTATTTGGTTGCGAAAGCTCTTCAGTGAGTTGTTCCGACATGTGCTAGATACCACCGTTATCCTTTGTGATAACCAGAGTGGGATTTGTTTGTCAGAGAATCTCGTGTTCCACGATCGATCCAGGCATATTGATATTAGGTACCACTTTATCCGGGATATAGTATAGCGAGGCGCCGTAAGGCTCGATCATATAGGAACTAATGAGCAGGTCGCGGATATTCTTACAAAGCCCTTGGGGAAGGTCAAGTTCCTAACCTTCCGTGAGAATCTTGGAATCGTGGAACGACCCTATGCTGAGGGTCCTATTGGACGATGAGCTTTGGGAGATCCAGGGGGCTTTGGGGATAGCTTCTTGGAGCTATAGGCAACCACAGGGCTACGCTTGCCAAACCTTTTTGGTGTGCTTTCGCCCCACCGTGAAGATATTGAGTTGGTTCACCTCTGTTTGATTTGTGCCCCGTATGCATCCTACCCATGGAGTCCCGAACTCATGGGAAGTACCTCTCATCTTGGCCAATGAGGTGGGAAATGTGGATAGAGACCGATAGCAAGACCAATGGACGCATCGGAGATTTCCGTATTGTCTATGTCTAGGATGGCACTTGTCCTACCACTTGATCTGGGATCAAGTCTAGTGAGGTTTCAGACCTCCAACTGACTTCAGGTCAGTTAAACTAACTTCGGGTTAGTATGAGACTCCTTTGAGTCCTATAGAGGTTTCGGACCTCTGAGCTGACTTCGGGTCAACGGGAGTGATGTCTTTGTGACTCACCATTTGAAATAAAGAAGCCAGCAAAGCAAGTTACGGCGGGATGACGCACGATGTTTGGATGGCACAGGTGGATGGAGTTATCCCTAGTTGAGAGGGAGTGTTAATTTTGGGCAACTAGGTCCAAACTCCATGTTGTACTACTCAGATGATGATGCCAATATTTTTATTGGATTCCTCTTTCGGAGAGGTGCAAGATCGATCTAAACATAATCTTGATCGAATGAGTAGATCATTTATTTTGAATTTATTCCACTTATGTGTAAGGTCGACCAGAATTGTAATGTAGACTTGGAGCCCCAACAAATGTGTCACACACCCTCACAGATGGATATATATTGGAGGGACTTGGATTTCATTTCATCATCCACTCATCACACACTTCTCTCTTGTGTCTGATTAGTTCGATCATCATTTGGAGGCTTCTCTTCTCACACGTGGGAAAACAAAAGCTAGGGTTTCGGTTCTGATCTGTCTAGGGTTTCAGCGCAGCTTTGACTAGCGTTGACTTTGGTCAACACTTGGTCCATTTGACCTCAAACTCTCCCAAAATTCCAATTTCTATAGTCCACATTTTTTGGCACAAAAACCGAGCCTAGACGTTGACCTTTGACCTGCTGTGTTGACTTTCTGTTGCTGTTGTTCTACGTTGACTGTTGGCTGGACAACGTTGACTTTGGGTTGACTTTTGTGGATTTGTCTTGAGGGTTGTGTGACACTTCTGATTGGCTAACCGTGAGGAGACTTTGTTGGTTGAAGCATCCCGTTGACCGTCATAACGCACCACAACACATTTTTCTGATCAAGTTAAGTGTATTCTTGGCTTGTCTTCTGTCGATCTATCGGTATGTTCTATCAACATTTTACTTTCATGTTTATGTGATTGCTATTTGGTATCGGGTTTAAATTAAAGTTGCATCAAGCATAGAACATCTTCAAAAATTTACACCAGTCAACATCGGTATATCCATGCAATCTCACATCTCCAGAAGTACTCAAACCGAGATTGACCATCCCATGCAAATATCTCAAACTGTGTTTGGCAGCAACCCAATGTGAATGAAGTGGCTCGGTCATGAATTGACTCGAGGTATTCACTGCAAAGAATATACGCAGACGGGTGTTCACAAGGAACATCAATGCTCCAATCAATTAACGATACTCAGAAGGGTTAGCCAAGTTGAGTCTAGCAACATCTCAACATAACTTCTTGAAATTCATCTCCATCGGCGTGGCCAAGGATTTGCATTTTGTCATTCCAAATCTCTCCAATAGCTTTACAGCATATTTTCCCTCAAAAAGGAAAATATCTTTGAGTCTCTACCAAACTTCTAATCCTAGGAAGTAATGCATCATACCAAGATCCTTCATCTCGAACTCAGAGGCCAGCTCACTCTTACACTCGAGCATCAGGAGCTCACTACCTGTCAATAATAGATCGTCAACACATAAAACCAAAATAAAAGGCATACCTTGGACCACCTTGAAGTAGAGATTGGAGTCAACACTGCTTCTTGTGAATCCAAGCTTCACCAGGTAACCATCAATGCGGGCATACCAAGCTCTAGGGGCTTGTTTCAATTCGTATAATGCCTTATTCAATCTGCAAACATGAGTCTTATTTCCATGTACTTCAAATCCCTAAGGCTGCTCAACATATACTTCTTCCTATAGCGTACCATGAAGAAATGTCGTCTTTACATCCGTCTGGTGAAGGGTCCATCCTTGACTCGGTTTCCAGTTTCTCCCTCAGTTTCCAGTTTATTTTCCACAGCGTTTTTATGGTGAAAGTTGTAGTTGTGATTTTATTAGTTATTTTTCGTTGCAAATAAACTGCTTAATAATTAACTAATTAGAAGAATAATTTCCAGTTGCTGCAATAGAGTTGAAATTTTCAAATGGTATTACAGCAAGTTTGACAAATCAGAGGATCAGAGATGAAGAGGGAGAAATTCACAGCTCAGAGGGAGTAGCAACACGATTTCTTCAGGGGTTGCAAAGTGCCTAGCCAGGCAGTGCGAATTGTTGGACAGGGGGTCGAATTTCCAGTTACAGAGTGCAAGAAGGGTCAATCAAGTGAGAAATCAATGACCGAGATTAGATCTCTAATCAACGACTAAGATTATAACACGACTTGATCTTCTCTTTCTAGATCATTCTCACTCTATTTTATTAATAACTTTTAATTATTTAATTTCCCAAAGTTAGACTTAGGGTTTCCATTAAAATAACTAATTTTTATAATAAAACATGAACCGAGTAGAATTTTCGCAAATTGTTTCTAGGTTCTTTAGAATACCAGTGTCTAAGCCTCTCCACCAAATTTGGGGCTTAGAGCACTTCTGATGCTACCAAAAATCAACACTCCCTCTTAGCGAGGAAAGTGCTCTAACAATATGCCTGCTACACACTGCTTTGACCCTGAAGCATCCTCTACGCTGTTGATGTCTGACAAGTTGTCCACCAACCTCTACGCTGCTACTGCACTATACTGCTGCCCATGACACTGCCACTGACACTGTTGCATCTGTACTACAGCTACCTCTCAAGTGTTGCATCTGCTATGTTAACACTGCAACTCAGCTGCTGAGAGAAGCAACTAAAATCACCCAAAATTGAACAAGTGTTCAGTGGATGCACCTCGGTGCTGAAGACTCTGACTGTTGGTAACTATTTTGTTGTCCCTCTAATGCACTGCGTTGCACTGCTGTGCGTTGCGCTGCTACTGCTACGCTGTTGTTGCTCTGCTCTGCGCTGCTCCAAAAATAGGCGTTGCTACCTACTGCACTGTCTTCTCCATCACTCCTCGGCTCTCACTAAAAACTCCTCCATCTTGCTACTACTGATAAGGGCTCCCGTAGCAAGGTAATGATCCATGAGGTGGGTTCAAGATGAACTACAGGTCTATATCACTCCACTTTTGTCCTCGAGAAGCGTGGGCACTCATGGAGAACTCATCTTGTTCGATCTTTGCCGCTGCAACTTTCGGATCATGCTTCTCATCCTTGTCCTTTTTCTTCAAAGGACATTGTGATGCAAAGTGGCCCATCTCACCACATTTGAAGCATTTTACCTTCGAGACATCTCTCTTCTATCTCCGTTTCCCTTGTTGCCCTTTCGATGTGAGGGCTGCATTCTCCTCCTCCTCTGGATTCTTCGATCCGCTCCCGCTGCTGCCATCAAGCTTGCACTTGACTAGATCTCTACTCAGTTCTTCCTCCTGAAGCGCTGACCACATCTGCTCCCAACTAGGAAGCATAGCCCTGCCCAAAATGCTTTCGACAAAAACTTGCCACTCCTCCGTGACTGCGTTAATGGCTAGCCTCACCATAGTTGCTGAAGATGGGGTGGATCCCACGATTGCCAACTGGACTCGAACAGTGTGAAGTCTCGTAAGGAATGAAGCAATACTCGAATATTGTGAAGTCTCGTAAATCTAGATCATCCGGAGCTTCTGCTCCAAGTACATCTTCCGTTACTCGAAAGTTCCTTCGTAGAGCAAGGACAAGGCCTCCCACATCTCCCTAGCAGTGTTCTTGCTAGCTACATGAGATACTATGTGATCCTTGACACCATCAAGGGTCATCCTCTTGGCCTTTGCCATATCAAACCTGTACTTCTGAAGTTGATCCAGATCTAAAGGTACAACAACCACATTCACCACGAACGTCTTGAGATTGTATTCATCCAGAAGGAATTGGATCCTTTCCTTCCATATTACATAGTTGGAGGAACCCTCCAACCGGTCTTGATCTCTAAGACCATGAGATGCCATATCAGCCGAACAAATGTCTAACTTCTCCCTCTTTCTCCTCCTCTACGCAGCACTAGGCAGGCTTACACACTCCTTCTGGAGCTTGTCAATCTACTGCCCTGATCTGCTGCTTAGATATTGGAAAAAATGTTGAATTCTTCGACTAGGAACTCACTGAGGAAGAATTCCCCGCTATGTGATCTTTTCTTTCTTCTGATGCTTCTCTGCCCGACAACTACCTGCAAAAAAACTGCATCCCTCTGGCTCTGCGTGAAGGCTCTGTGTAGCTCCCTCTGCCTCGGCAAAATCTTGAACCGGAAGTCCTACCTCTTTGTCAACTCACTCAGAGAGAGAGAACCTCAAAAAATCAGCCCTTCTGGCTAGAACTGCACAATCCCCTTGGGGATTCAATCTGTTGCTGCTGCAGCAATTTAGCCTTCACTTTCAGCGTCAGATCTGCTCTTCTTGCTTCACATCAAATGCTCTGATACCATGTGAAAATTCCTAGATCTGACAATCTTAGGAATCCTATTGCAACAATCTAAGTTTACTTCTCCTATTATGTAAATTACATTTACAGAATTAATTCAGAATGAATTTTTGAAGTAACTACTGAAGTAGCCTACACTTAATTAAATATGATTCTGAAAGAAGGAAACTGAGCAAGAAATCAATCACACAAAGGACACCATTATTTTGGACTAATTCCCTGGAAAAACCCAATGTGGGAAAACCGGTGCAGCAGATCTGAGGGTTTTATTATTAAGCAGTAGCAATTTCTGAATACCTCAAGGGTTATTCAATTACAGAGAGAGAAATACTGGCAGAAAGAACTCTGAGAATACCTCACTTAATCACTGAAAAATCTGGCTGATCCGATCATTGGAAAAGCTGCCTCTAGAGGTCTTTGCGCTAGCCCTGCGTCACCTCTTCTAAGCACTGCATCACCCCAGCAAAGGATAGATCTGACTCCCAAAATCACAGATCTCAACCTCTCGGTCTCACACCCCGGCTTCTGGCTTCTGGATAAATTCCGACAATGAAATCACGGAAACCCTCTCAACTACTACGTAGCCCTACATGGCTCTGCGTTGCCTCTGCGTCAGCCTGACTAGCTCTGCACTGGCTATGTTGGACGTCTCTCTGCCTCTCTCTGTTGATGATTCTCCAGCTGAGAAAATCGTTCTCTTCGGAAGCTACTTTGCCTCTCACTACACTGAATCACTTAGATCTGATCTTCGTCTAAGCACTTGCTCCGTCAGAAGAATTCGATCACTTGATTCACTCGTTTTGTCTTTCCAAATGACCCTCAATCCTTCCTTTATAGTTTTCTCGTTGAGAAATAAACGGTCGAGATTAGATCTCTAATCAACGCCTAAGATTATAACATGACTTGATATTCGCTTTCTAGATCATTCTCACTCTGTTTAATTAATACCTTTGTTGAACCTCAGGATTACCCTCTCTTTTACAGTTTTCTCATCTCATTCCACCACTTTTCCATAAGTTCATAAACCCTAACCAGTGAATAATGCTAAGGTTTTGTCTCAAGGATACATTTAAATGATTGTCATATTATATTTTCATGATTTTGCTATTTTGATAAGTTTTTGCAAATTAGCTACAGAATGCAGCCTGTTCTGCAGCTAACTGTGCATTTGGTAGCCACTCTTATGGTTTACCAAGTTCCAGGTGTCAGTTGAGGAATCAAGCCACATGGGTGTTTCTAGAATCTTGCCTACAAGGATTCTATCCTACTCACATGGTCCAGATCGACATAAAAAAGAGCCTAAACTTATGGTCAAAGTTACAAGTCAAAGAACATTACCTACAGCAATAGGACTCCTGATTTGCTCTTCGAAGCAAATTATGAGTCCAATAGTCCTATTTTGATTGTAATTCAAGTTAGACACTTGTAACTAAATTAGCTCGCAATTATTTATGTAATTTCTCTTTAAATAGTGGTTCCACAGAACCGAGAGATAGTTCAGTACAGTTCAGATTTGCAAGTGAATACTCTGTTTTCCAAACTTTGTTTTAATAAAGAAGTTAGTTACCAAATGCTTGCTTGATTGCACTTTTGACAAGCTAGGAGTCAACCAACTCAGTAGCCGAGGGCCCCTGCTTCTGAAGGAGGTTTTTATTATGTTTTCTAGTTAGATTTCCTTTACTCTGTCTAGCAATTTCTGTTTATGCTTTATTTTCAGTTTTCAAATAGTTTAATGATAAATTGCAACTATGTAGACTTGCTCTTCCAAAACATTTCATGGAAATAGAAACTCTATTTTCAACATTGGGATAAGGATTGAAGTGCTAAGAAACCATAGTTGTTTAGCTTTACTATTCCTGCCTTTCATTTTCATTAAGATAGAGTTGTCAATTGCTATGTCAAACTGATATTTATGGAAGCCATTTTCAATATGCTAAATTCTACATTAAATGGTTAAATGTTTCACATATGCAGTAGTTGAATTTATCTTGCTTCTTGTCATTTGCTTACCAAGGACTAAAGGCATAATTGATTTCTCCGAAGGCATCTCAAGAGGTTAAACACTTCACATTTGAGTGTGGCTGACAAGTCACTTATACATTTAGTTGATTTTAGTTAGATCTTACATGCTTTTACTTTCAAGACCTCACTTAATTGCAAACAGCAATCTTCCTAAAAACCACTCTAAAAGGAATTCATCTGAACATATTAAGAAGGGATGGTTGAATGATTAAATGTAAATCAATTTCTGAGTTATTCATTTACAGAGTTTTCCTAATTCTCTAGTTCAAACAGGTGTAATTAACTTACTTAAACATTGCTTCAAGAAGGTCACTCTTTACAAATTGAATAATTGAAGTAGCTAAATACATCTTAGATATTTCATTTGCATTCCTTGTTCTCTATTCTAGGACCTTAGCAGACTAAAGTACAAACAGTTACTAAACTCCATCTCAATAGGGTCATGCCTAACAATTGAATGTTGAGATAACTGAAGGTACAATAGTTGATTCATTTTCTGCTTTCATTTAAGATAGGTATTGTAATTCTCAATCTTAGTCTTTTTAGAAATAGATCCATGGATTAGGATTAACAAACAAAATAGATAGATGCTTTGATTATCAAAATAGGTCTTAACTAGCCCTTAGCTTTTGGTTTGCTTTTATGAAAAATAGAATAGTTTTAGTAAACTTCCTTTTCTTCCTTCTAAAATCAATTTAGATTCATTTAAAGTCTTTTCATAATTCTAGATTAACCATCTTTAGATCTCAAAGAACAAAAACCCCCCGAAAAACAACATAAAACATAACACAATGAAGTAAGGAATAGGTTGCTTAAGCACATATGGTGCATCACACTTCATCAGCTTACTAGCCCTGGTTGATAATTAATGAAAGCAATTTAGGACACTAAATTGACTAAACATTTTGGCGCAGTTTCCGGGGAAGTGTAACTAGGTACCCTTATTTCATACATCCCAAAAACAATGATATGCATAGAGAAAGAGACTCTAGGGGAAAATTTATAGCTAGAGGCAGAAGCTTAATCCCTACAACACCACTCACTCCACCTAGGCCAAGAAGTAGTACACCACCATCTCAAACTCATATCCCTTATTTCACTGGTCATAGACTTCCAGAAGTTCTAAGATCAGATATCCAGTTAGGAGGATCTCCTACTTCATCCACTGAGGCAATCTTAAAGGAAGAAGATCCTAGGACTCCAACAGAAAGAGTAACATTTTTCACTTCTACAGGGGAATATATTCTAGCTGAAGAGTTAGAAATTCCTAGTGAAGAGGAAGAAAAAGAACCTTTCTTCAACATACCATTGATAGAAGAACCAGAGGAGCAGTTAACCATGTAGGCTGAACCTTATATCAACTCTGAAGAATCTATCATGGTAGGAAGAGGAGAAGAAGGAGGAGAAGGAGAGGGAGAAATTTTTAATGGAGAAAATGTACTATTTGGAGGAGTTAGAGGTAGAGAAGGAGATATGTGGAGAGGTAGAGGAAATGCAGAAGGAGGTAGAGGTAGAAGGGGAACTGAGAGTTCTTTTGGATTCCCTATCATAGATGAAGAAACAAATGCTACCATGAAAAATATCTCACCTTCTGTTCTCCCAAACTTTCATGGATTAAAAAGTGAAGACCCTGAGACCTTTTTATTTGAATTTGAAGTCTTGTGCAGAACTTATGATTATCTACAAGATGCTCAAAAACTCAAATTGTTTCTTTCAACATTGAAAGGAGCAGCTCTAAAATGGTTTATGAGTCTAATCACTAGGTCTATTAGAACATGGAATGATATGAAGAGAGCATTTCTAGAAAGGTATTTGGACTATTGTATACCTGTTAATCACAAAGAGGAAGTGTTTAAGATGATGCAAAAAGAGGATGAAAATTTGGAGGATTTACTTGAAAGGTTCAACTATAACATCAAAGGAGCAAAAATGGAAAATCTAGATCAAGACACTCTAAAAACTCTTTTGTTGAAAACAATTAGAGATGAATGGATAGATATCCTTAACATGATGGGGAAGGGAGACATATTTCAACTTCCATTACCTGATATTTGGGAACTATGTATTAATCTCTCAAGAGGAAAATCAAAAATTTTGAAAGGACTAAGAGATCTTGCTCTTGCTAGAGTAAACAAATCTGCAACTGGAACAGTGAGTAGGGCAGAAATAGGGAACCTGCAGGGAACCTGCTTGATGAATTCAAAATAGACATCTTAGGGAGTCTTAGTGAACAAATAGACACCCTTAAGTTACAAAACAAGCAGAAAGCCAAGACTGATGCTTTGGCTATTTTCTGTCCAAAATGCAGAAAGAAACATGCTTTGAGAGAATGTCCTCTTGATGCAAAAGTTATAGAAACATGTGTGATTTGTTCTGAAAGTCATGAGACTAAGAATTGTCCTTCAATTCCTGGTCTTAAGGTTGTTTTTCAAGAAGAAACAACATCAAATCCTACAGAATCTCTTTGTTTTGTCTCTAGAAGACCATGGCAGGGGCCACAAGCTCAAGGGTTTAACAACCAAATGTATACTCAGCCCCCACCAAACTGGAATTCTTGGCAGCAACCTTGGCCTCAACCTCAATCTCAATCTCAACCTTGGGTTCAAGGTATGCAAAATCCATATGGAATATTTTCTCAGTACTATCAATATCCTCCATCATATCCAAATTATCCTCCCCAACAAATTCCTCAACAAAATCAACAACCTCCAATCCAAAACCAAAATCCACAACTCTCACTACCATTCCCTCAGAGACCAAATCAGTTATCTGCCCAACCATTACCAAACCCCAATAATAAAAATCTTCAGAATACCTATATGATAGAAGGTCGGCAATTTCCAACCTATATTATTACTCCTATAGATCTTAATAATGTCTAGCTAAGATCTGGCAGGATATTAGAAAAAAGGAAGCCTTCTGTAATCATTCAAGAACAAGACAATTCTGAGGAAGATTCTCTACATCCTAATAAAAGTTTTGAAGAAGTAGCTCTTCAAAACCAACATTCTGAAATTGAAAAGCAAAAACAACAAATAAATTCAACTCCTGTCATAGAGCAAACATCAGTATCTACTTCTACACCTCCTTTTCCTGAAAGATTACAAATTGATAGAGGAGTAGAAAAGCATATTATGTTGCCTAATTATGATTTCCTAGATAAATTGAGAAATATTTGTATCAAAATCCCTTTGTTACAAGCCATCAAGGAAAATCCAATTTTAGCTAAAACAATAAAGGAGTTGAGTATGAAGAAACCAGGAAGAAAAATAAAAGAAATAAAAAAAATCCAGCTTGTAGGAAAAATAGCAGACATAATGATGGGAAAAATTGCAATTCAAAAATATTTAGATCCCGGAAGTCCAGTTGTCAAAACACAACATATCAATGGAGTTGAAATTCCAAATACATTGATTGATTTAGGAGCAGCAATAAACATCATGAGCAAACAAACCATGGAACAACTTAAGCTTCCTAATCTTCTTTATACACCTACATTAATGCAATTAGCAAATAAATCTGTAATTAAACCAGATGGTGTGTTAGAAGATATTTCAGTGTCTTTAGATTCTTGGGAGTATCTTGTAGATTTTATGATATTAACCCCTAAGAAGAATCTAGGACACCCACTCATACTAGAAAGACCTTGGTTGGCTACAGCTGATGCTTTCATTAGCTGTAGATAGGTGACATATATATTTCTAATGGTAATTCAACTAAGAAATTCACTCTGTATCCTCCAGCAAGAACAATCACAGAAATAGATGACAAAGAATGGATTGATGATGAAGAAGATATACAGTCTCTCTTTACTATTTCAAACATTAGTGAAGACAACCAAATCTTAAATACAATAGAAAATTATGAATCATCTCCAGAATATGAACATGATCAATTTCAGGAAAGATCTAATATTGAATATTTGTCATCTAGGCAGATGTCTCTTTACCCTATGGAAGAATTTGGTAGTTCTACAGTTGAAAATTTTCCAAGGAAAACCTTGAACATAAACAATAATTTGCAAAAGTTACAACAAGAGAAGCTAATCAAAACATTACAACAACATCAATCTGCATATGCATGGGAGTACACTGACATGAAAAGAATTAGTCCTAAGACTTGTATACATCACCTTTATATTGAGGAAAATTGCAAACCTGTTAGACAGCCTCAAAGAAGGATGAATCCAAATCTTAGGGAAATTGTGAAAAAAGAGTTGCAAAAGTTGTTAAATGTAAACTTCATCTATCCAATTTCAGACAGTCAGTGGGTTTCTCCTTTAGTGATTGTACCCAAGAAGAATGGTAAATGGAGGGTATGCATTGATTATCGAGAATTGAATAAAGCTACTCTTAAAGATCATTTTTCTTTTCCTTTTATAGGTCAAATGTTAGATACATTAGCAGGTAAAAAGTATTTCTCATTTTTGGATGGTTTCAATGGTTACAACCAAATTCAGGTTGCACCTGAAAATCAAGATAAAACCACATTCACCTGTCCATGGGGAACTTATGCCTACCGAGTACTTCCTTTTGGATTGTGCAATGCACCTGCAACATTCCAAAGGGCAGTACTAGGAATTTTTTTGATCTAATACATGATTGTGTAGAAGTGTATATGGATGACTTTACAGTTTATGGTAATACATTTGAAGAGGCTTTAGAAAACTTGGAAAAGGTTCTTAAAAGATGTAAGAAAGCAAACCTCTCACTAAGTCATGAAAAATGTTTCATGATGTTTACTGAAGGGATTGTTTTGGGACATCACATTTCAGGAGATGGAATTAAAGTTGATAAATCTAAAGTTAAGGTCATCTCCCGGTTATCAGTTCCAAGTTGCCAGAAGGATGTTAGATGTTTTCTAGGATTCACAGGTTATTATAGAAGATTTATTGAAAATTTCACCAAAATAGCATCCCCACTCTTCAAACTACTCACCAATGATTGTGAATTTAGTTGGAATCCTGACTGCCAGTTAGCATTTGAAACCTTAAAAGCAAAAATTTCTGAAGCACCCATCTTAAGAGGGCCTAACTGGAAACTACCTTTTCACATTTCAATAGATGCTTCAGACACAGCTCTAGGGGTTGTGTTAGGACAAAAAGACTTGATCCCCTATGCCATCTATTACACAAGCAAGAATTTGACTGCCCCAGAGTTGAATTACACTGTAACTGAAAAGGAATTCTTAGCTGTTGTTCATACTATCAATAAATTCAAACATTATATAATAGGCTATGAAACCTTTGTCCATACAGATCACTCTGCAATTAGGTATTTAATGAATAAATCTATTACTAATGGCAGAGTTACAAGATGGTTATTGCTCTTACAAGAATTTAACATTACTATTCTAGACAGGCCTGGAAAACAAAACACAGTTGCTGATTTCCTGTCTAGAATTCAAAATATCAAAGATAACACTCCAGTTGAATATAAGTTTCCTGATGAATATCTTATTGCAATAACTACTCGAACCCCTTGGTTTGCAGATATTTCCAATTACCTAGTTATAGGAAAATTACCTTCACATTTGCATTCTAGAGAGAAAAGAAGAATCATTCAATTAAGTGCAAAATATTCATGGGTTACTAATGAATTATAGAAGACAGATCCAGATCTCATTATCAGAAGATGTGTTCGAGAAGATGAAATGCCTGAAATTCTTAAGGCATGTCATGATGAACCTTGTGGTGGACATTTTGCTGACAAGAGAACAACCTATAAAATCCTTCATTTAGAATATTATTGGCCATCCATCTTCAAATATGCCAAAGAATATGTCAAAAGGTGTGACAGTTGCCAAAGGGTAGGGAAACTTGCTCCTTCAAATGAAATGCCATTGCAACCTCAGGTACTCATTGAACCTTTTGAAAAATGGGCCTTGGATTTTGTTGGACCTATCAATCCTCAATCTAAACAAAAGAAGTATATTTTGGTATGCACTGATTATGTTACTAAATAGGTAGAGGCTAAAGCATTACCTTTTGCTAATGAAGGGTCTATAGTTAATTTTCTTTTTGAGGATATATTCACTCGTTTTGGTGTTCCAAGAGAAATTGTAACAGATCAGGGCGCTCAATTTACATCAAAGATGGTGAAAAAGATGGTAGAAGATTACAAGATCAAGCACAAAAAGTCTACTCCTTAACATCCACAAGAAAATGGTCAAGTTGAATCTACCAATAAGGTAATTGAATGAATTCTCACTAAGATTATTCATTTACACAAAAGAGATTGGGCATATAGGCTTCCTGAAGTCTCATGGGCCTACAGAACTACATGGAGAAACACAACAGGACATACTCCCTATGAACTTGTTTATGGGAAGAAAGTCCTATTCCCTATAGAATTTTAGATCAAGACCTTCAAGATGGCAGTCCAATTGAGACTTGATTTATCAGAAGCACAGAAGCATAGACTGGAGCAACTCAATGAACTAGATGAAATCAGACAAGATGCAGTCCAAAGAACAAGTATAGTCTAGCAGCAAAAGACTAAATGGCATGACAAGTATATCAAAGAGAAAAAGTTTCAAGAAGGGGATTGGGCACTCTTGTTTGATTCAAAATTCAAAGATTTTAAAGGAAAATTTCAGACTCATTGGCTTGGGCCATATGAGATTGAAAAAGTCTTTGATAATGGAGCAGTGAAGATTAGAACAATAGATGAAGAAAAGGTATCTCTTCTCGTGAATGGTTATCGGTTGAAAGTATATCATAAACCACTTTCACAAAAAGAATTTGTCAAGAAATTTCAAGATAATATTGATATGGAGTTAGTGAAGAAGAATTATTCTTCTTCACTAACTTAGCTTTAATTTTTCCTACATTTGAATAAAATAAAAATAAAAATAAAAAAATAAAGTGTACAAGTATGAAAACCAATCAATGATTGGCATACTTATGCAGAAAATACAGGGTGAAAATTAGAGCTCTTTGACACCCTATATTTTCCATTTTCCTTTCTGTAATAAAGTAGTAGAAACTACATTCACATTTGCAGTTCATAATCTGCAAATTCAGTTTCATTCCATTACACTCCACTGTCATTCCATTTCATTCCACTTTCATTTAATTTTCACATTCATACCATTTCATTCCACTTTCATTCCATATTTTTCACTCATTCCATTCATGTTTCATATTACATTATGCAGCTCATCACATTCTGCAGCTAAGCACATTTTGCAACTGATTCTATTCTACAGCCAATTTGTTAAATTGGACAACTAGGTCCAAACTCCATGTTGTAATGTTCAGATGAAGATACCAATATTTTTATTGGATTCCTCTTTCGAAGAGGTACAAGATCGATCTAAAGATCATCTTGACGATGAGCAGAACATTTATTTTGAATTTATTTTCTAATATATTCAAATATGTGCAGGTCGGCTTTAAGGTTTTGTACCCCAGCAAATGCGTCACACACCTTTAATGATGGATATAAATAAAGTCAATGTTTGAGGACATTTCACTCATATCCTCATCACACTTATTTCTCTCTCCACTTCTGATTGGTTCGAGCTACTTGGAGACAAATCTGTGGTTCACACGTGGGAGAAGGACGAAGACAGTTTTTGCTGTAGCTAGGGTTTCCACCGCAGGTTTGACCAGCGTTGACTTTGGTCAATGCATGGTCAAAAGGAGCTGAATTTTGGCATAAACTTCGATTCCTGTAGTCCGTACATTTTGACACAAGACCGAGGTCAAAGGTTGACCGTAGACTGGGCTGCATTGACTTTTACTTGTTGTTCTGCGTTGACTTTTGAGTTGACTGTTTGGCTGATCTAAGGGTTGTGTGACATTGCTGGTTAGCTGACCAATTGAGACTTTGCTAGTTGAAGCATCCTATTGACCGTCGTAACGCACCAACGCATTTATATGTTTCTGGTTTGTCTTCTGTTGATCTACTGGTATGTTCTATCAGCATTTTACTTGATTGTTTATGTGATTGCCGTAGTGAAAGTAAAGTTGCATCAAGCATAGAACATCTACATAAATTTACACAATTTGATTCTGCAGCGACTTCAATAATACTGACATGATGATTGCAAAAGGGACTAAAAGATTATGTTTTGAAGGTCACCATGCTACAAAAAGAGTACCTAAGGAACAACATCAAGCAACAACAAACAATAAAGTTAAGTTCTGAGGTAAAGTGTAAAAATTTATTTTAATAGCAAAGTTAAAAACATGAAATATGTATAATATGTACATTTATATGTTCCTTAACAACCTATCATTCGAATTGATTACAATCCCCATCATGATATATCTCGACCATATCCCTCATATAAAGTTTCGTAATGGTCTATTATTAATATCCTTGATTGATGACTAACGATCATGATTGACCTACTTGTCCACGTCTCTTCAAGACCGTATCACTTACTTATTTCCTACAGCTCACCATAAACCCTCCATTAGATCCGTAGCTCATTCATCTCCATCGATTCCACAACTCATTCATCTCCATCAACTCTGCAGACAATTCATTTCCACACCATAGAGTGGTAATTTTGAAGGTTGAAAGCATTCTGCATAGAAGAAGGATGGGTTTGATTGTCAGAATAGAGCCAGTGGGGGTAAAATACATGGAAAGATACCCACAGGTTAGAGAACTGCTACAACATGCTAGATGGTTGAGTTTCATAGAAAATTTTGATGGTTTTCATAAGGAAATTACCAAATCATTTTCCCAGTCTTTTGATGGAACCAAAGTAGAGATTGGGGACATTAAATTTGCAGTGACAGAGTCATTCCTGGCTGTAGCAGCAGAACTTCCGAGGCAAAGAGAGAGATGGTTCAAGAACAAAGAATTCCATAATGAATCATGGAAGGTGATACTTAAAAACCCAGGTATGGATGTCTCAGTCTTTAGAAAACGAATTCCAAGTACTACTTTGAAAAGCAAATGGAGAAATATGCTTTTGATTTTGCAGAAATTCATAACTTGTGAAGGAAGATTTGGAACCATGTATGTTTATCTTATCCGTTTGTTAACGAATTTTATAGAAAATGGTGAAATCAACCTTCCTTTCTTTCTGCTCAATAGTCTAAGAAGAATGGCCTCAAATGTACAAAAGAGAATACAATCCATAGAGACCACTATGCATCATCATGTCTTGGTGAAAATATTGGTTGAGTTTCACTTAAGGAGCATAGGAGACAATTGGGAGGATTTCCTTATTAGGAATCGTTTTTAAGAACAATCAGAATCACCACCCAAGGAAGAAAATGTCAGGAGAAGTAAAACAAAGAAAATTGATATAATTGTTGAAGACAGACCTGAAACTACACCACAGAGGGATAATGAAAAACTAATTTCTGAGGAACTGACAGAAATTAGAAAACAAATTAAGGCTAGAGGAAAGAAAAAGAAAGAGAGTGGGGTTATAAATGAAGGGTATGAAAGTCCTCCAAAACTAAGAAGAAGCTCTAGACTCTGAGTCACTATGAAGAAGACATTGTCTAACGAAATAGAGCTCATAAATATAGAAGACGAAACCCCAGCTCCATCACTTGTTGATAATTCTCCTGAGTACAGTCCTCAAAAATCTCTTGTTTATCATTTTGAAGAAGGCCCCAGTAGAAGATCTCCTGGTATAGATCCAGTTCAGCAGCAGATATATGATTATGTAGAGTCATTCGAAAGAAGAAGTGCCTCAATGAACCAAGAACCACCTGTCAGTCCACAAGAACCTCTAATTGACTCTCTTAAGCAAGATATTTATGAATTAGAGATATTGAACAGGCACATCAAGCAGGAAAATGAGATTTTGAAGGAACAAAACAAGTTGGACAAAGCAATGCGTGATAATACTACTCTGTAGCTAGGGCTATTGCACAAGGAAAATAGGAAATTGAAGAAAAATAACAAGAGGTTGAACAGAGCAATCATAAACCTCAGATTCAAACTTCTCATGAAAAGGCCAAGAATGACATTGACTTCAAAGAGAAACAGAAGAATAAGGTTGGATGTCCTAGCTGAAGTATCTGAGCACATGCAGTAAGGGAGAAGAACTCATAATTTTGGCAAATTGCATGAGGACATGCAATGATTTTGCAGTGGGGATTACCCTCTCCTTTACAATTTTCTCATCTCATTCCACCACTTTTCCATAAGTTCATAAACCCTAATCAATGAAGAATGCTAAGGTTTTGTCTCAAGGATACATTTAAATGATTGTCATATTATATTTTCATGATTTTTCTATTTTGATAAGTTTTTGCAAATTAGCTACAGAATGCAGCATGTTCTGCAGCTAACTGTGCGTTCCATAGCCACTCCTATGGTTTACTAGGTTCCAGGTGTCAGTTGAGGAATCAAGCCACATGGGTGTTTCTAGAATCTTGCCTACAAGGATTATATCCTACTCACATGGTCCAGGTCGACATAAAAAGGAGCCTAAACTTATGGTCAAAGTTACAAGTCAAAGAACGTTACCTATATCAATAGGACTCCTGATTTTCTTTTCGAAGCAAATCATGAGTCCAATAGTCCTATTTCGATTGTAATTCAAGTTAGACACCTGCAGCTAACTTAGCTCGCAATTAGTTATGTAATTTCTCTTTAAATAGTGGTTCCACAGAAGCGAGAGACAATTCAGTACAGTTCAGATTTGCAAGTGAATACTCTGTTTTCCAAACTTTGTTTTAATAAAGAAGTTCAGTTACCAAATGTTTGTTTGATTGCACTTATGACAAGCTAGGAGTCAACCAACTCAGTAGTAGAGGGCCCCTGCTTCTGAAGGAGGTTTTCATTATATTTTCTAGTTAGATTTCCTTTACTCTGTCTAGCAATTTCTGTTTATGCTTTATTTTCAGTTTTCAAATAGTTTAATGATAAATTGCAACTGTGCAGACTTGCTCTTCCAAAACATTTCATGGAAATAGAAACTTTGTTTTCAACATTGGGATAAGGATTGAAGTGCTAAGAAACCATAGTTGTTTAGCTTTACTGTTCCTGCCTTTTATTTTCATTAAAATAGAGTTGTCAATTGCTGTGTCAAACTGATATTTATGGAAGCCATTTTCAATATGCCAAATTCTACATTAAATGGTTAAATGTTTCACATATGCAGTAGTTGAATTTATCTTGCTTCTTGTCATTTGCTTACCAAGGACTAAAGGCATAATTGATTTCTCCGAAGGCATCTCAAGAGGTTAAACACTTCACATTTGAGTGTGGCTGACAAGTCAATTATACATTTAGTTGATTTTAGTTAGATCTTACATGCTTTTACTTTCAAGACCTCACTTAATTGCAAACAACAATCTTCCTAAAAACCACTCTAAAAGGAATTGATCTGAACATATTAAGAAGGGATGGTTGAATGATTACATGTAAAGCAATTTCTGAGTTATTCATTTACGAAGTTTTCCTAGTTCTCTAGTTCAAACAGGTGTAATTAGCTTACTTAATCATTACTTCAAGAAGGTCACTCTTTACAAATTGAATAATTGAAGTAGATAAACACATCTTAGATATTTTCATTTGCATTCCTTGTTCTCTGTTCTAGGACCTTAGCAGACTAAAGTACAAATAGTTACTAAACTCCATCTCAATAGGGTCATGCCTAACAATTGAATGTTGAGATAACTGAAGGTACAATAGTTGATTCATTTTCTGCTTTCATTTAAGATACGTATTGTAATTCTCAATCTTAGTCTTTTTAGAAATAGATCCATGGATTAGGATTCACAAACAAAATAGATAGATGCTTTGATTATCAAAATAGGTCTTAACTAGCCCTTAGCTTTTGGTTTGAATTTATGAAAAATAGAATAGTTTTAGTACACTTCCTTTTCTTCCTTCTAAAATCAATTTAGATTCATTTAAAGTCTTTTCATAATTCTAGATTAACCATCTTTAGATCTCAAAGAACAAAACCCCCCCTAAAATCAACATAAAACATAACACAACGAAGTAAGGAATAGGTTGCTTAAGCACATATGGTGCATCACACTTCATCAACTTACTAGCCCTAGTTGATAATTAATGAAAGTAATTTAGGACACTAAATTGAATAAACAACCTTTTAATTGTTTAATTTCCCTAAGTTAGACATAGGGTCTCCATTAAAATAATTAATTTTTATAATAAAACATAAACCGAGTGGAATTTTCACAAACGGTTTCTGAGTTCTTTGGAATACCAGTGTCTAAGCCTCTCCACCAAATTTGGGGCTTAGAGCACTTCCAATGCTACCAAAAATCAACAGAGATGCGGCTTGCTCTAGTTAAGAGTAGTCTCAGTCACAGCAGCAAAGGATCGAAAACTGTGAAGGAGGAGGAGAACGTAGCCCTTGCATCAAAGGGAAAGGCAAAGAAGGGTCCCAGTCAAGGACAAGGCTCATAGGCATGAGAGAAGAAGAAGGACTTGTCAAAGGTCAAATGCTTCAGGTGTGGTGAGTTCAGTCACTATAACACTCAGTGTCCTCAGAGGAAGAACGAGAAGAAGGAGAAGCAGGAGCAGGCAGTAGCTTCGGCAAGATAGATTTGTTTTCCTCCGGGTTGGAGTAAGACTTCACTTTGTATGCAACTATACCTCTAGGCGAGAGGTGGGGAGACATTGAGCTCTAGACTCTAGAGTTGCGCAGAGTTGGGCAGGGTCCATAGAGGAGTAGTAGTTGCAATTTACTCATATGGATCATTTCCCTTGCTATAGTGGCCTGCAATATTCAGTAGCAAGATGGATCAGTGTCACTTTGATGCAGTCAGTTCTTGAGAGGTAGTTGCATTATCAGTTGCAGTCAAACGTCAAGTGACACAATGTAGTTGCAATGCAAACAGACTTAGTAGACAGTGCAGAGACTGGTAGCAGTCGAAAACTCAAGAAACAGTTGCAGCATGGAGACATAGTTGATTCAGTATTTTTGGATCTTAGTTGCAGTAGTTGCAGCAACAAAAACAACTTGAGAGGGAGTGTTGGTTGCAGCGTAGTAGCAGAGTTGGCAGCAGTACAGGATGTACAGTTCATTGTCAGAAGCATCGCAGATGTAGGGTGATTCAGCTACAGAGTGGCAGATGAATCAGAGTTGCATAGTAGTTGGTGGGCAGTGGCAGTAGTCACAGATGTCAGTCATCAGCAGTGTGTATGGAGGATGTTATGGGAGACAACACCTTCCTCGCTAAAAGGGAGTGTTAGTTTTTGTAGCATTAGATGGTGTTCTAGTCTCAAACTTTGTGGAGAGGCTAAAACACATGAGATCTCCAGAACCCATAAATCGTTTCTAGAAATTCCTCCTAGAGACAACTTAATTAAATTAATTGATTAATAATTAAAAAATGCCTAAGTCTAACTTATGGAAATCGATTAATTAATAGGAATTAATTGAGAAACGTGAGAATTCTCTAGAAACTCACATGGATCAACTTAAAGATGATCTCAGCCATTGATGAGGATTTGATTGTGGTCATTGGTGATACAACTGGAGATTATAAGAGGAGGTCGATGGGGTTGGAGAAGAACACACTTGAGGTCGAGTTGCTTGGTAGAGATCGAGTTTCCTAGCTACAGTGATTTAGCAAAGAGAATTTCGAGCCAGAGAGAGGATGCAGAGGCAGTGAGTTCGGAGGATGTTTTCCAGTTCTAGAGAGCCAGCGACAGGAGGGCCAAGTTTCTGAGAGAGGTTGTGCAGGGATTGCGCTGGCAACTTCAGAGGCAGAGTTCGATTTCACTGAATTAAGGGTTGATTCAGTTGCTGGAGGTCGGGAGAATTTCCGGAGGGAGTCATTCTCAGAGGCTGAGTTGGGCAAGATGACTTGATTAGAGCAGCTTTCAGGGAGTGTGTGTGAGAGTTTGTGCAACATATGCACAGAAGGTTGATGCAGGGGTTTGAGCAACCCAGTTTGTGCCAGTATTTGGAGTTGGATCAATGTCGGGTAAGGTAAGATTTGTCTCACTAATTTTTGTGGCCAATTTAGCTTGTAGAGGATTGCCAGTTTTGGGCATCCAATTGTACTCAAAATTTCATTGCTGCATAATAATAAAAACCCTCAGCTTCTGCACTGATTTTCTTGCATTGGGTTTTTTCGAGAACAATTGTCCAAAATAATTGTGTCAAATTTTTATGTATGTGCCCTCGTTTCAGCAAAGAAGCGAAACGGAAAAGCGTTTCGATGTACCCTACAGCATGGAAACGGGTTTCTGGCCATACCGAGATGTTTCCCATTGGGGAAATGTGCCCAGTACAACCAGAAAGGCGTTTCCAGGCCATATGGCCACGTTTCCGTCGATTTTTTTTTTTGGTTTGTGTGTGTTTTATTATTTTTTTAATTGTTGAAAGTGTCTTTTGGATGCTTCTAGAAGGCTATCTCCACTTATGAAAAGACTCTCGCCTCATTCTCTCATCATCACACGAATTGAGCAAGTCGTTTCATTTGGAGAAGAGCGATTTTAGCAAGGAGAAAAGAGGAAGAGAGTAGTGCTTTAGCTAGGGCGTTTTCACCAGTGAGAAAAGGAGATTTCAGCAGCAAGAGAAAGAGATTTCAAACACAGATTTGGAGGGTGAAGTTTCCAGCTATGACATTCTTGGTTTTTGGCTCAACTACAGCCATATTTATCTTGTTTTTTGTGGCATTTTGGGGTAGCTTCAGCTACACAAAATTAATTTTGGTAATAAGCATTCAATTTCTTGGTTTTTTCCCATTGTTTCTTCTATTTTTCGAGGTTTTATGCTACCAAAATTATGAAATTTTTTTTTATTTATAGATTTGTTTTTTTAATTTTTTTTGCAACAATGGCTTCCATCCAAGGTTCAAGTTCAAGCCCCAAGCCCAACCCAAGGGCTGAATATTATCCTCTTTGGAGGCATGTTTAGAAGCTTCAAAGATGTGGAGGTGGTTGCTCATGGGAATGTCGAGGTAATATTTGCAGAAATTCTTACAAGGGCTCTGACCCAAGAGTGAAGGCACATCTTTTGCATGGAGGAGGACAAGGGATTGCAGGTTGCACAAAAACATCAGACCCTGTGGTGAGGAGGGAATATCAAAGAGAGCAAGATTAGGCAGATGGAATTAAAAGAAGGCATGATGAGCTTAGTTAAGCTATTACTAAAGCTCCACCAAACATTGAGCCAAGGATTGTAGTTGAAATAAGGAAGAGGAGAGCCACTCAACAACCAGAACAACCACCATCCAGAGGGGCATCCAGTACAGTTCAAGATAGCATAATTGTTAAATTTGTGAATGTGCAAGCAAGAGAAGCTCATTCCAGAGTGGCTAGGTGCATCTATGCATGTGGTATCCCATTCAATGTTGTTCGCTCTCCTTACTGACAAGATATGACAAGGGCAGTTAACAAAGCTCCTCAAGGGTACAAGGGGCCCAACTATGAGAAAGTTAGAACTCAGCTTCTCAAAAATGAGAAGGACCTTGTGGAGGATGTCTTATCACCAATTCGTTTCTCTTGGAGTAGCTCTGGGGTTACCATAGTCTCAGATGAATGGACAGATACAAGGCGTAGACAATTGATAAATATCATTGCCACTTCACCAAGAGGAGAAATGTTTTTAAAGGCGGAAGACTGCTCAAGAGAGGTAAAATATGCATAATTCATTGTTGATATTATTATAAAATCTATTAAACAAGTAGGTCCTAATAGGGTGGTACAAGTAATCACGGATAATGCACCAGTATGCAAAGCTACAGGTTTAATTATTGAGGGGAGGTATGACCACATCTTTTGGACACCCTGCATTGTCCAAATCTGAATCTGATCTTAGAGGAGTTCGACAATAAAGTCCCACGAATAAAGGAACTCACAAGGGAAGCAAGGGAGATTGTTAAATTCATCACCAACCACCACCAATCTCAAGAAATATTTTGAGAGTACTCCAAATTGGATTTGTTAAAAGTTGTTGAGACAAGATATGCCTCAAACTTCATAATGTTGTGCCGCCTTGTTGAAGTTAAGCAAGCATTAGTGTCTATGGTGGTGAGTCAACTTTGGGTTGAGTGGAGACAGGCAGATTCAAAGCGGGGATATACGGTGCATAGATTGTGCCTTGATGAGGATTGGTGGAGCAAGATAGATTTCTTGCTAATGTTCACAACCCCTGCATTTGAGCTTCTTCGGAATGTTGACATTGACCAACCTTTCTTAGGAGAGGTATATGATGGCATGGATTCCATGGTTGAGAAAACTATGGAAATCATTTCACAAGAGTCTCCACAGCTTTTGTTTATAGGTGATCATTTTGCTGAATTAATCAAGAAAATCATTGTTGATAGATGGAACAATTTCAACACTCCATTGCACACTTTAGCACATGCCTTGAACCCCAAATTTTATGATGAGGAGCTTATTGCTCAAAGCAATGGGAAGAGGAAGGCACCCGATAAGGATAGAGAGGTGGCTAATGGGGTGAAAAAAGCCCTTATGAGAATTTTTCCAACTCATCTACACAGGGAGGTGAAGGAAGAATTTGCCGGTTTTGCTGCAGGAATAGATGATTATTCAAATATATCATCTTTGGAGGAGAGAAGCACCATGAATCTAGTTAGGTGGTGGATTTGTCATGGAGCAAATGGTATACATTTGCAAAACCTTTCCGTTCGCATCCTTTCACAAGTGGCAAGCTCTTCATCAATCGAAAGGAATTGGAGCACCTATGGTTTTATTCATTTTGTGAAGCACAACAGGTTGGGCTCACAAAAGCCAGAGGATCTTGTTTATGTGCACTCCAACCTTTGCCTTGCATCTCGTAGGGGTCCAGAATATGGCAATGGTCCTTCTGAAGAATGGGATGTGGATCCTGGAAATCCTGATTTGGAGCTCTCTTTTGTTGCCATGAATATTGAGGACCAGGAGCATAGAAATGGAACTGGTCAAACATCTTCTTCAACTACACCATCCACTGTTGAGCATGCTTCTGCTGCTATTTTTTATGAGGATTCTGAAAATGAGTATTAGTCTTTTGAATTTATAATACTTGCAGCCTCACAGTCTTTATTGTACTTGCAGCCTCATATATGTATAATAAAGGCTGATTTTGAGATTTTGATATATCATAAAGGCTGGTTTTGGATATTCAGATATTTTTATTTTCATTATGTGTCTGTTATCATTCATGAGTAAATGTGATGTAATAGTTTATGCTTTGAATGTAATAAATTATAATTTATCATTTATGTTTTATGATTTCACATAACATTTCTTAAATGTCCTAAATTCTAATATAAATAATATATATATATATATATATCGCATTTCCTCGTTTCCAAAATTTTGGGAGGTCGCATTTCGTACCATACCCTGTTTTGGAAACTCATTTTTGTTTCCCCATGTCGTGCAACTTAGGAAAAGATTGAACTTTTCCCAATCAAAGCAAGTCAAACTATGAAGAAAATCTCGGTCAAACAAAAAATGAAAGTTGCCTCAAACCTGTACAAACCATCCAAATTTCAGAGAGAATAAGAGAAGATGTGTTGTGATGACGTCTCAAATGAGGCTTCTTGACTTGTTTTTATAGGTGCTGGAAGAGGGATAATTTGTCCTTAGGCCGACCTTGACAATTTTGACATTGAGGGCTTCACTTCAAAAATACACTTTCCCTTGTCCAAATCAAATGCTTCATAGGTCAAAATTGGTCCTCTCGCAAAGAGGGATTTAGTCCCTGTTACCGCTCAAACTAGCAGGGGTCCTAAAAGGGGATCCTTGAATAACTACTACTAGGTCAAGGGAAAAACTGAAGCAATAGCTCACTTTCACCTCGGCTAAGGCTCCCTACTCTTTACGAACTTTCACCGATGGGAGGAGACCCGTTATAATAAGGATAATGAAAATGAATGGATTAATGATAGGATGAGAGGTGATCCTAGAAGCCTATTCACAAGAGAGGCTCAGATGTATGGCTTACTTGCTTTGAAAGCAAGATGAAAGGCTCTTTAGGAAGGGCTTAAGGGAACTCTAAGAGTTAGGGTTTGAGTATATGACTTGTCAAGAAGATTCTTAGCTCCTAAAATCCTTGTGGAAACTTGGCTTCCAAGTGGTCTTTGCGAAATTGGCTTAAATAAGTTGTGGGACCACAAGGGACCAAGTGGACCCGAGGTTAGGTCAAGGGAATGGGGTTGAGAAACCAATGATATGCTTGACCTATTTAGGGAGAAGGGGATCAAGGAAGGAATTTTCAATGAAAGGTAATGCAATGATCCCAATGAGGTTTCTAGCCAAAGGGAATCAAGGACAAGATTCAATCTCGAGGCTAGGGCTTGAGATATCTCAAAATCCCACAGTCGGAATTTTTTTCAAACTTGGAGGGAACCTAGGAGGCACACCAGTGCAGTAGGAGCCAAGAGACTGATTTTTTTTATGGGTGGTTTGTAAGAAAATTGATGCCCTAGGGAACCCAATGGGGATAGACCTAGAAAAGAAGGAAGGTGAAGAGAAAGATGTACTTTAAAGTGATCACCAGAGGAGGACCAGTGCTTTGTCCTTTGGGAGAGATAGAATCATGGAAGATTCAAGGTTCAGAATGATTTCCACTTGTCAAAGAGGCCTAGAAAGCAACTTCGCTAGGCTCTAGGGGTTAATGAAAGCAACTTCAAGGTTATTTATACTTCGTTTAGCAATATTTGTTGACTTGTCAAGACAAATTCAATGGGGAAGTCTCTAGGAACATTCATTCATTCAAACATGGCCCATACAGGATACAATGCTATTTAGAGGTGCAATTTCCACAATTTCGTTCCAACAAAAGTAGCAAATTAACCCTAGAATAGCGAAAATCCCAGTATCATGAATGCAACAACATAAATAACAAGAATAGCATTAAAACATTACTTACATGTAAGAAGAATATATCCAATTACCAAGATATGCCAATCATAGAAGCTCCAAGACAAAGAATATCATCCAAACATCAAAATTCATCCATTCATCCCATAATGTACATGATAACAACTCTTTGGTGACAAGCCCACCAAACTAGCTCAATAATAGAAGAGTAAAGCCTCTCAAGAGGGTCGAATGATCAATAGCATGTGTCGTTGTCCCTTAGAAAAGGCCTAATGAAGTCCATAGGTGCCATATTGTGAAATAGGACTTCCAAAAGTAGTGGACAAGGGGTTGGCCCCTTGCTCTCCAAGCAATAAACCTGTGGTGCTCCCAAATGGATGTGGGGGGCACACAAGTGTGCTCATGGGTCTCCAAACAAATAGAAGATGCCTGTAGACATCTGCAAGGGCTAGGATGATGGTAAAAGTGATGCCACATCATCGTGTAGATCCTGGATCACCTACCAAGTATATGGTGCAACTGTGGAACCGGCTAGGCATGGTGAACCAAGTGCATCTTACTCGTCCAATCAATGAACCATGAGCATTCTCTAAATGACTCTGCGGGTTCCACGGAATATTGTCTACTGCTATGGAGGCCCATGGCTCTCTACACACCCCCTACATGTGCCAATGTAGCCCTCTAGGGGTTAGTTTTAGAGAAATGGCAGTTAATCGATTTCTCTTATTATGACATTATCTTGTGATGTATTTTTTATTATTATTTGTTCTTTTAATTTATCTTTTCTTATCATCAAGACTAATGCCAATCAACAAATAGAAGAGGACGCAAGATGTAGGCACATTGCCAGGGAAAAACCCCACTCTTTGGGGAAAACCCGGTCAAAGTTCTTCCTTCAGTAGATTCAAGATGAGACGATCAAGACCCTAGACTAAAGACTACTTCCATCAAGCCATCCTTGTCACTGCGTTGTAACCGAGGTATCATTACCACCGAAATCTCATCATTGTCATTGCATTGAGGTCTCCTCATTGTAACATCACTGAGACCTTATCTTTGTAATGACACCAAAACTTCTGACTGTAGAAGCACCGAGAGTGTATAGCATTGAGACTATAGTAGCACCATAATTGAGATAGCACCGAGAGTACCGAGACTTTAACATCACCATGACTATGAGATAACACCGAGATCATTTGAGCTTTGCACTATGATAGCACTGCATCTTTGTAGTAGTTGAAACTTGCTTGTTGTTGCATCTTCGAAATATATATATAGCACTGAAGTAGCCTGAACTTTCATTTTAGTAATATGCCCGAAACCCTATACTACTGCAATTGCATCGAACCTATGATATTATCCTGAACTTCATCACAGAGATATATCCGAACTTCTGTGATGATCTGAAGTTTGAACTTCCTTTCAGAGATGTATCAAACTCCTATGGTGATCCGAACTTCATTTCAGAGATGTATCGAACTCCTGTGGTGATCCAAACTTCATTTCAGAGATGTATTGAACTCCTTTGGTGATCCAAACTTCATTTCAAAGATGTATTTACTCTTGTGGTGATCTGAACTTCATTTCAGAGATGTATCGAACTCTTGTGGTGATTTGAACTTCAGAGGTGATCCGAAATTTTTGTGGTTGTTGTTTGAGTGAAGGTTACACCCCTTTATATAGTTGTTTTTCCATAGAAAATGAGCCGACATGATCATGCACATGAAGAGATGCGTTTATTATTTCAGGTCGACATGAACTTGATGAGGAAAACCGACTTGTAAATCATTTGTTTAAGGCCGACTGGAAAACTTTGGAGAGGAGGATGACTTAATGGAGTACAAACAACAATTTGACCTTGACTTAATCCTAAAGCCTTCAATGGAGGCTTGACCTATAACTATTGACCCAAGCATGAAACCCATGCTTTAACAAGTCAGTTTTACAATACTAATTTTTTTTTCTTTTGACAAATATATTACATTTTTTACTCAAGTACAATAATGATGACCGAACCTAGTTACATTCTTCAACACTCCCTCTTAACTAGGGAGGTATTCATATTTTCATATAATTAGAGAGGTACATCAAAGATCTCAACACATCATCTATGAAGAAGTTTAGGCACCACAATTCCATGGACTAGATTCCTAACCAAGGAAATCTATCCATTGGTCTCTCAACAATTTAAGCACCGCAATGCCACGGACTAGATTGTTGACCAGGGCAATCTATCCTGGTGGAACTAAGATGGATTTAAGATTTCAACCCCTCTAGGTACCATCAAGCTTACTTGCTAACCATCAACCCAAGGATCCAGGTGCGTGTCAGAGCTCAATGACCAACGCCACCCTTCCAACTTCGGGACCTAGAAATCAACACAAAGTGCCGGCCAGATGTCCTCCCAGGAAATGCTTCACTCACAAAGCCTCAACACCCCTTGATCCAACAAATCAAGGACCATAAATATCTCTCGATCAAACTAATCGGTAACCAACATGCTATCAAAATCCTTTAAGAGATTCACGTGTACAAACACAACCCCAATCAATAATATACTTTCGCATGTTTGTAAACAAGCACAAACCTCCGAGGTCTTTCAAGCAACTTGATGTTGCTTCTCAACACAGTAGGACTATCAACCGAACCTTTGACAAAAGATTCCTCAATCATAAACTTTCCTTTCCTACTTTCCTTCTTACAGCAACACCTCGACAAAGCATTCTCCAATCATGACTATGATTCTTACTCATGGCCTTCACTAAGACTTACGGTTGTTAGTCTAGGTCTAGTGCATGGCACATGAAGTAGAGAACCATAACCATCAATTTTTCTGTTATCTAGGCTCCCTCTTAATCTAGGGAGATCAACTTCTTCCTTCGGAGAATCTGTCATGACTTCCAACTATTTTATCAGAGTTATCATTATCCTCATCATGCTTATCGTACCAACGAGCATCTTCACCATATTGAAGATTGTGTACCTGCACAACTTAGGTAGCAAGTACAACAAAAATTATAGAAGCATTAAGTTAGCCATAGCATAATCATAGAAGCATTTCAACTTTATACATATCAAATACACAAACTTGATTGCAAGTAGGAGACATATTGCTAGGGACTTTGTCATAAACCCTAGACTACTTCATGACAACTTTCATTCTATCTAGGGTTTCAATGTTTCATTCAAGGGTGTTGTTGTATCTTAAGAGACAATCCCTCGGTTGTGAAAGGAATCAATGCTTAAGACATTTTAAAAGTGTGTCACAGAAATGATTTTATCATGAGGTCTTTGTTTTATCCCTCTGGCAACTAGTTTTCTAAAACCCTTAATGATCTGGAATAATAAAAGATTTCATAATGCCATCCACTGTTGATATCTGAATGAAAAGAAGAACTACAGGGGAAACTCAAAGTAATATGCTGAAAACACAGAATCTACCACTTTTAAGTTTCTGAGGAAATTCATGGAGAGAGAAGAAACTCGAAATAATATGTTGTAAACACAGAATCTATTACTTTAAAGTTTCATCAGGAGTTTGTGAAGAGAGGGGAAACTCAAAATAATATGTTGTAAACACAGAATCTATTACTTTTAAGTTTCAGAGAGAATTTGTGAAGGGAGAAGAGATGGAGTGAAGGAGCACAAATTAAGGTTATTTAACTCTTACTCACAGATGTAATTGAGAGACCGACAGCTACATTACTTCACTTCATTCAAAGAAGAAGGGACACAAAATGGCACAAGAAACACAAATCACCATCAACAGTTGCAGGAAACTTACTGCTTCTTTCATTTACCCAACAGAAAAAGAAGTACAAAATGTAATCCCCCAAGAGGTCCAGAACTCGGAACCCCCATTCACTCTTTCTCCCGTCCTTAAATACAAACAAAAGCAGTTTGTAACTGCTCGAGCTTCTTGAAACTCTTAAACTGCCTAAACTGTTAAACTACTTATTACATTGCAATCGAGGACACCATTAGTCTCATTTGTTGTTGATGTGTCTCCTTCCGTTTCGGCTGTGATGTCCTAACAGTCTGCATAAACGCATCTCCACCTAACTCTGCCCATGCTTTTGCGTTTCGAACACCATCATCTTGTCACCTGCTACCCAACTCTGCCTCTTCTACGCGTGCCTACTATGTTTAGTATTCTCTTCTCCTTTGCTCTGCGTCGGGTCACTTACCCGAGTCTCTCTACCGTGTTTTGCCTATTTCTTCATAAAATGGCGCACAAACCTCATAAGCCCAGACTTGAAATCCTTTAGATTTCATCTTGGAACCACATTGTGTCCGTGCCAACATCGCACTTCGCATTTTGTTGTCTTTAACTTTTCCTTAGCACTTGTCTTTTAAAACTTGCGATGTGCGCTATGCGATTGGGTCCCACTTGGCATCGCACATCGCACTTTGGCGACTTTATCACTTACCTCCCACGGTTATCCTTTAAAACTTGCGATTTGCGATATGCGGGCCAGAGCCACGTCATCTGCCACATCACCTTGCCATGTCACCTTGCCACGTCACTACCATGTCATTTGCCACGTCATCATAAATCAACTGCGATCTATGGGGTCGAGGCCACGTCATCTGCCACGTCAGCTTGCCACGTCCCCTTGCCACGTCACTACCACGTTATCGCATATCGCACTTCGGCGAATTTAAAATTTACCTTCGCACTTATTCTTTAAAACTTGCGATTTGCGATTTGCGATCGGGCCCCACCGCATCGCATATCGCACTTCAGCGAATTTAACATTTACCTCCCATGCCTGTCCTTTGAAACTTGTGATTTTCGATTTTCAATTTGCGATTTAATCTCCGTCGTCAATCTCTCTGCTTCAATTCTACGCTTTGATCCTGACCATCTGTTTTTCCCTTTGTGCCTCCTCCAAAACTCTTAAGTTTTTAAGGGAAATGCGCCATTTCTCCGCCTTCGGAAAATTAGTTTGTTTGCTCCACGGTGTAACCCTCCTGAGCTTATCCGATGTTCTGCCGCACTAGTCCCTCCTGAGCTTGCGAATGAGCCCGAATCGACCCTGTCTGGTGTGCAATGTTCTGAACATGCCCATCGGCCCGACTCTTGAACTATTCTGCATGGGAATGAGCCCGACTTGACCCCTTCTACACGCTTTTCTCTTTGCTGCTCCTCTGGCTTAGATTACTGATCCAGGGTAAATTCTTTATACCGTTAACCAAGACCTTTTACTTCGGCTGATAAATTAGAATTGCATTTAAGTAAAGCATTAATGAACATGAAATGAACATATGATGTGATGTTTTCATGTACTTCTTTGTTTCTAATATGCTTTGTTTCTTTGTTTTATTTTTGATGTACTTTCTGTCATGGCCTTGTATTATGTTGAGATCCCTTGATGCCATATTGGCAGGATACTCGTATATGTTGTTGAGAGCCCTTTTATTCCATGTTGGCGGGATACTTCGTGTCACAAGCATGTCGTTGAGATCCTTTGTTTGCCATGTTGGCAGGATACTCACAGTCTTTATGTGTGAGCGATAGTCATACTGATAGGAGTCCCTTTTATGCATGAGATTTCCACAGTGGAACATCTCGTAGAGAGGTCTAGCCACTCCTGCGTGAGGGCATTTTCTTTGTATGTCAGAGAAACACATCCATGTACATCTTCTTACAGCACTTAATGCAGTGGCCTACACCATCTTGACACCGAGGCCCGGAGATGTAGTCCCTCCTGGACGAACTCCATTATCAAGCGACGTGTTCTTGACATGTTTATGTTACTCTTCTTTACAGCATTATAATTGTTTATTATGTTCCTTAATGCTTGATTAATGCAATTCTAATTTATCAGCCGAAGTAAAAGGTCTTGGTTAAGGGTATCAAGAATTTTACCCTGGATCAAGTGGTATAGAAGCAGGTATTCTTGCTGATTGGATTGTAGGCGTGAACATTGAACGTTTGCTAAAGTTGAGCCATGGAGAATGTCAAGGACATGTACGAAACCCTGCTCAGGGTGTCTGAGAAAGCGGACATGTTGTACGAGGCTTATGAAAAACAAGACAATATCCCATGACTCATACATCAACAGGGATCTGTACAGCACTAAGCATATTAGAAACAAAGAAGTACATGAAATCATCACATCATATACCTCACGCTGAAGATGACTGAAGAATGGCTGCTGCTGCTGCTGGATCTGAAAACACCATTCATCATCATGGCGTTGAAAGGGGCCAAAACGATTGTTCACCCGCTGAAAACTGACACCTGCATCTTCACTTCAGAAAGTGACTGAAAAATGTAAATCTCAGATGAAAAATCCGAATGTGCCATCATCATCATGGCGTCGAGTAGTGAAAAAACGACATAAAATTTGTCCCATTTGGACACTGTCAAAATTTCGCCCTCCTGAAAGTTGGGCTCAATCAACGTTCCGCCTGCCTCTTTTCTGGGCTCATGGCTCCACTGCACCTGCAATAAAAAATAATAAAACCTCGAAATTCGTGCGCGCTCCACTCCTCCATGGCATGGCGCACTTCTGAAAAGTCAAGTTTATATTGAAAATTGTGGGCAGACTTCACCAAGCCCACCGTTGGGCGTAGTTGGTAAAATGGTGCAATAATAGGCATGGGGTCGGGGGATCAAATCCCGCCCCGGATCACGCCAAACAAACATTAATGGATGGGGGGCAGGTGGTGAACCCCGCCACCCTCGAGCTCTGCGCCACACGTTGCAATAACGGTGGCCTATTAACAAACCAAAGGGTTGGGTCAGGGCCGTGGGCTGCAGACCCGACCCACCCAATATGGAATCATAAACCATTTGCGTAAGGCATGGCCGTGGGGAGTTAAGGGGCGGGCCACCCAATGCGGGCCTAGCCCCCCCACTTGGGTTAAAAAAAATAAATATGTATGCGGTTAAAAAACCAAAACACGCCTTATAGAGAAATATCTCGTGCTATGTTGGGCGAGGCGGGATATGATCCCTCGACCCCATGCCTATTATTGCACCATTTTACCAACTGCGCCCAATGGTGGGCTTGGTAAAGTCCGTCCACAATTTTCAATATAAACTCGACTTTTTAGAAGTGCGCCATGCCATGGAGGAGCGGAGCACGCACGAATTACGAGGTTTTATTATTTTTTATTGCAGGTGTAGTGGAACCATGAGCCCAGAAAAGAGGCAGGCGGAACCTTGATTGAGCCCAAATTTTAGGACGGCGAAATTTTGACAGTGTCCAAATGGGACAAATTTTATGTCATTTTTGCACTACTCAACGCCACGATGATGATGGCACATTCAGATTTTTCATCTGAGATTTACATTTTTCAGTCACTTTCTGAAGTGAAGATGCAAGTGTCAGTTTTAAGCGGGTGAATAGTCGTTTTGGCCCCTTTCGATGCCACGATGATGAATGGTGTTTTCAGATCCAGCAGCAGCAGCAGCCATTCTTCAGTCATCTTCAGCGTGAGGTATATGATGTGATGTTTTCATGTACTTCTTTGTTTCTAATATGCTTAGTGTTGTACAGATCCCTGTTGATGTATGAGTTGTGGGATCTTGTCTTGTTTTATTATTGATGTACTTTCTGTCATGGCCTTGTATTATGCTAAGATACCTTCATGCCATATTGGCGGGATACTCGTATATGTTGTTGAGATCCCTTTTATGCCATGTTGGCGGAATACTTTGTGTCACATGCATGTCATTGAGATCCCTTGTTTGCCATGTCGGCGGGATACTCACAGTCTTTATGCGTGAGCGATATTCATACTGATAGGAGTCCCTTTTATGCATCAGATTTCCGCAGTGGAACATCTCGTAGAGAGGTATAGCCACTCCTGCATGAGGGCATTTTCTTTGTATGTCAGAGAAACACATCCATGTACATCTTCTTATAGCACTTAATGCAGCGGCCTACACCATCTTGACACCGAGGCCCGGAGATATAGTCCCTCCTAGACGAACTCCGTTATCAAGCGACATGTTCTTATGATTGTTGATCTTGACATGTTTATGTTCCTCTTATTTACAGCATTACAATTGTTCATTATATTCCTTAATGCTTGATTAATGCAATTCTAATTTATCAGCCGAAGTAAAAGGTCTTGGTTAAGGGTATCAAGAATTTTACCCTGGATCAATTACACCTCAAATGCTGCTGCTTCCTTGATTTTGGTTCTGGTGCACATATGATGACAAATCCTCATTGAGCTTGTGGTTATCCTTTCTAGCATATTACAGGTCTTCTTGAAATTTTAACAACTGTTCCTCAATAACCTTGAATTGCTCAGAACCTCTCTTGACTTTTAGCTAAGTCGAATTAGGCTACAACATCTGGCTCCAATTGGGGACAACATTTTGGTAGCAAAGTGCTGAGAACTCGTAGATCAGTAGCCTTTATTGGGCATGGAGTCAAGGAGCACTTGTAGATCAGTAGCCTTTATTGGGCATGGAGTCAAAGAGCACTTGTAGATCAACATAATTTATTGGGCAAGGAGTCAATCCCAAATGGGAGATGATCCAGTATGAAAAGCTCTAGAAACCTGCTACATTTTGGACTCCTTCCTCTATTCTTAAACTGAAATACCGAAATGAAAATACTAAAACTAAAAATGCTCAGCTTCTGAGCTTATTTATGCACAACTCCTACATATGTATTCATGTCTGAACTCAATCAGGTGAAGTCAGCCTTCCAATGGCACCAATCCAACATCTGCATGTTAGGCCTAATGCCTCCGTTGTTGAAATTTGAAGATCATAATAGGGAGATACCATGAAAGTTTTCCAGATACCAAGCTTTGCACGTACCTTTGCATAAATGTTTGTTGTTGACAAAAGAAAGTTTCCGTATAGTCTGCTACTGGATCATAGAACTGATCAGAACAATTTTCTGTTGCCTCCTTTTCTTGAATCTTTTGCTGATGTAGACTTCTTTGAACAAGGCAGCTTCCTTCACTGTTTGACTCCTCGACTTGAGGTTGTATACGAGAAGATTGATTGGTGTTTTCCACTGATAACCATTTAGGCTGGAAAGAGCAATCTAAGGTTTGTTCCTCATCATGCTGATGTTCTTCGTATAATGCCAACTCTTGACAAAAATATTCCTCTTCCTGCAAAAGCTCCACTAGTTTTTACTCTATTCACAAAATCATTAAAATTATGAAAATTGTAATGATCTTCCAGGATTTCAGCGTGTAGTTCAGTTGTTGCAACGAATTTTCAACCTGAATCTTCAAAATGCTTGAATTCTTGTGTTTCAGTAATACAGGAATCCCCTGACCCTTTTGAAAATCCTGGTCCATCTCTGAATTTGCATTCTCTTGTAAAGAAATTCCAATGTTTTCTTAACAGGCCCTCTTGTCTTCAACAAAACTTGTTCTTTCAACATGACAGGAGAAATTTCTACAAGCCCACACATTATCTTCGATTTCCTGTGCATAAAGAAACATCAGCTCTAGAGTGCAAGGCTTTCTCTCCTTGAGATAAAAAGCCAAGACAACAGGAAGAGCTCTCAAATAGTAAACCATAGTTGCAGCTTCAGGAGGCCGAATCTCTTTTGGCGTGCTGAAATAAATTTTTTGAAACCTCCTATTAAACTCAGCAATTGATTCATTGCTCTGCCTCTGGATAGAATATAATTCCAAAAGGTGTTTTTCATATGACTTACGCTCGCCCCAATTTCTAAGAAATATATCTTGAAAACCTTGCCAGGAACTAATTGAGCTTGCTTCCAAACACTGGAACCATTGTTGAGCACCCTGCTTTAATGAATGACAAAACATCCTTAAAGCCACGTCTTCATAAATGATTTGAAATTTGTCCAGAAAGTACTCAAATTCCAAGATATGTTGTTCAGTCGAAATATCTTCCTCCTCTTCAGAAAAACTTGGCAAAAATTTGAATCCTTTTGAAGGATATTGATTGAGGATTGTGGGCAGCACCAAGGGTTTGAAAATCACCATGGTTTCAAGCTGGAAAGATGCGGATTGCTTATGAGTTAGAATGTTATCACCCAAAGATGATGAACCCTCACCTTTATGCCCAGACTATGACAGATTACTCTCAGGAATGGTAATGCAACAGTCATCTCTCTTTTCATATTTAGGAGATAAAGTTGTGTCAAGATCAATAATACAATCAAAAGAAAAATCTTCTTTCTCCAATAAATAATGTACATTTTGGGCCTTATAATCTTCTGAGAAAATAAAGCAGGGAACAATCTTCTTGATATGTAAGGGAAAATAGACCACCAAACTAATAGTGAAAAATAAAACTTCCTTTAAAAGATTCAAACTCTGATATCTGTATTTTCCACGGTGCTTTCTCATTTTCTTGCCCACAGAATTCCTCATTTAATGAAACCTTCATCAGTGGAGACGCTAGGTGAATGATAAACAATCAAATTTGTATCTAAATCTTGTTCACCATCAAGAAATAGATTTCAATACCCAGGGAAAAATAACTTCGTGCCTTCGTCCTCGGCATCGGCACGAAAAAATGTTGTATCTTAAGAGACAATCCCTTGGTTGTGAAAGGAATTAGTGCTTAAGACATTTTAAAAGTGTGTCATAGAAATGATTTTATCATGAGGTCTTTGTTCTATCCCTTTGGAAACTAGTTTTCTAAAACCCTTAATGATCTGGAATAATAAAAGATTTCATAATGCCATTCACTGTTGATATCTGAATGAAAAGAAGAACTGCAGGGGAAACTCAAAGTAATATGCTGAAAACACAGAATCTAACACTTTTAAGTTTCGGAGGAAATTCATGGAGGGAGATGAAACTCGAAATAATATGTTGTAAACACAGAATCTATTACTTTAAAGTTTCATCAGGAGTTTGTGAAGAGAGGGGAAACTCAAAATAATATGTTGTAAACACAGAATCTATTACTTTTAAGTTTCAGAGAGAATTTGTGAAGCGAGAAGAGATGGAGTGAAGGAGTGCAAATTAAGGTTATTTAACTCTTACTCACAGATGTAATTGAGAGACCGACTGCTACATTACTTCACTTCATTCAAAGAAGAAGGGACACAAAATGGCACAAGAAACATGAATCACCATCAACAGTTGCAGGAAACTTACTGCTTCTTTCATTTACCCATAAGAAAAAGAAGTACAAAATGTAATCCCCCAAGAGGTCCATAACTCGGAACCCCCCTTCACTCTTTCTCCCTTCCTTAAATACAAAAAAAAGCAGTTTATAACTACTCGAGCTTCTTGAAACTCCTAAACTGCCTAAACTATTAAACTACTTATTACATTGCAATCGAGGACACCATTGTAGCTTCGATCTTAAAAAAGAAAACAAAATACACTTGGAATATAATCATTTTGCTGAGTCGATGTGTCTCCTTCCGTTTCGGCTGTGATGTCCTAACAGTATGCATAAACGCATCTCCACCCAACTCTGCCCATGCTTTTGCGTATTGAACGTTGTCATCATGTCACCTGCTACCCGACTCTGCCTCTTCTGCACGTGCCTGTTGTGTTTAGTCTTCTCTTCTCCTTTGCTCTGCATCGGGTCACTTACCCGAGTCTCTCTGCCGTGTTTTGCCTATTTCTTCATAAAATGGCGCACAAACCTCATAAGCCCGAACTTGAAATCCTTTAGATTTCATCTTGGAACCACATCGCATCCGTGCCAACATCGCACTTCGCATTTTGTTGTCTTTAACATTTCCTTAGCACTTATCTTTTAAAACTTGCGATGTGCGCTATGCGATCGGGTCCCACCTGGCATTGCACATCGCACTTCGGCGAATTTATCACGTACCTCCCACGGTTATCCTTTAAAACTTGCGATTTGTGATATGCAAGCCAGGGCCACGTCATCATAAATCAACTACGATCTATGGGGTCGGGGCCACGTCAACTTGCCACGTCCCCTTGCCACGTCACTGCCATGTCATCTTGCCACGTTATCGCATATCGCACTTCCGCGAATTTAACATTTACCTCCACACTTAATCTTTAAAACTTGCGATTTGCGATCAGGCCCCACCGCATCGCATATCGCACTTCGACGAATTTAACATTTACCTCCCGCGCCTATCCTTTGAAACTTGCGATTTGCAATTTGCGATTTAATCTCCATCATCCATCTCTCTGCTTCAATTCTGCGCTTTGATCTTGACCATCTGTTTTTCCCTTTGCGCCTCCTCCAAAACTCTTAAGTTCTTAAGGGAAATGTGCCATTTCTCCGCCTTCGGGAAATTAGTTTGTTTGCTCCACGGTGTAACCCTCCTGAGCTTATCCGATGTTCTACCGTGCTAGTCCCTCATGAGCCCGACTCGACCCTGTCTGGTGTGCAATGTTCTGAACGTGCCTAACGGCCCGACTCTTGAACTGTTCTGCACGTGAATGAACCCGACTTGACCCCTTCTGCATGGTTTTCTCTTTGCTGCTCCTCTGGCTTAGATTACAATTCAAACGCTGCTGCTTCCTTGATTTTTGTTCTGGTGCACATATGATGATGAATCCTCGTTGAGCTTGTGGTTATCCTTTCGAGCATATTACAGGTCTTCTTGAAATTTTAACAATTGTTCTTCAATAACCTTGAATTGCTCAGAACCTCTCTTGACTTTTAGCTGAGTCGAATTAGGCTACAACATCTGGCTCAAATTGGGGACAACATTTTGGTAGCAAAGTGCTAAGAACTCATAGATTAGTAGCCTTTATTGGGCATGGAGTTAAGGAGCACTTGTAGATCAGTAGCCTTTATTGGGCATGGAGTCAAAGAGCACTTGTAGATCAACAGACTTTATTGGGCATGGATTCAATCCCAAATGGGAGATGATCTAGTATGAAAATCTCCAGAAACCTGCTACACTTTGGACTCCTTCCTCTATTCTTAAACTGAAAATACCTAAATGAAAATACTACAACTAAAAATGCTCAACTTCTGAGCTTATTTATGCACAACTCCTACATACGTATTCATGTCTGAAATCAATCAGGTGAAGTCAGCCTTCCAATGGCACCAATCCAACATCTGCATGTTAGGCCTAATGCCTCCATTGTTGAAATTTGAAGATCATAATAGGTGAAAGTTTTCCAGATACCAAGCTTTGCACGTACCTTTGCATAAATGTTTATTGCTGACAAAAGAAAGTTTCCATATAGTCTGCTACTGGATCATAGAACTGATCAGACCAATTTTCTGCTACCTCCTTTTCTTGAACATTTTGCTGATGTAGACTTCTTTGAACAAATCAGCTTCCTTCACTATTTGACTCCTCAACTTAAGGTTGTATACGAGAACATTGATTGTTGTTTTTCGTTGATAACCATTTAGGCTGGAAAGAGCAATCTAAGGTTTGTTCCTCATCATGCCGATGTTCTTCATATAATGCCAAATCTTGACAAAAATCTTCCTCCTCCTGCAAACACACCTGAGAAGCTCCACTAGTTTTTCCTCTATTCACAAAATCATTAAAATTATGAAAATTGTAATGATCTTCCACGCTTTCAGCGTGTAGTTTAGTTGTTGCAACGAATTTTCAACCAGAATCTTCAGAATGCTTGAATTCTTGTGTTTCAGTAATACAAGAATCCCCTGACCCCTTTTGAAAATCCTGGTTCATCTCTGAATTTGCATTCTCTTGTAAAGAAATTCCAATGTTTTCTTGTCAGACCTTCTTGTCTTCAACAAAATTTGTTCTTTCAACATGATAGAAGAAATTTCTACAAGCCCACACATTATCTTCGATATCCTGTGCATAAAGACACATCAGCTCTAGAGTGCAAGGCTTTCTCTCTTTGAGATAAAAATCCAAGACAACAAGAAGAGCCCTCAAATAGTAAACCATAGTTGCAGCTTCAGGAGGCCGAATCTCTTTTGGCGTGCTGAAATAATTTTTTTGAAACCTCCTATTAAACTCAGTGATTGATTCATTGCTCTACCTCTGGATAGAATATAATTCCAAAAGGTGTTTTTCATACGACTTACGCTTGCCCCAATTTCTAAGAAATATATCTTGAAAACCTTGCCAGGAACTAATTGAACTTGCTTCCAAACACTGGAACCATTGTTGAGCACCCTGCTTTAATGAATGACAAAACATCCTTAAAGCCACTTCTTCATAAATAATTTGAAATTTGTCCAGAAAGTACTCAAATTCCAAGATATGTTGTACAGCCGAAATATCTTCCTCCTCTCTAGAAAAACTTGGCAAAAATTTGAATCCTTTTGAAGGATATTGATGGAGGATTGTGGGCAGCACCAAGGGTTTGAAAATCACCTTGGTTCCAAGCTGGAAAGAAGCAAATTGCTTATGAGGTAGAATGTTATCACCCAAAGATGATGAATCCTCACCTTTTGTAATATCCCGTTTCGGGGATATCTCTAAAACACGGCAAACTCCAACCAGAGATGGACTGGGAGGGCATTTACCAGATATGCCGCTTCTGAAAAGAGGACGAAATCTAGAGGCTACCTGGCCCTTTCCAGACTCTGTCTAAGAGTGTAAGATAAACACACCAAGTGGTATAGAACTAGAATGCCCGAAAATATATAAAGATAAAAGTGCAGCAAACATACAATAGCATAGAAAGAATGTACGACAAATCATCCAGAAATATAGAGAGAGAATGCTAAGCCATTTTATTAAACTGAGAAAGATAATGAAGTACAATAGGTGATCAGAGTGATGGCACCTAAACTTGCTCAAGGCAAGTGGAGAAATACTCTCAGAATACACAGGAAATGGCTGCTCTCTGAACTGTGTCCCAGCTGCTGGAAAACTGCCGTGTAGCTGCTACTGCTGAAATGAAATGATAACTAGGGGTTGTTCCCCTTGCCGGAATGAGCTGAAAATCTGGAATCCTCCTCTACTCACCAATCTCGGCAAAACCTAGAAACCATATCAGAAACGGCTGACCCCCGAAAAACATCCCCTTGGGGAATTACGCTGGCCTCCAAGGCTCTACACAGAGGCTGAATAGGAATGAATAAAATACGGCCTCAAACTCCACCAATATCCTCCCAAAGGCAAAGGCTGATCCTCTGCTCAATCTCCCAGCTCAAAACCCCTGCAAAAATCCCAATCCGGAGCTCGTCCTAGATGGACTGCATCCTCCCTCTCTGTGACTGCGCAGTCTCTCTGAATGCTCGGCTCCGCAACAAAACCAAACACCAAACCTCCTGCAAAATGCTGAAGAAAATACCTTGCCCGAGTAGGCACTCGAAGTCCCCCAGGGCTAAGGGCGAGATCTCTGATCGGAGACACTCAACGCACTAAACAGTGCTGCAGACAGGCTAAACAGCCAACGTGCTCAAGAAGTCAAATGACCCGCTCAATATCATCAACAACGAATGAATAAAATTAGGAGGCTCCTCCCTCTTTTATAACGTTGGCCTTCCTCCAAACGCTAGGGCTTATCTCCTCAACGTAGCCTCCCTCTTGCCACGTGCTCATCCTCATCTGCGCACTCTCTCCTAGTGCATACGTGGGCCCCCTCTCTACGTGGTGCTTGGCCCCCCTTGGCTCCCTTTAAGTCACAATGTTGTGCTACTAGGGAGTGGGTTTTATTCCACTAAGTGAGTTAGACCCTCTCTACTCACCTTTTTATTTACTAATAAACTATAGACGGTAAAATTGAGCAAAATCGAATATTCCAATTAGCCACTGCTAATTAGGAATATTACAGTCTCCCCCGGCAAAATGTTGCTTGTCCTCAAGCAACTGAAGTGATGGATGCTGCAAAATCTTCTCACTCTCCCAAGTGGCATCCTCATCCGGCAAATTCTTCCACCTCACCAAGAATTCCGGACTGTCCTGCTCCATAGCTGCCTCTCCCTGGTATCAATAATAGCCTCTAGCTACAACACCAAATGCCCCTCATCATCCGTGGGTGGTAGCTCATCTGTCACTGTCACCTGCTGCCCCAGTGCCTTCTTCAGGCATGATACATGAAAAACGTTATGGATCTTGCTGCCTTGGGGCAGCTCCAACTCATACGCAACTTGTCCAATCCTGCGTATCACCCTGTATGGCCCGTAAAAGCGGGGCTTGAGCTTTTCAGCTCCCTTCTGCTTCAGTGACGACTGTCGATATGGCTGTAATCGTAGGTAGACCAAGTCCCCTACCTCAAACTGTCTCTCCACCCGACCTCTGTCAGCATACAGCTTCTGCTGGTTCTGCGCTGTGGCCATATTATCCTTGAGAGCTCGGAGAATATCCTGACTCTCTTGGATCCAAATCTTGGCTCTCGGAGCCTTGCTAGCACCAAACATCACGTCAGCAAAAGACAAAGAGTGATATCCATATAAAGCGTAGAATGGAGACATACCAATGGACATGTGATGTGTAGTGTTGTAGCAGTACTCTCCCAAATGTAGCCACTTCAGCCATGCTCGCTGCTGCCCACTGACATAGTTACGCAAGTAGCCCTCCAGTCACTTGTTAACTATCTCCGTCTGTCCATCCGTCTGTTGGTGATACTAGTACTCGATGTCAACTCTGTCCCCACCAACCGGAAAAGCTCCTGCCAAAATCCGCCCATGAAGCGGCTGTCCCTGTCACTGATGATGGTCTTAGGAAGACCATGTAGCCAGAAAACCTCTCTGAAGAACAGCGCGGCCACCTGTGCTACTGTGTAGTACGCGGATATGGCGAAAAAATGAGCATACTTTGTCAGCCGATCAACGACGACAAAGATACAATCCTTGCCCTGCACCATGGGCAACCCTGTGATGAAGTCCATCGATATACTCTCCCATTTCCCCTCCGGAATGGGAAGTGGCTGCAATAATCCTGTGGGATGGCTCATCTCCTCCTTGTTCCTCTGGCAAACATCGCACTCCCTGATGTGCTGGAGTATGTCCTCCTTGAGGCCCTTCCATGAGAACCTCTCTCTAATGGCTCTGTAGGTTTTGGTAAACCCTTCATGGGCAGCCAACGGTGAATCATGTGATGCCTGAAGTATCTTCTTCTTGGGCCGAGATCCCTCAGTCAAGAAGATCTTGTCCCTGTAGTAGATGATCTCATCGACCACCCTGTACCTGTCATCCGCCACCTGTCCATCCAAAACCTCACATGCAAATCTGTCCTTGGAGTACTCCACTAAAAGTCGAGCCCTCCAATCTGTATCCAAGCTCATAAGAGATAACGTGGCTGGTCTACGTGAAAGGGCGTCTGCTACCAAGTTATTCTTACCCTTGACATACTCAATGTCGAAGTCATATGCTTGGATCTTACTGATCCACTTCTGCTGCCTCTCCTGTAGCTGCTTCTGCTCCAAAAAAAACCTGAGGTTGTTGTGATCAATCCTCACCCTGAACCTGTTCCCCACCAAATGCTGCCAGAATTTGGCCAATGCATGCATAATGGCCAGCATCTCCTTGTCGTATATAGAATACAACCTCTCGTGTGGAAGGACCTTCCGACTCTCAAAGGCTATAGGGTGTCCTCCCTGCATCAATACTGCGCCGATCCCCTCTCCCGACGCATCACACTCCAAAACAAATGGCTGCGTAAAATCCGACAATGCAAGCATTGAGCAGCTACTCATCACCTCCTTGAACCTGTCAAAGGCTCGCTGTGCTGTATCCGACCAACTGAATGCCCCCTTCTTCATCAAATCTGTAAGGGGTGTAGCAAGCTGTGAGAAACTCTTGACGAACTTCCTATAATAAGTACATATGCCAATGAACCCTCGAAGTTTTGTCACGTTCCTCGGCTCCGGCCAATCTCTGATGGTCCTGATCTTCTCCTCATGGACTCTCACTCCGTCCACTCCAATAATGTGACCCAAATACAACATCTCAGTCATCCCAAACTCACACTTGGAGAGCTTAGCATAGAACTGTTGCTCTTCCAAGATATGTAGTACTGCCTCTATATGCTGGAGATGCTCCTCCCAAGTCCTGCTATATATGAGTATGTCATCGAAAAAGACCAATACAAACTTCCTCAGATGACTGTGGAAGATATGGTTCATGCAAGACTGAAAAGTAGCTGGGGCATTGGTTAGCCCGAAGGGCATAACCAGAAACTCAAAGTGCCCATAATGACACCTGAAGGCGGTCTTGGGAATGTCCTGTTCCCTCACGCGAATCTGATGGTACCCTGATCTCAAATCAATCTTTGAGAAGAACTTGGCTCCTCTCAACTCATCCATCAACTCATCGATCCTGGGTATAGGATACCTGTTCTTCAGGGTCTTCTTGTTCAGGGCCCTGTAATCAATACACATCCTCAAGGTGTCATCCTTCTTCTTCACCAACACCACGGAAGAAGCAAACGGATTCATGCTCGGTCTGATGTGCCCAAGAGCCAGCAACTCCTGGATGGCCCGCTCAATCTCATCCCGATAGGCTTTGGGATGCCTATAGGGGGTAGTAATCACTGCCTGAATACCCTGCTCAAGCTCTATGGTGTGCTCGAACCCTCGGTCCGGTGGCCGACGTGGTGGTATATCACCAAATACTGCATCATACCTGTCAAGGATGGCCTGTATATCAAGATGAACTGCCTGACCGGTGGTCCCTGCCTCTGATGCCCGCAACTCAACCGCCCACTCTATATCTCCCTTCCAGAAATCTGCCTCCATCCGGTGAGCCGAAACAGTCTGAGGTGGGTAAGTGTGCATTCCGCGAATCTTCTCATGCTTCCCGGTCTTCTTATCATCCTACTCCATCTCTAAGGCCTCCCAATCTGTGTTGACCTTCCCCAGAGTAATCAACCACTGAACACCCAGTACCACATTGGTATCCGGTATGTTGACCACGAAAAAGTGGTCGGTCACGGTGTAGGTACCCATCATCACTGCTAACTCTGGAACATACCAGGCACACTGCATCGTCTGGGCTCCTGGGACCAAAACTGAAAATCCGTCGAAGCTCTCAGTCGATATACCTCTCCGCTCGACCATCTGTGCATCAATGAAGTTGTGGGTTGCCCCACTATCAATAAAGCGATGCTCGGCGGCCGCAATCTTGTCCCTCGTGCGCGCGGCCTTCAAAATGCCAGGAACTCCCTCGCAATGCGCAAGGGTCCCTCACGTGAGTTAAGGCTGCCTCTGTTACTGGTGGGTGGCAGACGATCTGGGTTGTGCGACTGTCCTCGCACTCCCTCGTCATCCTCTTCCTTTATCCTGGGAAGACCTCAATGAGGGCCAGTAGCACCCGGTCGCATCTGTACACAGTGCCCACCGGCGCCTATCGTCGTTCCTGGTAGCTGTTGTGACTCCTCACAGCCATCACTTCCCCGCCGGGCCCGTCTGCAGTTCCCCTGGAGGCGAATCCTCACATCCTTCCCCTTGTTTGAAGCCACCAATACGAAGGTAAGGATCCTGGATGAGCAATGCATCCTGTAAATCCCTAGTCCTGCTAATAGCATCCTGGAGTGTAGCTGGTCTAGTAGATCTGACTAGACCCCGAAGTGGCTCTGCTAACCCCTCCACAAACATATAGATCATATGTGCCGCGGATAGATCTGGCACCATCACTGAAACCCTCAAGAAATCTGCAATGTATGTCTCTGGGCTCCCAGTCTGCTTGAGCCTTGTCAGCTCCAGAAAGTGCTGTTTCGGATCCCTCTGGTCAAATCGCTCCATCAACCTCCTGGTAAACTCGGCATATGTCGTCACTGTATAATGTCCGAGTGTAACCATCCCATGGAACCACCAGTCCTGGGCCTCACCATCCAAATGTAATGTCGCCACCTTGATGGCCTCCGTCTCCGACATCTAGTTAAGCTGGAAATAGATGTCCAGCTTCTCCACCCAAGACTTTGCCGAACTGTTTGATGAGCCATCAAACGTAGGCAAATGGAATCTGCTAGATGTGCGGTGGGTATCTCCATCATGATAATGTCGGTGCCCTCTATGATGGTCGCGGGGTCTACTGTCCCGCTGGAGCTTAACAAAATCTCGGAACAAGAGAGCATCCCTGAACCCCTGCCCATAGGCTTGATACTCTGCAAAATATTCGCCCATGTGTCTGGGCTCTGCCTCCCTCTGGGCTCCTGCCCTTGTGTCTGCTCCCAAAAAAGTGGGCATGGTAGAGCGTGTAGGTGCACGTGAAGCCATCGGCTGAGTCGTATCACGCTGAGCAGCACCATGCTCTGGCAAATGGTGGGATGTACCTGATCCCTCACCTACCTGGAATACCCGTGGGCTCTCACACTGTCTAGCCTCTACAGCGGTGAATCTCTGACCCATCACCTCAATCTGCCTCGCTAAATCCTGCACCGATTTGAGGAATGCCTCCCCAAACTGTTTGGCCTCAGTGTCATCTGCCATCGACTCTCTTTGCTCTGAATCTAACACAGGCTCCTCCTGCTCTGCGTCTGTCACAGGCTCCTCCTGCTCTGTGTCCACCACCCAAACACAGTCTCCCTCTCCATAGGTGTTCTCCAACCTACGCTCACGATCTTTGTACTTCCTGCCTCTGTAACAAATATATGGCCTCTTCCCCGGTGTCATAGACAACTAGCTCCACAGGCTAAGCCAGAACTATGCTCTGATACCACTGTAATATCTTGTTTCAGGGATATCTCTAAAACACGGCAAACTCTAACCAGAGATGGACTGGGAGGGCATTTACCAGATATGCCGCCTCTGAAAAGAGGACGAAATCTGGAGGCTACTTGGCCCTTTCCAGACTCTGTCTAAGAGTGTAAGATAAACACACCAAGTGGTATAGAACTAGAATGCCTGAAAATATATAAAGATAACAATGCAGCAGACATACAATAGCATAGAAAGAATGTACGACAAATCATCCAAAAATATAGAGAGAGAATGCTAAGCCATTTTATTAAACTGAGAAATATAATGAAGTACAATAGGTGATCAGAGTGATGGCTACTAAACTTGCTCAAGGCAAGTGAAGAAATACTCTCAGAATACACAGGAAATGGCTGCTCTCTGAACTACGTCCCAGCTGCTGGAAAACTGCCGTGTAGCTGCTACTGCTGAAATGAACTGATAACTAGGGGTTGTTCCCCTTGCCGGAATGAGCTGAAAATCTGGAATCCTCCTCTACTCACCAATCTTGGCAAAACCCAGAAACCATATCAGAAATGGTTGAACCCCGAAAAACACCCCCTTGGGGAATTACGCTGGCCTCCAAGGCTCTACGCAGAGGCTGAATAGGAATGAATAAAATACGGCCTCAAACTCCACCAAAATCCTCCCAAAGGCAAAGGCTGATCCTCTGCTCAATCTCCCAGCTCAAAACCCCTGCAAAAATCCCAATCTGGAGCTCCTCCTAGATGGACTGCGTCCTCCCTCTCAGTGACTGTGCAGTCTCTCTAAATGCTCGGCTCCGCAACAAAACCAAGCACCAAACCTCCTGCAAAATGCTGAAGAAAATACCTTGCCCGAGTAGGCACTCGAAGTCCCCCGGGACTAAGGGCGAGATCTCCGATCGAAGACACTCAACGCACTAAACAGTGCTGCAGACAGGCTAAACAGCCAGCGTGCTCAAGAAGTCAAACGACCCGCTTAAAATCATCAACAACGAATGAATAAAATTAGGAGGCTCCTCCCTCTTTTATAACATTGGCCTTCCTCCAAACCCTAAGGCTTATCTCCTCAACGTAGCCTCCCTCTTGCCACGTGCTTATCCTCATCTGCGCAGTCTCTCCTAGTGCATACGTGGGCCCCTCTCTACGTGGTGCTTGGCCCCCCTTGGCTCCCTTTAAGTCACAACGTTGTGCTACTAGGGAGTGGGTTTTATTCCACTAAGTGAGTTAGACCCTCTCTACTCACCTTTTTATTTACTAATAAACTATAGACGGCAAAATTGAGCAAAATCGAATATTCCAATTAGCCACTGCTAATTAGGAATATTACACCTTTATGCCCAGACTGTGACAGATTACTCTCAGGAATGGTACTGCAACAGTCATCTCTTTTCATATTTAGGAGATAAAGTTGTGTCAAGATCAATAATACAATCAGAAGAAAAATCTTCTTTCTCCAATAAAGAATGACATTTTGGGCCTTGTAATCTTCTGAGAAAATAAAGCAGGAAACAATCTTCTTGATATGTAAGGGAAAATAGACCACCAAACTTATAGTGAAAAATAAAACTTACTTTAAAAGATTCAAACTCTGATATCTGTATTTTCCACGGTGCTTTCTCATTTTCTTGCCCACAGAATTCCTCATCTAATGAAACCTTCAACAGTGGAGTCGCCAGGTGAATGATAAACAACCAAATTTGTATCTAAATCTTGTTCACCATCAAGAAATAGATTTCAATACCCACGGAAAAATAACTTCGTGCCTTCGTCCCCGACAATGGCGCCAAAAAAATTTGTATCTTAAGAGACAATCCCTCGATTGTGAAAGGAATCAGTGCTTAAGACATTTTAAAAGTGTCACAGAAATGATTTTATCATGAGGTCTTTGTTCTATCCCTCTGGAAACTAGTTTTCTAAAACCCTTAATGATCTGGAATAATAAAAGATTTCATAATGCCATTCACTGTTGATATCTGAATGAAAAGAAGAACTGCAGGGGAAACTCAAAGTAATATGTTGAAAACACAGAATCTCCCACTTTTAAGTTTCGGAGGAAATTCATGGAGAGAGATGAAACTCGAAATAATATGTTGTGAACACAGAATCTATTACTTTAAAGTTTCATCAGGAGTTTGTGAAGAGAGGGGAAACTCAAAATAATATGTTGTAAACACTAAATCTATTACTTTTAAGTTTCAAAGAGAATTTGTGAAGGGAGAAGAGATGGAGTGAAGGAGTGCAAATTAAGGTTATTTAACTCTTACTCACAGATGTAATTGGGAGACCGACTGCTACATTACTTCACTTCATTCAAAGAAGAAAGGACACAAAATGGCACAAGAAACAGGAATCACCATCAACAGCTGCAGGAAACTTACTGCTTCTTTCATTTACCCATAAGAAAAAGAAGTACAAAATGTAATCCCCCAAGAGGTCCAGAACTTGGAACCCCCCTTCACTCTTTCTCCCTTCTTTAAATACAAACAAAAGCAGTTTGTAACTGCTCGAGCTTCTTGAAACTCTTAAACTGCCTAAACTGTTAAACTACTTATTACATTGCAATCAAGGACACCATTGTAGCTTCAATGTAATATCCCGAAAGGGAAATAGACAGCAATACAAGCATACGATAATATAGAAAATGCCAGAAATAGAACATAAAGCAAATACTCATAAAAATGTCGGGAATGCTAAGCCATTTTATTAATCTGAGAATATAAAGAAATACAATAGATGATCAGAATGATAGCACCTATTCTTGCTCAAGGCAAGTGGAGAACTCTCTCAGAAAGACAGAAAATGGCTGCTCTAAGAAACTGCGTCCCAGCTGCTGGAAATCTGCCGTAAAACTGCTGCTGCTGGAATAGACTGAAAACTAGGGGCTAATCCCCTTGCCGGAATGAGCTGAAAATCTGCGGACCACCTGTACTCACCAACCCGGACAAAACCCAGAAACCATATCAAAAATGGTCAGCCTCCGAAAATCACCAGAAAGTCCCTCCTCAAGGAATTACGCTGCCCTCCAAGGCTCAGCGCAGATGCCAAATGATAATAGCTGAAACAGTGCCACAAACTCCTCGAGAAACCTCCTACTGGCAAAGACTGATCCTCCACTCCGGATATCAACTTAAACTCCTGAAGAATCCCCGCAACGAGACACCTCCAAGTAGAACTGCATCCTCTCTCCCAGGGACTGCGCAGTCACAAGAGAAGCCCAGCTCCTCAGCAAAACAACCAACCAAACCTCCCGCTAAAGACTGAAGAAATGACCTTACCCGAGCAGGCACTCGAAGTCCCCCAGGGCTAAGGGTGAGATCTCTGACCGGAGACACTCAACGCACTAAACAGCGCTACAGACAGGCTAAACAACCAGCGTGCTCAAGAAGACAAAAGTCTAGCTCAAATATCATCAACAACAAGAATTCCAAATGAGAAGGCTCTCCCACCTTTTATAATGCTGGGCTCTCTCCAAAACCCTAACGTGGTCTCCCTCTCCTCCACGTGCTCCTCCTCAATCTGCGCAGAAGCTCCTAGAGGCTACGTGGGCCCCCTTCTCTACGTGGTGTTGGACCCCCATGGCTCCCCATAAGTTATAACGTTGTGCTACTAGGGAAATACTTTATTTTATTTAAGTGAGTTAGACCCCTCTTCTCACTTTTATTTATTAATAAACTATAGTCGGAAAAACTATACAAAAATCGAATATTCCAATTAACTGTTGCTAATTAGGAATATTACAGTCTCCCCCGGCAAAATGTTGCTTGACCTCAAGCAATTGAAGTGATGGATGTTGCAAAATCTTCTCATTCTCCCAAGTGGCATCCTCATCCAGCAAAAATTGCTTTTCCTCAAGCAATGCTTGAACAAGCCTCCTCTCTAGCTGATGCTCCCCACCGATACTGCAAAATGTGCCTGGGTCCCACTGAAACCTCTCTGACCTCTGCATCACCCTTATACGAAGGGATATCTCGATGCCAGGATCCCAAAGTGACCTCTCACAGTACCAGCCAACCAATAATCCTCCCGGATCCCATCGCCACCGTGGCCAATAATCGCACAAGTCCCATGGCTCGGACTGTGCACTGCCTCTGGCTATGACCAATGCTCTAAGAGGTGAAGACCACCAACAAGCATCAATGTTCCCGGGCTCCTGCTGCGCTGTACTTGTAGCTGCATATGCTACCCCTCCAACTGCATACCAACTCATCACCTCTCTCCAATCCAAGTTGTGACTCAATCCCATGTTGATCTTGCTCTCCTGAAATCGAGATGGAGTGCTGAAGAAATGATGTCCTGTGCCACCTTGCCAGCTGGAATCTATAACCTCTGTTATGTCCAAGGGCCCCTGCTCGACTGTGCTCCCTACGAAGAATACTGTACCATCTAGAGGGTACCAACTCATGATCTCCCGCCAGTCCATCCTGGAAGAAGAATCCGATGTAGCAATAACAACGGCATATGGAACACGCCTGAAGTGTTGCCGCCAACCCGTAATCAACTCCCACTGCTCTGCCCTGTCTGCCAATGAGAGCTGCCTGTAGAAGGAAACCCCTCTTTCTATAATGGGCCAAAGTGGGCAAGATATGCCGCAAGCTCCATCGATGTACTCCTGGAGAGTACTACTCACTGAAAGTACTACAGCTCGACTGACTGTATGTACATCTATCTGCATCTCATCAATGTGTCGGCCAAAAGATGAATGCTCCACCATATCCAACAGCTCCTGTTGTCTACTAGCCCCCTACATAACAATCCCATCAACCTCCAACATCTCTAGAGGATATGGATCTGCAACTGCCGTCATTGTACTCAGTGTCAATGCATCTGACTGGATCGTCACAAGTGTCTCATCGCCTAGAGCATCTCCCATAGAGTCCCCATACTGCTCGCCCTGTATACTGGAATGCAGCTCTGGTCTACGGTCTCCATCCCTGCGTGACTGCTCTCGCTCCCCAGAAGCGACCTCAACTGATCCTATGGACTCATATGAAGAAGAGTCCTCACCCTGGCATACAGGAGGAAGGCCCTCCTGTTCTTCCTCTGCCACCGCATCTGCATTGAATAGGCCATCCACCCTCTCGATGAAGTGTCGATACAATGTTTGGAGTCTAGACGCATGATGGAATCCTACCTCTGCTGAACCCAGTATCCTTTGCTCATGCATGATCTCAACATGCCCCGAGGGAAGAATGATGCATGTCTCCCTCATGACCCGCTCCCCGGGTGTAGGCTCAGCGATGACCGATGTGCCACCCCTGTAGAGGATCATCTCATCCCTCGACCTGTGGCTATCAACTAGCAAAACAACCCAGTGCCACTGCTGAGAGGTCTCTCGCCTAGTGTGCTGAGTATCATCCAAATATCTTGGGTGAGCCTCGCGTACCCTGCTACTTATGCCCAAAGTGCCAAAGGACAACAACAAAATCGACTGTGCCAGTGAGTGATGTAGAAGAGGGTCGGATACGTGAGTCCCCACTGATACCATCAAGTATCGCTCATATGTCTCCTCATCGATCCTGGGTGAACTACTCCCAAAGGTAAGCCTGGTGTCCCTATCTGTGAGTCTCCCTGGATGCAACACTCTAAAACCCCATTGTGCAACACCGTATGCCCTCGCATACCACTGATCATCCATGTACTCCTCGACATGCCACTGCACATTGAGGCATACCTCTGTATACTGTTGGATACCCCAAGCTACTGTTGCACCACCTTGTACTGTCTCGTGCCATGACTGTGTCCAGGCATCGGTCACTCCTCACATGCTCTCAATGTGATGTAGGACACTCCTACTCCACAATGCAATCCCACACACTACGGTACAACACCATGCAACTCCGTGTCCACCGGAAGTCCACTGCTCAATGCTAGAGGCTCCCACACATCCCTGGATGTAGTGTCCTAGAGCTGTGCCTCTACATGTTGGACTTCCCCCAATCGGTATCATCATCTCCACCGTCGCATCACTATACCCGCCGACAAATGGATCATCACTCCAAATCCTCCTCGAGGGGTTCGAGAAGTGAATCTCCCTATGTGTCAGTAGTGTTACCACCACTGCTCGGCTCCGCTGCGTCCTCTGTGCCCCACACAAAGGTGAAGAATCCTTGGCCCCATACAAGGCGCCATCTGGTGGCCTGCCAATGCCACCTCCTCCGACAGGCTCCTGCCAAGGTATGTTGACCACCCCATGATCCCGTGTATAAGTGTCATACCAAGACAACCTAGGAAGTCTTCCCATAAATTGGTTGGCCACTGGAGCTAACCAAAACTCCCCTAGCAAATGTGCATGCTCAACTGCTAGGCCAACTGTACCCTCCAAGACATAGTCAATCGACCTGCCTGGAAAATGATAGGTGATCCCACCTGGATCCCAATGCCAATCTGGGGTTCCTATACTCCCAGCACCTGGAAACTCCTGCTGAACTATACTTGGGTCCACCACCATTTCCATAACCCACTCCACCGGGTACCAACTCAAAATCTCTCGCCATCCAACCTCAACATGTGGATGTTGTACCCTGTGCAACTCTGGTCGTCTCATACCGCTATCCAAGTCAACGTATGAGATCTGACTAGGTGGATCCGTCTCTCTCTCTCTAATGGGAAGAGGTAACCCAACAACGCTGCCAGTCCCGTCCATGCATGCCTGAAGGGGAATGAACTGACGCTCCAACGTGCCCTCAGGTTGTACCATTAAGGAATCCAGTCGTTCCCCAATGCAAGCCAACTTGGCCGTTGTCTTGGCACAAGCCACTCTCATGCCCTCCAACTCCTTGTCCTGCAACAAAATGGCCTCCCGTACTGACGTGGCCTTCTCTTTCAAAACTCGAAGGTCTGCCCGAAACCGATGGTACCGCTGTCTGCGACCATCATCCAATCCCTCTGTATCTCCTAGTGCCTCATCGAATGTGGATACATCTCCTGTCGCCTCACCCATCTGTTGTGTGCTACTACCACCCGAAGACTCGGACACGACTCCGGTCATCACCTCAATGGATGGCTCTACTGGTGTAGGCTCTACCTCCTCCACTACGATATCAACCAGCACGGTCAAGGAGGTCTCTAATGAGGGTGAGTCCTCTGTCACACTAGGTGTATCTTCGAACTCCCTACAATCCTGTGTGCTCTCATCCTCCAAGTGCGAGGTAACCATTTTAAGGGTTTCCCTCTCCGATACTCGGTCAAGCTGGAGAGAGGTATCCAACTTCTCCACCCAAGCTTTTTCCGAACGTTCGGATGACCCGTCAAATGTCGGTAGATGGAGTCTACCCACTGTGCGCCACAAGCCCCCGTCATGTGACTTCCTGTTCCCTCTGTGAAAGTTGCGAGGTCTGCTATCCCACTGGAGCTGAACAAAATCTCTAAATGGAAGGGCATCCCTGAACTCCTACCCATATGCCTGATACTCAGCGAAATAATCACCCATGTGGCCAGGCTCTGGCTCCTGCTGTGCTCCTGCCTCTGTGTCCGCACCCAGAAAAGTGGGCATGGTAGAACGTGTGGGTGTATGTGATGCCATATGTTGAGTGGCATCATGCTCCGGCAAATGGTGGGATGTGCTTGAACCTTCGCCAATCTGGAAACCCCTTGGGGTTTCACGCTGTCTAGCCTCCACAGCAGTGAATCTCTGTCCCATCACCTCAATCTGCCTCGACAGATCCTGTACTGATTTGAGGAGCATCTCCCCAAATCTCTTTGCACCATCATCACCTGCCATCGGCTCCTCCTGCTATGTGTCTACAGGCTCCTCATGAAATGGCACTGCTGCTCCAAAACTATACTGCGGCTTGAAATCGGCCTCTGATTTACCCACTGAAAACTACTCAGAAAATTCTAGGAACTTGGGAAGGTGATCCTTGCCCAAAACCCAGAAAAACCTCAAAAGGGTTTCTTCTAATTCCAAACTTCAAAATTTGACCCTTTGTATTTTGGCCCTTTATCCAATTTCGTTTTTGGTACTGCAACTGCTATTGCTCTCCAAAATTCCAGCAAACCTCTGTATGATCTCTTTCTCGATGTCATAGACCACAGGCTGAGCCAGAACTATGCTCTGATACCACTGTAATATCCCGAAAGGGAAATAGACAGCAATACAAGCATACGATAATATAGAAAATGCCAGAAATAGAACATAAAGCAAATACTCATAAAAATGTCGGGAATGCTAAGCCATTTTATTAATCTGAGAATATAAAGAAATACAATAGATGATCGGAATGATAGCACCTATTCTTGCTCAAGGGAGTGAGTGAACTCTCTCTAAAGACAAATGGTCGTCTAAGAAATCACGTCCCAATACGAACGCCGTAAAACCGTCGTCGCTGGAATAGAATGAAATCTTAGGGGGCGGCCTGTAATCTTAATGAGCTGAAAATCACGCACCACCAGCATCACCAGCTGATACAAAACCCGTAAACCATATCAAAACAGGTCGTCCCAAAATCACTTAAAGTCCTCTCCTCAAGAAATTACGTCTACTTCTCTGGAGCGCCCAGCAAAGATGCTGCAAATGATAATAGCTGAAACAGTGCCACAAACTTCTTGGGAAACCTCCTACTGGCAAACACTGATCCTTCACTCCGGATATCAACTGAAACTCCTGCAGAAACCCCGCAACGGGACACCTCCAAGTAGAACTGCGTCCTCTCTCCCAGGGACTGCGCAGTCACAAGAGAAGCCCAGCTCCTCAGCAAAACAAACAACCAAACCTCCCACTAAAGACTGAATAAATGAACTTACCCGAGCAGACACTCGAAGTCCCCCAGGGCTAAGGGTGAGATCTCCGACCGGAGACACTCAACGCACTAAACAGTGCTGCAGACAGGCTAAACAGCCAGCGTGCTCAAGAAGACAAAAGTCTAGCTCAAATATCATCAACAACAAGAATGCCAAATGAGAAGGCTCTCCCACCTTTTATAACGCTGGCCTCTCTCCAAAACTCTAGCGTGGTCTCCCTCTCCTCCACGTGCTCCTCCTCAATCTGCGCAGAAGCTCCTAGAGGCTACATGGGCCCCCTCCTCTACGTGGTGTTGGACCCCCATGGCTCCCCATAAGTTATAACGTTGTGCTACTAGGGAGATACTTTATTTTACTTAAGTGAGTTAGACCCCTCTTCTCACTTTTATTTATTAATAAACTATAGTCGGCAAAACTATACAAAAATCGAATATTCCAATTAACTGTTGCTAATTAGGAATATTACATTCAATCTTAACAAAGAAAACAAAATACACTTGGAATATAATCCTTTTGCTGAGTCTGATTTGTTGTTGATGTGTCTCCTTCCGTTTCGGCTGTGATGTCCTAACAGTATGCATAAACGCATCTCCACCCGATTCTGCCCATGCTTTTGCGTATCGAACGCTGTCATCATGTCGCCTGCTACCCGACTCTGCCTCTTATGCGTGTGCTTGTTGTCTTTAGTCTTATCTTCTCCTTTGCTCAACATCGAGTCACTTACCCCAATCTCTCTGCCGTGTTTTGCCTATTTCTTCATAAAATGGCACACAAACCTCATAAGCCCAGACTTGAAATCCTTTAGATTTCATCTTGGAACCACATCGCATCCATGCCAACATCGCACTTCACATTTTGTTGTCTTTAAATTTTCCTTAGCACCTATCTTTTAAAACTTGCAATGTGCGCTATGCGATCGGGTCCCACCTGGCATCACACATCGCACTTCAGCGACTTTATCACTTACCTCCCGTGGTTATCCTTTAAAACTTCCAATTTGTGATATGTGGGCCATGGCCACGTCATCTGCCATGTCACCTTGCCATGTCATTTGCCACGCCATAATAAATCAACTGCAATCTATGGGGTCGGGGCCACGTCACTGCCACGTCATTGCATATCGCACTTTGGCGAATTTAACATTTACCTCCGCACTTATTCTTTAAAACTTGTGATTTACGATTTGCAATTGGCCCCAACGCATGGCATATCGCACTTTGGCGAATTTAACATTTACCTCACGCGCCTATCCTTTGAAACTTGCGATTTGCGATTTGCAATTTAATCTCTGTCGTCCATCTCTCGGCTTCAATTCTGCGCTTTGATCCTGACAATCTGTTTTTCCCTTTGCGCCTCCTCCAAAACTCTTAAGTTTTTAAGGGAAATGCACCATTTTTCCGCCTTCGGGAAATTAGTTTGTTTGCTCCACAGTGTAACCCTCCTGAGCTTATCCGGTGTTCTGTCGTGCTAGTCCCTCCTGATTTTACGAATGAGCCCGACTCGACCCTGTCCGGTGTGCAATGTTATGATCGTGCCCATCGGTCTGGCTCTTGAACTGTTCTACACGTGAATGAGCCCGACTTGACCCCTTCTGCACGCTTTTCTCTTTATTGCTCTTTTGGCTTAAATTACCCCTCAAATGCTGTTACTTCCTTGATTTTGGTTCTGGTGCACATATGATTACGAATCCTCGTTGAGCTTGTGGTTATCCTTTCAAGCATATTACAGGTCTTCTTGAAATTTTAACAACTGTTCCTCAATAACCTTGAATTGCTCAGAACCTTTCTTGACTTTTAGCTGAGTCGAATTAGGCTACAACAAGTGTAACATACCCTACTACAACATATAGCAAACCCCAGAACTAATTGAAATATAGATCTACAAGGTATCTAACAACTTTCAGAATTCATATGTTAGACTACTAGAGATTTATACAAATCCTAGATTTTATACAAGAGAATTAATCATAATCAATCATAGCTTAGACAGTAATATGACCAGCTTCTAAGGGTACATTCTTAATCTTACACTGGATAGAATATGTGAACAATAATAGAAATTGAAATACATACCTTGTGAATTGCATACCTCTGATTAGATTTGTTGCAAGTGTATCTTGTTGAGTACAGAGTACTTACTTGATTTTCTTAGGCTGGCACCTTGTGCTCTTTATAGGGCAGAGTTTGGATTTCCTTGACTGTAGTAGATCCTTCACATTGTTGTGACACCAAATATTAGTGGTAGAACTGGAATCCTTTTCCTATTGGAGGCAGAAGACTTGTGTTTATAGAATCCTTCATCGAAATCTACTCATTGTTAATACTTTGTTACTTTGGTAGCATCGAGGCCTTCTTCACTGTATCTAGTCCTTGTACCAAGAACTAATTCATAGAGACAGTGCCGAGATATCATTGAGATCTCACTTCTATAAATGCACTGAGATTCCATCATACAGGCACACCGAGATTCTTTATTTGTAGAAGAACTGAGACCTTGTCCTTTGATATGACACCGAACTGCAGTAGCATTGAATCTGAGATATCAACGAACTGTGGTATCTTCTATCTGAGATTCTTAGAAGGTGATACTACATTGTAATATCATCAAATCTCCTCACCGTGACATATCACCGAGAGTCTCCATTGTAGTGCGAGTTTATCTCTGCAATTAACTGAGATTTGTCCATTGTGATATCACTGAGTAGCATTTTTCATCAAGCATTGAACTTTTTCCTTACTGAGATATGCCTCAAAGATGTAAAACTGCCTTTGACCTTGACCATAGCTCTGAAACCATGTTAGAGAAATGGTAGTTAATCAATTTCTCTTATTGTGACATTATCTTGTGATATATTTGTTATTATTATTTGCTCTTTTAATTTATCTTTTCTTATCATCAAGACTAATGCCAATCAACAAATAGAAGAGGACACAAGATGTAGGCACACTGCCATGGAAAAACCCCACTCTTTGGGGAAAACCTGGTCAAAGTTCTTCCTTCAGTAGATTCAAGATGAGACGACCAAGACCCTAGACTAAAGACTACCTCCATCAAGCCATCCTTGTCACTGTGTTGTCACCGAGGTATCATTACCACCGAAATCTCAGCATTGTCATTGCATTGAGGTCTCCTCATTGTAACATCATTGAGACCTTATAACAACAAGATCTTATCTTTGTAATGACACAAAAACTTCTAATTGTAGAAGCATTGAGACTATGGTGGCACCATAACTGAGTTAGCACCGAGAGTACCGAGACTATAATATCACCATGACTGTGAGATAACACCGAGATCATATGAGCTTCGTACTGTGGTAGCACTGCATCTCTGTATAGTTGAAACTTGCTTGTTGTTGCATCTCCGAAATATATATATAGCATTGAAGTAGCCCAAACTTGCATCTCAGTAATAGGCCTGAAACCTTCTACTACAACAATTGCACCGAACCTGTGATATTATCCTAAACTTCATTACAGAGATATATCCGAACTTCATTTTAGAGATACATCGAACTCCTGTGGTGATCTGAACTTCATTTCAGAGATGTATCGAACTCCTATGGTGATCTGAACTTCATTTTAGAGATGTATTGAACTCCTGTGTTGATCTGAACTTCATTTCCGAGATGTATTGAACTCCTATGATAATCCGAACATCATTTCAGAGATGTATCGAACTCCTGTGGTGATCCGAACTTCAAAGGTGATCTGAAATTTTTGTGGTTGTTGTTTGAGCAAAGGTTACACCCCTTTATATATTGTTTGTCCATAGAAAATGAGTTGACATGATACACATAAAGAGATGTGTTTATTATTTCAGGTCGACATGAACTTGATGAGGAAAACCGACTTGTAGATCATTTGTTTGAGAACGACTTGAGAACGTTGGAGAGGAAGATGACTTGACGGAGGAATACAAACAACAATTTGATTTTCACTTAATCCTAAAGCCTTAAATGGAGGCCTGACCTATGAACATTAACCTAGTTACATTCTTCAACAGTTAGGACCCTCTATAGGGAGACCAAACCCAAGATGGAGAACATCTGCAATCCTACATAATATCCAATGCATCCCCTTACCTTCCAGTACACCAAGTCATTAGAGAAATCAAGTAAAAGAGTTTACAAACAATGGAAATCAAGTGGGCACTTCATAATGGCATGCCCTTCCATAGTGGGCTTTGGCATGTGCTAATGTCTCCAAGCTGAAAAGGGGGTTAAGCAAGCACCTTATTAGGTGGTTTCTACATCTAAAGGGGATGGTATGTCCATGGTACATCCTTCAAATGGCGGTGGCATGTGATAAAGTGATGGAACAGAGTAGGGGATGAAGGGGCAACCCTGGGTCACATGCCAGTGTACAAGGGTAGCTGATAAAGGGAAGCCCACACTTGGGTAAATAATGTATAGGAGGGAGCAATTGTGGTACATGAGTTACCCCTAACTAGATTTTTCCACCCTTCTTGATATGCCTTTTTCCTTTTATGATTTTTCTTTGGTTAACTGCTCGAGGTGCCAGGAATGAGAGATGTTGTGTAAAGTATAGCAATGGATACCCGCTTTAGGGTGGGGCAGTTCATTGCCCACCAGGGGTTGGGACAATCATGGGTTCCTGAATGATAGAGGAGGATCATCTAGGGCCTATAGGAACCAAGGTGATGGCCATGGAAGTGGGGTAGAGCTCATATATTGGCTTTTTCCCACATGCTAAAAGTGTTTGTCCTGACCATCTTTCGCATTTTGTGGTACATTTTCCTGTTGAATGTGGCCAATTATGGTTTTTCTTTCCTTTTTAGTTGCATCAACCTCTAGGCATTGTTCTAGTCCTAACCTGTTGATTTTTGGTAGTATCAGATGTGCTCTAAGTCTCAAATTTTGCACGGAGGCTTAAACACATGTATTCCAAAGAACCCAAAAAGTGTTTTGGGAAATTCCACTCGAATGGAGTTTTATTAAAAAAATTAATTATTTTTAATGGGAGCCTAAGTTTAAACTTACAGAATTAAAATAATTAAAGCATATTAATAAAACAGGGTGTGAATCTTCTAGAAAAAGACAGAGATCAACTAAAGTTAATCTTAGTCGTTGATTAGCGATTTAATCTCGGTCGTTGAAGTCTCAACGAGAATATTATAAAAAGGACTTGATGTTAATTTGGAAAGACACACCGAGAGAGTCTAGAGATCGAAATTCTCAAGTGAGCAGTGTTCAGCAGAGGAGAAGATCGATCGAGTTAATTCTTGCAGAGAGGGGCAAAGATAATTTTCCGATTGGAGATTTTCCTGATCCGGAGAGTGCAAGGCAAAGAGGGAAGAGAGTAGTCCGGAGACGCAGCATAGAGCCACGCAGAGGCAGTGCAAAGCTTCAGAGGGAGTCCGTATTTCTGTTGGGGAACAGTCAGGATCCAGTGTCAGAGCTAGGGTGTGAAACCGGGAGGCTAGAGGGTTGAAGTTTCCAGCTAGCAGAGAGATCAGAGGAGGTGCAGCACAATCCCAACAGCAGTGACGCAATGACTGCGTAGGTGTGATGCAGTACTGCATAAGGACAACGCAGGGGCTCATCTCCAACGCAAATTAGTGCCGAATCTTCTAGTGAGATCATCTCACTAGATTTTTGTTCAGTTAGATCTCTATATAGGATTTCCAGTCAAGGCATCCGAAGAATTGTATTCAGAAATTACTGCTAAATAATATCAAATCCTCAGCTGCTCCACCGATTTTCCCGCATTGGGTTTGTCCGGGGACTTAGTCCAAAAATAACAGTGTCGTGTGTGTTATTTCCTTTCTTGCTCAAATCTTGTTTCTGCATTTAATTTCCATTGTTTATTTAAGTGAGGGTTGCAGTGTGATGTATTCCGTGTTTGTCGTAGTTAACTGCAAATAAATTGTTAAGTAAAAGTTTACAATTAGGTGAATATTTTCCAGTTACTGCAATAGGATTCCAGATCTAAGAATTTTCACTTGGTATCAGAGCTTGTATAGCAGTGCAGGAGAAGCAAGAGAGCAGATTGGGAGAACTTAGCGTTGAAGAAGAAGTGGGAGGTCGAATAGCTGCGTAGGCAGTAGATCGAATCCCCAAGGGATTGCACAGTCTAGGCCAGGAGGGCTAGATTCGCGAGGAAAATCTCTCTCTGGGTGAGTCGACAGAGAGGTAAGATTTCCAGATTCGTGATTTTTCAGTGGCAGAGGGAGCTGCACAGAACAGATCTTTGTGGGACGCAGTTTTTCTGTAGCATTTTGCTAGGCAGAAAAGCGCCAAAAAGAAGAAGAAGCATACTGAGGGAATTCTGACCTCAGGGAATTTCTTGCCCAAGAAATTCTGATTTCCTGTGCAGAAGCAGTGAGATCAAGATTTATTTGGCTTTCTCCAATAGGGAGTGTGTAGAGCCAGTTGTGCAAAGGGTTAGAGGCAGGAATTCGACATTTGGTTGGGTGAGATGGCAACTGCTAGGTTGCGTGATCAGGATTAGTTGGAGGGTGCCTCCAACTATGTAATCTCGAAGGCAAGGATCTCCTTCCTTCTGGATGAGCATGAGCTCAAAGCCTTCATCGACAGTGCAGTAGGTGAACCTATAGATGCAGATTCTTTGAAAGCCTTCAAGAAGAATATGAAAAAATCCAAGCAGTTGATCCTCGACGGAGTGAGGGATCACATTGTCTCACATATTTCTGGCAAAGGGACTGCCAAGGAGATGTGGGATGCATTGGCCACACTATACCAGGGGTCTTTCGAGCAGCGAAAGATGTTCTTAGAGGAAAAGATGCGGTCTACAAGGATGCAAAAGGGAGAACGCATAGACTCATTCCTTACAAAGTTTCAAGAGGTTCAAGATCAACTGGCAGTTGTAGGGTCAGCACCTCAGGCCACGGAGATGGTCAGATTGGCTCTGAATTCCATTTATGAAGAATGGCAAGTCTTTGTCCAGAGTATCCTGGGCAAAGAGAAGTTGTCAAACTGGGAAGGAATGTGGGCAACTCTTCAACAGGAAGAGATGAGGAGAGACTTAATCAAGTGCAAGCTTGATGGCAACAGCAACAGTGCAATGAAGCTCAAGGAGGAGGATGAGAATGCAACCCTTGTATCTAAGGGGCAGCAAGAGTAGCGAAGGCGGAAAAAGGACATCTCGAAGATCAAATATTTCAGGTGTGGTGAGATGGGTCACTACGCTACTCAGTGTCCTCTCAAGAAGAAGGAAAAGGACGAGAAACATGATCCGCAGGCTGCAATTGCGAGGATCGATTAGGAAGAGTTTGCGATGATTGCCCACATATCTCCAGGGGAAAATTGGGGTGATCTAGAACTGTATTTCGAGAGAACGAAAGTTGGAAAAGATCCTTGAGGAGTCCACCTCATGGATCATTACCTTGCTACGGGAGCCCAAATCAGAAGTAGCAGGATGGGGAAGTGTCAGTTGGTGTAGAGGAGTGCCGAAGTGACATCACAGTGGTTAGAGAGTGCCAGAGTCTGAGCAGATTTGGCAGCAGTGCAGCAAGGCACAACGGAGAGTCAACAGTAGCGCAACAGCTTTAGAGGGTCAGTGCAGAGTATAGCAGCAGTCAGATCTTCAATATCAGATGCATCACATTGAACACTTAGTTCAATATTTGGATATTTTCTCTAATGCATCAAGCAGCAGTATGCAGGGTCAACAATAGCATAGATGCAACAACGCAGTTGTTGGTGGGCAGTGGTGTCAGACATCAGCAGCGCAGAGGGAGATGTTGCAGAATCAGAGTTGTGCTTCAGCGAGATGCATTACTAGATCACATTCCTTGCTAAGAGGTAGTGTTGATTTCTGGTAGCATAGAATGTGCTCTAAGTCTCAAATTTTGCAGGAAATCTTAGACACATGTATTCCAAAGAACCCAGAAAGCATTTTGGGAAATTCCACCCGGATGGGGTTTTATTAAAATAATTAATTAATTTTAATGGGAGCGTAAGTTTAAACTTAAGGAATTAAAATAATTAAAGCGTATTAATAAAAAAGGGTGTGAATCTTCTAGAAAAAGATGGAGATCAAGTCAAGTTAATCTTAGCCATTGCTTAGCGATTTAATCTCGGTCATTGAAGTCTCAATGAGAAGATTATAAGGACTTGATGGGAATTTAGAAAGACACACCGAGAGAGTCTAGAGATCGAAATTCTCAAGTGAGCAGTGCTCAGCAAAGGAGAAGATCGATCAAGTTGATTCTTGCTGAGAGGGGTAGAGATAATTTTCTAGTTGGAGATTTTCTTGATCTAGAGAGTGCAAGGCAGAGAGGGCAGAGAGTAGTTTGGAGAGGCAGCGCAAAGCCACGCAAAGGTATCATAGTGCTTTATAGGGAGTCTGTATTTCTGTTGGGGAACAGTCAGGATCCAATGTCGGAGCTAGGGTGTGAGACCGGTAGGCCAGAGGGTTGAAGTTTCCAGCTAGCAAAGAGATAAGAGGAGGTGCAGCGCAGTCCCAACAGCAGTGACTACGTAGGTGTGACGCAGTACTGCGCAACGACTGCGTAGGGGCTCATCTCCAGCGTAGATCAGTGTCGGATCGTCCAGTAACGGGGTGAGATCATCTCACTAGCTTTTTGTTCAGTTAGATCTCTGTATAGGATTGTCGGTTAGGGCATCCGAAGAATTGTACTCAGAAATTACTACTTAATAATATCAAACCCTCAGCTGCTGCACTGGTTTTCCCGCATTATGTTTTTACGGGGACTTAGTCCAAAAATAACAGTGTCATGTGTGTTATTTCCTTTCTTGCTCAGATATTGTTTCTGCTTTTAATTTCTGTTGTTTATTTAAGTGAGGGTTGCAGTGCGATATATTCAGTGTTTGTCGTAGTTAACAGCAAATAAAATGTTAAGTAAAAGTTAACAACTAGGTGAATATTTTCTAGTTGTTGCAATAGGATTCCAGATCTAGGAATTTTCACACGTATCAGAGCTTGTATAGTAATGCAGGAGAAGCAAGAGAGCAGATCGGGAGAACTCAACATTGAAGAAGTGGGAGGTCGAATAGCTACGTAGGCAGCTGTTAGGATATTCCAACACATAGGAAATAGTTAAGTATAACTTGGTCTAGCATAGAGTTAGGTAAAGTGTGTTTCTTTGCTATGTACATTTGTAACTTGTAATCCGACGGTCACGATATGTAGTGATCCGACAATTCACTCTCTCCTCGGTATTACCGACACTTGATCCCTGGCTTAACACTCGATTGATCCATGATCTCTATTTAAAGAGCATGGAGGGTCATTTGTCTGGTAATCGTTTATATTAATAAATTGCCTGAAGTGGCCGCATTGGCTCAGGTCGTGACCTGTTTCCCTCTTCGAGGGTTTTAACCACGTCAAATATTGGTGTACTGATTTGTGATCTGTATGTGAGCGATGACCTTTGGTGTTTGATCTAAGGAACTTACCCTGTAAATTCCTTAATGGTATCAGAGCCATTTTGAGGGCCGCATCCGTTGTTGATCCAAATCTGAAGCCGGTTTGACTGCATGCGACTGTTGTTTTCCAGATCTACTATTTTTGACCACTTTCAAACCGGGAGAACTGCTTTGTTGTGTCCGAAGCGTCTGTTACAGTGAGGAACCCCTTTCGTTTCATGCAAAAAGGTTTCCAGTTGCCCGAGTTATGTCATTTTAGATCTGGAGGTATATAGTATCTTTTTTGCAGTTATATTTATTAATCATTCTGTTTATTCCGGTTTATAGTTTTTTATATTTGCCGGATCTATACCCTCTTCTCTTTGTATGCTCTTTGCTCTGCATTGTGTACGATCTCGGCAAATCAGAAACAGGCATACAGGATTTTTTTTGCTACGTATGCTCTTTCCCCGCGTCTTTGTGCGATCTCGGGAAATCAGAAATAGCGGAAAAAAGGATAGTTTCCAGTAAGACTAACCGATAATCTAACATTCTGCCATAAGGCTCGCATTTTGTTTTTTTTGCAGGGAAAAGTAAGCACATCGAAGAGCAAAAAAAAAAAACCCTTCCTCCTTTCAAACAATTACAAAATCCTTTTACTAGCTCACTAGATGTAAAGTTAGTTTATGAGAATAGAGTTCTTGGGTTCAAGTCTCTCTCTCAAGCTTATTTTTGTAAAAAGTTTTTTGTTAAGTTACTCTTTCTTATAAAGCCCTTTGGCAAGTTGTCGGCTTTAAAAAAGAGGGTTTTATTTCAAAATCACATGTAAAAGTAACATTGTAAAAGTGACTCTCACTTATTTATAAAAGTGGGTCACATAAAGTAGTTTTTTTTTTTTTAAGTGAGCTTATTGTATTAAGTTTGAAAAAGGGGGGGTTTTTTTTTTAAAAGTAGAACATTATCATCAACTTTCAACCTTTCACGTAACTATTCGGCATCTACAACACATGTTTTTTCAAAATGGCATAACTTCTTCATCCGGAAGCCGTTTTCCGAGCCTTTTTTTTTTAACCAGCCTAATTTTTCGAGATCTCTCCATTGGAGCAGTTAGTTTCAGCCTTTTCAGCTTCAATTTCTTTTTAAAAATGAAAAGTGCATGCCAGGTTATTCTTAACAGCATCAATTATTTCCAATGGTTATCCTACATGATAGACTTACTTAGAAGTAAAGGGCTTTCTAGGATAGTCTCGGGACAAGAAACTAAACCTACTGATGGACTCAAAGCCGCTAAATGGGAAAATAAACAAGATCAAGCACGAGGGTTGATAGGAATGTCCATTGCTCAAGATCTTCGATTTCATATCCAAGAAATTGACACCCCTGATGCAGCGATGAAAAAGCTAAATATTGTTATTGGCATTCAAAATGAAATCAAGGCCCACCAACTTGAAAATGAGTTGCTTACTTTGGACCCCAATAATTTCTCCTCTATTGAAAATTTTTTGTCCAAATTCAAGACCCTTAGATTTCTTTTAAAAGGTTGTAATGTCAAAAAGGAAGATGGTAGCCTTATCTATTCCATTCTTGCTAAGCTTGAACTTGCATACTCTGTATTTGTTTCCACCTTCCATTCCACTAGAGAAGCCCTCATTTCTCAAGGAACAACCTACAAGTCCCCCTCTTTTGATGCTTTTTGCGATTCTTTGATAAGAGAACAAGAAAAACTCTTACACCTTGGTCTTATCAATACTGGAAACTCTTCTAAGAAAGCCTTAGCAGCCCAACAACAACCGTATCAAAAGAATCCCAAGAAGCAGTATCCTAAAAACAATGGTCCTAAACCAAACAAGGGTCTTAAGCAATTTCAGCCACAAACTGAAAAAGCAACTCACCAAACTGATAAGGCAAATAAAAACAAAGGGAAGAAGATAGATAGACATTGCAACTTTTGTAATCGTGATGGCCATGTAGAGTCCAAATGTTTTAAGAAGATGGAAGCCTTGAAAGCAGCAATGAAGAAGCACCACATCAATTTGGAGAACTCTTCAACTTCATCTTCAGGAATGGCTCTTTATGTTTGTGGTTGTCAAGCATCAATATTTGGTTATGCATTCAATGTATCTTCTTCTTCTCATTCTCATGAGTGGCTCATTGATTCTGGAACTTCTTACCACATGGCTAAAAATAAAGCCATGTTTTCTTCTTTAAATGATTGTAACACCAAAAATATTTATGTTGGTGATGATAGATCTCTTAGTGTTGTAGGATCTGGAACCATTCATCTAAATAATGGTCAGTTTAATGATGTATTACGTGTTCCTACCTTATCCTGCAACCTTCTATCTGTTTATCAGATAACTCATTCAGGTGAAGGGAAAACAGTAGAATTCTCACCTCATGATGTTGTAATCAAGGACCTCAAAGATCCTAGACATATTTTAGCTACTGGCATTGCTAATGATTCCACAAGGTTGTATAAGTTTGACAAATTTGGGTCATCATGTCTTCCCTCTGTTTTTGTTGCTCATAATGATGAAGTGAGCAAACTTTGGCATGAGCGATTTGGTCACTTAAACTATTGCTCTCTTCAAACTCTATGTAAAGAAAATATGGTGACAAGTCTTCCTATGGTATCTTGCTGAGATGGTGTTTGCTCCGGATTTGTACTCGGAAAACATCAACAGGATAGTTTTGACAAACGTGCCTCTTGGCACGCTTCAGCCCTTTTGCAGCTTGTGCACAATGATTTATGTGGTCCACTTCCTGTTGTTTCTTTCTCTAGTTGCAAGTACTTCTTAACTTTCATTGATGATTTTTCCAGACGCACTTGGGTATACTTCTTAAAACTCAAGAGTGAAGTTTTTAACATGTTCTTGGCCTTTAAGGCCTTTGTTGAGAAACAATCTGGACATCAAAGTTAAGATCAAATCGGACAAATTTATCAACTTTTGCACTGAGCATGGCATTCAATTGCAGCATATTGTTCCATATACTCCACAACAAAATGGTGTAGTTGAAAGGAAGAATCGCACCTTAAAGGAAATGGCTAATTGTATGCTTCAATTAAAGGACTTAGTCTCAATTTTTGAGCAGAAGCAATTAACTGTCCAAATTACATAGTAAATCGCACTCCTACTAAGGTTTTAAGGAATATAACTCTAGAAGAAGCCTGGAGCTCAAGCAAACCAAATGTAAGTCACTTTCGTGTTTTTGGAATTGATGCTTGGGCCCATATTCCAGATGCGAAACATAAAGCCTTAGAACCTAAGAGTGAAAAAAAAAAATTTGTTGGATATTCTGAAGATGTCAAAGGATATAGAATTCTTCAACCAAAATCCAAAAATATAATCATTAGAAGAGATGTAAAATTTGATGAAAATATATCGGTCTGCGAGCCTAGTTCGGCGGGTGTGCCACTTTTGGTTTGTGAGCCTGATTCGGCATATGTGCCACCTCTCTCTATCTCTTCTATTTTTGATAGCATTCCTTCTAGTTCAAATGATGACAACGAGGATGACAATCCTCCTCCACCTCTTCAAGATATTCCTTCCGCTCCACAGCTTCCAAGATGGGTCCGCTCTACTCAGGATGCAGCAGGTTCTCTTGCAGGTGACCCTGCAGATCGACGTCGTACACATTCTCAGTTCGAAAGAGCCTCTTTTGTATTGGCTCAAGTTCCAGAAAATCCTGATCCAGACACCTTTGAAGAAGCTTCAGGTCATCCAGATTGGGATGAAGCTATGAACGAAGAATATCGTTCCTTATTAGCAAACGATACTTGGGATCTTGTTCCTCTTTCAAAGGGAAGAAAACTTGGCAGATGCAAATGGGTTTACAAAACAAAGTTTGGACCAAATGGAAAAGTGGATAGACATAATGCTCGTCTTGTTGCTAAATGATTTTCACAAGTTGAAGGCATTGACTATACTGAAACCTTCTCCCCTGTTGCTAAAATGAATTCTATCTGCCTTATTCTTTCCCTTGTTGCCTCCTTTAAATGGGAAGTCCATCAGATGGATTTTAAATCCGCCTTCTTACATGGAGATTTGCATGAACAAATCTACATGGAACAACCCCCTAGCTTTACCCAAAATGACTCTAGCCTTGTTTGTCGCCTTAGGAAGTCTCTCTATGTTCTCAAACAAGTTCCTTGGGCTTGGTATGCCAAAATGGATAGATTCCTCTTAGATAATGACTTTTCTAGGTGTCATTCTGACAACATTACCTACACCAAGAAAGTGGGTAAGTCCTTCACCATCCTTGTTCTTTATGTTGATGATCTTATCCTTACTGGTAGTGATCCCAACCATATAAACCATGTGAAGTCTAGCCTCAAAAATAAGTTTGAAATAGGACTTAGGACACTTGCATTATTTCCTTGGTCTTCAGAATCTTTAATCCAAAAGTATACCCTTTCTCGGTCAAATATTCTGTGATCTTCTCGCCACTTTAACATGGAGAAGGCTATGCTTCAACCCCTTCTCCCTTTCGGTCTGAGTCAAGCTTTCGATCACTTGTATTACCCTTGAAGTTGATGTTGTATACGAGTCAACTTGTTGGTAAACTTCTGTATCTAACCCATGTCAGTCACGACCTTTCCTTTGTCGTTGGTCTTGTTACTCGGTTGTACCAACCTCATGAAAGTCAACGGAAAGTAGCTAAAAAGAATACTTCGATATATTCGGTGCGATTACGATTCGGGATTCATTACGGTGCGAAGACATCTCCGACAACAGTTAGTTTCTTCGATTAAGTTGAAGTTGTGACCCTGATGATCGAAAGTCTACTGCAGGATATGTATTCACTCTTGGTTCAGGACCTATTACATGGTCTTGTAAGAAACAAAGTGCCATCTCTCTTTCTTCGGCAAAAGCATAGTATCGTGGTGCAGTTGAAGCCAGCAAGGAAGCCATGTGGCTTCGTCAGATCCTGTTTGAATTTGGTCTTCATCAACAGCATCCGACTACACTTTGGTGTGATAATCAGAGTGCCATTCAGCTATGCAAAGATCCAGTTCAACATCAGCATATGAAACACATTGAGCTTCATATACACTTCATCGGAAAGCTCATTCATGATAGTGTTCATGAAGTGCAATATTGTTCAACCAATGATCAAGTTGTCGATATCTTTACAAAGGCTGTCACAAAAGCGAAGTCTACCAAACTTCTATCTATGCTTAGAGTTTAGGAAAGTTATCATTAAGGGGGGATAGGCTCTAATGCCTCCTTCCTTCTCCTATTATGTCACCTTTGTAAATCCTTCAATCCTATCCCAAGTTGTTCTTAAGGGGGGATGTTAGGATATTTTGACACATAGGAAATAGTCTCCTTTTGTGTCACCTTTGTAAATCCTTCAATCCTATCCCAAGTTGTTCTTAAGGGGGGATGTTAGGATATTCTAACACATAGGAAATAGTTAAGTATATCTTGGTCTAGCATTGAGTTAGGTAAAGTGTATTTCTTTACTATGTACATTTGTAACTTATAATCCAACGGTCATGATATGTAGTGATCCGACGGTTCACTCTCTCCTCGATATTACCGACACTTGATCCCTGGCTTAACACCCGATTGGTCCATGATCTCTATTTAAAGAGCAAGGGGGGTCATTTGTCTGGTAACCGTTTATGAGAGAAACTTATGTAAATTTTCTTTCTATATTAATAAATTGTCTGAAGTGGCCGCGTTGGCTCAGGCCGTGGACTGTTTCCCTCTTCGAGGGTTTTAACCACGTCAAATACTGGTGTATTGATTTGTGATCCGTTTGTGAGCAATGAAATTTGGTGTTTGATCTAAGGAACTTGCCTCGTAAATTCCTACAGCAGCAGATCGAATCCCCAAGGGATTGCGAAGTCCAGGCCAGAGGGCTAGATTCGCGAGGAAAATCTCTCTCTGAGTGAGTCGAAGGAGAGGTAATATTTCCAGATTCGTGATTTGTCAACGGTACAGGGAGCAACGCAACAGCTTCCGCGCAGAGAAAATCTTTGTGCGACACAATTTTCTACAGCATTTTGCTAGGCAGAAAAGCGCCAGAAGGAAGAAGAAGCATACTGAGGGAATTCTGACCTCAGGAAATTTCTTGCCTAAGAAATTATGATTTCCCATGCAGAAGCAGCAAGATCGAGATTTATTTGGATTGCTCCAGCAGGGAGTGCGTAGAGCCAATTGTGCAGAGGGTTAGAGGCAGTAGTTCAACATTTGGTTGGATGAGATGGCAGTCACTGGGTTGCGTGATCACGATCGGTTGGAGGGTACCTCCAACTATGTAATCTGGAAGGCAAGGATCTCCTTCCTTCTAGATGAACACGAGCTCAAGACCTTCATCGACAGTGCAATAGGTGAACTTGTAGATGCAGAGCCGTTGAAAGCCTTCAAGAAGAATATGGGAAAAGCCAAATGGTTGATCCTCGACGGAGTGAGGGATGACATTGTCTCACATATTTTTGGCAAAAGGGATTTCCAAGGAGATGTGGGATGCATTGGCCACAATATACCAGGGGTCTTCAGAGCAGTCGAAGATGTTCTTGGAGGAAAAGATGCGGTCTACTAGGATGTAGAAGGGAGAACGCATAGACCCGTTCCTTGCAAAGCTTCAAGAGGTTCAAGGTCAGCTGGCAGTTGTAGGTTCAGCATATATGGCCATGGAGATGGTCAGATTGGCTCTGAATTCCATTTCTGAAGAATGGAAAATCTTTGTCTAGAGTATCTTGGGCAGAGAGAAGTTGTTGGATTGGGAAGGAATGTGAGCAGCTCTTCAATAGGAAGAGATGAGGAGAGACTTAATCAAGTGAAAGCTTGATGGCAATAGCAACAGTGGGACGAAGCCCAAGGAGGTGGATGAGAATGCAGCCCTTGCATCTAAGGGGCAGCAGGAGCAGCAGAGGCGGAAAAAGGACATCTCGAAGATCAAATGTTTCAGGTGTGGTGAGATGGGTCACTACGCTACTCAGTGTCCTCTCAAGAAGAAGGAAAAGGACGAGAAACATGATCCATAGACTGCAACTGCGAGGATCGAGGAGGAAGAGTTCGCGATGATTGCCCACATATCTCCAGGGAAGAATTGAGGTGATCTAGAACTGTAGTTCGAGAGAACGAAAGTTGGGCAAGATCCTTGAGGAGTCCACCTCATGGATCATTACTTTGCTATGGGAGCCCAAATTAGAAGTAGCAGGATGGACAAGTGTCAGTTGGTACAGAGGAGTGTCAGAGTGACAGCCCAGTGGCTAGAGAGCACCAGAGTCTAAGCAGCGCAGAGCAGAGTTGGAAGCAGTGCAGCAAGGCACAACGGAGAGTCAGCAACAGCTTCAGAGGGTCAGCGCAGAGTATAGCAACAGTCAGATCTTCAGTATCAGATGCACCATGTTGAACACTTAGTTCAGTATTTCGATGTTTTTCTGTTGCGTCAAGCGGCAGAGTTGCAGTGCAGTAGCAATTGGCAGCAGTACGCAGGGTTAGCACCAACATAGATGCAACAACGTAGTTGTTGGTGGGCAGCAGTGTCAGACATCAGCAGCGCAGAGGGAGATGTTGCAAAATCAGTGTAGTGCTTCAGCAGGATGCATTACTAAAGCACATTCCTCACTAAAAGGTAGTGTTTATTTCTGGTAGCATCGGATGTGTTCTAAGTCTCAAATTTTGCAGGGAGGCTTAGACACATGTATTCCAAAGAACCCAGAAAGTGTTTTGGGAAATTCCACCCGAATGGGGTTTTATTAAATTAATTAATTAATTTTAATGGGAGCCTAAGTTTAAACTTAGGTAATTAAAATAATTAAAGCATATTAATAAAACAGGGTGTGAATCTTTTAGAAAAAGATAGAGATCAAGTCAAGTTAATCTTAACCGTTGAATAGTGATTTAATCTCGGTCATTTAAGTCTCAATGAGAAGATTATAAGGACTTGATGGGCATTTGGAAAGACACACCGAGAGAGTCTAGAGATCGAAATTTTCAAGTGAGCAGTGCTCAGTAGAGGAGAAGATCGATCGAGTTAATTCTTGCAGAGAGGGGCAGAGATAATTTTCCAGTTGGAGATTTTCCTGATCTGGAGAGTGCAAGGCAGAGAGTAATCCAGAGAGGCAGCGCAAATCCACGCAGAGGCAATGCAGTGGCAGTGCAGTGTAGTGCTTCATAGGGAGTCTGTATTTCTGCTGGGGAACAGTCAAGATCCAGTGTCAGAGCCAGGGTGTGAGACCGGGAGGCCAAAGGGCTGATGTTTCTAGCTAGCAGAGAGATCAGAGGAGGTGCAGCGCAATCCCAACAGCAGTGACGTAGTGACTGCATAGGTGTGATGCAGTACTGCGCAGAGATAGCGCAAGGGCTCATCTCCAGCGCAGATCAGTGTCGAATCTTCCAGTAACGGGGTGGGATCATCTCATTAGCTTTTTGTTTAGTTATATATCTATATAGGATTGCCCGTTAGGGCATCCGAAGAATTGTACTCAGAAATTACTGCTTAATAATATCAAACCGTTAGCTGCTGCACCGGTTTTCACGCATTGGGTTTTTCCGGGGACTTAGTCCAACAATAACAGTGTCATGTGGGTTATTTCCGTTCTTGCTCAGATCTTGTTTCTACATTTAATTTCCGCAGTTTATTTGAGGGTTGCAGTGTGATGTATTCAGTGTTTGTCGTAGTTAACTGCAAATAAATTGTTAAGTAAAAGTTACCAATTAGGTGAATATTTTCCAGTTGCTGCAATAGGATTTTAGATCTAGGAATTTTCACAAGACCCAGGGTGTGGGCAAGGGAGAGGGGAAGGCTAACCCTTTGTGGACCCAATGGAGGATTGTGGACCCAGGTGGGAGGAATGATGAATGGGGTTATAATGAGCGGAAGGGGAGTGATATATGTGGATAAGGGAGTGGGACTACGCAACGAAATTTTGGGTTTCCTATGTAGTACCATCCCTAAATCCCAAAGGTCAATAAAAGAGATCCCACGGGACTAGGGTCCAAGTTTAACATCCAAAAGAAATCTAGGGGACAAGAGCACAGACCTAACTCACCCTTTCCACTGAATACCCCCATTAATCCATGCCCAAGAGTTTCCATGATAAGTAAACCACAATACTCAATTACCAAATGACAAGGCATACCTTTAGGTTTGGGAGGCCCACCTTCAAACATATGATCATGACAGATGGGTGAGGGACCACATGGCTAGCTCAAGTGGCAGAGAAATGGCACAAACAAGCTATTTGGTGGCTGCAAGGGGTTTTTGGCTGTCATCTGGGGACCATCTTAGAGAAACATTTTCTCCTAGGGATATCACCCAAAAAATGGTGGGTAATAGTCCCATGATTGGAATTTTTCACTGAGCTGCCAAATTAACAAAATAAAGCTTGTAATCGAAGTTGTGTAAGAAAAATAAAATCAATGAAGCAAAAGGCACACAAGAGGGGTGGTAAAAATAGGTCGAGGAAAGGGGAAACTTAGGTCCCACAATTGCTCCATCTTCACATTATAATGCTCGAGAATGATGGAATTTCATAGCCAGTACAAATATAGTGGCATCCTCCATGAAGTAAACCCCTACCATATCATTAACCACTTGCACCTATTGATTGGTGAGTCATCCTAGGAATTGTTCCTCCCCTTAGGGTCGAAAGCACCTAATAGGGCCTTTTGATAACCCTATGATATCTAAGCATTATAACTTGTTTACAAGCCCTAAGCTAGGAATACATTCGAAAATTATGCTTGTGTGAAGTACTTTGGTGCCTTTTACATTAGATATGGCCCACCCTGATACTCTTACAGTTACTTTACCTATGATGATCATCTCACTTGATTTTGAGAGTATGTTTTAGATGCTTGCTCGCAGGTATAGCTACCATCTCTTGAGGGGTTGATTGAGACTTTTCCAACCCTTCAGATAGGACGTCCAACCCCACTTGATGACCCTTTTGGGCACCAGAGCTAGGACGTTGACCACTTTATGAGGATCATTTGCCTTGGAATGTATCTAGAATTGATGATGACATTCTCCTCCCCCTTCAAAGCTTGGAATGTTGCACACTGAATCCATGTTTCCTAGAAGGGAGATGTACCCCAAACACCATAGGATGCCCCTAAACTAGGATTGCACCTGCTTGATGGGTGTTGTTATGTTTCTGGGCCACAATTTGATGGTGATGATGCCTTCAAATCACTCTGGAAGGGGTGGTACACCTTTCTAGATGATGATGTCATGCCCTATCCTTGTAACGTCACCTTGATATGCCTTAAGAGTGATGACGTGCGCTTGGTTGAAGATTGTTAATTTTTGCAACTAGGGTCAAATTGCACCTTGCACAACTCATATGACAGAGATAATGATTGCATTGAATTCCTCTTTTCAAGAGAACCAAAATAGACCTAAAGATCACCTCATTTGGACAAGAAAAAGTTGGTTTTTGAATTTATGAACCCACTCACCTTCATTGGATTAGGTCGGCCCTATACACATGTGCTTATTAGTTCAGGTCGGCCATAAAGCAAGTGCCCTCTACCTCATTTGGACATAATGAAGAGACACTCTTCTCTCTTGTTTTAGGTTCGCAGAGGTCTAAGGCTCGTCCACAGAGGAATAGGTTTGCTCTAAGTTGATATTGCACGGTCCAAGGCTCACATCTTTGATTTAGCATTTTAGGCCCCAGTGGCAGGTAGAGAACTAGAAGATTTCGACCTTGTTCGCTCCCACACCTACTCATGAGTGCGACTGGAGCCTTCCAGTCGCACGAATAACCTTTTGTGCATGCGACGAGAAGATTAGGGTTTCTGCAGTCCAGTTTCGACCCCCAATCACACGCTTGCCTAGCTTAAGGGAGCGAGAGGGACCCTATAGTCCCACAAATGACTCCTCCATGCGACAGAGGGTCTAAAAGATGAAGTTTCAATATTCCGAAGATTCCACTCAGTGACTGCAGGGTTTGGTAGTTGATTTCAGATAGTGACAGTTCAGTACAGACTTCAGAATCAGATTTTCAAAGTGTATACATTGTTGGGCTCATTTCATGGATGTTGCAATTGTTTTTGTTGGTTAGTTGCATAGATGAAGATATGGATCATTGTACTCTCTTTTGCTGAATCATTTGATGAAAATATAATTAGAATAATTTGCAAGGGTTTTCCCCATAATGGGTTTTGCCCTGGTCTCTGACCAATCCTGGTGTCTCTATGTGTGCATGCTTTTCTTCTATTGTTCCTTTATGTTTCGATGCATTGATGATGATGATATTGTTCATTCTATATAGTTTCATATACTACTGAATATTGTTGTAAATCTTAATAATGTTATGATATTATGGGGTGAACTTAATGTGTTAATGAAGCAATGCAATTATCAAAGCAAAGAACAATATAGCCCTATGAAAACTTAACATGGTATCAAAGTTGGGCTGAAGAAAAAGTCATGGAGATTACCCCCATGGAGACACCTTTGTTGGAAGCAAGAGAGGATGGAGGAGACGTAAAAGAATTCTAGGGTTTGAAGAAACCCTAGACAATTTGTGCATAAGGATTTGATGGTTAGGGTTTGAGAGAAACCCTGGTTTATGGCAAATATTTGATATATGAATTCTAGAAACCCTAGGATGTTCAAAGTCAAGATGTTCAAGCACTTATGACTAGGGTTGCAAGGGAGAGCCCACCCGCCCTCGACCTTGCTCCCAAAAAGCACTCCAAGAAGGAGCAGTTTGGGAGTGCATCGAGAGCGCGCTCCTGAATCAACAAAAATGCTTCCTGCCATAACGAGAGCGTTTTAGGGAGCGCTCAGGAGCAAACACTCCCCAAGCACTCCCTCCTTAAAAAAACGCTCCCGGAGCAATTTTTTTGAGGGAGCACTCGGGGAGCGTTCGCTTCCTAGCGCTCCCCTCTGTAAGAAACGCTCCCATCAGAGAGCATGCGACGTCGGTCGCACGGAGGAGAGGGAAGGCTTCAAAAAAATTTAGAGGGAAAGAGGGGAGGAGGGGGCGGTGGGAAATAAAAAGCCCTCCCTCTCCCTCATTATCATCATTCATTCAAGAGAGAGCAAGAGAGGAGAGGAGAGAGCAAGGGAAAGGAGAGCTTGGAGAGAGCAAGGTATTGATTTTATAGCATCGGGAAGTGTTCCAAGTCTCATATTTGGTGGAGAGGCTTGGACAACAGTTATCCAGAGAACCCAGAAATTGTTTGTGGAAATTCCACTCAGATATGGCTTTATTAAAATAATTAATTATTTTAATGCAGACCTTAAGTCTAAACTTAAGGAAATTAAATAATTAAAGAGTATTAATAAAGCAGAGTGTGGATCTTCTAGAAAATGAAGATCAAGTCATCTTTTAATCTGGGCCATTGATTAAGGATATAATCTTGGTCATTGATTCATCAGCGAGAAGACTATAAGAAGGGGTTTGAGGGTCATTTGGAAATCAAGTCGGGGACATTCTCTGTACCCGAAGGAAATCGATTCGGAAGCAAAATTCGATTTCAGTGGGTGAGTTCGTAGAGGCGGGTTTGCAGAAGCAGAAGGAGGAGGGAGGATTCAGATAACGGAGAAGCAGAAGTCTGGAGGATGAAGGGAAAGGTGAGTTGATCGGCAGCAAGAACCCCTCCATGCAGAGTTACGCAGTCCAGGGAGAGACTGCGCAAAGCTCACATGCTGGATGACGCAGAGGGTGTAGGAGGTCACCCCGAGGGTCTGAAATACTTCTGAAGGTTCCAGAAAATTCAGCCAAGTGTATGCTAATTTTACTTTTCTCATCAGGACTCTTGTAAATGAACTTTCCATTACTGAAGATAAATACAAAACCCTCATCTGTTGCACCGGATTTCCCACATTGGGTTTTTCCGGGAAAAATTGTCCAAAAATAACTGTGTTCATATGGTTGTTTCTATTGTGCTACTTGTGTAATTTTTGTTCTTATGCTTTTGATTAGTGAAGTACTGCAAATGTGTTTATTTCAGTATTTACTGAAGCATCTGTAAATAACTTATCTCATAAGTAGGAGAAATAAACCAATCATTGCAGTAATAATTTTCAGGCTTGATAATTTCACACAAGGAGCTTGGAGCTTGGAGAGGATATTAGAGCTTGGGATCGAAGGACAAAGAGGTAGGAGAGTCTAATCTAGATTTTTTTTTTCTACGTCGCATTTTTAATTTGTTCAAAAATGAAAAATTGAATTTTAATTTCTATGTTGCATTTTAATTTGTTCAAAAATGAAAAATTGAATTTTTTTTTTCTATTTTGCATTTTAATTTGTTGAAAAATGAAAAATTGAATTATTTTTTTCTATGTTGCATTTTTTCCTATTCCCATTTGGCATTCCTCCATTTTTTTGCAGGCTAAAAACTTGAAACATCATGGTTATATGGCTTGGCATTTTCTTCTTGTTGGTTTTGTTTTTTGTTATTATGGTGTTGGAGAATAGAAGAAAGAGGGCTATTCCAAAAGAGGAGGATGAAGAAGTGGGTTATAGTGGATTTGATGAAAATCCTGAAGAGGTGTACCATGGTGAGGAGGAAGGGGAGAGTGGAGATAATGAGACCACAGTGACACCAACTAAAATTGACCAAACACCATTGTGGAAATATGTTACTAGGCCTGAAGCAGGGAAAGGGGTGGAACCACTAAATTTTTTTGCCCCCATTGCAATACACAATACACAGGTTCATACACCCATGCCAGAAGGCACCTTTGTGGGAAAAGACCATGGGATGGAGATAAAAATGTAGGAATCAAATTTTGTGTAAGTGTGTCAACAATAGATTGAGCCAAATACATAAGGGAAGAGGAGGAAGCCCAATACAAATCTAAAAGATCTAAGGGTTTCATTGAATCTTATGCACCATCACATCATGCACAAAGAAGTTCATCAAATTCCACCCATGGCAATGGATATGGAGGCACACCTGACACAGGAGAAAACATCTCTTTAAGGGAAGCTCTCACATGTGGGGTACCATTCAATGTAGAGACAGATTTGATGGTATCACATGGTGGGAAGCATATTGCGGCATGGGACTTTTGCCAAAATTGGCAAAAAAAGTTCTCTCACTGGTTGTAAATACTTCTTCTGTGGAGAGGTGTTGGAGCACCTATAGCTTCATCCATAATGTGAGAAGAAACAAACTCAATGAAAACCGATCAGAAATCTTGGTTAATGTTCACTACAACTTGAGGTTGTTGAGTCATTATTGTGATCGGGCTTATGAGGATCTATCATATAAAGTTTGAGACAAAAACCCAGAGGATGATAATTTAGAGGATGACATTATACATCTAGAAGAATTGGAAGCAAAACCTTTTAGAGATGAGGATGAAGCAACAACATCCATGCCACCGCCACACCCACCATCCAGTAACAGTGCCAGTGCCAGTGTTCGAGTTCCAACTATTGTTCCTGTCAAAATTTCGGAATATCGCAAACATAAACCCTACTATTAATTTTCAGATTTACTTCTCCTACTTACATTAAGTTATTAATGTGAAATATTCAGCATTAACATCGAAGTAAATACATCAACAGCCTACACATACAGATCTAAACTGAATACATGCACAACGACAAAGTGACACACAAGGATTTTCTGGACAACTATCCTCGAAAAAACCCAATGCGGGAAAACCGGTCTTCTGGTTGCTGGAGGGTTTTATTATTATGTAAAATCTTAGTACAACATTTATGGGAAAAAAACTAGCTAACCCAACAGAGAAAAATATGGCAAGCAATACCTCTATCTTTGTGGACAAAACATATGGTTGATTCAACCCTCAGCGGGGAATTATGAATTCGAGCTTGCTCAGAAAATTTCGGGAAATTAATCCTGCCCTCTCCTCAATAAACCCAAAATAACCCACGAAGGGTTTGGCCAAAACTTGACCCCAGAAAATTGACCCACTTGGGCTTGGGTGGCTCTACTCCTGGGCTAATCAACCCACCTGAAGAATCTGCTGCTAAATGCCACCAAAATTCCTGCAATCCCTCTTAGAAGGCTTCCCAAGCCTTCCATCCAAGTTTCCTCCACAAACTCCCCTCACTCCTCAACCTCTTGGAGTGACTCCCTCAAGGACTGCACAGCCCCCGCGTTCTTGTAACTTCCTCTATGCTATGGTACGGCCTCACTACTTTTGAACTGATCCGGAACTAACTAGGACTCCCTCCTTGTGCTGACACTCGAAGTCCACCGAAGCAAGGGTTGGGATCTCCACTAGAAAATACCCGTGTTGAACAACACATGCAAACTTGGCTCACTGCTCAAGCATGCGATGTCAAGAGACAAATTCTGAAGTGATGAATGAATGAGAAAATGTGTCTCCCATGCCTCTTTTTTCCAAAGCCTCCCCAACGTCCTTGTGGGCCAAACTCGAGCCTCCTACACCTAACTCCGCTTCAATGAGTGCATAGTCCTTTTGTGGGCCACAATTTGCTCCAAGTGACCCCCATCTTCCACTATAGCCGCAATTTTATTCCCGGGATAATGTTTTGGAGTGTGCTAATGATCAAGTCCAATCTGGGGTCCCCATACCCACTCTTCCTAAGTCAAAATCGAAGTGGTGACACAATTGGCAAATTTTAATATTTCTACTTAGCAGAATTGCTAAGCAGGAATATTACAATTTTGCATTTCAATTGATTATAAAATTGGAATCGTGAGCTCAACTTGAATCTTGCATTTCTTTTAAAGGCTTATTGAATATCACTTTATTTGAAGTACGCATTTTATTTACATCTGCAAGTCTATTTTTTATCGCTCATATATCCAGTTGTTGTAATCTTTTGATCTCATCATACTAACATTTTCCTTGCAGCAGTTACTTATCTTATGACTTGACATTTCACATGCAAGTGTTTCTAATTTGTAATTTGAGCATTGTTAGTAAGGTACTAGTCCATGGTTGCTTGGGAGCGGGAGTGGGAGCGGGAGCGCCATTTTCAAAAGCTCCTGGTCCGAAGCGTTTCGTGGAGAGTTTTTTTTAAAAATATATGTTTTTTTTATATTTTGTATATTTTGATGCATATATGTCAATAAAAGCATGTAGAATGATGAATTAGACATTAAAAACATAAAAACATAGATTGAATCATATAACATCAATCATCTAGAAGTTATAATCTTCATCAACCACGCCCACAAGTTGGAAACATACAACATATTGACTCTTGAGTCTCGCGAATCATCAATCTCAAGGTTTCAAGCTTTCAAAATTCAATATATAACATTTATCATCATTGATTCGTTGATTTCAAATTTCAATATATAACATTTATCATCATTGATATATATCATTTATCATCATTGATTCATTGATTTCAAAATTCAATATATAACATTTATCATCATTGTTTCATTGATTTCAAATTTCAATATATAACATTTATCATCATTGATTCATTGATTTGATTTCAAATTTCAATATATAACATTTATCATCATTGATATATAACATTTATCATCATTGATTCATTGATCACCATATAACTTTCATGAAGCATCATATTCATAATTCATAATGACTTATAAACTTATAAATGCCAACTTCAAAGTTCCACCTTTCAAATTCAAACTTCAAACTTAAATTGTCATTAAATATGAAAGAGTCAAGTTTCAACTGTTCAACAGTTATAAAAGATAAAAACTACTAGAAAATAGAAAAGACTAGTAAACAACAAATCTATTTTATCTATTGGCTGGCCCCTTGCCCCGCCCACGAGAAATGTCTAATTTGTGAGAACCACGAGGCAATGGTGGTCTTCTAGTACTCTCAGGAGTACCACATCCACGACCATAACTAAAAGGCAGAGGGCAATGTGAGGATGTAGGTGGAGGCTGAATCTGCAAAGGAACAATAGTTGGATATCGAGCACTGGCACTGGCACCCGCACTGCTACTGGATGGTGGGACTGGCCCTGTGTGTGGCAGTGGCATGGCTGCTAATGCTTCATCATCATCCCTCAAAAGTTCTGCTTCCAATTCTTCCATATGTACAGTGTCGTCCTCCAAATTATCATCCTCTGGGTTGTTGTCCCAGACTTTATATGATTGATCCTCATATGCTCGATCACAGTAATGACTCAACAACCTCAATTTGTAATGCACATAAACCAAGCTTTCAGCTTGGTTTTCATTCAGCTTGTTTCTTCTCACATTATGTATGAAGTTGTAGGTGCTCCAACACCTCTCTGCAGAAGAAGTATTCACAACTTGTGAGAGAACTTTTTTTGCCAACTTTGGCAAAAGTCCCATGCCACCATATGCTTCCCACCATGTGAGAGCATCAAATCTGTCTCTGTCTTCCATTGCATGGAAAGAACCAAAGTTACTAGTGCAACTGAAGTATCTACCTAATTCAAGGCGCAATCAAGCACACTCCACCCTGTCGGGGACCAACTTGTCTAATGCCTTCATGTACCCCTCTTATACCTCTAGATCGGTGTGAGGTTTGATCCTAACCCCACCTCCAGGTGCAGGTTGGCCCAACCAAGATGGAGACTAGTATTTTGGCATAAGGATATATGCCAAGGCATGTACTGGAACATTGAGTTTATTCCACCATGCACACACACAGTTGTAAATCATTGCATACAAGTTGGGATCATTATCCTTAACAACATCTTTTATTTGCCCCAACATGCTATCCATCTGCTCATAAACCTCCCCAATCACTGGTTTATCTGTATCTGAAAAACGAAACATGTCATAAATGGGCTTGGTGAAATTCAAAATTTCCCTCACACGTGCCCAAAACAAAGGGTCAAGGGCGGTCTCCTCCACAAGTTCAAAACCTTGCCTGTCAACTATTGTCACTGCCCTGTCCTTTAATACCTTCCAGTGTGGGCTTGATACCATTGCTGCCAATGACTCTCTTACCTTCAAAAGGTGCCTGAAGGTGAGGTAATAGCTAGCAAATCTAGTCTTTGCTATCTTCAACAACGCCAATTTGGAGTGAGTACGGAAAATCCCATGGGTATTGCTATGATTTGTAATAAATCTTATCATTTTTTTACCTCTCTTGTACAAATCACCAAGCCATTTGAATTGAGGTTGTTTTTTTTTAATGATATCATGCATCAAAAGGTTCATTGTGTGAACCAAACACCCAGACCAAAATATGTTGGGGCATTTATCCTCAATAATCGCTCCTGTTGCCTTACAATTAGCGGCATTATCAGTGATGACTTGGATGACATTGTATGGCCCAGTACTTTCAATTATTTCAAGTAATGGTTCTGCAATGTTAATGCCAGTTTTGAATTTGTCTGAATAATCATATGCTGAAAGGAATATTGCACCACTAATCGACACAGCCAGAACACTTATCAATGGCTTTCCTTTTACATTGGTCCATCCATCAGATACAATGGACACCCCATGCTCATTCCAAGAATTTGTCATTCTAGCCAATGAATTGTTTATTTTAGCTTTTTCATGATCAAGTCCCACGGTTCTGCCCTTGTCATACCCAGGGCTCTTGTATCCTTTGGGGGCATCATTTTTGGCAGAAACCATTTCATGCCAATAAGGTGAGCGAAGAACATTGAATGGCACCCCACATGCATATAAAAACCGGAAAATTTTTGAATCCACATCATTCCTACACCCTTCGTCAAGGAAATCGGATATGGTTCTACACCTTAAGGAGATGTTTGGTCCAAGTGTGCCTCCATATCCACTGCCATGGGTGGAAGTTGATGGAATTCTTTTTCCATGATGTGATGGACCTGATGGTGTATAAGAATCAAGGAAACCCCTAGATCTTTTAGATCTCTGTAGGGCAGCCTCCTCTTCCTTTCTATATTTCTCTCTCTCTGTTGCTGGCACACTTACACAAATTTTGATTCCTAGATTTTTGTCTTCATCCCCTGGCATTTTCCCATAAAGGTGCCTTCCGGCACGGGTGTATGAACCTGTGTATTCTTTATTGCAATGGGGGCAAGTAAATTTAGTGGTTCCACCACCTTTCCCTCCTTCCTGCCTCTAAACATATTTCCACAAAGGTGTTTGACTTTGGTCTTGTCTAGTTGGGGTCTTTGTGGCCTCATGTTCTCCACTCTCCCCTTCCTCCTCAGCATACTCCTCCTCCTCTTCAGGATTTTCATCAAATCCACTATAGCCCACTTCTTCATCCTCCTCTTCTCTAATGGGCCTCTTTCTTCTACTCTCCAACACCATTATTACAAAGAAAAGAACCAACATGAAGAAAATCCCTAGCCATATAGCCATGATGTTTCAAGTTTCAAGTTTCAAGTTTCTAGCCTGCAAAAAAAATGGAGGAATGCCAAATGGGAATAGGAAATGCAACATAAGAAAAAAACAATTCAATTTTTCATTTTTCAACAGACTAAAATGCAACATTGAGAAAAAAAATCAAGTTTTCATTTTTGAACAACTTAAAAATGATTCCTAGAAAATAAAAAACTAGATTAGAAGTCCCACCTCTTTTTCCTAACTCCTGACTCCTTTAATCCTCCTCTTGCAATCCTCCTCTTGCTCTCTTGCAGCTTGCTCCTTGCTCTCTCCTTGGAACCTCTGCTCTCCAAACTCTCAAGCTCTCTTGCTCTCCAAATTGCTCTCCAACTCTCAAGCTCTTGCTCTCACTCTCAAACTAAAACAATGAAAAACAAATGAGGGTGGGTTTTTATTTACCCAACCCGCCCCCCTCCCTCCCTCCCAAAAAAATCGGAAATTTGACGTCCATTTTTTTTTTACGCGTCGGGGAGCGTTCGATCCTGACCGCTCCCTGCATTAAAAAAATGCTCCTGAATCGTTTTTTTAATGGGGGAAGTGCTCAGGGAGTGTTCGCTCTCGAGCGCTCCCTGAAACGCTCCCAAAAAAACAGGGAGCGTTTTTTCAGGGTTAGAAGCGCGCTCCCGAAAACGCTCCCCTCAAGAAGCATTTTCGGGAGTGCGCTCCCAAAGAGCTCCCGAATGGAGTGCATTTTGGGAGCGGGATTGAGGAGGGGGAGAAGCTTCCCCACAACCTTGTACTGATCTATCATTCTTAATCCTTAAGAGTCTCATTAATCTAATTGAATATATCTATAACATCATTGTTCAACAATAATAACTCCACTTGCTCATCATCCTTAATCAAGTTACCTAGAAGAGTGACCGCCTTGCCCTTTAGTCTCCTAGGCTTGTTGTTCCAAAAAGTTTCCCCCCTTCCATCTACCTTTAGGGACTACCCCCCTTGACTTAGCTAGGAGAGAGTCTAAACGGAGTGAGTAAAGATAAAAGTGACAACCCCTACTCTGAGCCTTGCGCCATAGGTGTACACTTTAAGCAACAACAATTGGCTTATTGATATAATGAAATCATGTTAGTTCTATCACGCTAGCATCATCTTTTCCATATTGAATTCATTGTTCTAATACCAAAACCCACTTTCTTCCCAAGGGTAATGCTTTTTAAAGAACATTAATAGCAGGTTCCACTTCTAGTTCCCAATGCATCAAATCATCAAATGGCACTTGGTGCCAAAGAAATACTCTCATGAACAACCATGGCATACCCCTGCCGGTATTGAATATCATTCAAAACCAGACGGCAATGGGGCATTCACTAATAAATTCAAAATGCAACAAAAAACTACTTTAATTAATCTTGTATAATTGCTTCATGACTATTGTTGAAGATTTCTTATATCTAACTTCTAACCTTATCATCACAAAACATTTATTATTTTCCATTTCTTTCTTTTGGAGCTAATAAAATAATGATCATTCAATTACCATATTTCCTAAACCCTAACACATAAAATAGCACTTGAGCAGATAAATAAATCATTTAGCAAAATCACATGATATCCATAACCATGTTGCCATGAAGGTCATTCAATATCAGAGTAATGAGACTTAATTGCTTCCTAGCAGCCTGAACAAGATTTTGAATACATGGCTTCCAAAATTATTATCACATAAATTTTCATTTTATTATTTTCCATAATTTACTTTTACAGCTGCTAAACATAATGGAAAATTGCTGCAATTCTTGAAGCTATTAGGGATTCATTTCACAATAAGAAATACAGAATGGAAAACTTTAAAATCCTTACCACAAATTTGCTCCTTCTAGTGCTCTACCAAGGGGGCCATAGGACCCTGCTTCTATTTCCCTGTAACACTGCCACACAAATAGCATTGGAGGTTATTTCAGATTTCAATCATCACCCATGCAAACCAAAGAAGTATATGAAATCCGTTATGAGGGAAGTTATACTTTAAAAATTCAACTAGCAAGAGTTTATATGTTCTTAAAAATTAAAACAAATGTTTGTTCAAACAAATATATTGGCATACATCAATAGCTTCGTGCATGTCAGGTTGCCCTTTTGTTACATTTTCTCCCACTCTTTGATATCCTCTGCCTTCAAAAATCACAATTCCAATGATGCAATAATGAGAATTTTTCTTCATATGCCATTGATCAAGTCTAAAACATTAATGTCCTACCCATTTACATTAATGAAAAAATGAATAACGAAGGCTCTCTAATCACAATGTTTTTTTCTTCAGTAACAAATAAATAAAAAAACCAAAGTTTCCATTACTGAGTTATGATCCACTTTGACCTGTGTCCTGTTGAATCACTCATCTTGATTCTATGTTTCTCTTCAAAAGGACGATGAAAAAACTCCCTAGTAACATCCAGAACTTCTTTTGCAATGTGATTGGGAACTCCATGGCCTTTCTGGTGCCAAATCCAAGTAAGCATACTTCAGAATCGAGACATGGAACTGTGCTGAGTCTAATTGTACATGGAAAAATGCAGGCAATCAAATGCTTTATCTTACGATGCAGAATATTTTAAACTATTAATAAATAACTAAATTCAATCAGTTTAACATCACTTGCATCACAACAGCACATTGCAAGAGCTAAAGCAGAAGAAAAATTTGGAACCGTCTGACTGGAAGAGATTCAATAGATGGACCCACAAACATTTTATTCAAGACTTACAAGAGCCTATAAGTCAACTTTCAGAAACACAAATATGTGTGTGTGTGTGTGTGTGGATGGTTGGAAAGTGAAACCAACTGTAATTTCCACCCATGAAAAGAGAACTGAAAGTCAAGTACTGGTCTGGAAATAGAGAGGAGTTTAGATGTACCTTCTGTACAATTCATGATGCATAAGATATAAAAACCCATATATATCATCACCCAAAAAGAGTAGGGAACAATGAAAGACTGTAGGAACAAGCAGTGTGGCAAATTCCTAGATGAAATTATCTTGGGAGGCCCTTAAAGTATATGAAAATGAAAAAAGGTACCGGGATGGAGTGGCTAGCATCTACAAAAGGAAACAACTGAAGAGTGGATAGCACATATAAAAGGAAAAAAGAATGAGGAAAGAGACACCTGTAATACAAATATTAATATAAATTCACATAAAATAAGGACGAAAACATTGCACACATCTAGGACTTAAAGACAATCAAAGTGTTTCGTGGTTTTGTAGAATAAGCCTCATTGCTTTGTTACCTCTTAAATTGTACTTGACAAAATCCCTAATCCACAAGACACAATCCAAGAGGTAACTACTACGATGATCACCACTATCACCTAAGCAACCTATCCACTTCACTGTATGCCGGCTCTCCTCCCGCTCAAAGGGGGTATCCCTAGTAAAATTACTAAAGATAAGCAATGAGACACAAGGTGAAGTGAAAGTAGCTTTAGTAAAACAATGTTTTTGGTATTTTTCGTATATAAACGAGGCAATGGAAGTAAAGATAAATGCTAAATCCAACAAGGGTAATGGAATTATATTGAATTAAAGGGGGCTTATGGGGTCAAGAAGAAAACCACTCTCTAGAATTAGTCTATTTCATTTTAGGATTAGGAATAAGAGACTAGAAAGCAAGGGGAAGAAATCTCTCATCTAACCAAAATTAACAATGAAGACCAAGGCCCTATAAGAAGGGCTCCTCACGGGAGAAACCTTCGCCAACAAGATCAACTATAGCTTAATGAATGTACTCAATATCCTTCCTAAGGTTCCTAAAATGGATAGACAAAGCAAGGCATTGAATAATTATCAAACTAACAAAGGAGAGGAGTAACCCTAAAATTTCTTGCTTCCAAGTGATAGATTTTATCCTCCAATGGATCAATCTAGTTAGCTTGTAGAAGACTTCAGCATTCACAATCAATCTTTACACACCAAATAGAAACCAAGATAAAGAAGCTTCAAGATTAACACATGTTGCCCACCAAAAGTGGGTACCCCTAGGAGAGCTTTTCTCCTAGTCATCTTCTTCCAACCTGCAGCCTGCAGCACCTGAGAGCCACTCATAGCCAATGTGATGTGCCCATTTATCTCTGCTCCCTACATTAGTTGTATGTTTCCTTGCCCATCTGTTGAGAGCATATGCTAGAAGGTGGGCAATCCGACCCAAAAGGTATGCTTTTCATTGTGTAATCGGGTGCTTATGCTTGCTTTTCATTTGGGCATTTTGGGCATGGGTTATTGGGGACATGGAAAAAGGAAAGGCTTTAATAGTGGTTTTGTTCCTTCGCCTTAAACGGGGAGGTTCATCCTCAATCCTAGTCCCATGGGATCTCCCCTATTGGCCTATGGCTTTAGGAATGGCATTACTTGGGAAATCCCAATTTTGGTAGCATGCTCTCGTTGTCCCGTTCCATATTTTTCACTCCCCTATACACATTACAAGCCCTATTTCATCATTTTCCTTCTCTAGGTCTACATGACCACTAGGTCCACAAGGCTCTAGCACACCCAATACCCTTGTCCACATAGATGGCTCAAGTCTGGAAACATTGCCCCGGAGGTTGAACCAACTAAAAGAAAGTTAAAAGCATATCAAGGCCACAAGCAAGAAACAAAAGAAAAGAAATTCATAAAATGCAAAATATGGACGAGACATTTACTATAGTATGTGGGAAAAATCCAAACATGAGCTCTACCCCTTATCATTATGGCCATCCCAACCCCTAGTAGGCGATGAACTGCCCCACTTTAAGGGGAAAATAACTTCTTTACATCATACATAGCATGCTCTCATTTCCTGGAGCTTCGAGCATTAATACAAAGATTCAAGAAAAGGCAAAAGGAAAATAAAGAGGATGGAAAAACAAAGGCTAGGGTAACTCATGTAACCACAATTGCTCCCTCCTCACATTTGTATGCCCAATATGTGGACATCCCTCGTCATTGTTATCCTTGTACTTGTTATTGCACAAACTAGCCTAGTTTGTAGCCTAAAACTAGAGGGTACAACAACACTCTAGGACTAAGGCCCACTGTCAAAACAACCTAAGTCCCCTTCTCTTCTTGGATTTTCACCAATGGGAGGAGTCCCAGTATCCCTCACTCGTGATTGATGAGTCTACAATAGGTTTCAAAGTGAGGCAAGGATGGCTCATTCAATGGAAAGGTTTAATAGATATGCATGCTTTGGAAGAAGCTAGTAAGACTTTCCAAGAAAAACCCCTTGAAAAAAATCCTGCATGAGACCTAGGGTTGAGATATATGACGATATATTGGCACATCCAAGGTCAAGATAAGCAGAAGAAAAGGCTTCTAGTGTTCCCACTTGGTGTGATAGCTAGGGCATCAATTATATTGAAATTCCATCGTCGATATTCATTCAAACTTAAGGACTCCTAAAGGAGACACAAAGGAAGAATCATGTTTGAACGGAATTCGAAAATTCCTCATCCCTAAAATTTCACACCAAGCCCTAGATGGCCTCCTTATCCTTAAAGGGACGAATTTTAAGAAGAGAAAAGAAGGAAAATTTATGAATCCAAGTTTGACCACCAAGGGACTCAACTAGTGCCTAGACCATTGGGAGTATTGTGAAAATCTTTGAATACAAAAACCCTACTGCAATATATTGATTTACTTCTCCTACTTGTTTTATTATCAAACAAGTTATTTAACTGAATTATTCAGAAAAACATCAAAGTAAACACAACTGCAACCTACACATACATACATATCATTTACTGAAACATAGCGCACATATGACAAAGGACACACATGATTTTTCGGACAAATGTCCCCGGAAAAACCCAATGCGGGAAAACCGGTGCAACAACTCTTAAAGGGTTTGTTTATTAAGAAGAATATCTGAATACATCAAGGGCACCAATAGTGGTTTTCCCAACAGAGAATTTCACGGCAGTTGTACCTTATCACTCAGAGATTGAAAATATGGCTGATTCAAACCCTCAAGGGAATTACTGAATATGAGCCCTTTTTGGCACACTGGAACCCCAACACTGTCTCTCCAGCCTCTGCATCAGCCTCTCCTACCCATCGTAGCCTCTTCGCAGCACCGGCTACCCCTGCGTCACCCTTCTGGGCTCAGCGTTGCCTTTGCGTCACCTTGAAGGCCCTGCGTCATCCCATGCGCTGCCTCTGTGTCAGCCTAGCTGGGTTGCGTCCCTCCTGCTGGCCTCTGCGTTGCCTGGTATGGATCTGCCTCTCTGATTATGTATTCTCGGCCTCGTATCAGTGTAATCCCTCGCCGATCTACCCCTCACCAACACTGCAAGCTCACTTGAAAATTCTCAGCAAACCGCGCCCCAAAATTTCGACTTAGCTCAAGTGCTGCTACTCTGTGTGTATTCTCCAACTGACCCCAAGACTTCCTTTAATACTTTTCTCGTTGAGAAATCAACGGATGTGATCTAATCACTAATCAAAAGCTAAGATTAGAGAATGCTTGATCCACGTCACTTAGAACATTCTCACCACATGTATAAATTAATTCACTTCAATTTTTCAATTTCCCTAAGTTAGACTTAGGGTCCCCATTAAAAAATTTAATCATTTGAATAACTTTTACAATGGGTGGAATTTCTCCAAACAATTTTTGGGTCTTGGAGAACTCATGTGTTCTAGCCCCTCCACAAAGTTTCGGAGCTAGAGCACATCCGATACTACCCAAAATCGCAACACTCCCTCTTAGCGAGGAGTGTGCTCTAGCAATACTTCACCACTGAAGCATCACCCTGATCTCTGGCATCGGTCTCTCAGCTGCTAATGCTTGGCATGCTGCCCTCCATCCACTGCGCTGCTACTTTCTGCACAATTGCCCATGTCTCTACCACTCACACTGTCACATCTATACTGTAGCTCCCTCTCAAATTGTTGCATAATGCTTCCTACAGCGCTGCCACTGCTAACTGCTGCATTGCAACTTAGTTTTAGAGAAGTACGCAATTGAAGGACAATCACCCAATCAACTGATAGACAAGTCAATCTGACTGCATCTCATCACTGAAGCACCCTCTGGTGCTACTCTGTGTTGTCTCTCTAAAGCCTTTGCATTGCTGCTGCTCTGTGTTGTCTCTCTAAAGCCTTTGCGTTACTGTTGCTCTGCACTGCATAAGCACTCCCCCTCTACGTTGTTGAAGTCCCATCAGCCTCTGCATTGTTGCTTCCACGTTGTTGCTGCCACTGCACTGCGCTGCTCTACACTCAAGCATCCTAGCACTGCCTCTGCTTCTCCATGATCTTCTGCACCCACTGCTCCAGTCATCCTGCTACTGTCTTAAGGCTCCCGTAGCTCGTATGTGATCCAAGAGTTTGGGAACCTCAAGGATCCCAACTACCACCATATGTAGCTCAATCTACAGATCTATGTCGCCCCACCTCTTCTCTCGAGGTACATGGCACTCATGGCCACATCATCATCGCTTCCATCATCTCCTTTCATTGCTGCTGCTTTGGAATCCAAATTTTCTTTGCCCTTCTTCATAGGACAAGTATTAGCGAAGTGTCCCAATTCGCCACATCTGAAGCACCGGACCTTGGATAGGTCCTTCTTCTTCTTCCTTTGCTGCCTTTGTCCCTTAGATGCTAGGGTTGCATCTTCCTCCTCCTCTTTCTTAATTTTGACTCCTCCGCTGTTGAATTCCCTCATGGTTATCCTTCGGATCTCCTCCTAACGAAGGATTGCCCACATGTCCCCCTAGTTGGGGAGTTGTGCTCTGCCCAAGATACTCTAGACAAAGGTCTCCCACTCATCGATGATTGCATTCAGGGCAGTCATCACCATGAGTCGATCATCAGGAGTTGCCCCCATGGCAATCAGCTAGTCTCTAATAGTCTACAATCTAAAGAGGAAGGGATCGATCTCCTCGCCCTTGTGCACCAGGAACATCCGCATCTGATTCTCCAGAAGCATCTTCCTCTAAATGAAGCTACCTTGATACAACGTGGTTAATGTTGTCAACACCTTGTTTGCCATCTTCTTCTCGGCAATACGGGGAACCACGTGATCTTTCACTCCATCCATGATCAAGCGTTTAGCCCACGCCTGATTTTAATTGAACTTCTTTAGAGCATCAACATTGGTTGGCACAGCTAGGACATTCTCGGCATGGTCTCTGATACCATACTCCTCAAGGACTGTCAGGATTTTAGCTTTCCAGATAGCGAAGTTAGACACACCTTCTAACCTATCCTGATCTCTCAGTCCATATGGGGGCATCTCTGCTCAAACTGTCGAAGCAAGTGCTCTTCTCCCTTCTACTACTGCTACACTCAGCAAAAGACCAAATCTGGGTTTCTTGGTGATAGAAACCCTCTAGAGAGTATGCTCCCTCTGACAAATGACTTCCCTCCTAGAAATCCTTCACCAATTTTGTCGAATCAGCCCTCTACGATCACTCCATTTGATCGAATCTCAAATTTCTTGGCTAGAAAATCTGTTGAGGGATTGTTTCCCCTTACTTTGTCAACTTTTCTAGGCATTGTTCGGAACCAACAAAACTGATGCCCCACCAGCAAATTTGAATATCAGGAATTGCACTTCTAGCCACGGCAACCAGCACAGCGTCACTCCCTCTTGGACTGCGTCACCCTCTAGGGCCTGCGTCAGCCCAACATGAGCTTGACAGAATCTGTGTCACCCCCTGGGCCTGCGTCAGCTCTTCGTGAGCAGAATGGCTCTGCGTCACCCTTGCAGGGCCTGCGTTGTCCCTTTGGTGATGTGCTACCTCTTGCTGATTATGTGTAGCTTCCACTGCCCTCCTGCAGCAAAAAAGATCTTCAGCTTGATCTGCAATCGCTTTGATACCATGTGAAAATTTCTGAATACAGAAACCCTACTGCAGTATATTGATTTACTTCTCCTACTTATTTTATTATCTAACAGGTCATTTAACTGAAATATTCAGAAAAACATCAAAGTAAACACAACTGCAGCCTACACATACATACAGATCATTTACTGAAACATAGCACACATATGACAAAGGACACACATGATTTTTCAGACAAATGTCCCCGGAAAACCTAATGTGGAAAAATCGGTGCAACAGCTCTTAAAGGATTTGTTTATTAAGCAGAATATCTAAATACATCAACGACACCAGTAGTGGTTTACCTGACAGAGAATTTAACGGCAGTTGTACCTTATCACTCGGAGACAGAAAATATGGCTGATTCAAACCCTCAAGGGAATTACTGAATATGAGCCCTTTCTGGCCCACTAGAACCCCAACGTTATCTCTCCAGCCTCTCCTACCCAGCGTAGCCTCTGCGTAGCACAGGCTGGCCCTGTGTCACTCCTCTGGGCTCAACGTTGCCTCTGCGTCACCCTGAAGGACCTGCGCCATCCCCTGCACTGCCTCTGCGTCAGCCTGGCTGGGTTGCGTCCCTCCTGTTGGCCTCTGCACTGCTAGGTATGGATCTGCCTCTCTAATTATGTAGTCTCGACCTCGGATCAGTGTAATTCCTTGCCGATCTTCCCCTCACCAGCACTGCAAGCTCACTCGAAAATTCTTAGCAAATTGCGCCCCAAACTTTCGACTTAGCTCAAGTGCTACTACTCTATGTGTATTCTCCAACTGACCCCAAGCCTTCCTTTAATACTTTTCTCGTTGAGAAATCAATGGTCGTGATCTAATCACTAATCAACAACTAAGATAGAGAATGTTTGATCCACGTCACTTAGAACATTCTCACCACGTGTAAATTAATTCACTTTAATTTTTCAATTTCCCTAAGTTAGACTTAGGGTCCCCATTAAAAAATTTAATTATTTGAATAACTTTTACACCGGGTGGAATTTCTCCAAACGATTTCTGGATCTTGGAGATCTCATGTGTTCTAGCCCCTCCACAAAGTTTCGGAGCTACATCACATCCGATGCTACCCAAAATCTCAACAAGTATGGAGTCATGGGTGCTTATAGTAGGCTAAATTGACCTTCAAGCAGGCTAAAAGAGAGGAAGCGCTAACTACGCCTTTCAACAATTACTTTCATTAGCATTAGTTAATGGAGTTTCACAGATAAATTATGACAATTTTCCACTAGGAACACTCATTTCATACCATCAATGAGTAACACTCGCAAAACTTCCCAAGATCACAATTTCGCACCATCTCAAGTAAATTAGGGCATAAATCTTCACTATGAGAAAAAATTCCATGCATTAGACATATACATAAATATATTCAACAAGAAAAAGCACTTACTAGACAATATGAAGTATATCCATCCATCAATAATGCATTTAGAACCTCCAAAAAGATAGCAATATATCCATACATCAAAGTGCATCCCAAAAACATCCAAATCCTCTCCAAAATTGCAGGTTTGAATCTGCTAATGAGGCTAGCGAAAATACAAGTGTGATAATCTAAGTTGCAGGAAACGTGGGTCTAGGGCCCGTTTCTGCAAAAAAACGAAACGGAAATGCTGAAACGCGTACCATACAGCCGGGAAACGCATTTCCGGCTGTACGGGAAATGTTGCCAGTACGGCCGGAAATGCATTTCTCAACCGTACAGCCGCGTTTCCTTCCCAAACTGTGATTTTATTTTACTTTTTATTTATTTATTTATTTTTATTTTTATTTTTATTTTTTTTTCGGTTTTCGTGCCATGTAATATTGTTTTAATTATTCTATTTGTCTCTTGGATGCTTCTAGATGGTTTTCTAAACTTATAAAAAGGCGATTTGCCTCGTTCTCTCATCACACGAATTGAGCAAGTCGTTTCACTTGGAGAAGAGCGATTTTGGCGAGGAGAAAGGAGGAAGAGAGTAGTGCTTCAGCTAGGGTGCTTTCACTAGTGAGCAAAGGAGATTTCAGCAGCAAGAGAAAGAGATTTGAAAAGCAGATTTGGAGTGCAAAGTTTCCAGCGACAGCATTCTTGGTTTTTGGCTTAGCTACAGCCATATTTCTCTTGTTTTTTCTAGCATTTTGGGGTAGCTTCAGCTACAGAAAATTAATTTGGGTAAGAAGCATTCAATTTCTTGGTTTTTCCCCATTGCTTCATCTATTTTCGAGGGTTTATGCTACCAAAATTATAAAAAACGTTTTTTTATTTATAGATTTGTTTTTTTTATTTTTTTACAGCAATGGCTTCTTCCATCCAAGGTTCAAGTGCAAACCCCAAGGCCAACCCAAGGGCTGAATATTATCCTCTTTGGAGGCATGTTGAGAAGCTGCAAAGATGTGGAGGTGGTGGCTCATGGGAATGGCGGTGTACTGTTTGCAATAATTCTTACAAGGGCTCTTACCCAAGAGTGAAGGCGCATCTTTTGCATGGAGGAGGACAGGGGATTGCAGGTTGCATGAAAACATCATACCCTGTGGGAAGGAGGGAATATCAAAGAGAGCAAGATCAGGTTGATGCAATTAAAAGAAAGCATGATGATCTTAGTCAAGCTAAAAATCCAGCAAACATTGAGCCAAGGATTGTAGTTGAAGCAAGGAAGAGGAGAGGCACTCAACAACCATAACAACCACTATCTAGAGGGGCATCCGGTATAGTACAAGGTAGCAGAATTGCTAAACTAGTGAATGTGCAAGGAAGAGAAGAAGTTGATTCCAGACTGGCTCAGTGCATCTATGCCTGTGGTCTCCCATTCAATGTTGTTCGCTCTCCTTACTGGCAAGATATGATAAGGGCAGTTAACAAAGCTCCTCAAGGGTACAAGGGACCCAACTATGAGAAAGTTAGAACTCAGCTTCTAAAAAATGAGAAGGATCTTGTGGAGGATGTGTTATCACCAATTCGTTCTTCTTGGAGTAGCTCTGGGTTACCATAGTTTCAGATGGATGGAAAGACACAAGGCGTAGACAATTGATAAATATCATTGCCACTTCACCAAAAGGAGCAATGTTTCTAAAGGCGGAAGATTGCTCGGGAGAGGTAAAAGATGCACAATTCATTGCTAATGTTATTATCAAATCTATTGAACAAGTTGGTCCTAACAGGGTGGTGCAAGTTATCACGAATAATGCACCAGTATGCAAAGCTGCAGGTTTGATTATTGAGGGGAGGTATGACCACATCTTTTGGACACCCTGCATTGTCCATAATTTGAATCTGATCTTAGAGGGTGTTGTCGCACTGAATGTTTAGGCACCGCGACAACGGCTCAGATCGGGGGTTGTCACCCTGATCTCCAATCTCTCTATTTAAGCTCTCCTTGCAGACTAAGGGAGGTAGACCCTAACGAAATGAAGAAGGAGAACTGATTGGAAACCAACCAATTCAGGAGACACAGTCAAACGACCAAGTACTTGTTAATATTTAACGAGATTTTATAAATTCAATTAGATTAAAAGTTTTAAGACCAATGCCTTGTGGAGTCAAATTATCCCGTTACAAAATTAAGATCAATTAGCTGATAGGTAACTGCTGCTAAAAAGGACAATTATCCTGCTATGAAAATATATCAAACCACCACAACAATATTCAATTACTCAATTAAGTGCTCAATTGATCAAACTGGAAGATAAGCCTTTTTCAATAATATGATCTAACATTCAATAAAACATCCTCACAATCATGCATCAACAATGTTTGATAAAGACATGCAATTTATCATCATTTGAAATATTCTCAAAGTTGAGTAAAGAAATTAATCACCAATTTCAAGCAACTTAAAACCACAATTAAAGATAGTTCAATGATCATCAACCACAGCTAAGCATGAAAATACTTCGAACCAACAATTTAAACTTCGAAACGAAAATATTAGCATGAGAGAACCATCGAATTTAAATGCTCAACATTTCCAAAAAATTCTGAATTTAAATGATATTCTAAGTAATTCCAATTCAGAAATCAAAATTTTCCTGTAGTCAAATTTTAGATATTAAAATTAAAATTTCTCCTTTGACTATGGAATAATTTAGATCCAAAACCACTTCCAAAAGAAAAATAACTTTAAAACAAAAATCCCTAATGTTAAAAGTTAAAAAATTTTATTTTTTATTTTTTGTTAAAAAATTTCATTAAAAATTTGAGCTTTTTCAATTTTTTATTTTTCTCAAAATCTAAAGTTAATGAAACTACAAGCCTAAAGTAAATAAATCTAAAATTCTACAAAAAATGAATAGTTTAGAAATTTGATTTTTATTTTAAAGTTTCAAATTCTAAAAAAAAATAAAAAATAAAAATCAAATCCTAAAATTTAATTAAGCGTGACTTAAACTAAACTATCCCTAGCAGAAGTAAGAAAGATCGTAAGTCTAAATTTAAAAAAAAAAAAAAGACAGCAAATTAAAAAAAATCGAAATCAAAAGTTAAAAGATTGAATTAGATGTGTTAATTTTTTGAATTGTGTGTAGGTTCAAAGGGAGAGTCATGGAGCAGCAAATGGAACACGCGGAGGGAATGAGCTATGTGGCAGCGTTAAAGAAAATGTCGAGGGAGCAGTGTGAGGATAGGTGAATGGGATGAGGGCTTGGACAGTCGAAAGCATGATGGAAGGCTGAGCGAGGAGGGGCAGATAGAGCTGCCGCAGGGAAAAAAGAAAGCGTGGAAAATGGCAGCATGAGGAAGAGAAGGACGGCAGCAAGTAGGACACGTAGAAAAAGGGAGCGGAAAGACTGCAGAAGCGGGCAACGTGAGCAAGGTTTGAGAGGGTGCCGAAGAGAGTGAAGGACACAGCTAGGAAATAGAGATGGCAGAGGATTGAAAACTGCATGAAGGAGCAAAGAAAAAACGCAGGGATGAAGGGCATCAACAGACACGCTGGTTCACAAAAAATTTATAAAATTTTTCCTTGCCCAGAAATCTGTTTCAACCAGTAAACACAAATTAAAATTTCAGAATGAATACACCTGCAATTTACTCTTTGAGGCAAGATCCCTCTTGGATCTGCAAACAAATCCGATCCTAACGCTAGATCTTACCCTCTAGGGCCTAGATCTGACTCAGATCTGAAATTTTTTCTAAAAAATATCCCAGTGTAACCTGCACAAAACCAGAAACAAGGAACCCAAACCCAAAAATATGCACAGAAAATAAAACCCTTAAAACCCCGGTGAGTAAAACAATTAGCGATATTTACAATGTTATTTTACAGATCAAAGCCCTGATGGCCAGATTTAAAACCATTTAGCACAATTCAGGAAAGAAGAAATTAGGAGAGAGGCACAAGCCCTAAAAAGAACCCTGCGAAAAGCGGAATTTAAGATAAGCCCGGGGAATTATATCCGGAGGCTCTTCAGATCTTATTTCCTTGGGAGTCAGCGGGTCCAGCTGAGGACTTCCCTAAACGCCCAATTCTAAATCCGGAAGATTTCTACACACTTAAAAGTTAAACTGTTAAATTAATAGAGAAATAAGATAAAACATAAAATTTTCAACAGCTAGAGATAACTGCTAACTCGATCCAATTAATATTCTTACCCTAAATCCAGTAACCTAAGCAAGATACATGCGCAATAGATTACTCTACAAGAGCCATTAATCAACAATCCATTAAAATAATCACCAACAGAATATTAAGAACAAGTTTACCATAAAATGTTGAAGAGGAACACCACCATCAAAATAAAACCCCAAAGTATTCGTTTGTATTATTCCAGAAAATATTACAGGAGAGCTTCAAGAGCAAGTACACGATCCAGAGATCGGATGACTGAAAGACTGACAAAGACCTCTACTTTATAAGATAAAATCTCCAACGACTAGTTCGGTTGATCCATGTCAAAGTAATCTCGACCATCGAAAAAGATTTAATCATCTTTTAATGTCGACCATCGAAATTATAAATTTTTGAGGAAATTCGAATTTATCATTTAATTCATTTTTAATTAACTCAAAAATAATATTTTTGAGTTAATTACCTGAAAATTTTGACTTTGACTTAACCACCAAGGCCCAAGGGTCCAAAATTTCTCGAAATTATCAATATTCCTTTGGCGTGGGACCTTTAAAAATTTATTTTTTAGGGACCCATGAATTTTGTCTTTTAAGAATTTTAAATCACCTAGGACTTAAAATTAATTAAATTTATGGCTTAGGATTTTTAATTTAATTTGGCCAGAAAATTTAATTAATTGACTGAGAGGGGACTTAATTATTTTTTCCAACCCTCTTTACATAAGACAAATACAATTTGACACATGAAGGGGGAAAACCCATTCTTGATAGACCCTCAAAAAGCTACCCAATTTTGCGACTCAAAACATGATCTTGTAAACCAAGTAGCTTGTAATAAAATAATCTAGCCAATTAGCTATGATTATTCCCAAACTACATTTACAAAGACTCGATCGAAAACACTAGGACTCACTTAGCATCTTGACGACAAAATCCACCCTAGCTTTGGGGTGAGGCTGGAGGGAAAAACTTTGCCGATCACTTGTGTCGAAAAACACAAATGAATCAGTGAGACAAAAAACCTCCTAGGATAGAAATCGTCACCAAAATACTAGGCTTACCTAGGTTGTTACATACATGATGGTCTTACTTAAATCATTTACATCATAAACATGCAGAATGGATTTACATCGTTTATAAAACTGTCGACTGATGATGGAATCTGAATGGCGTGAACACCTCGAACATGATAAATCCCATTGAAAAAATGGAAGTGTACAGTTATGGAGTCGTTGACACAGAGTGGCCAACAGAGGGGATCGACAATAAAGTTCTATGGATAAAGGAACTCACAGGGGAAGCAAGGAAAATTGTTAAATTCATCACCAACCACCACCAGTCTCAAGCAATATTTCGAGAGTACTCCAAATTGGAGTTGTTAAAAGTTGTTGAGACAAGATATGCCTCAAACTTCATAATGTTGGGCCACCTTGTTGAGGTGAAGCAAGCATTAGTGTCTATGGTGGTGAGTCAGCTTTGGGCTGAGTGGAGACAGGCAGATTCAGAGCAGGGATCTACAGTGTGTAAATTGTGCCTTGATGAGGATTGGTGGAGCAAGATAGATTTCTTGCTAATGTTCACAACCCTTGCATTTGAGCTTCTTCGGAATGCTGACACTGACCAACCTTTCTTAGGAGAATTATATGATGGCATGGATTCCATGGTTGAGAAAACTATGGAAATCATTTCCCAGGAGTCTCCGCAGCTTTTGTTTGTAGATGGTCATTTTGCCGAATTAATCAAGAAAATCATTGTTGATAGGTGGAACAATTTCAACACTCCACTACATACTTCAGCACATGCCTTGAACCCAAAATTTTATGATGAGGAACTTATTGCTCAAAGTAATGGGAAGAGGAAGGCACCCCATAAGGATAGAGAGATGGCTAATGGGGTGAAAAAAGACCTTATGAGAATTTTTCCAGCTCATCTACACAGGGAGGTGCAGGAAGAATTTGTCAGTTTTGTTGCAAGAATAGATGATTATTCAGATATATCATCTTTGGAGGAGAGAAGCACCATGAATCTAGCTAGGTGGTGGATTTGTCATGGAGCAAATGATGTACATTTGCAAAACCTTGCCATTCGCCTCCTTTCACAAGTGGCAAGCTCTTCATCAGCAGAAAGGAATTGGAGCACCTATGGTTTTATTCATTCTGTGAAGTGCAACAGGTTGGGCTCACCGAAGGCAGAGGATCTTGTTTATGTGCACTCCAACCTTTGCCTTGCATCTCGTAGGGGTCCAGAATATGGCAATAGTCCTTCTAAGGAATGGGATGTGGATCCAGAAAATCCTAATCTCTCTCTTGTTGCCTTGAATATTGAGGACCGGGATCATAGAAGTGGAATTGGCCAAAAATCTTCATCAGCTACACCATCCATTGCTGAGAATGCTTCTGCTGCTATATTTGATGAGGATTCTAATAATGAGTATTAGTCTTTTGACTTTATTGTTCTTGTAGCTTCATATATATAATAAAGACTGATTTTGAGATTTTGATATTCCGATATTGCTATTTTCATTATGTGTCTGTTATCAATGATCATTCATGAGTAAATGTGTTGTAACTTGTAAATTTGTAATAGTTTATGCATTGAATTTATGATTTATCATGTATGTTTTAAACTTTTATGATTTCACATAACATTTCTTAAATGTCCTAAATTCTAATAAAAATTTAAATTATATATATATATATATATATATATATATATATATATACCGCGTTTCCTCGTTTCCAAAATTTGGGGAGGTCGCGTTTTGTATCGCTTCCCGTTTCGGAAACTTGTTTCCGTTGTTGGAAATACTGAGAGGAGGGTGAATCAATATTTCTTTTCAATTGTTAATTATTGCCAGTTAGATTCTTCACAATTAAAGACAGAGAGGTGTATAATAATAATATTAAGGATTAATAAGAACTTCAATCCCTTTTTTTAATAATAGTATACAATAGATGAGTGAGGGCACCAACCCTTTTAATGAAGCAGGCACCAACCTGTTTCCAAGCACCAACTTGGACTTTGATGAGGCTCCGACCTCTAGGGCTTTGACCCTATCTTCTCAAGGCACCAATCTTGTGTTTAGGAGCTCCTACTCCAAGGACACCAATCCTTTTGTCTTCTTTTAATAGAGAATGTGAATAGTATTTACTTGAACATCCTTGACATAATTCTTCATTGTTTAATCACTTCCAAAATTCTTCATTATCTGATCACTTCAAAATTCTTCACTGTCTACTTGTTCATCACAGCACCTCACTTCCAAAATTCTTCACTGTCTAATCACTTCAAAATGCTTCACTGTTGTATTACCACAGAAATACCCTTCAAGATTCCAAACTATGGTTGTATTATTATCACAGTCTCAAGATGTAACACCACAGTTCTAAAGTTACTCGACCAAGGTTCAGGTGCCTTTCCAACAATCCAACAAATCCTAGCCACAGTTGAATTACAACTCCTCCACAGTAGTTGTCGAGTGATTGTCCAGGTCCGAGGGTGTAAACAACAGGTCCGAGCCCTAATTCTGGACTACAACAAAGATCTAATTCCGGGCTGCAACAGGGATCTGAGCCTTAATTATATTGATCCACAGCCCTGTAGCTTCTGCGGTGCTAGATAAATGGGTTGTTCTTCTCCTTAAGGGTTCACAAGATGTGAACTTGTTCCTTTTTCTATGTTTTGCCTTCTTCACCGAGTTTTTCAAGACTGAGATATGGATCTGACCTTCTGAAATGTGACACTCACAGAAATCCGAATCTCTACAATTTAGATGAGACCTTTTTAACCCCAAACAGAATATATTCTCCTTTATATAATAAGTTCACGAGATGTGAACTGAATCTCTTCTGTGTGTGCTTGATGACCGAATTTCTGTCCTTCCACAAATCCTCAAAGGCTGTCTGAAAATTTGCCTCTGCAATCCGAGTTCTGAAGGTGGCAGTCCACTATAGTGTAAATATTTTAACCCAAAACAGTGAATTTTTATGTCCTCTCGGCCTCTTAGTAACTTTTGCGGTTATACTGTGAATTTACTGACCAAAAATGACTGTGAAAACTGAGGAGCGGTGGTTTATATTTATAGTAGTTTATCATATTTGAAAGGACACATCTTTCTAAGGAGAGGCCGACTTGATATAACTATGCATAGGTCGGCTAGCCAAAAATAATAATTTTTTAATCTTAAAAAATCAATATCTCACAAACTACTAGGAGTTTCGGGACAAATAAGGGCTTGTTGGAAAGAGGAAAAAATCTTCTTTAAGATGGTCTAGGTCCCATGTTGAAAGGTTACCTCTAAGCTGGTGAAAAACATTTTTCTTTGTGACTGCCCTTGAATTATTTAGTGCAAAAAATGATTAGGACAGCAAGAGCTTCTTCATTCTCATATGTCATCACCATATACGTCATCATGTGTGCCATCAATGTCATCATGTCATCAAGATAGTGTAGTAATATGCCATTAACCATATGCAGCATCAATAAGAAGGAATCCTTCATCAACCTGTTGCCATCAATGACAACTTGGATTAACAATCTCCCCCTTTGTCATTGGATGGCAATATTTTTCTTCTCTCCCCCTTTGACATCAATGGAAATGGGGTGCAAAAGTGCTCCCCCTGTCATGCTGCTCCCCCTAACATACTGTACCCCTGACATGCTGCTTGATTTAATGTGATGCAAGAGCAATGACCCCCATCTTTTGGCGAAGATACTCAAATGCTTCTCGTGGAAGGGGTTTTGTAAAGATATCCACAATTTTCTCTTTTGTATTGACGTATTCCAACCTGATATTGTGTTCAGCAACTTGTTCACGGAGAAAGTGGTATTTGATTGGAATATGTTTGGTCCTTGAGTGCATTACCAGATTCTTTGAAACACTGATGGCGCTAGTATTGTCACAAAAAATAGTAATTGGTTGCTTAGTTTCTATGTTGACATCCTTCAAGGCTTCCTTCATCCATAGAATTTGTGTACAACAATCAATAGCGGCTATATATTCGGCTTCAGCTGTAGAAAGGGATATAGATGATTGCTTTTTGCTGAGCCAAGATACAAGACAATCTCCCATAAAGAATGCATTTCCATTGGTACTTTTCACCTTGAAGAGCTGGAGTTCTAGTTCGTCCCTCTCAGTATTTCCAACAATTGGTATCAGAGCTCCTACTCCAATGACACCAATGCTTTTGTCTCCTTTTAATAGAGAATGTGAATAGTATTTACTTGAACATCCTTGACATAATTCTTCATTGTTTAATCACTTCCAAAATTCTTCATTCTCTAATCACTTCAAAATTCTTCACTGTCTACTTGTTCATCACAGCGCTTCACTTCCAAAATTCTTCACTGTCTAATCACTTCAAAATTCTTCACTGTTGTATTACCACAGAAATACCCTTCAAGATTCCAAACTATGGTTGTATTATTATCACAGTCTCAAGATGTGACACCACAGTTCTGAAGTTACTCGACCGAGGTTCAGGTGCCTTTCCAACAATCCAACAAATCCTAGCCACAGTTGAATTACAACTCCTCCATAGTAGTTGTCAAGTGACTGTCCAGGTCCGAGGGTGTAAACAACAGGTCTGAGCCCTAATTATGGACTACAACAGAGATCTAATTCCAGGCTGCAACAGGGATCTGAGCCTTAATTATATTGATCCACAGTCCTGTACCTTTTGCGGTGCTAGATAAATGGGTTGTTCTTCTCCTTAAGGGTTCACAAGATGTGAACCTGTTCCTTTTTCTATGTTCTGCCTTCTTCACCAAGTTTTTCAAGACTGAGCTTTGGATCTGACCTTCTGAAATGTGACATTCACAGAAATCCGAATCTCTGCAATTTAGATGAGACCATTTTAACCCCAAACAGAATATCTTCTCCTTTATATATTAAGTTCACGAGATGTGAATTGAATCTCTTCTGTGTGCGCTTGATGACTGAATTTCTGTCCTTCCACAAATCCTCAAAGGCTGCCTGAAAATTTGTCTCTGCAATCCGAGTTCTGAAGGTGACAGTCCACTACAGTATAAATCTTTTAACCCAAACAGTGAATTTATATGTCCTCTCGGCCTCTTAGTCACTTCTGTGGTTATACTCTGAATTTACTGACCGAAAATGACTGTGAAAATTGAGGAGCGGTGGTTTATATTTATAGTAGTTTATCATATTTGAAAGGACACGTCTTTCTAAGGAGAGGCCGACTTGATATAATTGTGCATAGGTCGGCTAGCCAAAAATAATAATTTTTTAATCTTAAAAAATCAATATCTCACAAACTACTAGGAGTTTCAAGACAAATAAGGGCTTGTTGGAAAGAGGAAAAAATCTTCTTTAAGATGGTCTAGGTCCCATGTTGAAAGGTTACCTCTAAGCTGGTGAAAAACATTTTTCTTTGTGACTGCCCTTGAATTATTTAGTGCAGAAAATGATTAGGACAGCAAGAGCTTCTTCATTGTCATATGTCATCACCATATACGTCATCATGTGTGCCATTAATGTCATCATGTCATCAAGATAGTGCAATGATATGTCATTAACCATATGCAGCATCAATAAGAAGGAATCCTTCATCAACCTGTTGCCATCAATGACAACTTGGATTAACATCCATTTCCCCGTTTCGTGCAACTTAGGTGATAATCCAAGTGAGAATGACTCACTTATTTATACATGTCATATAAGTTCAAAAACTAAAAGAAAACCCCCTCCTATGCCTAAAATGTTAAGTAACCCACACATGGTTACAAACCAACCATGATAGCTGAATAAACAAATCGAATTAGCCTTCTTAGGGCCATGCTAGGTTGACGTAAAGGTCTAGAAGGGCAGCGTTGAGTCCTCATGTGCCAAAAATGAGAGTGAGGGCCTCAAAATCAATGGACAAGAGGGGGATGCCCTCCAAATGTTGAATAACATCTCCAAACCCCAAGTTGGGCTTTGTGGGCTCCAAACGAGTCTTATGGGGTCTCCAAGTGGCTCAAGATCAAGTTGATGCTCCATCAATGAGGGCTAGAGGATTATACATGCCCTCCCATGTCTCCCCGGAAGAGACAAAACCTCCTCTAGGACCTGGATCACTTCCAAGTGTCGAGTGCAATGTGTGGCCAGTTGGGCAACGTGGTTCAAGTGCATCATCATCTCTGTATAACTGGGGAACGAGCAAGCAATGTGGTGATGTTGAAGAAGCCCATGGCTTGGAAATTAATGTTCTACAAGACTGGAGGACCATGGCTATCAACGCTCACCCTACAAGTGCCATTATGACCCTCTGGAGGGCTTGGATCCCATATAGGGAGGCCAAGTCCAAGACGAAGACCCACCTGCAATTTTGTATAAGATCCAATGCGTCTCCTCACCTTCCAATACAATTAATCATTAGTGCAATTGAGTAAATAAGCTCACTAATCAAGGGTAGAAGTGGATACTTCATACTAGCATGCCCTCCCAAGTGGGCTTTAAACATGTACAGGTCCTTGCTCGACAAAAGAGGATAGTGAAGGACCCTATTAGGTGGTTTCAACCTCTAAGGGAATGACAGGTCCATGGTACATCCATCAAATAACAAGTGTCATGTGAATAATGATAGAACGAAGTGGGGCAAGAGTGAAGGCTCCAAGCCACATGTGATTTTATAAGGGTAGCTATGATGAAGGAAGCCCACGCATTGGGTATATGAATGTAGGAGGGACCAATCGTGGTACATGAGTTACCCTGGCCTTTGTTTTTCCACCCTTCTTCATATGTCTTTTTCCTTTTATTGATTTTTCTTGATTTTAGTGCTCGAGGCTCAAGGGGATGAGAGCATGATGCAAAAGATGTAGCAGTGAATACCCACTTAAGGTGGGGCAGTTCATCGCCCGCCAGGGGTTGGGACAATCATGGGTTCCTTAATGATGCAGGGGACACTCACAGGGGCCTTAGGAACCAGGTTGATGACCATAATGATAGGGAGTAGAGCTCATGTTTGGCTTTTGCCCATGTGCTAAATTCTTTTGTTCCAACCATCTTTTGCATTTTGTGATACATTTCCTGTTGTATGTGGCCATATTATGCTTTTATCTTTCTTTTTATCTGTATCAACCTCTGGGGCATCATTCCAGGCCCGACCCAAGGTGTGGACAAGGGGAAGGGGACGCTAACACCTTGTGGACCCAATGGACAAATGTGGACCTTGATGGGAAAATGTGAAAAGGGGCTTGTAATGAGTGGAGGGGAGTGAAATATGTGATGTCGGGAGGTGGGACCATGCAAACAAAATTAGGGTTTCCCACGTAGTACCATTCCTAAAGCTAAGAGCTCTTAGAGGAGATCCCAAGGGACTAGGATCCAATATTAACCAGTGTAATTGGAACCGAACCAGTTCCGGAAAACCGGTCGGTCTGACTGGTTTGGAGGCAAATCCGAACCGGCACTCTGAACCGGAAATGACTGGTTTGGTACTGAACCGGTCGGTTTCGGCACCGAACCGGTCGGTTTCGGCACCGAACCGGTCAGTTTCGGCACCGAGCCGGCTAGTTCAGTACTGAACCGGTCCAGACCGGTGCCACCGATTCACAAGCTTGGGCATTAAAATTTATTTTATTTTATTTTATTTTTTAATTTTTTTTAATTATTATTTTTCCTAGTTATTAACACTACCCTAGCCCTCGCCGCCTCCCCACCCCGCCCTAAAGCTACTTAAACACCCCCACCCCTCTATTTCACTCACACCATTCATTCGAGTCTCTTGCAATTCTTGAGTTGAGTTCAGTGAGGAGAACTCAGAGAGTTTTTTGCAGGGTTGTTCTGAGGGAGATTTTTTGCAGATTTGAAGAGTTGATTGGAGTCTTGGAGAGCTGTTGGGTTGGCAGATTTTCGAGCTACTTCAAAGATTTTTATTTCCCAGATATCATTGGGTTTTCTTCAGTGGTTTTTGCAGCTGGTGCAAGATTTTTTTTTTTTTTGTTGGAGTTGCTACATAGTTGATTTCAGAGAATTTTGGAGCTGATTTTCTCCAAAAATTTAGAGGGTAAATCAAGGGCTAGGGGAATCAAGCCATAATCCCATTGCATACTTGGATGCTACTCATTCTTCAGATGAGGATGAGGAGGATGATCAGGATGATGATTGATGATTTTATCATTGATTTGTTGTAGTTGTAGCTTGTAGCATTATAGGTTTTAGTATAACACTATGATATATGATGTTATTTTGGACTATAAAGGCCTTTTAGATCCTGCTTCTTGATGTTTGTAACATTTTTGGTTCATCGATGTTTTGCACCAAGTGTTATTTTGGCTATATTGAGTATTACTTGCTATATAAATGAGAGATTTTGCATTTTTGTGTATAAATGGTTTGGATTCATATGGATGCACATGAATATATATGTTTTTTCTTTAAAATATGAATATTTTATGTGTTTTTGGTAAACCGATTTTTTTCCATTTTTTTTCCGGTTCCGGTCCAGTTCCGACCAGTTCTCGGTCCACAAGGTTTTCTGGTTCGATGACCAGTTCGGTTCTGATAACATTGATATTAACCCCAAGATGAGGTAAGGGAACAAGAGTACAAGTCAAGGTCCGTTCTTTCTGCTGAAGCCCCCCACTAATCCATGCCCAAATGTGCCCAATAAAAGCAAGCATAAACATCCAACTACATAATGAAAAGTCATACCTTTGGGGTTGGAACTGGAAGGCCCACCTTCAAACATACGATCATGACAGATGAGCGGGGGCATCTAATGACTGGCTTAAGCAGTGGAGAATAGTAGCACATAGAGCTATCAGGTGGATACAAGAGGCTACTGGTCGCCGGATGAAGACAAATCTAGGAAAATATTTCTCCTATAGGGGTCACCCACTGGTGGTGGGTAACAGTACCCATGGAATTTGACCGTGATACCCCTATGACCCCATCCATTTCATCAGCATTCACAAGCCACCTATTAACTAAGTAAGTACCCGGGATATTTCTTTCCCCTTAGGGGCTGGGAAGACCTAATAGGATCTCCTATTAGCCAATCCTACCTAGGGAGGTGACACTATTATGAGATCAAAACCCCAAATTTGGAAAAGGAGCCCCATATGAAGTCTCAATTTGCCCTTGATTAAAAAACTTGGTTCACTTAGATGCACTAATGAATTATTATACCTTATGGTGAGGATGCAACACTGGACATTATGTGAGATTGGCAGGTGCTTTCATCATGGGTTGGGCAACTTAACCAGGGCCTAAGTCCACTAGAAGAGCATATGACACCCTCCAGGTGAAGCGTTGAGAGCCATGGGACTCCTGTCACTTGAAAAGCATCATTACTTCATTCCATGGGCACCTTCAGCACCATAGCAGTCTACATTTTACCCCACATTATTCATGAGATGATGCACTTGGACTAGTTTGCCCTAGCTAGCTTAGCAGTGATCACATTTTTTGGCAGTTGATCTGAGGCCCAAATGAGGTTTGTCTCACCCTTTAAGACGTGGGAGGGATATCACCATCCTCGGAGCTCTCAATGATGGAGCAAATTCAGACTATTCTATCGCCAGGAGACCCATGAGACCCATTTTGTGCTCCAAACACAAAATTGGGGCCCACATGATGATTTGTGTGGATATCTAGGGGCCAACCCCTAGAGGGTGATTTTTGGAGCCCTCTTCCTTCAGTTTGGCACCAAAATAGCTCAACACATGTCTCCAAGAGGCCTACGCAGGAATGATGTCAGTGTTTCGGCCCTCTTGTGGGTTTATCTTTATGATTTTACATTGGCTATGCGGTTGGCTTGTATCCACAATTATTTTTTCCCTCCATTTGACAACTAAGAGGGGATTGCAAGCTAAAAATAGACTTGATAGAACATGTACAAATATGAGAGACCTCATTTGAGTCTCTCATCATCATCACACTTGAGATTAGTCTTCTTGAGATAAATTTTCACTTGTTGCTTTGGCTATTAGAGATCTTTTGGATGCATTTTAATGTATGGATTCTGGAAGCTAGTTTGCATTTCTTCTTTGGAGTTATTTCTTGGATATTAGACGGATATATTGCATGTCATCTTAAAGTGTCTTATGTTGATAAAATTTTCTCTTGAATTTGTTTAATGTATGGAATTGTTGCTACTAGAATATGCTAAATTGTGCCCTAATTGTTGAAAACTAATTTTCAAAGGCTTTCTAGTTGAGCATTGCATATGTTATTCAATGTATGGCATGTAATGAACATTCCTAGTGATGGAAAATCTTTGATCTCCCCATGAAACTCCATTATCTATTGAAGTGGGTAAATGTTTAGAATTGATACCTAGGGCATCGATTGTAGGCCTCCTTAAAGACGTTTTAGCTCATTTTGAACATCCTAAGACTCCATATGCCCAAAGGATAAGGCATTAGTCCAAGTCCTTGTTGGTCAAACTCAATTCTTCTCCATAAATTATCCTCTCTAAATTTCGTTCCTCTTAAGGTAGGATGGCTAACTAGGGCTTAGAGTGAATTACATAAGAGGACGTTTGGTGGGATTCCAAGAGCCTAAACATCAAGCTCTGGGTCTTGACTGTGTTGATTTATGTAGCTTGGGAGGTACTCCCACACCCTAGGGTACAGGGTTTGGGAGAAGTTTGATCCACATGGTCCACATGGGCCTTGTGGGCAAGTGTACCCAAACAGCGGGTTTTGCACCCAAATTTGTGGGCGCGAAACCAAGTAGATATTATTTGTTTTATTCATTGTTGCATGTGGAGCACCCTTAATGGAGCAAGGGGGGCCTAAGGAAACCATGGAGTTAGGGAACTTGTTGGACGTGTAAAGGGCATAATTTTTGGCACTCGTTTATGGTGTAACTCTTTGTGAACAGGCCAAAAATTTTATGTGATTTTGGAAGGAGGGTCGAGCCCCTACGACACCTAGTTTGGAGGGTCATAAGGCTTGTTTTGGAGGGCCGAAAGGCTTGGCAAGTAGTTGGGGCAAGATCAAGTGTTTCAAGGGGCAACGCAAAAGTTTCACTGGCTAGAACATGACAGTTACATCTGGTAATTGAGATCTATTTGAAGGCCGAGTTAGGGCTCTCCTATAGTTGTAACAAAAGCCCTAAAAGGAGTGTCGAAACCACAATGATCTGTGCACAGAGCCATGGAGTATAGGGTTGTTGAAGACATCCTGAAAGGTATGTATTTGTCTCTTAAAGTTGATGAAAGGTAGGTCATGTAGGCTCTGGTTTTGGATAGTTCTAAAGCACCGTAAGTACATAGTTTTGGAGGTCTTCTAGGGTTTCAATGTTTCTTTCAAAGGTGTAAGACACCCTACTACAACATATAGAAAACCCTAGAAACAAAAAGATATTTAACAACTTTCAGAATTCAAGATGACAAAAGATCAGTTCAGTCATATAGCGATCCCTAAAAATAAGTCAAAAGAAAAGAAAAATATCTAATAACTTTCAGAAGTCATATATATTAGACTTCCCACTAGGATTTCATACAAGAGAATCAATCAAAGTCAATCACAACTTATTCATTAATATGACCAACTTCCACTAGAGTTAGTTGCAAACCCTAGATTTTCAATCAACCATCAAATCCAATCAAAACTCAAATTTCATCAATCTTACACAAATCTCAAATCATCATATTGTCATCATTCATCAGAGATTTTCACTTCTACTAAGGTACAACGTCAAAAACCTAGAATTTCATTCTCACAACCACAACAATCATTATATAAATAGATCTTAGATTGTTATATCACACATACTAGAGAATTTAACTACTACTAGGGTTTAGCTACAAAACCCTAGATTTCCAAATATCATCATCCTAGAATTTCAGACAAGGATTTATATTAAATCCTAAGACTTATGACCATCAATAGCTAGGTCAACACATGTATCTAGGAATTCATTATCATGCAAAGGCATATGATATGTCCGACAACATTAATACATGCACTTGTGAAAATTTCTGAATATTACTTATTAAGAAACCCTACTGTTAAATCTGGTTATACTTCTCCTACTTAATCAAGTTATTAATCAGAAACTTCAGTATTAATATTGAAGTAAACACATTAACGATACTCACTGATACAGATCTAAACAGAATACATGCACACAGACAAAGTGACACACAAGATTTTCTAGACAACGGTCCCCGGAAAAACCCAAAGAGGGAAAATCGGTCTTCTGGTTGCTGGAGGGTTTATATTATTAAATAGATTATAAGTACAACAAATCTGGGCACCTCACTGGTTAACCCAACAGAGAAAATAATATCTGCAGCAATACCTGTTGTTCCGGAGACAGAAAACTGGACTGATTCACACCCTCAAACGATATTTACAGAACTCATCCCCTTTATGCCTCTAGAAACCCTAGCGCTGCTCTGAAGCTCTCTCTGTCAGCCCTGCTAGCCTGTTGATGCCCCTGCGCTGCTCGGGAGAGGGCTTTGTAACCCCAGACTAGGTGACGCAGTCCTTACGCTGCCCTGGCTCGCCTTTGCATAACCCTGATGACCCCCTGCTACCTCTGCACTGCCCTTTCTGGGCCTGGGTAGCACATGCATAGCGGCTGAAACCCTCTGCGCTGCGTAGCCTCTGCTTCTCTAAAATTCTCCTGGTTGTTGCTTCTCTGCCTCTTGCTAACTCTTGGCTCTGGGATCAGATCATCCCCTTAGCCAATACTACCCCTCGCTGCAGCTGAACCATTTCTGAAAATTCTTAGCAAACCATGCCCTAGAATTACAACTTAGTCTCAGTGCTCTAGCTCCGTGTGTGTGTCCTCCAACTGAGCCCAGGCCTTTCCTTTATTCTTTTCTCGTTGGGAAAACAGCGGTTGTGATCTAATCTTGAATCGATGGCTAAGATTAAAAGAAAGCTTGATCTGTGTGACTTAAGTCATTTCCATCACATGTTTAAATTAATTACATTTAATATTTTAGTTTTCCTAAGTTAGACTTAGGGTCCTTAATTAAAAATATTAATTAATTAATTTTCTCCCAAACTAGATAGAATTTCTCAAATCCCTTTGTGGGTCTTGGAGATCTCATGTACTCTAGTCCCTTCACAAAGTTTGGGAGCCAGAGCACATCCAAAGCTACCCCAACAATCCACAAATCTCAACACTCCCTCTTAGCGAGGAAAGTGCTTGGCCTGCTGCCCTTCATCACTGTGTTGTTGTTGCTCTCGCTTACTGCTGCCCATGATGCTGCCACCATCACTGCTACATTTGCACTATAGCTCCCTCTCAATCTGCTGCATTGTGCTACCAACTACTGCACTGCAACTCAATTGCTGAGAGAAACAACTGAAAACGCCTACCCAATGTTGGACAGACAAGTCAGTTGGGCTGCATCTCATCACTGAAGCTCCATAGGCTGCTACTCTGCGTTGTCCTCCTGAAGCCACTACGTTGCTACAACTCTTCTCTGCGTAAGCCAGCCTGCACTGCGTTGTTGAAGTCACATCAGCCCCTTTGTGTTGCACTACTACGCTGCTGCTGCATCTGCATTGTGTTGCTCCCTCTCAGCATCCATGTAATATTCCTAATTAGCACCGCTAATTGGAATATTTGATTTTTGTATAATTTTGCCGCCTATAGTTAATTAATAAATAAAAGTGAGAAAAGAGGGGTCAACTCACTTAAATAAAATAAAGTGCTTCCCTAGTAGGAGAAACGTTATAACTTAAAGGGGAGCCTTGGGGGTCCACACCACGTATGAGAGGAGGCTCACGTAGCCACTAGAAGCTTCTGCGCAGGCCCATGAGGAGCACGTGGGAGAGAGAGAGACCACGTAGGGTTTTGAGGAGGGCCAGCGTTATAAAAGGAGGGAGAGCTATCTCATTTGGGCATTATTGATATTGTTGATGATATTGAGCTAGACTTTGTCTACTTGAGCACGCTGGCTGTTTAGTCGGTCTGCAGCACTGTTTAGTGCGACTGAGTGTCTCCGGTCGGAGATCTCACCCTTGGCCGCGGGGGACTTTGAGTGCCTGCTCGGGCAAGGTTTTTCTTCATTCTTTAGCAGGAGATTTGCAGGTGTTCTGTTTGGGAGTTTTGCTGAGGAGTTGAGCTTCATTGGGTGACTGCGCAGTCCTTGGAGGGAGGACGCAGTTTGAGTTGGAGCTGTTCAGTGGTAGAGATTTCTGCAGGAGATTCAGGCCTCTTCCAGTGTGGAGGTTCAGCGTTTATCATTTGGTGAGTTTCCTGAGGAGTTGTGGCCCCATTTCAGTCTATTTCAGTTGGTGTCTGCGCTGGTCCTGGAGGGACAGCGTTTTTCTAGGAGGAGGGTTTCTGGGGTGATTTTCGGAGGTGGTCCGTTTGGTATATGGTTTCTGGGTTTTGTCCGGGGTGGTGAGTTCAGGTGGCCTGCCGATTTTCAGCTCATTCCGGCAAGGGGATCAACCCCTAGCTTCAGTTCATTTCAGCAGTAGCAGTTCACAGCAGTTTCTTCCAGCAGCTGGGATGCAGTTTCTTGTAGCAGCCATTTCCTGTTTTTTCTGAGAGGGTTCTTCACTTGCCTTGAGCAAGGATAGGTGCATTTATTCTGATTATCCATTGTATCTCATTATATTCTCAGATTAATAAAATGGCTTAGCATTTCCGACATTTTTATGTGTATTTGCTTTATGTTCTATTTCCGGCATTTTCTATATTGTCGTATGCTTGTATTGCTGTCTATTTCCTATTGGGGATACTACAATCCATCTATGCCTCTACTCCATTCGTGATTCTCTGCACCCACTGATCCACTTATCCCGCTATTTTCTTAAGGCTCCTGTAGCATGGATGTGATCCAAGAGTTGGGCTACTCAAGGATCCCGCCACCACTCTGTAGCTGCTCAACAGATCCACGTCGCCCCACTTTCGTGGTTTATGAGCGCTCATGGCTACATCATCTTCGGAGCCATCGTCCACCACAACATCCTTGGAGGTAGATGCTTCCTTGTCCTTCTTCTTCTAAGGACAATTGCTGGCGAAATGTTCTAGTTCGTCGCACTGGAAACACTTGATCTTTCATATATCATGCTTCTTCCTCCCTTGTTGTCTCTTTGTTAGGTCCCTATATTACTAGTATCATCCCTTATTGTTGTTAGTGTAACCCCCTTATTGTTATTATTGTACCCCTGTAACCCCCATATTGTTATTATTGTGCCCTTAAATTATTATTGTTAGGTCGGCTAGGATTACATTGTGGCTCCATGGACTCCTATATATAGAAAGGAGGTTTTGTAATTTGCATCATCGAAGAATTGTTCATTCATGTAATGTATTGGAGGTTGCCCCCTCGAAGTGGTTGCATATTATTCGTCTTCCTTCTTCACCTTACCTGATCCGATGTTGCACTGTCTCTTGGTGAACTAACGAAGTTCTTCTTGACGAAGGATCGCCCACATACTGTCCCAATTGGGAAGGTTCGCTCTGCCCAAGATACTTTAGACAAAAGTTTCCCAATCCTTTGTGACCGCATTGAGTGCAATCCTCACCATCACATCATCCTCCACCTTCACTCCCATGGCAGTCAACTGATCGCCTGTAATCTGAAAAGGAAGGGCACGATCTCTTCTCCCTTGGCCATCATGAATAACAACATCTGGTTCTCCAGAAGCATTCTCCTCTGGACGAATCTTCCCTCATATAGGGCGATTAAGGCTTTCCACATCTCATTAGTCGTCTTCTTATCGGCTATATGTGGTACAACATGATCCTTAACCCCGTCCATTATGAAGCGCTTGGCATGCACCGCTGCTTCATTATGCTTCGCTAGGAGAAGAGTATCGATCAACGTGGCCAGGACTTTTTCTGCATGCTCCCTCAGACCGTATGCCTCCATGACCACTAGGATTTTGGCCTTCTAGACTGCAAAATTGGACAAACCATCCAACCTATCCTGATCACGTAGTCTGTGAGGTGCCATATGCTCAGATCTACTCTATTGGAACAGATCTTCCTCTCCCCGCTTCTCAACCGAAGCTCGGATCTAGGGTCCTTGGCGAAAAAAGCACCCTCTACTCCCTCTGACAACTGATTTCCTCCTTGGAAATCTGCCAAACACAACGAATCAGCTCTCTTCGATCCTCTGATCTATATGCAGATTTCTTTGGCTGGAAATCCTCTAAAAAGTTGTTCTCCTCCCGCTCTTTGTCAACTAGTGCTCGGGTTAATTTCTGCAACTTCAGAAATTTAACCCCACCAACAATTATTGAAGCTCTGCAGCACTGCTTCTGGCACTCTGAATCAGCAACGGCTTCGGGACTGTGTCACCCTGGCTAGCCTCTGCATGGGTAGATAGTCACAATACAGCCTCTGCGCAGTAAGTACGTGGGTCTGCGTGGAGACTACATAGGGACTGCGTTACTCTGGTCTCTGCGTGGCTGTGCTCCCCTCTGTTGTTCTGTTGTCCCTTCTGGTCCGACTTTCTGCAGCTACTGTTGCTTTCTGCAGCAAGGATTCTTCAGTCTTCTGTTGGTGATCCTACTGTATCTGCAATCACTCTGATACCATGTGAAAATTTCTTAATATTACTTATTCAGAAACCCTAAAGTTAAATCTAGTTATACTTCTCCTACCTAATCAAGTTATTAATATGAAATTTCAGTATTAATATCAAAGTAAACATATTAACAATACTCACTGATACAGATATAAATAGAATACATGCACACAGACAAAGTGACACAAGATTTTCTGGACAACTGTCCCCAGAAAAACCCAATGCAGGAAAACTAGTCTTCTGGCTGCTGGAGGGTTTATATTATTAAGTAGATTCTAAGTACAGCAAATCTGGGCACCTTACTGGTTAACCCGACAGAGAAAATAAGATCTGCAGCAATACCTGTTGTTCCGGAGACAGAAAACTAGACTGATTCACACCCTCAAACGAGATTTACAGAACTCAGCCCCTTTCTGCCTGTAGAAACCCCAATGCTGCTCTGAAGCCCTCTGCGTCAGCCCTGCTACCCTGTTGATGCCCCTGCGCTGCTCAGGAGAGAGTTGCGCAACCCCAGACTGGGTGATGCAGTCCTTACGCTGCCCTGGCTGGCCTCTGCATAACCCTGATGGCCCTCTATTGCCTTTGCGTTGCCCTTTCTGGGCCTGGGTAGCACCCGCGTAGCGGCTGAAACACTCTGCGATGCGCAGCTGCTGCGTAGCCTCTGCTTCTCTAAGTTGCTCCTGGTTGTTGCTTCGCTGCCTCTTGCTAACTCTTGGCTCTGGGATCATATCATCCCCTTAGCCAATACTACCCCTCGCTGCAGCTGAAACACTTCTAGAAATTCTTAGCGAACCACACCCTAGAATTTCAGCTTAGTCTCAATGCTCTGCCTCCGTGTGTGTGTCCTCCAATTGACCCCAAGCCTTTCCTTTATACTTTTCACGTTGGGAAACCAACGACAGTGATGTAATCTTGAATCGAAAGCTAAGATTAAAAGAAAGCTTGATCTGTGTGACTTAAGTCATTTCCATCACATGTTTAAATTAATTACCTTTAATATTTTAATCTTCCTAAGTTAGACTTAGGGTCCTTAATCAAAAATATTAATTAATTAATTTTCTCCCAAACTAGATGGAATTTCTCAAATCCCTTTTTGGGTCTTGGAGATCTCATGTACTCTAGTCCCTCCACAAAGTTTGGTAGCTAGAGAAAATATGAAGCTACCCCAACAATCCACAAATCTCAACAGCACTGACCTAGACCAAGCTAGGGTTTCGATCAAAAAGGACATATCTTCATATACTAAGGGTTTCATCATCAAGAAAAAGCATTTCATATCATAGACAAACCCAACTTCACAACATATCAATAAAAAAATTGATTAGACTAGGATTTGATCAGACAAACACGCACATACCAAGGAAATCATTTCTAAGACATTATAAGGGTCTTGCCTACACATTCCACCAAACCCTAATGAGTTAGGGTTTCAATGTAGAAACATAGCAAACCCAACATTACCAGAATTTCAAAGGTTCGGGACTTTAGACCTTATCATTCAACCCTAATAAAGTTAGGTTTTCCTGATCATACCAAAATCCCAAATATGACATCATCAATAAAAACTTCAAATAGCATTTCACAATATCCCTAAGTAGTTTAGGGTTTCAAACATTCACATTAGCATGCCCTTCGATTAGGGTTTTCCATAACCTATCTAGGTTTCTCTAAAATTAGTTAAGAATATGACTGGGGTGGGTAAATTTATCAAGTGATGAATCACCCAAAACAAGAATCATTATGATTCAATATAGCTAGGCATAACAATGTTAGTAATAGACTGTCAAATGAATAAACCTTTAATATAAAAAATCAATGTTTTAAAGCATACCTTTGTTTCTTGACAAACCTTGTCTTGAGAGGTCGTCCTTCATACTCTCGAGAGTATAGCAGATGTTTTCCTAATCAAAACCATAGAGGGATAAAGGTGATTAGTATTAATATAATCAAAACTTAAATAAGTACATGAAACCAATAACTGAAAGGAGATGAGATACATATCTTTGGGAGTTGTTGAGGGCTCCCTCCAAAGCTTGAGGGATACCTATAAACTCATAAAAACATCAAAATATCTTTTCCAAAAATATGTTAGAAACCTATAAATTCTAAAACATCAAAAATATGAAATAAGGTATCTAAAGCTACAAGCAGAGGACTTAGTAATGTAAGTCCCTAATGTCAAATTCTTCGGGCTTGAATTTCTTTGAGACTCCTTCTTCAACAATGTTGGCTTTGATCTCTTTCTCTCTTCTTGTTTCTCGGATTGTCGGGACACTCACTCCTATAGTGACCCTTTTTATGGCATTGATAGCATTTTACCTTAGTCATGTCAACTTTCTTCCTTGGTCCTTTCGATTTCTTTCCTTTATGTTGAGCAATGTAGGAATTTTATACTCCATCAGGATTGGCAGCTAATGAGATCCTTAATTCTTCCTGACAGCAGGCAATCCATAGGTCTTCAAAGGTGGGAGCTACCTTCCAACTGTTAAGTCCTACAACAAATGCACCCGAAGTAGGTGAAAATCCTAATAGGGCAGTGGTCACGAGTTCTTTGCCTGGAACAATTTCATCAATGGCAAAAAGTTCATCCCTGATTCTTGCTATCTTCACAAAGGAGGAGGCCATTGTGTCTTCTTTATTCAGCTTTGTAGTCCATAGCTCATTCTTCAAAGTAGCTACTTGACCAATGTTCTTAATAGTGAATAGCTTCAACAAGGTTTCATACATTTCCTAAGCACAGTCGATGTTGGCTATGAATGGGACAAGGTTGTTCTTTACTCCCTCTACCATCACTGGAATCCTCTGTAGGCTTCTTTACATTTCCTTTGACCAAATCCAGTACCTTACTCTTTTCAAGGATGAGGTCAATTCTCTTCTTCCAAGACCTGTAGTTTGAGGCTCCTTCAAGTTTGAAATATTAATTAACGATATATAAATATTAAAGAAAACATAACCTCAAGATATTTTCTTTTTAACTCTAAAAGAAAAATTATAAAATTCATTATAAAAAAACACTACAAAGGAAAACAAAGAACAAAAATTTGGAAAACCCTTAAAAATCAAATATCTTTGGACGAAAAACATTAAGAGGATTAAAACAACTTAAAAAATGGTTAAATAATCAATATTTAAAAATAATTGTTTACTTAGGAGATAAGAAAGTTTGAAGTGTCAAAAATATGCCTTCAAAAAAATTAAATGATATTTCTTGCGGATTTGAAAATCACCAACATTAAAAAAAAAAAAATCCACACTTCATACATTAGAAAAATTAAAGTGTCAAAAATAAGCCCTCTAAAAAAAGGGGTTGATGTTGCATCAACAGTTTTCAAAATTAGCATGAAATTCACTCACATTTAAAAAATATATTCTTGATACATAAGAAAATTTAAAGTGTCAAAAATATGCTAAAAAAAAAGGTATTCTGAATCAGCGCTTTTCAAAATCAGATGAATTTTTGCTACCCAACAAAGCGGGTACTCGTTTCTATTCCCATTTCAAAGTTTACATTGTTTCAAGCAGACTGGGAATCCAGAGGTATATATTTCAGAGTTCTTGAGATTGTCGGTGATGGTTCCGAATATGTCAAAGTCTAGGAGGATTTATATGTTTGTGGAGGGGCTGGCAAAGCCATTACGAGGCTTAGTGAGGACAAACAGACCTGCTACGCTACAAGATGCAGTGTGAAGGGCTAGAGATTTGCAAGATGCCCTACCCAGGGCTAGAGCACCACTGCCCAACAGACCGGGGTTCCAGCAGAAGGAGAGAGACATGAGAGCTCCACCCCCAAGAGGCAATCAAGGTCGGGGGAAACTAGATGATGATACGAAGAGGGATCTTCGGAGGAAGAATATTTGTTTCACTTGCCAGGAGCCATGGGCACCAGGCCACAGGTGTGCATGAGGGAAGGCACACTATATAGGGGTCTTCTCAGACAGTGATGGAGATGAGGAGACATTCTTTGAGATGGGAGGAGAGGACAGTGTAGCACCCCAGGAGGGAGGACCTCCACCTCCACCCCCATCGACAGCAGGAGGATCCGCATTTGCACCTTCAAGAGGGGTCCTCGCATCACTGTGTGGAGTACCCAATTATTTGACTTTGAAGATTCAGGGGACAGTGCAAGGGCAGCGTGTCTCAGTGCTAGTGGACAATGGGGCCACGCACAACTTCAATGATGCCCAGATGGTGCGAAGGAGGGGCATTACTACAGAGGTGTTTGATGGATTTTCAGCATTGGTGTCGGGAGACAGGACCATGCAGTGCACATGTTATGTCCCAGCACTGAATATTACCATGGGGAACTACTCCATGACCGACTACTTCTTCGTGGTTGACATTTCGGACACCAACATAGTGTTGGGAGTCCAATGGCTCTACACCCTTGGCAGAGTCACCACTGAATGGAAGAAACTAGAGATGGAGTTTATGGACAAGGATGGCAAACCAATGTTGCTGAGAGGCATGCACTCGTACCCACCACAAACATTTTCTGCGCAGAGGATGGAGGTTGATATGAGGCATGGAGATATAGAGTGGGTTGTGGAGTTGAGGATCTCAAAGGGTGGGGGTGTGACCAAGCCACCACATCCTGCGATTCAGGCTATTCTTGACAGGTACCCAATAGTATTTGGGGACATACCATCGGGTCAACCACCAAACCATGGATTTGAGCATGTCATTGAGCTGGGGCACAGGGTGAAAGCCGTGATCACTACCCCCTATAGGCATCTTAAGGCCTACAAGGATGAGATTGAGAGAGCCATTCATGAGCTCTTAGCATTGGGGCACATCAGGCCCAGTTCTAGCCCTTTTGCTTCTTTAGTTGTCCTAGTGAAGAAGAAGGATGGGTCACTAAGGATGTGTATTGATTACAGGGCCCTGAACAAAAACAGCATGAAGAACCGCTACCCCATCCCCACGATCGACGAGTTGGTGGATGAGCTGAGGGGATCTAAGTTCTTCTCCATGATCGATCTGAGGTATGGATACCATCAGATATGGGTGAGGGGCAAGGATGTCCCTAAGACTTCGTTTAGGTGTCACTATGGACACTTTGAGTTTTTGGTGATGTCCTTTAGGTTAACCAATGCTCCGACCACATTTCAGTGTTGCATGAAGCACATATTTTGTGGCCAGTGGAGGAAGTTCGTGCTGGTATTTTTCGATGACATCTTGATCTACAACAGGACTTGGGCGGAGCACTTGCAGCATGTGGAGGCAGTACTGTGCATCTTAGAGGAGCAGCAGTTTTATGCAAAGTTGTCCAACTGCAAGTTTGGGTTGACTGAGATGCTCTATTTGGGGCATATCATTGGTGTTGATGGAGTGGGGGTGCATGAGGAGAAGATCAAGGCCATTCGGGATTGGCCAAAGCCTAAGAGCGTGACAGAACTACGGGGGTTTGTGGGCATATGCACCTACTACCAGAAATTCATGAAGGGATTTTCACAATTAGCAGCATCCCTCACAAATTTGACCAAGAAGGGAGCTTTTCTCTGGACCACAACAACGCAGGAGGCTTTTAAGCGCCTCAAGTAGGTGATGAGCAGTTGTCAAGTGCTCACTCTTCCTGATTTCACGCAGCATTTTGTTCTGGAGTCTGATGCATCTAGGGAAGGAGTAGGGGCAGTTTTGATGCAGGGAGAGCATCCTATAGCTTTCGAGAGTCGGAAGTTACTCATAAGAGGTTGTACCCCATTTATGACAAGGAGATGCTAGCATGCGCTAGCCAAGTTCAGGAAGTACCTAGTGGGGAACAGGTTAAGGGTGAGGACAGACCACAATAGCCTCAGATTCTTTTTGGAGCAGAAGCAGTTGCAGGAGAGGCAGTAGAAGCGGGTGAGTAAGATCCAAGCCTACGATTTCGACATTGAGTATGTCAAAGGGAAGCATAATGTGGTAGTTGATGCGTTGTCCAGGAGGTCGACTTCTCTTTCACTGATGAGCATTGATCCGGATTGGAAGGCTCATTTGTTGGTCGAGTACTCAAAGGATCGCTTTGCATGGGAGGTTCTAGAGGGGCAGGTGACTGATGACCACTACCGGGTGATGGATGGAGTGATATATTATAGGGACCAGATATATTTGGTGGCCAACTCCCAGTTGTGGGATGTAATATTCCTAATTATCTATGGCTAATTGGAATATTCGATTTTGCTCAATTTTGCCTTCTATAGTTTATTTATAAATAAAAAGGTGAGTAAAAGGGGATATAACTCACTTTGGGAATAAAGTCACTCCCTAGTAGCACAACGTTGTAACTTAAGGGAGCCAAGGGGGGCCAAGCACCACGCAGAGAGGGGGCCCACATATGCACTAGGAGAGACTGCGCAGATGGAGAGGAGCACGTGGCAAGAGGGAGGCTATGTTGAGGAGATGGGATTTAGGGTTTGGAGGGAGGCCAACGTTATAAAAGAGGGAGGAGCCTCCTCATTTGTTCATTCGAGTTTATGCATTTGAACTAGTCACTTCGACTTCTTGAGCACACTGGCTGTTTAGCTTGTCTGCAGCATTGTTTAGTGCATCGAGTGTCTCCGATCGGAGATCTCACCCTTAGCCCCGGGGGACTTCGAGTGCCTGCTCGGGCAAGGTAGTTTCTTCAGCATTTTTTGGGAGGATTGATGTTTGGGTTTTCTTGTGGGGCTGGGCATCCAGAGACTGCGCAGTCTTGAGAGGGAGGACGCAGTCCATTCTAGGGGAGCTCCGGATTGAGTTTCTTGCAGGGGTTTTGAGCTTGGAGATTGAGCAGAGGATCAGCCTTTGCCTATAGGAGGATTTTGGTGGAGTTTGAGGCTGCACTTCAGTGGTTTCTATTCAGCCTCTGCGCAGAGCCTTGGAGGACAGCATAATTCCCCAAGGGGGTAATTTTCGGGGGTCAGCTATTTCAGATATGATTTCTAGGTTTTGCTGTGGTTGATGAGTAGAGGTGGATTCCAGATTTTCAGCTCATTTCGGTGAGGGGATCAACCCCAAGTCATCAGTTCATTTCAGCAGTAGCAGCTACACGGCAATTTTCCAGCAGCTGGGACGCAGTTTAGAGAGCAGCCATTTCTTGGATATTCTGAGAGTATTTCTTCACTTAACTTGAGCAAGTCTAGGTGCCATCACTCTAATCACGTATTGTACTTCATTATATTTCTCAGTATAATAAAATGGCTTAGCATTCTCTCTCTATATTTCTGGAGCATTTGTCGTACATTCTCTCTATGCTATTGTATGTCTGCTTTACTGTTATTTTATGTATTTTCGGGCATTCTAGTTCTATACCACTTGGTGTGTTTTTCTCATACTCTTAGACAGAGTCTGGAAAGGGCCAAGTAGCCTCCAGATCTCACCCTCTCCTCAGAGGTGAAATATCTGGTAAACGCCCTCCCAGTCCATCTCCGGTTAGAGTTTGCTTGTGTTTTAGAGATATCCCAGAAACGGGATATTACAGTGGTATCAGAGCATAGTTCTAGCTCAGCCTACGGAGCTAGTAGTCTATGACACCAAGGAAGAGGCCTTACATTTGTTACAGAGGCAGGAAGTACAGAGATCGTGAGCATAGGTTGGAGAACACCTACGAAGAGGGAGACTGTGTTCGGGTGGTGGACACAGAATAGGAGGAGCCTGTGGTGGATGCAGGACAGGAGGACCCTATGGTAGACGCAGAGTAGGAGGAACCTGTGCTAGATTCAGAGCAGAGAGAGCCGATGGCGGATGATAGTGAGGCAAAACAGTTTGGGGAGGCACTCCTCAAATCGGTGCAGGATCTAGCGAGACAGATTGAGGTGATGGGTCAGAGATTCACTGTTGTGGAGGCTAGACAGCGTGAGACCCCACGGGTTTTCCAGGTAGGTGAGGGATCGAGTACATCCCACCATTTGCCGGAGCATGGTGCGACTCAGCGTGATACTACTCAGCAGATGGCTTCACATGCACCTACATGCTCTACCATGCCCACTTTTCTGGGAGCAGACACAGGGGCAGGAGCCCAGCGAGAGACAGAGCCCGGTCATATGGGCGATTATTTTGCAGAGTATCAGGCCTATGGGCAGGAGTTCAGGGATTCTCTCTCATTCAGAGATTTTGTTCAGCTCCAGCGAGACAGTAGACCCCGCGACCCTCATAGAGGGCACCGACATTATCATGATGGAGATACCCACCGCACAGCTAGTAGATTTCACTTGCCTACGTTTGATGGTTCATCAAACAGTTCGGCGAAGTCTTGGGTGGAGAAACTGGACATCTATTTCTAGCTTAACCAGATGTTGGAGACGGAGGCCATCAAGGTGGCAACATTACATTTGGATGGTGAGGCCCAGGACTGGTGGTTCCATGGGATGGTTACACTCGGACATTCTACAGTGACGACATATGCCGAGTTCACCAGGAGGTTGATAGAGAGATTTGATCGGAGAGATCCAGAACAACACTTTGTTGAGCTGACGAGGCTCAAACAGATCGGGAGCCCAAAGACATATATTGCAGACTTCTTGAGGGTTTCAGTGATGGTTCCAGATCTATCCGTGGCACGGATGATCTATATGTTTGTGGAGGGATTAGCAGAGCCACTTCGGGGTCTAGTCAGATCTACTAGACCAACCACACTCCAAGATACTATTAGCAGGACTCGGGATTTACAGGATGAACTGCCCAGGACTCGGACACCTTACCCCCAGAGACAGGGCTTCCAGCCCAAGGGCAAGGATGTGAGGATTCCGCCTCTGAAGGGGAATCTAGGACAGGCACAGATGGATGATGATGCTAGGAGGGAGCTGAAGAAGAAGCGATTGTGCTTTACTTGGCAGGAGCCGTGGGCACCAGGACATAGATGTGCTGCTGGCAAAGCACATTTTATTGAGGTCTTCTCCGAGAGCAACGGGGAAGAGGATGAGGAGGATGACGTGGAGGCAGGAGACAGTCATGCAGCGCAGGATCCTTTGCCACCTCCACCACCACCAGCAGGTGGTGCGGCTTTTGCACCTACCGGAGGGGCCCTTGCAGCATTGCGAGGAGTTCCCAAGTATTTGACGTTGCGCGTACGGGGGACAGTACATGGCCAGCGAGTATCAGTTTTGGTTGACAGTGGGGCAACCCACAATTTCATCAATGCACAGATGGTTGAGCGAAGAGGTATTCAGACTGAGAGCTTCGATGGATTTTCAGTTTTGGTCCCAGGAGATCAGACCATGATGTGTGCTCGTTATGTACCAGAGTTGTCAGTGACGATGGACACATATACATTAACCGACCATTTTTTTGTGGTCGATATTCCAGACACCAACATGATACTGGGTGTTCAGTGGCTTATCACTCTAGGGAAGGTCATGACAGATTGGAAGGCCCTAGAGATGGAGTGGGATGATGTGAAGACCGGGAGGCATGAGAAGATACGGCGACAGCACACATATCCGCCTCAGACTGTTTCGGCTCATCGGATGGAGGCAGTCTTCCGGAAAGGAGACATAGAGTGGGCAGTTGAGCTGCATGCATCAGAGGCAGGGACTATAGGGCAGACGGTGCATCCAGAGATACAGTCCATCCTTGACAGGTAAGCCACAGTGTTTGGGGATATTCCGCCGGGACAGCTGTCGGACCGGGGGTTTGAGCACACCATTGAGCTTGAGCAGGGCATACAGGCAGTGATTACTACCCCCTATAGGCATCCCAAAGCCTACCAGGATGAGATTGAGCGGGCCATCCAGGAGTTGCTGGCTCTTGGGCACATCTGGCCGAGCACGAGTCCTTTTGCTTCTTCCATGGTGTTGGTGAAGAAGAAGGATGGTACCTTGAGGATGTGTATTGACTACAGGGCCCTGAACAAGAAGACCTTGAAGAACAGGTACCCTATACCCAGGATCGATGAGTTGATGGATGAGTTGAGAGGAGCCCAGTTCTTCTCAAAGATTGATTTGAGATCAGGGTACCATCAGATTCGCGTGAGGGAACTGGACATTCCCAAGACCGCCTTCAGATGTCACTATGGGCACTTTGAGTTTTTGGTGATGCCCTTCGGGCTAACCAACGCCCCAGCGACATTCCAGTCTTGCATGAATCACATTTTCCATAGTCATTTGAGGAAGTTTGTGTTGGTGTTCTTTGATGATATCCTCACTTACAGCAGGACTTGGGAGGAGCATCTCCAACACATTGAGGCAGTGTTGCGCATTTTGGAGGAGCAAAAGTTCTATGTCAAGCTCTCCAAGTGTGAGTTTGGGTTGACGGAGATGTTGTACTTGGGACATATCATAGGGGTGGACGGAGTGAGAGTCCACGAGGAGAAGATCAGGGCCATTAGAGATTGGCCGGAGCCGAGGAACGTGACAGAACTTCAAGGATTCATTGGCATTTGTACTTATTACAGGAAGTTCGTCAAAGGTTTCTCACAGCTTGCTGCACCCCTTACAGATTTGACGAAGAAGGGGGCATTCAGTTGGTCGGATATAGCGCAGCGAGCCTTTGACAGGCTGAAGGAGGTGATGAGTAGCTGCCCAGTGCTTGCATTGCCGGATTTTACGCAATCGTTTGTTTTGGAGTGTGATGCGTCGGGAGAGGGGATCGACGCAGTATTGATGCAGGGAGGACACCCTATAGCCTTTGAGAGCCAGAAGCTCCTACCACACGAGAGGTTGTATTCTATATACGACAAGGAGATGTTGGCCATTATGCATGCATTGGCCAAATTCCGACAGTATTTAGTGGGTAACAGGTTCAGGGTGAGGACTGATCACCACAGCCTCAGGTTCTTTTTGGAGCAGAAATAGTTACAAGAGAGGTAGCAGAAGTGGATCAGTAAGATCCAGGCATATGACTTTGACATTGAGTATGTCAAGGGTAAGAACAACGTGGTAGCAGATGCCCTTTCACGTAGACCAGCCACGTTGTCTCTTATGAGCTTGGATACAGATTGAGGGCTCGAATTTTAGTAGAGTACTCCAAGGACAGATTTGCATGTGAGGTTCTGGATGGACAGGTGGCGGATGACAGGTACAGGGTGGTCGATGAGATCATCTACTACAGGGACCGGATCTTCTTGACTGAGGGATCTCAGCTCAAGGAGAAGATACTTCAGGCATCACATGATTCACCTTTGGCAGGCCATCAGGGGTTTACCAAAACCTACAGGGCCATTAGAGAGAGGTTCTCATGGAAGGGCCTCAAGGAGGACGTACTCCAGCACATCAGGGAGTGCAATGTTTGCCAGAGGAACAACGGGGAGATGAGCCATCCCGCAGGATTATTGCAGCCGCTTCCCATTCCGGAGGGGAAATGGGAGAGTATTTCGATGGACTTCATCACAGGGTTGCCCATGGTGCAGGGCAAAGATTGTATCTTTGTCATCGTTGATCGACTGACAAAGTATGCACATTTCTTCGCCATATCCGCGCACTACACAGCAGCACAGGTGGCCGAGCTATTCTTTAGAGAGGTTTTCAAGCTACATGGTCTTCCTAAGACCATCATCAGTGACAGGGACAGCCGTTTCATGGGCGGATTTTGGCAGGAGCTTTTCCGGTTGGTGGGGACAGAGTTGACACCGAGTACCAGTTATCACCCACAGATGGATGGGCAGACGGAGATAGTTAACAAGTGGCTGGAGGGCTACTTGTGTAACTATGTCAGTGGGCAGCAGCGAGCATGGTTGAAGTGGCTGCATTTGGGATCCATTGGTATGTCACCATTCTACGCTTTGTATGGATATCATTCTTTTTCTTTTGCTGACGTGATGTTCGGTGCTAGCAAGGCTCCAAGAGCCAAGATTTGGATCCAAGAGAGTCAGGACATTCTCCGAGCTCTCAAAGATAATATGGCTATAGCACAAAACCAGCAGAAGTTGTATGCTGAAAGAGGTCGGGTGGAGAAACAGTTTGAGGTAGGGGACTTGGTCTACCTATGATTACAGCCATACCGACAGTCGTCACTGAAGCAGAAGGGAGCTGAGAAGCTCAAACCCCGCTTTTACGGGCCATACAGGGTGATACGCAAGATTGGACAGGTTGCATATGAGTTGGAGCTGCCCCAAGGCAGCAAGATTCATAATGTTTTTCATGTATCATGCCTGAAAAAGGCACTGGGGCAGCAGGTGACAGTGACAGATGAGCTACCACCCACGGATGATGAGGGGCATTTGGTGTTGCAGCCAGAGGCTATAATTGATACCAGGGAGAGGCAGCTACGGAGCAGGACAGTCCGGGAATTCTTGGTGAAGTGGAAGAATTTGCCGGATGAGGATGCCACTTGGGAGAGTGAGAAAATTTTGCAGCATCCATCACTTCAGTTTCTTGAGGACAAGCAACATTTTGCCGGGGGAGATTGTAATATTCCTAATTAGCTATGGCTAATTGGAATATTCGATTTTGCTCAATTTTGCCGTCTATAGTTTATTTATAAATAAAAAGGTGAGTAAAAGGGGATATAACTCACTTTGGGAATAAAGTCACTCCCTAGTAGGAAAATGTTGTAACTTAAGGGAGCCAAGGGGGGCCAAGCACCATGCAGAGAGGGGGCCCACGTATGCACTAGGAGAGACTGCGCAGATGGAGAGGAGCATGTGGCAAGAGGGAGGCTACGTTGAGGAGATGGGCTTTAGGGTTTGGAGGGAGGCCAACGTTATAAAAGAGGGAGGAGCCTCCTCATTTGTTCATTCGATTTTATGCATTTGAGCTAGTCACTTCGACTTCTTGAGCACGCTGGCTGTTTAGCTTGTCTGCAGCACTGTTTAGTGCATCGAGTGTCACCGATCGAAGATCTCAACCTTAGCCCCGGGGGACTTCGAGTGCCTGCTCAGGCACGGTAGTTTCTTCAGCATTTTGTGGGAGGATTGATGTTTGGGTTTTCTTGTGGGGCTGGGCATCCAGAGACTGCGCAGTCTTGAGAGGGAGGACGCAGTCCATTCTAGGGGAGCTCCGGATTGAGTTTCTTGCAGGGGTTTTGAGCTTGGAGATTGAGCAGAGGATCAGCCTTTGCCTGTAGGAGGATTTTGGTGGAGTTTGAGGCTGCACTTCAGTGGTTTCTATTCAGCCTCTGCGCAGAGCCTTGGAGGACAGCGTAATTCCCCAAGGGGGTGATTTTCGGGGGTCAGCCATTTCAGATATGATTTCTGGGTTTTGCTGTGGTTGATGAGTAGAGGTGGATTCCAGATTTTCAGCTCATTCCGGCAAGGGGATCAGCCCCAAGTCATCAGTTCATTTCAGCAGTAGCAGCTACACGGCAGTTTTCCAGCAGCTAGGACGCAGTTCAAAGAGCAGCCATTTCTTGGATATTTTGAGAGTATTTCTTCACTTGCCTTGAGCAAGTCTAGGTGCCATCACTTTGATCACCTACTGTACTTCATTATATTTCTCAGTATAATAAAATGGCTTAGCATTCTCTCTCTATATTTCTAGAGCATTTGTCGTACATTCTCTCTATGCTATTGTATGTCTGCTTTACTGTTATTTTATGTATTTCCGGGCATTCTAGTTCTATACCACTTGATGTGTTTTTCTCATACTCTTAGACAGAGTCTGGAAAGGGCCAAGTAGCCTCCAAATCTCACCCTCTCCTCAGAGGTGAAATATCTGGTAAACGCCCTCCCAGTCCATCTCTGGTTAGAGTTTGCTTGTGTTTTAGAGATATCCCCGAAACGAGATATTACATGGGAGAAGATTCTTAAGGCAACCCATGACTCACCATGGGCATCAAGGATTCAACAAAACTTCCAGGGCCATCAGAGAGAGGTTCTCATCGAAGGGCCTCAAGGATGATGTTCTACAGCACGTCCGGGAGTGTGAGGTGTGCTAGCGGAACAAGGGGAGTTATCCCATCTAGCTGGGTTGCTGTAGACTCTTCCCATCCCTGAGGGGAAATGGGAGAGCATCTCGATGGATTTCATCACTAGGTTGCCCATGGTGCAGCGCAAGGACTGTATTTATGTGGTTGTTGATCACTTGAAGAAGTATGCTCACTTCTTCGCAATCTCAGCCAAGTAAACAATCTCACAGGTGGCTAAGTTGTTCTTCAGAGAGATATTTCGGTTGCATGGTCTTCCTAAGGCCATTGTCAATGGTCGGGGCAGTTGTTTCATGGGCAGTTTTTGGCAGGATCTATTCCGATTAGTGGGTACGGAGCTCACTCCTAGTACAAGCTACCATCCCCAAACGGATGGCCAGATAGAGATAGTTAACAAGTGGTTGGAGGACTACTTGTGTAACTACGTTACAGGACAGCAGAAGGCATGGTTGCGGTGGCTACACATGGGGCAGTATTTCTACAACACCACCTTCTACATGTCTATAGGTATGTCTCCATTTCGTGCTTTGTATGGTTATGATTCTCTGACATTTATTGATGTCATGCTTGGAGACAGCAAGGCCCCAAGGGCCAAGGATTGGATCCAAGAGAGCCAAGACATTTTGAGGGCTCTCAAAGAGAATATGAGGACAGCATAGAACCGACAGAAGATCTATGCAGACTGGGGCTGCATGGAGAGACAGTTTGAGGTTGGGGACTTAGTGCACATCCGCCTTCAGCCATACAAGCAGTCCACGCTAAAGCAGAAGGGGGTTGAAAGGCTTAAGCCTCGTTTCTATGGACCATACAAAGTCACTCGAAGAGTGGGGGAGGTAGCATACAAGTTGGAGCTACCCCCGGGAAATCAGATGCATAACATCTTTCACGTGTCATGCCTGAAAAAGGCCTTGAGACAATAGGTGACAGCCGCAACTGAGTTGCCTCCCATGGATGATGAGGGGCACTTGGTACGTCAGTCGAAGGCCGTTTTGGAAACCAGGAAGAGGCATTTGAGGAGTAGGATGATCAAGGATTTTTTTATCAGATGGAGGAATTTGTCAGATGAGGATGCCACCTGGGAAGGAGAACAGATCCTCCAGCACCCATCACTGTAGTTTCTTGAGGACAAGCAACATCTTGGTGGGGAGGAGTGTAATATTCCTAATTAGCCAATCTGCTAATTAGAAATAGTAAAGTTTTGATAATTTTGTATTTCCTAATGTTAGTCAAAATAAATGTGGGTTGGGGACCCACAAATTAGATTAAGGAAAACCATAGTATTTTCCTATAGTAGAGAGGCAATTATTGCGACTTTGGTGGGGGCTTGATGAGCCAATGAGAAGGGACTGCACCTTCCATGAAGGCATCGTTGTGGTTCATTGATGGGAAGCAGTGCAGGAGTGGCTAGAGAAGGGGCAGCACAACTCTTGGTGGGAGCTAAGAGGAATGTTGGGTCTTTGGGGACAAAAAGGAAGAGGCAAATCATTTTGCTCATTCATCTATCATCTATTGAACTTGTCTTTTGACAGAGCGCGCTTGAGCAAGTACCAAGTCTGCCATTGTTGTTTAGCAACCGAGTGTTTCCGAGCAGGAATCTCAACCTCTGCTTCGGGGGACTTCGAGTGCCTGCCCAAGGGAAGAGATTTTACCTTTTTGATCCAATGGGGAGTTGTGTGACTCATTCACAGTGTGATCATCTTCAGAGACAGCATAGAGCAACCCCAACAACGCAGTGGCTGCTCATCTAGGAGCTAAGAAGCGTAGCGAATTTTGAGTTGGGATTGGTGGGGAGGCTAAGAGCTTCCTAACAGGGATATTGCAAACATTTCAAGAGCAGTCTACAGCAGAATTTCCAGGAGCACATATTTATCCAAAAGCGCAGAGAGCCAAGCCCAAGAGGGCCAATTTCTGGGGTCAGCCATTCCACAAATCCTTCGCAAATTATTGTGGGTTTTGTGAGTAGGGATCGGGGTTAAAAGCCCGGAATTTCCTGAGCATTATTCCAATCCCAACCAACAGATCTAGTGGAGTTGCAACAACATTTCTGGGCAGAACTGCTTAGATCCAGAACAACGCAAGGTACTCTTTGAGGGTGGTTTTCAACTTGCCTCTGAGGCTATCTTCAACTTGCCTTGAGCAAGCCCAAGTGCCATCATTCCAACACCCATATTGTACACATCACAACAGATTAATAAAATGGCTCAGACATAATTTTTATGGCTCCAATTTATGTTTTAGTGGTGTAATTGTTTTTGTTGTTGTTAATGTCTATTGATGCATTGTTATTACTGTTAATTTCCTATTAGGAATATTACATCCACACAAAGAATCTGATTGACAAAGAGCTAGTGAGGATTACCTCACACTGACATTGGAAATCCTAACTAACCAAAAACTAAGCTGATGAGCCCTGCACTGCCTCTGCGTCACTCTACGTGGGGACTATGTCACCTCTGCTTGTTGGCTCTTCTGCTCGCTGGATTCTAATCTCTGACCCCTCCGGTCTCACACCGCGGCACTTCAGCACTACATCTAATAGATTCTCACTAAATATCGGATCTCCTCAAGGCTGCAGTGCTACCTCTGCGTGGCTCTGTGTTGCCTCTGCGTAGCTGCTACACTGCCTCTTCTGTGTATTGTCCTCTATCTTCTTTGTTGTTTATTCCCAGCTAAGGAAAGATCTCCATCCGGAAATTATCTCTACCCCTCTCCAAGAATCAACTTGATCGATCTTCTGCCTGAGCGCAGCTCACTAACGAATTTCGATCTCTAGACTATGTCGGTGTTGTTTCCAAATGCCACATCAAGTCCTTATAATCTTCTCGTTGAGACTTCAACAGCCGAGATTAAATCGTTAATCAACTGCTAAGATTAATTTGACTTGTTAAAATTGGACAACTAGGACCAAACTCCATGTTGTGATGCTTAGATGAAGACACCAATTTTTTTATTGGGTTCCTCTTTCGGAGAGGTGCAAGATTGATCTAAAGATCATCTTGATCCGATGAGCAGAACATTTATTTTGAATTTATTTTTAATACTTTCGAAATATGTGCAAGTCAGCCTTAAGGTTTTACACCCCCAGCAAATGTGTCACACACCCTCAGTGATTGATATAAATAGAGTCAACGTTGGAGGACATTTTCACTCATCTCATCCTCACACATCATCTCTCCTCTTCTGATTGGTTTGAGCTCCTTGGAGGCAGTTTTCGGTTCACACGTGGGAAAGAAGGACGAAGAGAATTCTGTTGCAACTAGGGTTTCCGCACAGGTTTGACCAGCGTTGACTTTGGTCAACGCATGGTCCAAAGGAGCTGATTTTTGGTGCAGACTTCGATTTACACAGGCCGTACATTTTGGCACAAGAACCAAGGTCAAAGGTTGACCAAAGACAAAGTTGTGTTGACTTTTACTTGTTGTTCTATGTTGACTTTTCTGGGCAACGTTGACTTTGAGTTGACCCTGTGGCTGTTTTGAGGGTTGTTGTGACACATGCTGAGATGGCTGACCAAGGAGACTTCGCTGGTTGAAGCATCCTGTTGACCGCCGTAACGCACCAACACATTTATCTGTTTCTGGCTTGTCTTCTATTGATCTACTAGTATGTTCTATCAGCATTTTACTTTATGGTTTATGTGATTGTTGTCTAACATTGAAGATAAAGTAAAGTTGCATCAAGCATAGAACATCTACAAAATTTTACATGGTATCAAAGGTGAGGTGAAGACAAGCCCTATTTGTAACAATCACCGAAGAAGAAAATGGGTTCCACAAACTATGGCTTTAAGGAGGATGACAAATTGACTGGGAAGGATGACTTCCATGCTTGGAAGATGATATTGGATCTTAAATTGGAAGACCAAGATGTCATGGACTATGTGCAGGGTAAAATCCAAGAACCTCCATCCACTACTACTGCTGCTACCAAAACAAAGTACAAGAAAGGGGAGATCAAAGCAAGGCTGATGATCAGGGAATCCATTCATAAGAGTCTGGTGGCCTAAATCTCTGAGTTAGGCACATCCAAAGAGATGTATGATAAGTTGGTCCTCATGTTCAAGGCCAAGAATGCAAATCAAGTACTGTTCTTCAAGAATCAATTGAAGAATCTAAAGAAAGGCAGGGATGAGTCCATTCAATCATACTTTCTGAAGTTGACCGAGATCAGGAACAATCTGCTAGCTATTGGGGAGACAATAGCTGATTGAGAAATGGTACTCACTGCACTTGGAGGGCTCCCATCTGAATGGCATGTGTTCAACAGTACCATTCTAAATAATAATGTGATACCTGACTTTGACGAAGTACTATCGAGATGCGTTCAAGAAGAGACAAGAATGAAGGAGTATGGAAATGAAGGAAATGCTGCCTACGCTGCTCATTCTAGAAAGAAGAACTTTGGTGGTCCAAAGAACAAAGGAAAAGCAGGGGCCCAAGGAAAGAAGGTCAAGTGTTTCACTTGTCATAGGCCAGGACACTATGCTAGAGAATGTCCTTACAAGAAGGATTATCCCGATGGTGATGACAACAACAACAACCGGAGAAATGGAAATCAAAGGAACAACAGGTTCAAGGGAAAGAGGAAGGCTCCCTCCGGCAGAAATGATCAACCTATCAAAAGGTCAAGAAACTCCAGGTATGAGGAATCAAATGTTGTTGATAAAAGAAATGAATACATTCTTGTATCTGCCCTCTCTATTGCATCTCCACCCGACACTATGGATGTCTGGTTGATAGATAGTGGTGCCTCAAGGCACATCACTGGGTTCAAGGAAGCACTCTCTGATATGGTTGAGAAGGATACTAATCTGGAAATTATCCTTGGAGATAATGCCACATATCCCGTGAAAGGGACAGGGACTATGACCCTCCACTTGTCTCAAGGTCAAGTCCTTCGCTTGCAAGATGTACTCTATGTACCTAATTTGAAGAAGAACCTTGTGTCTATATCGGCCATGGAAGACAAAGGTTTCAATGTGGCATTCACTGATGGTAAGGTGTGAATGTGGAAGAAGAGCTTCAAGGAAGCTATCACGATTGGGTTTAGAGTTGACACACTCTACCAGGTTGGAGGAAGTCCACTAGGAGCGATGACATGTGATACTATCCGACAGACTGAACTATGGCACCGAAGGTTTGCACACCTTCACTACAAGGCCCTTCCCGAAGTAAGGAAGGTGGTGACAGGGATGCCCGAGTTTTCAAATAATCATGAAAGTGTATGTAAGGGTTGTGCCGAAGGAAAGCATACAAGGGGACCTTTCCCCTCAAGTGTTACAAAGACATCTGATGTCTTGCAATTGATCCATTCTGATCTATCTGGTATGCTGCCCGTGACATCCTTGGGAGGATGTTCTTATTATATGACATTCATAGATGACTTCTCTCGCAAAACCTGGATATACTTCTTAAAGAATAAGGATGAGGCTTTCATGTGGTTTCGTACCTTCAAAGCCTTGGTGGAAAATATGATAGGGAAGAAGATCAAGATTTTGAGAACTGATAATGGCACTGAATATGAGACAAACGAGTTCAAGAACTTTTGCAGAGAAGCTGGCATCAAGAGGGAGACCACAACTGTCTATACTCTTGAGCAAAATGGTGTTGTTGAATGAAAGAAAAGGACCATTGTGGAAGCTGCCCGTGCCATGCTATGTGACCAAGGTCTACCAAAGTTTTTGTGGGGAGAAGCTGTGAACACTGCTGTGTACATACAAAACCGATGCCCGCATTCCGCTCTAGACTCCAAAACTCCCGAAGAGGTTTTCTCTGGTAAGAAACCTGACGTCTCACATTTTAGAGTTTTTGGATGTCATGTTTACTTTCATGTGCCGAAAGAAAAGAGGAGCAAGATGGATGCTTCTGGGAAGAAAGGAATGTTTGTGGGCTACAGTGAAACTTCGAAGGCCTATAGAGTCTATGTGCCTGGCCAAAGGGAAGTGGAGATATGCCACGATGTCACCTTTGATGAAGATGCTTCCCTGAGGAAAGTAGTCAATCTTCTGAGATCTGAGGAAGATCATGAAGCAAGGCCTGGAAATCAAGAGGAACCAAAGGATGAGACGATGCCTGATGTTGAAGGACCGATGGACCCGATTGATCCACCTCCTTCACTGGGAAAGAGACCATCATGGCTCAGGGACACTCTCGAGGATGCTGAGGGACATATGGCCCCAAGGGGGACATTCTGTGAAAGCAAGAAGCCAAGTAGATACCAAGGGTATCTAGCAGCCATGAGTACTATTGTACAATCCGAGCCTGGATCTTTTGAGGAAGTCGTAAAGCATCAAATCTGGAAGGATGCTATGCACGAAGAATATGAGTCCATAATGAAGAATGATGTCTAGGATGTGGTTCCAAGACCGAAGGACAAAGCAATTGTCACCTCGAAATGGCTCTACAAGATCAAGCATGGATCTGATGGAAGTGCTGAAAAGTTCAAGGCAAGATTCGTTGCCCGTGGCTTCTCTCAAAAGGAAGGCATAGACTATGATGACATATTTGCACCTGTGGCCCGATATACCACGGTCCACCATTCGATCTATTATAGCCCTTGCTGCTACGCAAGGATGGAGTCTCCATCAGATGGATGTGAAGACCGCATTTCTGCATGGTGCGATAAAGGAAGAGGTATATGTGGAGCAACCTCTGGGGTTCGAAGTCCAGGATCGGGACACCCATGTCTGCAGGTTGAAGAAATCCCTCTATGGGCTGAAGCAAGCACCCAGATCTTGGTACAAGAGGATAGATAGCTACCTGATGAAGCTGGGCTTCACTCGTAGTAATGTTGATCCGAACCTTTACTTCAAGGTTGTCAAGGAGAAGCCTCTCATTCTGGTGCTATATGTGGATGACCTCTTCCTGAGAGGTGTTGACCCTCTCATTCATCAGTGCAAGAGGGAGCTCGCTGCTGAGTTCGAGATGAAGGACCTCGGACTGATGCACTATTTCCTAGGCCTGGAGGTCTGGCAGAGACCTGGCGAGATTTCCTTTCTCAAGGAAAATACATTGTGAAGCATCTAGAAAGATTTAGTATGGTGGACTGCAAGTCCGTGTCGACACCGATGGAGCTCAACTTCAAGAAGTTGAGTGGCAGCGCTGCTGGGCCCATATTGGCAAATCCTACTGAGTATCGTCAACTCGTAGGGGCCCTAATGTTCTTAGTGAACACCCGTCCAGATATATGTTTTGCAGTGAACACTTTGAGTCAACAAATGGTTGAGCCTCATCACTTTCAATGGGTTGGTGCCAAGAATCTTCTGAGATATCTTCGAGGCACGATAAACCATGGGCTGAGATACACTGTCGGGAACGTGACACTCATTGGATATACTGATGCCGATTGGGCTGGCAATGTGGTGGATCGTAAGAGCACATGGGATGTTGCTTCAATCTTGATTCTGCTTCGATATCATGGATGAGCAGGAAGTAGAAGTTGGTGGCTTTGAGCACCACAGAGGCCGAATACATTGTAGCAAGTATGGCCTGTTATGAAGCAGTTTGGTTGCGAAAGCTCTTTAGTGAGCTCTTCGGAGTCCGGACATGTGCTAGATACCACCGTGATACTTTGTGATCACCAGAGTGGGATTCGCTTATCTGAGGATCCAGTGTTCCACGATCAATCCAAGCATATTGATATCAGGTACCACTTTATCTAGGATATGGTACAGCGAAGCGCCGTAAGGCTCGATCATATAGGAACTGATGAGCAGGTCGCGGATATTCTCACAAAGCCCCTGGGGAAGGTCAAGTTCCTAACCTTCCGTGAGAGTCTTGGTATCGTAGAATGACCCTATGATGTGGGTCCTGTTGGACGATGAGCTATGGGAGCTCTGGGGGCTTTGGGGATAGCTTCTCGGAGCTATAAGCAACCACAAGGCTAGGCTTATCGAACCTTGTTGGTGTGCTTGGGCCCCACCGTTGTGATTATTGAGTTGCTGAACCTCTCATTATCTATGCCCTGTATGCATCCTACACATTGAGTTCAGGGCTCATGGGAAGTACCTGTCATTTGGCCAATGAGGTGGGAAAAGCTAGAGACTAGTAGCAAAGACTGATGGATGCATCAGAGATTGCCGTACTCTCTATCTAGGATAGCACGGTCCAACCACTTGATCTGGGATCAAGTATAGTGAGGTTTTTGACCTCCAACTAACTTCGGGTCAGGTAAACCAACTTTGAGTTGGTATGAGACTCTTTGTGAGTCCTATAGAGGTTTCGGACCTCTGGGCTGAATCTGTCGGTCGGGAATGATGTCTTTGTGACTGACCCACTTCTGTTCTGAAATAAAGTGGCCAGCAAAACAAGTTACCGCGGGATGACGCACGATGTTTGATTGCACAGGTGGATGGAGTTCTCCTAGTCGAGAGGGAGTGTTAAAATTGGACAACTAGGTCCAAACTCCATGTTGTGATGCTCAGATGAAGACACCAATATTTTTATTGGGTTCCTCTTTCAGAGAGGTGCAAGATTGATCTAAATATCATCTTGATCCGATGAGCAGAACATTTACTTTGAATTTATTTTTAATACTTTCAAAATATGTGCAGGTCGGCCTTAAGGTTTTACACCCCCAGCAAATGTGTCACACACCCTCAGTGATTGATATAAATAGAGTCAACGTTGGAGGACATTTTCACTCATCTCATCCTCACACATCATCTCTCCTCTTCTAATTGGTTCAAGCTCCTTGGAGGCAGTTTTCGGTTCACACGTGGGAAAGAAGGACGAAGAGAATTCTATTGCAGCTAGGGTTTCCACGCAGGTTTGACCAGCGTTGACTTTGGTCAACACATGGTCCAAAGGAGCTGATTTTTGGTGCAGACTTAGATTTATACAAGCCATACATTTTGGCACAAGAACCAAGGTCAAAGGTTGACCGAAGACCGAGCTGCGTTGACTTTTACTTGTTCTGCATTGACTTTTTTGGGCAACGTTGACTTTTCTGGGGTTGACTTTGAGTTGACCGTGTGGTTGTTTTGAGGGTTGTTGTGACACATGCTGGGCTGGCTGACCAAGGAGACTTTGCTGGTTGAAGCATCCTGTTGACCGCCGTAACGCACCAACACATTTATCTGTTTCTAACTTGTCTTCTATTGATCTACTGGTATGTTCTATCAGCACTTTACTTTATGGTTTATGTGATCGTTGTCTAACATTGAAGAGAAAGTAAAGTTGCATCAAGCATAGAACATCTACAAAATTTTACAGATCTCTGTCTTTTTCTAGAAGATTCACACCCTGTTTTAATTAATATCCTTTAATTTTTTTAATTTCCTAAGTTTAAACTTAGGGTCCCATTAAAAATAATTAATTATTTCATAAAACACAATCCGAGTGGAATTTCCCAAAACTCTTTTTGGGTTCTTTGGAATACATGTGCCTAAGCCTCCCTGCAAAATTTGAGACTTATAGCACATCCAATGCTACCAAAAATCAACAATCCCTCTTAGCGAGGAATGTGCTCTAGTACTACATCCTTCTGACGCACTACACTGATTTCTGCAACATCTCCCTCTGCGATGTTGATGTCTGACACTACTGCCCACCAACACTGTGTGAATATTTCTAAATCTAAGTTACAGAAATCCTACTGCAGAAATCTGGTTTACAATACCTACTTGTTTTCATTAATTTAACAAGTTATTTTCTGAATACATCAAGAAAATATTAATGTAAATACACTGCATCCTACACAACTATACAGATCAAGTACTGAAAAATAAATAAAGCATTCAGACAAAGGACACTTATTTTCAGACAAATGTCCCCGAAAAAACCCAATGCAGGAAAATCGGTGCAGCAGTTCTGAGGGTTTATGTTATCAAGCAGTAGTAATCTGAATACATCTAGGGTGCCATAATCTAGCTCACCCAACAGAGAATATCTTTGGCAAACAAAAAAAATCGTGAGTTTTACCACTCTGCAAGTCCTGGCTGATCCTGATCAGAAACTAGTGAAACCCCAGCTGCCTCTGTGCTGCCTCTGCACAGTAGATGTGCAGGTCTGCATGGGTCTAGCTGAAGATTGCGTCACCCACTCTTTGCGCTGATCTGCCTCTCATAAATCAAGTTTCAACCATGCCGGCATAGAAACCCCGATCTCTAGTAATTTCTAGATTTCCCCTTGGAGCCATTGCGCAGCCCCTGGTGAGCCCTGCATCACCCTCTCTGGGATCTGCGTCACCTCTCGTGGTGGTTGTGTTGGTCCTCTGTTGCCTCTCTGCATTGTACTCTTGGTCCTCCGACCAACAACTACATCTGCCCCTCACTACTGCACTAAATCACTCAGATCTGATCTTCGTCCGAACACTGCTCCGTCAGAAGAATTCGATCTCTAGATTTAGACTTTGTGTGTTTTCTCCAACTGATCCTAAAGTCTTCCTTTATACTTTTCCTGTTGTTGAATCAACGGTCGTGATCTAATCTCTAATTGACGGCTAAGATTAAATTAGACTTGATCCTCGTCACTTAGAAGCTTCTCACCCACATGTTAAATTAATCACTTTAATTATTTAAATTCTCTAAGTTTTAACTTAGGCTCCATTTAAAATAATTAATTATTTGAATAAATTAAGCTTCGGGTGGAATTTCTCCAAACGATTTTTGGGTCTTGAAGATCTCATGTGTTCTAGCCCCTCCACAAAATTTCAGAGCTTGAGCACATCCAATGTTACACAAAAATCAACACACTGCGTTGTGACATCTATGTTGTTGCTAACCCTGCGTATTGCTGCCAACTGCTACTGCACTGCAACTCGGTTGCTTATTGCAACAGAAAAACATCCAAGTATTGAACTAAGTGTTCAGTATGATGCATCTCGTACTGAAGATCTGACTGCTGCTAGACTCTACACTAACCCTACAAAGTTGTTGCGTTGTTGCTGACTCTGCAGTGTGCCTTGTTGCACTACTACCAATCCTACTCTGCGTTGCTCAGACTTTGGCGCTCTCTAGCCACTGCACTATCACTTCTTCACTCCTCTACACCAACTCACACTTGTCCATCCTACTACTTCCGATTTGGGCTCCCATAGCAAGGTAATGATCCATGAGGTGGACTCCTCAAGGATCCTACCCATCTGCAACTCTGCTAAACTACAGTTCTAGATCACCCCAATTCTCCCTAGGAGATATGTGGGAAATCATCGCGAATTCTTCCTCCTCAATCTTCGCAGTTGCAAACTGTGGATCATGCTTCTCATCTTTGTCCTTCTTCTTGAGAGGACACTGCGTAGCGTACTATGAAACCGGATACGTTCCTTAGCCCTGTCGTGTTCCGGATCAGTCGAATTGGACACAATTCAGTGGGACACGTGTCCTTTGGTCGTGTACGATCGTGTCCCATCAGGACACCATCATGTCCCATCAAGACACCATCGTGTCCCCATCGTGTCCCATCAGGACACCACGTGTCCTAATCATGTCTTGGTTTTGGGACACCTGTCCGACTTTTATGAGTGCCACGCGGCCCATAAATGGTCGTTTTGGCCCATTTCAACTTCACATTTAACTCTATCTTGATGTGGGTATGTGGGATCGAAGAGAAAAGGGCTATAGGGAAGGGGCAAAGGAAGGCGAAGAATGTCTCTATTTTTTTTTGCATTTTTATTACAACAGTTTGCAGGTGCATTTTTTCTTTATTTTTTTACATCATTCATGGCTCAATCAAGGGCAGTAGAGAAGGGGCAAAGGAAGGGGAAGAATGTCCCCATTGGAGATGCCCCTCCTGTTCTAATTTCATCAGGGTCTACAAGTGTTCCCTCTATTGGAAGTGGTGCTGCAACAACAACTTCAAATGTTGAGGGAAGACAACAGCCTCAAGATAACAAATATCCCTTGTGGAAATATGTCATAGACTCACAGGAGAGCAAGGACCAGGCAGCAGAGGAGAGCAGTGGTGACCATGATGATGACAGTGATGCTAATTTTGATGACTCATGAGCTACCTGCTCCCATGAGGCTTGCAGTTGTTTTGTATTTTCTATTTCTATTTGTCATTGGCATTTCTACTACCTATGTAACACATTTTGATTTTGAAGACTTAATGAGAAAACTGCAGTATCTTGTCTTTCTCCTATTGGATCATTGGTGAATATGTCACAATTGTATTTGTATGCATAATGTTACTTTGTAAAACTTACATCTAGATGAAGATCTATGTCTGAATCAATGAATTTGTGTCATGAATGAGAATTTGTGTAATAAATATCTAATTTTTAATATATATATATATATATAACGGGTTTTGTTTTGGGGGGTCAACATGTCTGTGTCTGACACTCGAATCCTTGTGTCCTTCATGTCTCGTGTCCCCACGTCAGGTGACTTAGGTAGCGTAATGTCACATCTCACCATACTAGAAGCTTTTAATCTTTGAGACGTCCTTCTTCTGCCTTCGCTGCTCCTGCTGCCCCTTTGATGCAAGGCTTGCATTCTCAGCCTCCTCCTTGGGCTTTGTCCCACTGCTGCTATTGCCATCAAACTTGCACTTGAGTAAGTCTCTCCTCATCTCTTCCTGTTGAAGAGTTGCCCACATTCCTTCCCAGTCCGGCAACTTCTCACTCCCCAAGATACTCTGGACAAAGACATGATATTCATCAAACACGGAATTCAGAGTCATTCTGACCATCTCCGTGGCCTGAGGAGCTGATCCTATAGCTTCCAGCTGATCTCAGACATCCTGAAGTTTTGCAAGGAATGGATCAACGCGTTCTCCCTTCTGCATCCTCGCAGTCTGCATTTTTTCTTCCAAGAACATCTTCCACTGCTTGGAAGACCCTTGATATAGCGTGGCCAATGCATCCCACATTTATTTTGCAGTCCCTTTGCTGGAAATATGTGAGACAATGTGATCCTTCACCCCGTCGAGGATCAACCGTTTGGATTTTACCATGTTCTTCTTGAAGGCTCTCAATGGTGCTGCATCTATAGGTTTAGCTATTGCACTGTCAATGAAGGCCTTGAGCTCATGCTCATCCAGAAGGAAGGAGATCCTTATTTACATACTTGGAGGCACCCTCAAACCAATCCTGATCACGCAACCTAGTGGTTGCCATCTCACCCAATCATATGTCGAACTACTGCGTCTAACCCTCTGCGCAACTGGCTCTATGCACTCCCTGTTGGAGTCAACCAAATATGTCACGATCTCGCTGCTTGTGCATGGGACAATTAGAATTTCTTACCCAAGAAATTCTCTAAGGTCAGAATTCCCTCAAAAGTGTCTTCTTATTCTCTCTTATGATGCTTTCTGCACCAACAACTGCTTCTACAAGAAAACTGCATCCCACCAGTTGTTGATTTGTGTTGCATCTGCTGCGTTGCTCCCTCTGCCTCTGACAAACTGCACACTTGAAAATCCTACCTCTGTCGGCTCACTTAGAGAGAGATTTCCTTGCAGATCTAGCCCTCTTGGCTTCGACTGCGCAATCACTAGGGACATCGGTCTACTGCTTACGTAACTCTTTGATCTCCTTCTCCTTCTTCAATGTTGGATCCTTCTGGTTTGATCTCTTGCTCCTCCTGCACTGCTAAAAAAGATCTGATACCATGCGAAAATTCCACTACCTAGAATCCTACTGCAGCAACTGATGAGAATTCTTCTATTTGTTAATTTCTGAACAAATTATTTATTGTGTTCTGCGGTAAATATTGAAACCCATACACTATAGCCTTCACAAAATTAAACTGCGGAAAAAAAAAAAAGTGTAGAAACAAGATCTGAGCAAGAATAAACAATAGACACACGACACCGTTATTTTTGGACTAAGACCCCGGAAAAACCCAATGCGGGAAAACCAGTGCAGCGGTTTGAGGGTTTGTATTATTATGTAGTAATTCTGAATACAATATGGGATGCCTTACTGGCCATCCACACAGAGAATCTGACTGACAAAGAGCTAGTGAGGATTACCTCACAGTGACACTGGAAATCCTGACTGACCAAACACTGAGCTGATGAGCCCTATGCTGCCTCTGTGCAGATATGTGTCACTCTGAGTGGGGACTGCGTCACCTCTGCTTGTTGGCTCTTCTGTTGGCTGGATATTGATCTATTGCCCTTCCAGTCTCACACCCAGGCACTCCAGCACTACATCTGACTGATCCTCAGCTGAATCTCGAATCTCCTCAAAGTTGCAGCGCTGCCTCTGCGTAGCTGCTACGCTACCTCTTCTGCGTACTGCCCTCTGTCTTCTTTGTTGTGTATTCACGGCTCAAGAGAAAGATCTCCAACCGGAAATTATCTCTGCCCCTCTCTGTAAGAATCAAGTCGATCGATCTTCTCCCTAAGCACTGCTCACTAAAGAATTTCTATCTCTAGACTATGTCGGTGTTGTTTCCAAATACTCCATCAAGTCCTTATAATCTTCTCATTGATACTTCAACGGTCGAGATTAAATCGTTAATCAACGGCTAAGATTAACTTGACTTTATCTTTGTCTTTTTCTAGAAGATTCACACCCTGTTTTAATTAATATCCTTTAATTATTTTAATTTCCTAAGTTTAAACTTAGGGTCCCATTAAAAATAATTAATTATTTTCATAAAACATAATCCGGGTGGAATTTACCAAAACTCTTTTTGGGTTCTTTGGAATACATTTGCCTTAGCCTCTGTGCAAAAATTGAGACTTCGAGCACATCCGATGCTACCAGAAATCAATAGGTTGGACGACTAGTTTTAAGAGGGAGATAGAGGTCGGGGTTTGCTTGTGGAGTGAGAAAATTTTCTCTCTGAATACTTTTGTGAGATTCTTGTTGATTGGATAGCCAGCTAGGCTTCCAAAGATTGTACTCAGATTTTCGCTACTCATAATAAAATAAACCCTCAGTTGCTGCAACTAGTTTTCTCGCATTGGGTTTTTCTAGGGACTTTTGTCCAAAAGTAACGGTGTCACCATTTTTGTGTGTGTTGCTAGAATTTCTCAATTTCCAGCGCTTTTATTTTCGGTAATATTTTATTTGTGAAGATTGCAGTGTGATTAATTCATTGTTGTCGTAGAAATAAATTGAATAATTAATTTCGCAATTAAAAGAATTGATTTCAGTTGCTGCAATAGACATTTTTAGAAATTTTCATATCGTATCAGATCATATTTGACGAACAAGAAGTTCAGGGGCGAGGGGAAAAATTTGTGATTTAGAGGGAGCTATAATATGAATTTTTCGGAGGATCGCGCGGGTTACCTTAGAACAGCCGCGAGAACCTCATGAGATTTTCCAGTACAGTCGCGTGGATTGCGCAAGTACAGATTGGACAACTGCGATTGCAGTGTAGGGAGTAGTAGCTCAGATTTTTGCTGAGGAGAGTTCTTGTCTGGGCACAAAAGGGTCTTGCAGCAGTTTTCTAGAGCAGAATCAATGTCAGTGGAAGAGAAAGTGCACACACAAAGGGAGGAATTTCCAGATTTTCCTAGTGGGTTTCCAATTCCAGTTTTCTGGAGGAGATCCATAATTTTCCAGTTGCAGAAGGTCGTGCGAGTTTGCCAGACTAGCTAGTTCAAGTTGCTAGGGTTACAGTTTGCATGCCACTTTTCCAGAAAAGGACATTCGGAAAGGCTGGGCGAGTAGTTCCAGGAAACAGCTGAAGGCAGAGCGAGGTACACAGAGCGGTTCTACGCATTTCAAGAGGGAGTGTGAGTTTCAGAACAGGAAACCGAGCAAGAAAACAAGAGATTCCAATTTTGAGTTTTTGCAGATATGGCCATAGTCGGGCTTAGAGATCAAGACATATTAGACGATGCCTCCAACTATGTCATTTGGAAGGCTAGGATGTCCTCCTTGATGAGCATGGTCTGAAGACCTATGCATAGAACGTTGTTGCAAAACCTACTGATGCAGATCAGCGGAAAGAATTCAAGGAGATGGCCAAGACGAAGCGGATGATCCTGGATGGAGTCTAGGACCATATAGTCTCACACATATCTGCAAGAATACAGCCAAAAAGATGTGGAATGCTCTGGCAGCGTTATACCAAGATCCTTTCGAGCAACGAAAGATTTTCTTGAAAGAGAAGCTAAGGAACATCATGATGCATAAGGGCGAATGCATTGATCCCTTTCTCACCAGAATTCAGGAAATCTGGGATTAGCTTGCAGTCGTAGGAGAAGTGCCTCAAGATACTGAGCATGTGCGTTTGGCCCTGAATAGTATCTCATAGGATTGGGAAATTACTTTTCCAAGGTATTTTGGGATGAGATACATTACCAAGGTGGGACAGGATGTGATCAGACTTGCAGCAAGAGGAGATGAGGCGAGCACTAGTGAACACCGAAGACCTCCATTAGCGGTAGCAATAGCAAGGGATCAAAACGTGTGAAGGAGGAAGATAATGTGGCCCTTGCATCAAAGGGTCCCAGCAATGTTGCATGACTCATACTCATATAAGACTCATCGGGCTATTGACTCGGTGACCCGTATAAGACTCGGGAAGAACCCGTATAAGACTCAGCAAAATTTTCCCTCTATTTTCCCTTTCCCTCCACATGATCTCCAAAAAAATAAATAAAAGGAATCAAATCAAATCAAATTTTGAGGGTCTCCATGGGTCTTATGCGAGTCCTATGCGAGTCATATGCAGTTCTTCTTGGATTCAATGCGGGTAGTCGGGTTTTGGCGAGTACAGGTAGAAACCGTGGGTTCTATGCAAGTGACCTGTCTCGTTGTAAAACCCGTCAAGACCCGCGGGTACTCGCGGGTATTATAAGATTGATGCTACACTGGGTCCCAGTCAGGGACAAGGTTCACAGGGGAAGAAAAATAAAAAGAAGGTCTATCTAAGGTCAAGTGCTTCAAGTGTGGCGACTTTGGCCATTAGAGTACTCAGTGTCCTCAAAGGAAGTGTAATATTCCCAATTAGCAGCAGCTAATTGGTAATATTAATTTTTGGCCATTTTACTTTATAAAGTTAAGTCAGTAAATAAAGTGGGTTAGGAGAACACTCAACTCACACTTACGAAAATAAAGCACTTCCTAAAAGTCACTTGAGCACATTTACTTAACATCGTGGGGCTCAAGGGGGTCGAAGTGACTGCGTGGGATTAGTGGCAACATGTGCAGCGTGGATCCTAGGCAGCGCAAAGGTGGATGAATAGCATGGCCAAGCGGGACAGCGCAGTTTTGGTGGGGCCTAGGGGAGAGAAAGGCACTCCAAGCATAAAGAGGGAGAGAGGCCCTTCATTTTCTCATTCTATTATGCATCTTTGTTTTGTCTATTGACATTGAGCACGCTTTTGCTATTGAGCAAAGTCTGCAAGTGCTGTTTAGCACACCTGGTGTCTCCGAGCGGAGATCCCAACCTTAGCCCCGGGGGACTTCGAGTGCCTTCTCGGGTGAGGAGTTATATCATTGGATTTTCAAGTTGGAGCTACAACATCTACAGCAGGGATTACACACTTGCTTGGGCAGCGCAGTCTTGAGGAGAGACCACACAGTTCTTGGAGGAGATAGTGCCGGGAGCTAAGATTTATCAGGGGATTCAGCCTGGAGTAGTGAGGAGGGATCATCCCTTAGCTATTCCATCATTTTGTCAGAGGAGGAGGCCACCATTTGCAGAGACATCTTCAGGCCCAGCGTATTCCACTAGGACAGCATGATTTCTCTAGGGAGGTGATTTTTCGGGGTCATCCATTCCAGAAACCCCTTCTGGGCTTTTCTAGGTATTGAGTGAGGAGCTCATTCCCAAAGTCCCATATTTTCCTGAGCAGGGGAACAACCCCAATGTAATATTCCTTTTTCAGAAATGTCAGCAATCAGCAATCTATTCCAGAGATTGACTGAGAGGGCATTTACCGGATGTGTCACCTTCTCAAGGAAGTGTGAGATCCGTAGGCTATCTGGCCCTTTTCAGACTCTGTCTATAGAGCTGCTTGAATAATCCTACTCAAAAGTGAGTTACAGCAATATGCAAACGCATACATGAACATACCATGAAGAGACAACGTTATACAATGAGTTGTGAGACAAAAATATTAACATATAGCTAAGAATAATGTATAGCAGCAAAAGACTGTACAAGTCTTGAGGAAACAACCTCTCAAGAAAGGCAATGTAAGCCTCAATAATACATGTACATGATTATGAAGGAACAGTGCTATTTCTGCATAAACCCGAGCTATGAGGACGTAGTCTACGATAGAATGCTGCTGCAAAATGTTATCAATACAGGAATATGACGATATATGGCTCAGATACAATAGGGGGAGCAAAGCTCTAACCCTTAGAAACAACAATACATCAATCCTCTAAAGGATTGGCTGAAACATACAAAATGGCAAAAATGTCGGAGTAGCTGAGCGGCTACTACAACTCAGAAACTAGAGATACGTAGAGAACGCTGAATAAGATGAAAAGATCTGAAGTAAACCTCCTCCAATGGATCTCCAAAGTGGAAGGCTGATCCTTACACTTGAGATCTTGCCCTCCAATCAATCTGCAAAACCCCGCAGAAATCGCACTATGAAAATAACTCAGTTACTGGAGCAAACTGCGCAGTAGGGGAAAGAATACGAGTTGGCCTGATGCCAAGAATTGCAAATAAGCTCTAAAGCTTCCAAACTGATCCTCCAAAGGCAAGAAAGACTCTCCCTCTAAAAAACAAGCAAGGGAAGGGGTGTTGTGCAGTCTCCGCTGCAACACCCTACAACACAGTATTATGCTGCTGCAGCAATAACGTTGTGGAAGGGTTTATGAATACGTTGCTCCACTATGAAAGCCAAACACCAAATCTCCTGCAAAATACTGATGGAACAACCTCACCCGAGCAGGCACTCGAAGTCCCCTGGGGCTGAGGGTGAGATCTCCACACGGAGACACTCGGCGCACTAAACAGTGCTGCAAACAGGCTAAACAGCCAGCGTGCTCAAATTCGTAGCGACCAACTCAATATCATAAACATATGCATGAATCGTAATGGCTCTCCTCCTCTCCATATACAGCAAGTGAAGGTTCTCCATGGGCCCTACTTCGAATTAGGGTTTCCCTTCCTCTAGAAGCTTCCTCCTACGTTGTCATGTAGTGCTTTCCACCTCATAACCTGCGCTGGTTGACTTGGTCAAACCTCTTTTGCAAATATCTCCTTTCACACGAGGGCGTGAAATCTGGTTCCATGACTGATCCCTTTTCATACTAGAGGGATTTTATTTATGTTTTTATTATCTTTGGGCCTCCTTACCCAATTATTCATCTCCTAAATGAATTTAGACAAAATTTAATGTTCCAATTTATTGAAGAAAAATTTGGAACATTACACCCAAAGAGTCAGCTTATTCCAATAGCAACAGCAGTCCGGCAGTAGCAACAGCAGCAGTTTGGAGATAACGCAGCCATTGCTAGAGCAGCCATTCCGAGATTATTTTCTGAGAGTATCTCTAGCTTGCCTTGTGCAAGCCAAGGTGCCATCATTCTGATCACCATTGTACTCATTTCACTTTCAGTTATATAATAAAATGGCTCAACGTTCTCCATGTTTTGCATTCTATGTATGATGTCTCTCTATTTGCTGTAGTTTCATGTTTATGTTGCTTTATATTGCTGTTTATTTCTACTTGGAATATTACAAGAAGAAGAACAAGAAAGAGAAGAAGGATTAGGCGACAGCATCCGCAGAGATAGACAAATTGTCCTCCAAGTTGGAGGAAGACTTCGCCATGTTTGCAGTTATACCTCCAGGAGTGAGGTGGGAAGCTATGGAGCTTTAGTCCCAGAGCTGCGCAAAGATTTGGGCAGGGTCCAATGAGGCGACCATTGGATGGTGTTTCCTCATGGATCATTACCTTGCTATAAGGGCCAACAATATTCAATAGCAGGAGGATCAGTGTCAGTTGATGCAGTCACTGTCAGATTCCAGAGCAACAGTTGCAGACTAGTAGAAACCAGATGATGAGGATCACAGAGCAGTGTTGACAACAGAGCAGGAGGCTAAGTAGCAGAGTCAACAACAGCGCAGATTTCCCAGTGGGCAGTGCAGATTTACCAGTGGACAGTGTAGAGGCTAGTAACAGTTAGATGTTCAGGAGACATTTGCAGCACAAAGACACAGTTGATTCAATATGGATGCTTCTTAGTTGCAGTATCAGCAGGAATAGTTGAGCAGGAGTTGACTTGCAGTGCATATGGAGAGTTGGCAACAATACAGGATGTACAGTGTAATGTCAGTAGCAACATGTTTCAGCTACAATCAGTAGCAAATGAATCAGAGTTAGTGCAATAGTTGGTAGGCAATGGCAGGTAGCTATAGTTGTCACACATCAGCAGCATGTATGGGAGGATGTTGCAGAGATAGAGTGTTGTGCAGTTTTGCAGCACTAGTTGGAGAGAACACCTTCCTTGCTAATGTTGATTTTTTGTAGCATCGAAAAGTGTTCCGAGTCTCAAAATTTGTAAGGAGGCTTGGACATCAGTATTCCAAAGAACCCAGAAACCGTTTGTGGAAATTCCACTCGGTTTATGTTTTATTAAAATAATTATTTATTTTAATGTAGACCCTAAGTCTAAACTTAGGGAATTAAATAATTAATGGGTATTAATAAAACAGGGTGTGAATCTTCTAGAGAACGAAGATCAAGTCAAGTTTTAATTTTGGCCATTGATTAGACTTCTAATCTAGGTCATTGATTCGTCAATGAGAAGATTATAAAAGAAGGCTTGAGGGTCACTTGGAAAGTAGGTCGGGCATACACTCAGTCACCCGAAGGAAGTCGATTCTGAAGGAATAGAATTCGATTTTAGAGGGAGAGTTGCAGGGCAGAAGAAGGAGAGGGAGTCACCAGTGACAAAGGACAAGGAGAGGACGCAGAAGGCCAAAGAACACAGTGCAGAGTGACACAGTCTAACACAGACACTGCGCAGAGAGACACGCAAAGTGACGTAGAGGGAAGCAGTGGGTCTTCCAGGTATCAGAAAATCTACAGAGGGTTCCGAAGAATTTATCTCAGGTGTTTTCTAAATAAGTCTTCCAGTCTTTTCCTTGTAAATACTTTCATTGTTGAAGAATAATATATAAACCCTCATCTGTTGCACCGGTTTTCCAGCATTGGGTTTTTCCGGGGATAATCGTCCAAAAATAAGTGTGCATATGTCATTGATTCTTATGCTTGTATTTCTTATTGTTCCTTTCTCTGCATATACTCAAGTGAATGCTGCAGTGGTATTTATTCAAAATTTACTGGAAGAATTATGTATTCAAAATTTACTGGAAGAATTATGTAAAACTTATTGGAAATAATAAGTAGCAAAAATAAATCTATCACTGCAGAAATATTTTCTGGATTGAAATTTTCACAGCTAAGAGGGAGTGTTAGTTTTTGTAGCATCAGATGGTGTTCTAGTCTTGACACTTGATGGAGAGGCTAAAACACAAGAGTTATCCAAAACCTAGAAATCATTTCTGGAAATTCCACCTAGAGATGGCTCAATTAAAATTAATTGACCATAATTAAAATTTTCCTAAGTCTAACTTAGGAAAAGTGGTTATTTAATAGGAATTAATTGAGAAAGGTGTGAATCATCTAGAAACTCACACGGATCGACTTGGAGATGATCTCAACCATAGATTAAGTTTTAATTGTGGTCGTTGGAGTCCCAACTGGAGATTATAAGAAGAGGTCGATGGGTAGATGGAGAACACACAAGTGCAAATACTTAGTGATCTAGACAGTTCGATTCTCCAGTGCAGGTGTTTGAGCAAGAAATATTGAGTCAGAGATCGAGTAGCAAGTGTCAAAGGGGCAGAGACAGTGATCCCAAGGAAGATTTCCAGATTCGAAGAGGCAACAGCAAGTGACTGAAGTATTCCACAACGAAGCTAGCCTAGAACAACCGCAAGGGTCGCGCATAATTTTCTAATGGGTCGCAGTTAGGGTCGCGTGGGTTTTCCCAGTACAGTCGCAAGTATCGCGCGGGTTTTCCTAGCACATCCGCGCGGATCGTCGAAAGCATAAACGACCTGCGCAAGGGTTGGACGACCTGTTTTCAGAGGGAGACAGAGGCCAAGGTTTGCCTGTGGAGTGAGAGAATTTTCTCACTGAATATTTTTTTCAGATTCTTGTTGATTGAATAGCTAATTGGGCTTCCAAAGAATGTACTCAAATTTTCACTATTGCATGATAAAATAAACCCTCAGCTGTTGGAAATGGTTTTCCCACATTGGGTTTTTCCAGGGACTTTTGTCCAAAAATAACGGTGTCACAAATTTTGTGCACTAGCATTTTTCAATTTCCAACGCTTTTATTTTTCGAAGTATTTTATTTGTGAGTATTGCAGTGTGATTAATTTGTTGTTGTCGTAGCAATAAACTACATAATCAGTTTTACAGTTATAAGAATTGTTTCCAATTGCTGCAATAGAAATTTTTAGAGATTTTCACAAAGAGACCAAATCTGAACCAATTACGAATTGTGGCAAACCATATAGTTATAGTCAAATGCACACTATTATATTGAGCCAAACATGTGACAAATCCTATAGGGCCATATGTCAATAGTGTCACCACAAAATCTAGCAGGCTTTGGAGAGGAAACCCTGCAAGAAAAAAGCTAGATAAAGTGCTAACAATGGGACAATGGCCCACTATCACCATGCCCAAGGGCCCCGGCTCTTTACGGACTTTCACCAATGGGAGGAGTCCCAGTAGGAAGGAGATCACTTTAAATAGATATGCTAGGTATAAGGCACAAAGTGATCAAGCTAGAACTCATCCAAGAGAGAGACTCAATTATGGTTCGAGGCTCCAAAGAAGCAAAACACTCTCAAAGAAAAACCCTAGAAAAGGAGGCTCAAGACCTAGGGTGTTGAGATTTTCCGATGATGATAGGTGTGAATTCCTAAATCGGAATTCCTACTGCAGCAACTGATTAAATTTCTCCTACTTGTTAATTACTAAACAATTTATTTACGGTGTTACACAACAAATATCGAAATAAATCTACTGCAGCCTTCACAACATGAAATACTGCGGAAATAAAATATTGAGCAGGAAAGATAGAAACACACGCAAGTGCACAGTGATTTTTGGACAAGTCACAAATGTCCCCGGAAAAACCCAATGTGGGAAAATCGGTGCAGCAGCTGAGGGTTTTATTATTATGTAGTAGTTTTGTGAATACAAACCTTTGGATGCCCAAACTGGCAATCCGATACAGAGAATAAACTGGCAAAGAGGTAGTGAGAAAATGTCTCACATTGTCTTTGGCGATCCGACACTGATCCGGGCTCTCGATGGCTTGCCCCACGCTGCCTCTGCACAGTCTCTATGCAATCACTGCATTGTCACTACGTCACAGCCTCCAGGAACTGCGTCACCCTTTCAATTGATCATTTGTTGAATGGAAACTCGGATCTCTGGCCCTCCGGTCTCACACCCCGGGTTCCGACACTAGATCTCGAGTGTTCCCCAGCAAAACTACAAATTCCCTCTAAAGCATCACACTGCCTCTACGTGGCACTGTGTTGCCTCTCTGGACCTCTCGATGCCTTCTCTGCAATGCACTCACTGGATTAGGAAAATCTTCCTCCGACCAACTATCCCTTCCCCTCTTTGCAAAGAAATCAACGAAGGCTCTGGGGAGGACCAACTTTGTCTATTTCAAAGAAAAGAAGGGGATGATCAAGAATCCATTTCAGTAGCAAGAATGGATAGAATCAGGATTCAGAGGGAGCTGCAGTATAGATGAGGCAGTGACAGTGGCAGTGTCATGGGCAGCAGTACAGAGGGCAGCAGCGCAGCAGATGAAGGGCAGCAGCCAGAGATCAGTATCGCAGAGGATGCCTCAAAGCAGAGCAGCATGCAACAGGCATATTGCTAGAACACTTGCCTCGCTAAGAGGGAGTGTTGATTTTTGTAGCATTGGAAAGTGTTCCGAGTCTCAAAATTTATATGGAGACTTAGACATCAGTATTCCAAAGAACCCAAAAACTGTTTGTGGAAATTCCACTCGGTTCATGTCTTATTAAAATAATTAATTATTTTAATGGAGACTAAATAATTAATGGGTATTAATAAGAAGTGTGAATCTTCTAGAGAATGAAGATCAAGTCAAGTTTTAATCTTAGCCATTGATTAGACTTCTAATCCGGGCCGTTGATTCATCAATGAGAAGATTATAAAAGAAGGCTTGAGGGTCATTTGGAAAGCAAGTCGAGCACACACTCAATCCCGAAGAAGATCGATTCTGAAAGAATAGAATTCGATTTCAGAGGGAGAGTTGTAGCGCGGAGTTGCAGAGGCAGAAGGATAAGAGGGAGTCAGCAGTGACTAAGTACGAGGACAGAGGGATGTAGAGGGCCACAGAAGGCAGAGCAGAGCTGCAGCGCAGTGTACCCACGCAGAGTGACATAGTCCAGCGCACAGACTGCGCAGAGAAGCACGCAGAGAGACGCCGAGGGAGACAGAGGGTCTTCCGGGTGTCATAAAATCTTTGGGAGGTTTTGGGAGTTTTGTTTCAGGTGTTTTCTAAATGTATCTGCCAGTGTATTCCTTGTAAAGATTAATTTGCTGAAGAATGATACATAAACCCTCATCTGTTGCACCAGTTTTCCCACATTGGGTTTTTCCAGGGACAATTTCCAAAAATAAGTGTGTACATGTGATCGTTTCTTATGCTTATGTTTCTTACTGTTCCTTTCTCTGCATATGTAATTGTGAATGTTGCAGTAGTATTTATTTCGAAATTTACTGATAGAATTTTGTAAAATAACTTATCGGAGTAATAAGTAGGAGAAATAAATCTATCACTGCAACTGTATATTTCTGGATTGAAATTTTCACATGGTATCAGAGCCAGAGATGAGTAACAGGAACAAAGAACCGACAAGTGAATGTAAATTTGACATTGTTGTGGTAGCTTGGAAGGGTTCACACAGTTCTCCAGAGAGGAAAAAGAAGCATGGAAGAACAGATGGATCACGATGTTTATGTTCTGGCATCCAGACTGGAAGAAGAATTTGCGTGTGTGTCAAGCACTGATTCTCCTGAAGTCTGATACATTGACAGTGGGGCTTCTGCTCATATGACGGGAGTGCAGGAATGTTTCTCCAACTACCAAGAAGAGCAGATGAACTTTAAAATTACCATGGGTAATAAAGCAAAATGTACCCCTATTGGAAGAGGTATCGTAGTATTTTAAACGGAGGTTAGAAATAAGCTTCGGGCCACTAATGTGCTACATGTGCCTAGGTTGGGGATGAACTTACTCTCGGTGTCTCAAATTCGAAAAAAAAGTTATCACGTTTACTTCATTGGCAACAGAGTATACGTTAAACACCCAAGTTGGAAGAAGAAAGAACAAATCGGAGTCGAGAGCAATAAACTTTATAAGTTACAACTCGAATCTCCGATGGCACTAATAGGCAACATTGATGAGAAGGACTTGAATGAACTATGGCACAGAAGAATGGGACATTTGCATCATGGGGCGTTAAAGATTCTCAAGAAAATTGTCACGGGAGTTCCAGGACTGAGCACCAAGCGAGACGATATCTGCAGAGGGTGCGTATTGGGAAAGTATGCCAAGGCAGCGTATCAGAGAAGCAGCAATAGGGCTAAGAGTCTGTTGGGCTTGATACACTCGAATATCTGCAGACCAATTTCCACTAGAACTCTCAGTGGTGCCGAATATTTCGTCACCTTTATTGATGACCATTCCAGGAAGACCTAGATCTACTTTCTGAAGACCAAGGACAAAGTCTTCAGTCGTTTCAAAGAGTTTAAAGCTCTGGTAGAAAATCTGACAGGAAAGCGGATCAAGGTGTTGCGTTCAGACAATGGTGGAGATTACATTGATAAGGAATTCACAGGGTTCTGCGCAAGGGAAGGTATTAGAAGAGAGTGAACCGCTCCATATAATCCGGAGCAGAATGGTGTGGCAGAAAGAAAAAATAGAACTATTATCGAGGCTGCAAGGGAAATATTGTAAGATCAAGACATGCCCAAATTTCTGTGGGCTGAAGCTTGTAATACAGTTGTCTACGTTCAAAACAGGATTCCTCACAACGCATTGGGAAAGATCACTTCAGAAAGTGTCTTCACTGGCAGCAAGCTTGAAGTGAGCCACTTTAGGATCTTTGGCAGTACGACATATTTTCATGTGCCCAATGAAAAGAGGAAGAAGCTAGATATGACTACGGAAAAGGGATATCTAGTAGGATACATAGAGAATGTAAAGGCTTACCGCATTTACATTCCGAAGAGCAGGAAAGTTGTAGTGCGGAGGGATGTGAAATTCATGGAAGAGAGGGCCTTCAAGAGATCTCAGGAGATGCCTTCTGCTACGCAGTATGAGGAGGATACGTTGGTCCAACCACAACGACTTGCAGAGGATAATACGAGTGCCTCTCCAAGGCATGGAGATCCAAGGGACACTTCTCCCGAGGACTTGCAGGAAGGAGAGCAAGTAGATCTACCCACTACCAGTGGGAGAACGAGCAGGGAACTACGACAAATTCTGAGGGACGCAGAGCACTTTTTCGGATCCCCCTGAAATGTGAAGAGGCACCGCAGGGAGCCTGAGAGGTACCAAGCCTTGGTTGCACAAGTTAGGGAACCTTCTAGTTTTAGGGAAGCAGCTCAGCACCAGGTATGGGTAGATGCGATGGTGGAAGAATACATTTCCATCATGACAAATGATGTTTGGGAGGTGGTTCCCAGACCTTAGGACAGATCAGTTGTAGGTTCAAGGTGGATCTACAAGATCAAGTACGCTGCAGATGGCAGCATCGAGAAATTTAAAGCTAGGTTTATGGCTAAGGTGCATGCTCAGAAGGAAGGGATAGATTATGAAGAGACATTTGCCCCAATAGCCCGATATAATTCCATTAGATCCGTGATATCCCCTGTTGCGCAGATGGGATGGGAGATTCAACAAATGGATGTAAAGACTGCGTTTCTAAATGGGGTGATAGAAGAAGAAGTATACATTGAACAACCAAAGAGCTTCGAGACGCATGAACAGAAGACTCATGTGTGCAGGCTTAAGAAAGCCTTGTACGGACTAAAGCAAGCCCCTAGAGCTTGGTATGGTTGAATTGACAGCTACTTGCAGAAGATGGGGTTTGTCAAGAGTGACGCAGATCCCAATCTCTACTATCTAAGGGTAGGGAGTGAGCCTCTGATACTGGTTCTATATGTAGATGATCTATTTCTGACATGGTCATCGAGGCTCATCAAGGACTGCAAGGAGTGTTTAGCTACAGAATTCGACATGAAGGATCTAGGGATGATGCACTATTTTCTGGAGTTGGAAGTTTGGCAGCAAAAGAGGGAGATCTTCCTTGGTCAAGGAAGATATACTACAGAAATTCTGAAAAGATTTCAGATGGAGGACTGTAGACCCATGACTACTCCAATGATCACCAACTGGAAGAAAATCAACACGTCCGAAGATGATGAGGTTGATCCTACGTTGTATAGGAAACTCATAAGATCTTTGATGTATCTGGTAAACACTAGGCTAGACATCTGTTATGTTGTCAATACCCACAATCAGTTCATGGTGGAACCAAGGAGGGCTCATTGGGCAACAGCCAAACATGTTCTCAGATATCTTCAAGGAACAGTCGAGCTTGGACTAAAGTACACTCGTGGCAATGACATCAGGTTGAGTGGGTTCACTGACGCAAATTGGGCAGGGAGTCTAGTAGATCGAAAAAGTACCAATGGGTATTGTTTCAATCTTGGATCAGTGATAGTGGCAGTGTCATGGGCAGTAGTACAGAGGGCAGCAGCGCAGCAGATGAGGGGCAGCAGCCAGAGATCAGCAGCGCAAAGGATGCTTCAAAGCAGAGCAACATGTAGCAGGCATATTGCTAAAACACTTTCCTCACTAAGAGGGAGTGTTGATTTTTGTAGCATCGGAAAGTGTTCCAAGTCTTAAAATTTGTATAGAGGCTTGGACATCAATATTCCAAAGAAATCAGAAATCGTTTGTGGAAATTCCACTCGGTTCATGTCTTATTAAAATAATTAATTATTTTAATGGAGACCCTAAGTCTAAACTTAGGGAAATTAAATAATTAATGGATATTAATAAGACAGAGTGTGAATCTTCTAGAGAACGAAGATCAAGTCAAATTTTAATCTTAGCCATTGATTAGACTTCTAATCTGGGCCGTTGATTCATCAATGAGAAGATTATAAAAGAAGGCTTGACGGTCATTTGGAAAGCAAGTCGAGCACACACTCAGTACCCGAAGGAGATCGATTCTGAAGGAATAGAATTCGATTTCAGAGGGAGAGTTGCGGGGCAAAGTTGCAGAGGCAGAAGGAGAAGAGGGAGTCAGTAGTGATTGACTACGAGGACAGAGGGACGCAGAGGGCCACAGAAGGCATCACAGAGCAGCAGCGTAGTGTACCGACGCAGAGCCCACGCAAAGTGAGACAGTCCAGTGTAGGGATTGCGCAGAGAAGCACGCAGAGAGACGCAGAGGGAGACAGAGGGTCTTCTGGGTGTTAGAAAATCTTCGGGAGGCTCCAACAGTTTTGTCTCAGGTGTTTTCTAAATGTATCTGCCAGTGTATTCCTTGTAGAGATTCATTTGTTGAAGAATAATGTATAAACCCTCATCTTCTGCATCGGTTTTCCCACATGGGGTTTTTCCGAGGACAATTGTCCAAAAATAAGTGTGTACATGTGATTGTTTCTTATGCTTATGTTTCTTACTGTTCCTTTCTCTACATATGTAATTGTGAATGTTGCAGTAGTATTTATTTCGAAATTTACTAATAGAATTATGTAAATAACGTATCGGAGTAATAAGTAGGAGAAATAAATCTATCACTGCAACTGTATATTTCTGGATTGAAATTTTCACATCGATCTCTCTCTGACAACTGTTGCACTGCTCTCTTGAGAATTCGAACTCTAGATCTCTCTCACTTGATGTGTACTTCAAATTCCCATCAAGGTCATTCTTATAATCTCTCGTTGACATATCAATGGCCAAGATTAAAACATAATCAATGGATAAGATTAGCTTGGAGTCAATCCTCGTCTTTATCTAGAAGATTCTCACCAGATTTAATTAATACACTTTAATTAATCACATTTCCTAAGTTTAGACTTAGGAATACATTAAAAATGATTAATTATTTTAGTTAAATCATCTCCAGGTGGAATTTTCCCAAACGATTTATGGGTCTTGGAGAATGCATGTGTCTTAGCCTCTCTGCAAAATATCGAAGCTAGAGCACATCAGATGCTACAAATATCAACACTCCCTCTTAGCGAGGAATGTGCTCTAGTAATGCAACCTACTAAAGCATCACTCTGATTTCTGCACCATCCTAGTTGTGCTGCTGATGTCTGGCTGCTGCTACCCACCAACCACTGCGCTACTCTAACTCTGCGCTGCATCCGTGCTGCTGTTAACCCTACTAAATTGTTGTCAAGTACTGCAACTCTGTTGCTGCTGCCACCGCAACATCCGCAACTCCCTCTCATCTGTTGTTGTTGTAACTAAGAGATATCCATCATACTGAACCAACAGTGTCCAGTTTGATGCATTTGTTAACCGAGTTCTGACTATTGCTAGCCTCTGCGCTATCACTGAAGCCTCTGCATTGTTGCTGACTCTGCACTGTGCCAACTGCACTGCTGTCAACTCTACTCTACGCTGCTCAGTTCCCAACGCTGCTAACCACTGCATCTGTCACTCTTGGCACCTGATTGCACCAACTGACATTGGTCCATCCTGCTACTGCTGCTATGGGCTCCCGTAGCAAGGAATTGATCCAAGAGGTGGACTCCTCAAGGATCCTTACCATCGTGTAGCTCTCAAGGGCTACAAAACCAAATCACCCCACCTCACCCCTAGAGGTATCTCGGTGATCATGGCAAACTCTTCCTCCAATCTAGAGGACAACCTATCGATCTTTCTGGATGATGCCTGTTGATCCTACTCCTTCTGCTTGTCTTTCTTCCGAATAGGACATTGAGAACTGAAGTGGTCCATCTCACCACATCAGAAGCACTTGATCTTCAAAATATCCTTCTTTTTTCTGCATTTCTCCTGTTGTCCCTTTGATGCAAGGCTTGCATTCTCCTCTTCTTTTACCTCTGCCTTTGTCCCACTGTTGTTGTTGCCTTCTAGATTGCTCTTTACCAAGTCTCGCCTCATCTCTTCTTGTTGAAGATCAACACACATCCTCTCCCATTCCTGCATTTTTTCTTTGCCCAGAATGCTCTAGACGAAAACTTGTCATTCTTCTGAGACGTTGTTCAAGGCTAATCTCACAAACTCCGTAGGTTGAGGTGCTGACCCTACAACTGCCAGTTGATCCTGGAAATACCGAAGCCTCGTAAGGAATGGGTCTATGTGATCCCCCTTCTGCATCCTTGTGCATCTCATATTCTCTTCCAAGTACATCTTCCGCTGCTCGGAAAATCCCTGATATAACATGGCCAGTGCATCCCACATTTCTTTGGTTGTGCCCTTGCCTGCTATGTGAGATACAACATGATCTCTCACTCCATCGAGGATCAACCTCTTGGCCTTCTCCATATCCTTCTTGTAAGGTTTCAATGGATCCGGATCTGCGGGGACAACTACCACATTATCGATGAAGGCTTTAAGATCATGCTCATCTATAAGGAAGAAGATCCTTGTCTTCCAAATCACATAGTTGGAAGCACCCTCCAATCGATCCTGATCTCTCAACCCGATTGCTGTCACGCCCAAAAACAATAACAAATTCTTCCTCTAACACTCTGCGCAACTGCTGACTGGCTCTCGGCTACTGCTGCTTCTGCGTGGGAAATTAGAATTTTTGGGCAAAAAATTCTCTGAGGTCAGAATTCCCTCAGTGTGCTCTTCATCCCTTCTAATGTTTTTCTGCTCTAGCAACTGCTGCAGAAAATTTGCATCCCAGTTGAAGATATGCTCTGCGTTGAAGTTGATGTGCTGCTCCCTCTGCCACTGAAAATTTTCGATCTAGAAAATCTTCATCTCTGTCGACTCACTCATAGAAGGATTTTTCCACGAAAATCTTGCCCTCCTAGCACTGGACTGCGCAGCGCTTCTGGGAATTCGATCTATTGCCTACGCAGCTCTTCAAGCTCCCTATTCAACTCTGCTTTTGAGCTCTTCTCTGCTTCACCTACCCTCTGATACCATGTGAAAATTCCTAAATCGGAATTCCTACTGCAACAACTGATTAAATTTATCCTACTTATCAATTACTAAACAAGTTACGTATGGTGTTACACAAAAAATATCGAAATAAATCTACTGCAACCCTCACAACATAAAATATTGCGGAAATAAAATGTTGAGCAGGAAAGAAAGAAACACACACAAGTACACCGTTATTTTTGGACAAATGTCCCCAAAAAAACCCAATGTGGGAAAGTCGGTGCAATAGCTGAGGGTTTTATTATTATGCGATAGTTTTATGAATACAAATCTTTGGATTCCCAAACAGGCAATCCGATACAGAGAATAAATTGGCAAAGAGGTAGTGAGAAAATATCTCACACTGTCACTGGCAATCCGACACTGATCCGGGCTCTAGATGGCTTGCCCCACACTGCCTTTGCGCAGTCTCTGTGCTGTCACAACCTCCACGAACTGCGTCACCCTTCCAGTTGATCGTTTGCTGACTGGAAACTCGGATCTCTAGCCCTCCGGTCTCACACCCCGTCTTCCAACACTAGATCTCGACTGTTACCCAGCAAAACTGCGGGTTCCCTCTGAAGCACTGCGCTGCCTCTTTGGACCTCTCAATGCCTTCTCTGTAATGCACTCACCGGATCAGGAAAATCTTCCTCCAGCCAAATATCACTGCCCCTCACTGCAAAGAAATCACACGATCTCTCTCTGGAAACTATTGCATTGCTCTCTTGAGAATTCGATCTCTAGATCTCTCTCACTCAGTGTGTACTCCAAATGCCCATCGAGCTCCTTCTTATAATCTCTTGTTGACATATCGATGGCCAAGATTAAAACATAGTCAATGGCTAAGATTAGCTTCGGCTCGATCCTTGTCTTTATCTAGAAGATTTTCACCAGGTTTAACTAATACACTTTAATTAATCACAATTCCTAAGTTCAGACTTAGGAATACATTAAAAATGATTAATTATTTTAATTAAATCATCTCCAGGTGGAATTTTCCCAAACGATTTCTGGGTTTTGGAGAATGCATGTGTCTTAGCCTTTCTGCAAATCTCAAGGCTAGAGCACATCTGATGTTACAAAAATCAACAATAGGTATTCGCAAGGTCAAGGCCTGAGGGAAAAGGTTTCTTACAATGATATTCGACTAAGCCCAGACTCATGAAACCCTCAAGAAAGTCCTCAAGTTGAGGGGAAAAAGTCTAGGGTTTCCCTCTTGAAGCAACACCTAGGGCAAGAGATTTTATGGATGAAATTTGAGTGGATGCCCACCAGATTGATAGGTTAGATAGCCTAGACTTATTTCTTGATGTTTAGGCTGTTAAATCACCAAAAAACCTCCTACCTAAAATTTTGCTGCAAGCCCTAGATTTTCGCCCTAGCCTTAAAAGGATCAATTTTAAGGAGAGAAAATTATGGAGAAACTTTAGGATTGATCAGTAATGACTTGGACTAGTGCCTTGTCCTTTAGGCATATGGAGTCAAGGATGTGATAGATAAGCCAAATTTGTTGCTAAGGAGGCCGAAATTTGATGCCCTAGGTATCAAAATTCCAGCATTTACCCATTCAATGATAAATGGAGTTTGATGGAGAGTTATAAGAATTCCTCAACTAAGAACGTTCATTACATGTTATACAATGAATAGCTATGCGATTCTCAACTAGATAACCTTTAAAATTTATTTTCAACAAATTAGGGCACAATCAAGCATAATCTAGAAGCAGCATTTCCATACATTAGACAAAATCAAAATGATAATCTTCAAAAATAGGCACTTACAACATAACATGTAGTATATCCATCCATTCACCAAAGAAATAGCTCCAAAGACAATCCAAAATAGCTTCTAAACATCAAAATGCATTCCAAGAATCTCCAATAGCCAAGAAGGAACAAGAGCAAAATTCTCTATGAGGTTTAAATTCTCCAAGTGATGATGATCAGAGAGTCAAATGAGTTCTCTCTTATTTATACATGTCTTAAGATCTCTAATATAACCTAAGATCCCCTCAAATTGTAACATAATGGGCTTGATATTAAGTGAGGGTACAAGCTAACCTCATAGCCAATGCAAAACATATAAGTTAGCTCACAAAAGAGGCCAAAACGCTGACGTCATGCCTGCGTAGGCCCTTTTAGGACAAGCGTTGTGCTGCTCCAGTGCCAAATCAAGCCTAGAGGGTTCTATAAATCATGATCTAGGCGTTGGCCCCTCAATCTCCATGCAAATCATCATGTGGGCCCAGTTTTGTGTTTGGGGCACAAAATGGGTCTCATGGATCTCCTAGTGATAGAATAAGTTGGTTATGCTCCAATGTTGAGGGCTCAAAGTATGGTGCTAGCCCTTCCATGTCTCAAGGGGTGAGACAAACCTCATTTAGGCCTCAGATCAGCTGCCACAACCCGTACGTATTGCTAAGCCGACTAGGAGCATGTTGGTCCAAGTGCATCATCGCATGAATAATGTGGAGCAAAGCACAGACTGTTAGGGTGATGTAGGTGCCCATGGAATTGAATGGTGCTCTGCAAGTGATAAGAGTCCCATGGCTCTCAATGCTTCACCTTTAGGGTGTCATATGGTCCTCTAGTGGACTTGGGCCCTAGTTAAGTTGCCCAACCCATGATGAAAACCACCTACCAATCACAAATAATGTCCAGCATTGCATCTTCACCATTGGGTACAATTAGTCATTAGTGCATCTAAGTGAACCAATCTTGTTAATCAAGGGCAAATTAAGACTTCATACGAGGCTTTTCTTCCAAATTTGGGGTTTTGATCACATAATAGTGTTACCTCCCTAGGTAGGAGTGGCTAATAAACGATCATATTAGGTGTTCCCAACCCCTAAGGGGAAAGACATGCCCCTGGTACATCCTTCAATCAATAGGTGGCATGTAGATAATGATGAAACAAATGAGGATGAAGGGGTCTTAGGGCCAAATGCAATGGGTACAAGGATAGCAATAACGAGGAAGTCCACATATTGGGTGTACAGATGTAAGGAGGAAGCAATCGTGCTTGCATAAGTTACCCCAGCCTTTTTTTTTCCACCCCTCTTTATTTTCCTTTTTCCTTTTCTTGATTTTTCTTTATATTACTGCTTGAAGCTCTAGGATATGAGAGCATGTTGGGAATGATGTATAGTAATTATTGCTCCCTTAAAGGTGGGGTAGTTCATCACCCGCTAGGGGTTGGGACGTGTATGGGTTCTTTTAATGATGTGATGGGGCAACCAGTGGCCCTAGGAACCAGGGTGATGGCCATAATGATGAGTAGAGCTCATGCTTGGCATTTGCCCATGTTCTTTTATTAGTGTCCGGGCTATCTTTCGCATTTTATGATTTTCCTTTTCTTTTGTTTTCTGCTTGTGGCCATAATATGCTTTTATCTTTCTTTTAGCTGCATCAACCTCCGGGGCAGCATTTCCAGGCCCGACCCATATATGTGGACAAGGGGAGGGGGTATGCCAGACCCTGTTGACCCAATGGTCATGTGTACCCAAAGAAGGGAAATGGTGGAATAGTGCTTGTAATGTTCGGAGGGGAGTGAAAAATATGGAATTGGAAAAAGGGGCCACGCTACCAAAATTGGGGTTTTGCCAAGTAGTGCCCTTCCTAAAGCCATAGGCCAATAGGGCAGATCCCACAGGACTAGGATTGAAAATTAACCCCCCATTTAAGGTGAGGGAACAAAACCACATTCAAAGTCCTTCCTTCTTCCACGGCACCCAATAATACATGCCCAAGATGCCCAAATGAAAAACTAACATAAGCACCCGATTGCACAAAGAAAAACATACCTTTTGGGTCATATTGCCCATCTTTCTAACATGTTCTGTTGACAAATGGGCGAGGAAACATACAACCGATGTAGATGGCAGAGATGAAGAGGCACATCACATCGGCTAGAAGGTGGTTGTTATTAGAAAATCAGAAAGGCAAAAAGATTTTCTTATTCTTGATAATTACTTGTGATGTTTCTTGTTATTGCGATTCTTTATATCTTCTTTCTTTTAGTTCATCAAGCGATTACCAAAGTAGCATCACATAAAACAATAGACACCAAATGTATGCATTATGCCAGGGCCAAACTCCCCTCGAGGGGAAAACCCAGTCAAGATAATTCTTCCTTTCAATAGTATTCTTTGAGACTCTTCATCCTAGACATATACCAGACCTTCCCTCCACACCAAGTCAGCCTCCGAGATCTTTGACCACTTTCCAGCAACTTCGACTAGGCAGCAACTTCCAGCAGCAGACGGCTTCCGACAGCAGCAAAACTTGGAAGACTTCGATCTCCCAATCTAGTGCACGAAACAGAGAGAGAGAGGCATCGAAATTTAGTTTTTCTTCATCTCCTTAGACTTCCCCAAACTCACACTTGTTTCGGCTTCTCGGCAACAAAATTCGAACTTTTCCCAGCTACAAGAGATATCGAAGTTGCTGTGAGAGAGAGTGCTGCAAATGAATTCGATTTCCTTCCTTTTATAGGCTTCAGGTGAGGATGAATAGGTGTCTCTTAGGTCAACATGATCCCCTTTAGGCTAACTTGGTGTGGAGGTCACGTAATTCATATTTTACTCAATATTAAACCTTTTTACATGATTCAAAAGCCCGAGAAGGGTCTCTTTAAATGCACAATGACTCTATTAACTCAGAATAAATCCTAGAAGTCCTCAATGGGGAATTTGACCTAAAACATGGTGACCCAAGCATGAAACCCATGCTTTAATAAGTCACAATAATAATAATAATTTTCTTTACTCTTTTGACAAGTACATTACAAGATGAATCAAGTACATTAAATGAAGAACGAACCTAGTTACATTTTCCAACACTCCCTCTTAACTAGGGAGGTATTCATCATCATATACAAATACAATGGAAGATCTCACACTATATGAACAATGAGGAACTTTAGGCACCGCAATGCCATGGACAAGATTCCTAACCAGGGCAATCTATCCATTGGTCTCTCAACAATTTAGGCACCGCAATGCCATAGACTAGATTCCTGACCAAGGCAATCTATCCATGTGGGACTAAGATGGACTCAAGCTTTTAGCCCCTTTAGGTACCATCAGGCTTACTTGCTAACCATCAACCCAGGGACCTAGGTGTGTATCAATGGTCAGAGCTCTATGACCCATGCCACCCTTCCCTACTTTGGGACCTAGACATCAACACAAAGTGTCGGCCATATGTCCTCCCAGGAAATGCTTCACCCACAAAACCTCAACACCCCTTGATCGAGCGGATAATGGATGACCAATCTCTCCCAATCAAACTGATTGGTCACTAGCATGCTATCAAAATTCTTCGAGAGATTTTCCTGTACAAACACAACCCCAATCAATAATATACTTTCACATGTACATAAACAAATACAAACCTCTGGGGTCTTCCAAACAACTTGATGTTGCTTTTCAACTTTTAACAGTAGGACTATCAACTAAATCTTTGATAGAAGATTCCTTCATCATACACTTTCCTTCTACTTCTCATGCAAAAACATATCCTCCGAATTTCACTCTTCAATAAAAGCCAATTTATGCCCTTCCTCTCAACTAGGGAGCATCTCTTTATCCAAACACCATCATAATCTTAGGGAGATCTCTGTTATTCAGGCTTCCTCAGGGAGATCAGCTTCTTCTTTTCGTTATCGGAGAATATTTCGTGGCTTCCAACCATTTCATCAGATTTATCACCATCCTCACCATGCTTATCACATCAACAAGCATCTTCACCATATTGAAGATTGTGTACCTGCACAACTTAGGTAGCAAGTACAACCAGATCTATAGAAGCATGAATTTAGTCATTTCAGAATTATGGAAGCATTTCAACTTTATACATATCAGATACCCAAACAAGATACATATACTCTTCAACATTTTGCTAGGGACTTTGTCATAAACCCTAGACTACTTCATAACAACTTTCATTCTATCTCGAGTTTCAATGTTTCTTTCAAAGGTCTAACACACCCTTCTACAACATATAGAAAACCCTAGAAACAAAAATATAGATTAACAACTTTCAGAATTCAAGATGACAAAAGATTAGTTCTGTCATATAGTGATCCCTAAAAATAAGTCAAAAGAAAAGAGAAATATCTAATAACTTTCCGGAGTCATATATATTAGACTTGCCACTAGGATTTTACACAAACCCTAGATTTCATACAAGAGAATCAATCAAAGTCAATCACAGCTTAATCACCAATATGACCAGCTTCGACTAGAGTTAGTTGCAAACCCTAGATTTTCAATCAACCATCAAATCCAATCAAAACTCAGATTTCATCAATCTTACACAGATCTCAAATCATCATATTGTCATCATTCATCAGAGATTTTCATTTCTACTAAGGTTCAACTTCAAAACCCTAAAATTCCATACGACCACAACAACCATTATATAAATAGATCTCAGATTGTTATATCACACATACTAGAGAATTTAACTACTACTAGGGTTTAGCTACAAAAAACCTAGATTTCCAAATATCAACATCCTAAAATCTCAGACAAGGATTTATATTAAATCCTAAGACTTATGACCATCAATAACTAGGTCAACACATGTACCTAGGAATTCATTATCATACATATGTCCTGACAACATTAATACATTAGACATACACAGACTTAGACCAAGCTAGGATTTCAACCAAAGAGGACATATCTTCACATACCTAGGGATTCATCATCAAGCAAGGTATTTCATTTCATAGTCAAACCCAACTTCACAACATATCAATAAATTTGATTAGACCAGGGTTTGATCAGACACTCATACAAGGAAATCATTTCTAAAACATTATAAGGGTCTTGCTTACACTTTCCACCAAACCCTAATGAGGTAGTGTTTCAATAGAAAACCCAAAAATTACCAATATTTCAAAGGTTCGAGATTTCAGATAAACATCATTCTAACAAGTTAGGTTTTCATGATCATATCGAAATCCCAAACATGACGTCATCAATAAAACTTCAAATAGCATTTCACAATATCCCTAAGCAGTTTAGGGTTTCGGACATTCACATTAGCATACCCTTCGGTTAGGGTTTTCCAGAACCTTGTCTAGGGTTCTACAAAAACAGTTAATAATATGAGTGGGGTATGTAGATTTATCAAGTGATGGATCACCCAAAATAAGAATCAATGTGATTCACTATAGCTAGACACGCCAATGTTAGTAATAGATTGTCAAACGAATAAACATTTATTATAAAGAAATCAATGTTTTAAAGCATATCTTTGTTTCTTGACAAACCTTGTCTTGAGAGATCATCCTTCATACTACTTAAGAATATAGCAAATGTTTTCTTAGTCAAGACAATAGAGGGAGAAAGGTGATTAGTATTAATATAATCAAAAGTTAAATAAGTACATGAAACCAAAAACTGAAAGGAAATGACACACTTATCTTTGGGAGTTGTTGAGGGCTCCCTCCAAAGCTTGATAGATAACTAAAAACCTATCAAAACAATAAAATGTCTTTTCCAAAAAAATGTTAGAAACCTAGAAATTCTAAAACATATGAAATAAGATATCTAAGGCTACAAGCAAAGGACTTAGTAGGGTAAGTCCCTAATGTAAAATTCTTCGGGCTTGACTTTCTTTGAGTGTCCTTCTTCAACAATGTTGGCTTGATCTCTTTCTCTCTTCTTGTTTCTCGGAGTGTCAAGACAGTCACTCCTATAGTGACCCTTCTTATGGCATTGATAGCATTCTACCTTAGACATGTCAACTTTCTTCCTTGGTTCTTTCGATTTCTTTCCTTTATGTTGAGCAATGTAGGCATTTGATATTACTTAAGCATTGGCAACTAATGAGATCCTTAATTCTTCCTGACTGTAGGAAGTCCATAGTTCTTCAAAGGTGGGAGTTACCTTCCAACTATTAAGTCCTGCAGCAAATGCACCCCAAGTAGGTGGCAATCCTAATAGGGAAGTGATCACGAGTTCTTTGTCTGGAAGAAGCAAACATCGCGATTTTATCGCGATTTTTTGAAAAAATCACGAGTTTTTCGGGCTGCCGATTTTATCGACGATTTTTTCAACGATTTTTTGAAAAAATCGTTATCGCGAAAAAATTGTGATTTTTACGAAAAAATCGCGAGTCGAAGGGAAAAAATCGTGGTAGCGTCCAACAGCGAGTTTATAATGCGATTTTTGGTTTTTTGTTTTTCATTTTTAGTTGGACAGACTTGCTTATGAGAGCCAAGGAGGGAAGGAGGAGAGCCAAGGAGGGAGATACGTGATTTACAAGCCCAAGATTGGACAAAAGTGAAGAATTTCTTGCAAACCAAGCGAACAAAAATCGAATTTGGACCAAGTGTCTCCGGCAAAACGTTTTTCCAGGTATGGGCATCAAATTTGACCCATTTTTTTTTGTTTTTTTCTTGTTTTTCCATGGGTTTCTATTACCCATGTATTTTTCATCATTTGTGATTGCATTTGGTTGTGTTTTTTTTTTGTTTTTGTTTTATTGAGAGGAGAGGGTTTATTTTGGTCAAAAATGCAAAAAATTGTTTGTTAAATTTTGTTTTTTATATTTCTTCTTGTGCTCTTAGTTTCTTCCCATTATTTTTGCTTGTGTTTTAACATGTATTTTTTCCCATTATTTTTGCATTGAGTTGAGGGTTTTTTTTTTGTGAAAAAAATCAAAATGTTGTATGTAAAATTGTAATTTTTTTAATTTTATTTTTTAACTTGCAATTTTTCTTGTGCCCTAGGTTCAAATTTCAACATTCAAAGTTCAAAGTTTCCAACATGCCAAGGAAATTAGATCCTTTATGGGAATTTGGTGAACCTGATGGGGGGTTTGACCGATCAAACTTGACTTGCAAATTATGCGGTCAACACATGACAAGGGGGATATACAGGTTGAAATACCACTTGGCACAAATTCCTGGGCATGAAGTAGGCCCTTGCAAAAACACCAATTCAGAAATAATCAAAAGAGCCATGAACTCATTGGGAGAAATAGAAACCACTAAACTCAGCAAAGCAGCTTTGAAAAGTCAAATATCAGGGTTTGGAGTTGACCGTGAGAGTGGTAGTGGCTCTTCAGCATCAGCCTCTTCTACAGGCAGCCCCGTAGCTGCCTCCTCATTTTTTGTTCCTAGAACCACTCCCGGGGCACATCCATCTATCTCCTCCCTTATTAAAAGAAAGGAGAAGGAAGAAGTTGATAAGTTGTTGGGCAAACTGTTTCTTTGGAGTGATATTCCTTTCAATGTTGCCAGGAACAATCCATTTTATCAGGCTACGATTGATGCTATCGCTGTTGTTGGCCCAGGATACAAAGCCCCTTCATATCATGATCTTAAAGGGCGCATTCTGCAAAATGAGAAAGCTGACTGCACCAAGAGATTGGAAGAGTTAAGGGCATCATGGGAAGTCACAGGATGCACTGTGATGTCAGATGGTTGGATTGATCAAAGGGGTAGGACCCTTATTAAATTCTTGGTCAGTTGTCCCAAGGGGACAATGTTTATGAAATCTGTTGATGCATCTGCACATGTCAAAGATGCAAGATTATTATGTGATTTATTAGATGTGTTCATTATGGAGGTTGGGCCCCAAAATGTTGTCCAAATCATAATGAACAACACTACAAACTATGTTTTTGCTGGCAAGATGCTTATGGAGAGGTATCCGAGCATATTTTGGACACCTTGTGCTGCACATTGCCTTGATTTGATGTTGGAGGACATCGAAAAGCTTGATTTTGTCAAAGATATTGTAGAATCATCAAAGAGAATCACAAAATTTATATATAACCATGGATCTGTGCTTCATTTGATGAGGACATTCACCAACAAGGAGTTGGTGCGGCCTGCTATTACACGATTTGCCACTACTTTCATCTCTCTTCAATCCCTCTTGAATTCTAAGTGGGATTTGAAGAGAATGTTTCTTTCCGATGAGTGGCGTGCTTTGACTATCAGCCGCAAATCAGAGGGACAGGCCATCTGCAGGTTGGTGTCATATCAGGAAGATTTCTGGGTTGGAGTGGAAGAGGTGTGCAACATTAGTGAACCTTTGGTAAAGGTTCTTAGATTGGTGGATGGAGAGAAGCCCGCAATGGGCTACTTGTATGAGGCCATGGATAGGGCCAAAGAAGCTGTTCGCAGCTATTATGATGATAAGGGTGATGAGGGGTTTCAGAGACAACTTCTTTTATGGGAAGTGATTGATGATCGATGGAACAACACACTCCATCGTTCCATTCATGCTGCAGGGCTCTTCTTGAACCCCACATTTGCTTATTCATGTGGTTTTATATTTGATGCTGAGGTCATGGATGGCTTTTTCACTTGTGTTCAGAAGATGGTGCCAAATCCATCAGAAGGTGCAGAGATATCTAAAGAGATGGAGGTATACAGAATGGCAGGTGGCACCTTGAGCTTCGACATGGCTGTCCAGGATAGGACTGCTAAAATGCCAGGTAAGATTTTCATTATTTTAAAATTTTTCTTATGTTTGTAACTTTATAAGTTTATCTTATTTGTTGTAACTTGTAACTTGTAGATGCATTGTGGAGGAGCTACGGTGGCAGATTACCAAAACTCCAAAAACTTGCCATTAGAATACTCAGCCAAACATGTAGCGCTTCAGGATGCGAGCGCAACTGGAGTGTATTTGAAAAAATACACACCAAAAAGCGCAACAAGTAAAAAACTTAACATATTCCAAGTTTTTCCAACTGATTTTTTGAATTCATTAAATATTTTTTTTTAAATATTTAATTTATTAATTTATGACCCTTGTACAGGTTGGAGGGTCAGCGGCTCAATGACATGGTTTACGTCTACTACAATCTTAGATTGTGGGTGAGATAACTTGAGAGGACCCCTGATATGGAGGCCATCTCTTTAGATGCGATTGACACCACTGCTGAATGGAGGGTTGAGGCTGAGAGGCCTGTCGTGGAGTCAGCCCCTGATTGGATAGAGCAGGAGGTAGTGGAGGGGGAGGACTCGGAGAAGGACGAGGAGGAGGAGTAGCAGCAACAGCAGCAGGAGGAGCAGGAGGAGGAGGTGACACCACCTACCACTACTACCGGTAGAGGACGTGGTCTGCCTCCTTTAGCTCCTAGTGGTTCAGGTTCCCGTTCCGGTTCTGGTGCTTCATTTTTTACTTCTAGAGCACGACAGAGCCCATTTCCAGTCCCGCCAGCTTCTTCATCTAGAGAGAAAGGCAAAGCTATTGTATTTTCTCGCAAGAGGGGCAGAGGAAATCAATAGTATAGGACCATAGGTTATATGGTGCATTGACATTCCTTTGTATATGACATTATGACTCATGATATGAGATACATTATTATATTTTTTGTTGATATTTTGAGGCCGAGTTGACTCTTGAGACTCAGGACTTAGTATTCAGGACAAGATTCAGTTTTATGTGTGATGTAGCACTAGACATGATATTACACATCTTATATATTAGTTTTTTTTTTCATATTTATGTGTCAATGCATTTATTTTATGCTGTAGATGCTTTAGATATTAAAAAAATTGAAAAAAAATGAATATTTTTGTATGTGCCGATTTTTTCCCGATTTTTACGATTTTTCCCGATTTTTACGATTTTTTCCGATTTTTTCCCCTCGGCGATTTTATCCCGATCGCGATTTTTTCATATTTGGGACTCCGAACAACTTCATCAATGGCCAAAAGTTCATCCCTAATTCTTGCTATCTTCACAAAGAAGAAGGCCACTATGTCTTCTTTAGTCATCTTTGTAGTCCTTGGCTCATTCTTCAAAGTAGCTACTTGACCAATGTTCTTAATATTGAATAACTTCGACAAGGCTTCATACATTGCCTGAGCATGGTCGATATATTGTTGGTTATGAATGGGACAAGGTTGTCCTTTATTCCTTCTACCGTTAGAGTCATGGCCACCAATTCTAGTTCCCTGTATTTCACTTTGTCACCATCACTGGAATCCTTTGTAGGCTTCTTTACTTTTCCTTTGACCAAGTCCAGTACTTTATTCTTTTCAAGGGTGAGGTCAATTCTCTTCTTCCAGGACCTGTAGTTTGAGGCTCCTTCAAGTTCGTTTTCTCCCTTGATTGTGTTAGACATCTACCAAGAGTGTAGTAGATTCCTTCCCTGGGATGATCCTTTGAATGGTTCCTTGATTAAGTGTTGAAGACTGCCTTTTTCTTGTTTCTTTCACCAAAGCTCTGAAACCATGTTAGAAAATCAGAAAGGCGGAAATATATTATTATTCTTGATAATTACTCGTGATGTTTCTTGTTATTACGATTCTTTATATCTTCTTTCTTTTAGTTCATCAAGCAATTACCAAAGCAACAGCACATAAAACAGCCACTATGTCTTCTTTAGTCATCTTTGTAGTCCTTGGCTCATTCTTCAAAGTAGCTACTTGACCAATGTTCTTAATATTGAATAACTTCGACAAGGCTTCATACATTGCCTAAGCATGGTCGATATATTTTTGGTTATGAATGGGACAAGGTTGTCCTTTATTCCTTCTATCGTTAGAGTCATGGCCACCAATTCTAGTTCCCAATATTTCACTTTGTCACCATCACTGGAATCCTCTGTAGGCTTCTTTACTTTTCCTTTGACCAAGTCCAGTACTTTATTCTTTTCAAGGGTGAGGTCAATTCTCTTCTTCCAGGTCCTATAGTTTGAGGCTCCTTCAAGTTCGTTTTCTCCCTTGATTGTGTTAGACATCTACCAAGAGTGTAGTAGATTCCTTCCCTAGGATGATCCTTTGAATGGTTCCTTGATTAAGTGTTGAAGACTGCCTTTTTCTTCCTTCTTTCACCAAAGCTCTAAAACCATGTTAGAAAATCAGAAAGGCGGAAATATATTATTATTCTTGATAATTACTCTTGATGTTTCTTGTTATTACGATTCTTTATATCTTCTTTCTTTTAGTTCATCAAGCAATTACCAAAGCAACAGCACATAAAACAATAGACACCAACGGTAGGCACTATGCCAAGGCAAAACCCCCCTCGAGGGGAAAACCCAATCAAGATAATTCTTCCTTTCAATAGTATTTTTTGAGACTCTTCACCGTTGACATATACTAGACCTTCCCTCCACACCAAGTCAGCCTCCTAGACCTTCGACCCCTTTCCAGCAACTTCGACTAGGCAGCAACTTCCAGCAGCAAACGGCTTCCGGCAGCAGCAAAACTTGGAAGACTGCGATCTCCCAATCTAGGGCACGAAACAGAGAGAGAGAGGGGCACCAAAATTTTGGTTTTCTTCTCCTTAGACTTCCCCAAACTCGCACTTCTTTTGACATCCCGGCAACAGACTTCGAACTTTTCCTGGCTACAAAAGATATCGAACTTGCTGTGAGAGAGAGTGCTCCAAATGAATTCGATTTCCTTCCTTTTATAGGCTCCAGGTGAGGTTGAATAGGTGTCTCTTAGGCCGACATGATCCCCTTTAGGCTGACTTGGTGTGGAGGTCACATAATTCATATTTTACTCAATATTAAACTTTTTTACATGATTCAAAAGCCCAAGAAGGGTCTCTTTAAATGTACAATGACTCTGTTAACTCAGAATAAATCCTAGAAGTCCTGAATGGGGACTTTGACCTAAAACATGGTAACCCAAGCATGAAACCCATGCTTTAATAAATCACAATAATAATAATAATAATTATTTTCTTTATTCTTTTGACAAGCACGTTACAAGATGACTCCAGTACATTAAATGAAGACCGAACAACTGTCAGGGGCTGCTAGTTGTCGGCTGGATGAAGATGAATATTAGAAAAGATCTACTCTACTAGGGGTACCCACTTTTGGTGGGTAAAATTGAACAAGGAGTATGGCATATCCTTCTAGTATATAGTTTAAAAAAAATAAGGGACTTAACCCATACATATAAAATGCCTAATTACACATATTAAACAAAAGACATTCACTTATCCTAAAACTAGAGAATTACTCAATCTCCCAAGCATACACTTCCTGTAAATATGACGGGATGTGACTGATACTAATAATGACTATAAGTCTTGTAGTGGGTCAGCCATATTATGGCTCAAACAATTGGAAAATGTTGATAGATTTAACAGGCTGCTAATGAGCCCAAGCCCCAAAAAGCTAATTGCCTATTCCTTTGGAACATAGGTGCCACTATAACTTCAATTCAAAAATAATCAGCAATTATACTGGTTTCCCTTTATGTGGCAAATTATGCACCTATTTTAGTAGCTCTATTCACCAAAAGCCTTTCAAAACCACTCTCTCAGTTCTTTCAGTTCGTATTAGATTATATCTTTGGAAATACACAATTATCTTATGATACAAGGCCTCCATTGACCAATTATGAGTATGCTTGATGATTTATGACATTTAAAGTTTTGTTTATAATTTACGGGACAAGACATTTAGTTGGATTCACTAATGAGACATGTTTAAAGGGTCACTAACTGCATGTCCAAAACAATCGAAATTAGATCAGAAAAAACAGGGTCTAAGTTGAGCCAGCCCATGGACCTGATATAGCATTGCCATGATCTATGAAACCATTGGGACTGCATAAATGGTATTTGGCATGCAGACTATCTATTTAGAAATTACAACCAATTATGAGTTTCCTTGATGATTTATGACATTTAAAGTTCTGTTCATAGTTTACAGGACAAGACATTCAGTTGGCTTCACTAATGAGACATGTTTATGTCTGCATTAATGGTATTTGGCATGCAGACTATCTATTTAGCAATTACGACCAATTATGAGTTTCCTTGATGATTTACGACATTTAAAGTTCTGTTCATAGTTTACAGGACAAGACATTCAGTTGGCTTCACTAATGAAACATGTTTAAAGGGTTACTAACAGCATGATCAAAACAATCAAAATTAGATCAGAAAAAGCTGCGTCTAAGTTGAGCCACACCATTGAACTGATATAGCATTGCCATGATCTATGATCCCATCGGGACTGCATTGATGGTATTTGGCATGCAGACTATTTATTTAGCAATTTTTCACAATGGGGTACTGCCACTAACCACGTGCACAAGACAATCAATTTTAGATGAGAAAAGAAAAACAGGTTGAAGTTGAGCCACCTCATGGACCTCATCTAGCATTGCTATGATCTATGTCCCAATGGGATTGCAAAGACAATATTTAGCAGACAGACAATTTGTTTAGCAATTTTTGACCATGTTGTACTGCCACCTTATATACATTATTTGACCTACTCTGGATGGTAGTTGTGTTTTTTCAGCACACCTCCAATGAAAATCTTTCAGCAACTGCAGTGCAGGTTCTGTGCTTCATTTTAGCCAAACGTGTATCTCTCACTAATGTTGTATGTTTGATAATATGCAAGAACCTTTTCCAAAATAGTCCCATGATATAAATTTCCAAATACTAACATGTCAAAGCTGTGTAAAGCTTACCACATAGAAAAATCCTGTCTCTCTGCAAGCTTTGTCCAGTTGTCTTACAACTTCAGCCACATTTGGATCTTCAGCCATTTTTGGATCATCAATCTTCTCCAAAAGGGGTGCCACATCTAACAGAACAAAGCAGATTGATTCAATGGTTTATGTATAAGTTAGCATTCAAGAACACTGCAAATAGAGCTAATTTCTAAGTTCTAATAGAGAGAAATCCCTAAGAGTAATTGTCAAGTCTTGTAACATCCAGCACAAACAGTATAAGTCTATTGAGTAAGGAAAAAGAATAGCAGCATATATTGTTACAAACTAGCGCCATAAATAAGATAACTCCATGTACTTTACAAAGTGCAAGATCCCCGTGTTCTAACAACATATATAAGAGGTCTATGTCCCAAGCATCAGTTGCATATATCAATAGAACTAGAAGAAAGGGGTCATTTCTTATCTCAATAAAAACTTTTAACAATAAGAGAATTTTAGAAAAGGACCTCATTTGCCTTACCCAAAGATGATTCTGGAATAAATAGAGGCGTATCATGTCTTTCATGTACCCAATATTTGTACATCCATAATGAAAATATTTTTAAAAATATTAAAACAATCCAGAAATGGGGCAGGACCCGGGGTTGTTTTCACAACTCCATCAACTATGATTTTCCCTTTTTCTTTTCACCTTGACTTTGATTTCACTAACAATGTAATAGAGTACGAGGTTTTGTTGATTGGGCTTGAGCAAACAAGGAAGATTGGGATCAAACAAATCACGGTAGAGGGAGATTCCGGGCTCATTGTGAATCAGATCCAGAATTGTTAAATTTGGGCAACTAGGTCCAAACTCCGAGTTGTGCTGCTCAGATGACGATCCCAATATTTTTATTGGATTCCTCTTTCGGAGAGGTGTAAGATTGATCTAAAGATCATCTCGATCGGATGAGCAGAACATGTACTTTGAATTTATTCCATTTATGTGCTAGGTCGGCCTGGAATATAATATAGACTTAAATGTCTTAAAGGACGTGCCACACACCCCCAAAGATGCATATATATTGGAGAGACTTGGAGTTCATTATACACACAATGTGTGGAGGATTTTCTTCTCTCTGGAAGGCGATGGAGCTGCGTTCTTGGTGCTGCGTATCTGTGGAGTATTCTTTGTTTGGGTTGTCTTGGGGTTGTGTGTGACAGACTTGGCTAAATGACCTATTGGAGACTTTGTTGGTAGAAGCATCCTGCTGATTAACGCCACCATTCATCATCTCTGTTTTGGCTTGTCTTCCATCGATCTATTAGTATGTTCTATCTGCTTCAGTATTTTGTGCCCTAATCTAAAATGGGATAGAACATGTTCTCAAATTAACATGGTATCAGAGCTGAGGTGAAGACAAAGCCCTATTTGTGTTCATCTCCAATATATTGATCCAACAAGTGCAACTCATCCACAAGAGCAAGATAAAACACTTCTGAAGCATCCGAATTGGAGCAGAGGCTAGACGTGGAAAAGGAGAACTGGTTTATCTCTTTCAGGGCCGAAAAACTACAGGAGGCTGCCGCCATGTTTTAGGGCAGATTGCATGGGGTTTTTAAAGTTCTTTTTGGGTAAAAATCTCCTACGCAGGCCTTGAGGTAAATTCTGGGCAGTTGGTATGGGTCAATATGTCCTTGCAAGTCCAAATTCAAGAAAAGAAAGGCAGGTCGAGTTTGTGTATTATTTCTGGGCTGGTTTGTGGACAATTTGAGGGAGAAATTATCTCCTTGAGAGGCCACACTTTAGAGCAGTTGCTTCAAGAAGGACTGCAGGTCTGTACAAGCCTAGATAAGGGGGATGAGAGGCCTAATTTCGGTACAGACCAGCCCTAAGGGCCAACGAAGGGCAGCATAGTGTATGCCTAAAAAGAGGCCGAGTTTGTTGAGGGTACAGCAGACTGTTAAGGGTTGTGTGTAGCTGTTTAAGGGCTAGTCACTTGAGTTCAGGGAGAGCATTCCATTGCAAATTGGTGACTGTTTGGGTACACTTTGAAGGGCTGGAAGCTACAGGATAACTGTGGTGCTAGGCCGCAAGGCATAGCACACATCTGGGCCAAATTGGAGGGTGGACAGCAACCTAAGGAGGCAATGTGGCGGAACCCCTCCAAGGTGAACCGCAACCCTAGAAGGGCTTGTTTGCTGACTGTGTGGTGAAACTGGGGCTGTAGTACGTGCCCTAACCAGGAGTGCAGTGAACAAACAGTGCAAATAGTATTACAGTAGTGTCTTGTGGAGGTGTGTTGGGTCCATGATTTAGTGTTTGGATCATGTGCTTGTCATCTTTGTGATGTGCTAAGGTGACAAGGTGCCCTAGACTTGCTGTCATAAAAGACCTTGTACAACAGAAGGTGGGCACACTTGGCAATTCATGATTGGATCATTAGTAAGGATTCTGATGAGGGCAGCAGGTCTGGAGATATCTAAATTTTGTACGCTGATAGAATGGCAGCATATGTTGCTGTATTAGGGAGTCGTTGGCACAAAGGACAGTCCATGTTTTGACAACCTTGCAGGAGGACCGAGGTATGTATGACTATGTTTTAAGTGGTCATCTTCAATTTTTTATTGAACAAATACCTACTATCTCTATGGATTGCACGCCTTTCTGTTGCAAAGAAGATATTATTCCGAGCATGCAGATCAAATCTGTAGATTGCACGAATTGTATGTTTAGCAACGCTCAAACCAGAAACAAAACTTGTCATGCAAGCTTCAACAGGGGAATACTTCAGGAGTTGTCTAGAAAGTAATTTTTAGTTAACAAGGCCACATCTCAGAATGACATAGCTCTCGGTCTTCTTCAAAAGGAAGGCCTAATGGCCTGGAAGTTCTATGTTAACCAGTTAACGTTGTACTCAGAACTGAATGATGCCCTAACTGAGAGTCTCTTATGTGTAAGGGAAGCTAGAAAAGTTCTATCCCTAAGTGGCCCAAATCTGTGCATAAACAAAGGAACACATGTAACATTCACTGATGACTTGAGGTAAGTAGACCTGTTGCAGTAAGGCTAAGCATATGATGCATAGGCAGGATTTCAAGTGAAGACAAATATTTGCAAGTTCTATATCTGTAAAAGCCAACATTCTTAAGAAATTGTTTTGATGTACTTGACAAAGGCTATAAGATCTTTACATGCAGGGGCAGTGAAGTGCCTCATCTGACAATATTATGATATTGACACAGTTGACTAGTGACAGTGGTTGTGAACCAGCATATACCTGAACTTAATCTATTGGTAGTGACCTTAGAAAGTGTCTTGACCAGATTTATACTGTTGGATGCTGGGGCAGAAACACTGATGAGCAGGAGTATCCTTATGACTGTGCTAAAAGAAAGGTGTCATATAAGGGATGGACTGGCATGAAGAAGGGTCGATTCAGTGTTTGGAACAACTGTATGATTGGTTCCTAGATCTGTGCAATTTAAGAAACAAATTGTAGATTTGAGATCTGAAGACTTGAAGCCCTAGATCAGTCAACCATTAACTGTAGTTGGGCAAGTCTGGAAGATAAGAAGCAGTGCAAAATCATGAGAGAAGGAATCATGATTGGGATCCCTAGTTCTGTGGATTGCAGTAAAGAAAATCTTAGAGGGTTGTTTGAGGAAGCTACAGCAGATCTCCACAAAACATCAGGTAATTGTTGTAATCTTGAAATCTTCAGTACTATTAATGATGAAGAAAACAGTGATGACAGTTCAGAAGGTATCTCTGTAACCGCCATTTTGAGGAGCTAAATCTGTGATTCTATGTCACTGTCATTATGACAGTGACATAGACAGACACCCATGTTTACGAGATTCATAATAGCAGTAAGCTTGTGACAGTATCAGTCTTACATTATAGCGAAATGATAAACTTGAAGTGTGAACTGAGAAGTTTTTGCAGCCTTCAGTCACGTTGTTGGAGTCTTGAACCATGATCAGCAAAGCTTGTTTGGATGGCTTTGACTATGGGAGAATAAGACCTCTTTCCAAGTTGGTGTCTGGGATGCCCTCATTTAAAATAGATGTCTTCTCTCGAGAGAGAAGCTGACATCAAGAGGGATAATACATCTGTATATGCTCCTGAGCTAATATCGTTGCTAAACGAAAGAAGATCCTCATGGCTCAAAGACATATGGCTTCAGAGGGGGAAATTCCAGAAGAAAACCAAGAAGCCATATAAATACCAAGGGTATCTAGCTGCCATGAGTACAATATGAGCTTGGATCATTTGAAGAAACTATAAAGCATCAAAGTCTGCAAGGATGCAAGGGTGATGTCTAGGATATGGTTCCTAGACCACAGATCAAAGCTGTTGTCACCTCGATATAAGATCAAGCATGGATCTGATAGGAAAATGTATTGCCTGAGACTTCTCTAGGAAGGCACTGATTATTATCGCACCTATAATCTATTATTTCCCTTGCTGCTACGCAAGGACGGAATCTTCATCAGATGGATGTAAAGACCGCTTTTTGGCATGGTGCGATAAAGGAAGAGGTGTATGTAGAGAAACTTCTGGGGATCAAAGACCAGGATCGAGACACCCATGTCTGCAGGTTGAAGAAAGCCCTCTATGGGCTGAAGCAAGCACCCAGAGATTGGTACGAGAGGATAGATAGCTACCCGATGAAGCTGGGCTTCACTCGTAGTAATGTTGATCTGAACCTTTACTTCAAGGTTGATAGAGAAAAGCCTCTCATTTTGGTGTTGTATGTGGACGACCTCTTCCTGACAGGTGCTGACCCTCTCATTCATCAGTGTAAGAGGGAGCTCGCTGCTGAGTTCGAGATGAAGGACCTAGGACTGAAGCATTACTTCCTAGGCTTGGAGGTCTGGCAGAGACCTGATGAGATTTTCCTTTCTCAAGGAAAATACATTGTGAAGCTTCTGGTATGGTGGACTGTAAGTCCATGTCGACACCGATGGAGCTCAACTTTAAGAAGTTGAGTGGCAGCGCTGCTGGGCCCATGTTAGCAAATCCTACTAGGGATCGTCAACTCGTAGGGGCTCTGGTGTTCTTAGTGAACAACTGTCCGAACGTATGTTGTGCAGTGAATACCTTAAGTCAACACATGGTTGATCATAACATTCACTGGGTTGGTGCCAAGAAACTCTTGAGATGTCTCTGTGGCACGATAGACCATGGGCTGAGATACACTGCCGGGAGCATGACACTCCTTAGATATACTAATGCCGATTGGGCTGGCAGTGTGGTGGATCGTAAGAGCACTTTTGGATGCTACTTCACAAGTAGATCTTCTTCGGGCAGGAAACGAAAGTCGGTAGCCTTGAGCACCGCTAAGGTCGAATACATTACAGCATGTATCGCCCATTGTGAAGTCACTTGGTTGCGAAAACTCTTTAGTGATTTGTTCGAGCACGTGCTAGATGCCACTGTTATCCTTTGTAATAACCAGAGGAGGATTCATTTGTCATAGAATCCCGGGTTCCACGATTGATCCAAGCATGTTGATGGCTGGTACCATTTTATCCAGGATATGGTAGAGCGAGGCGCCGTAAGGCTCGATCATATAGGAACTGATGAGCAGGTCGCGGATATTCTCACTATGCCCTTGGGGAAGGTCATGTTCCTAACCTTCCGTGAGAATCTTAGAATCATGGAACGACCCTATTTGGAGGGTCCTGTTGGACGATGAGCTCTGGGAGCTCCAAAGTGGGTTTTGGGGATAGCTTTGGTGCTATAAGCAACCACAAGGCTAGGCTTTCTGAACCTAGTTGGTGTGCTTTTGCCCCACCATGATGATATTGAGATGGTTTACCTCTCTTTGATCTGTGCCTCGTATGCATCCTACCCATGGAGTTTCGGACTCATGAGAAGTACCTCTCGTTTTTTCAATGAGGTGGGAAATATGAATAGAGACCATAGCAAGACCGATGGACGCATCGGAGATTGCCGTACTCTCTATGTCTAGGATGGCACGTGTCCAACAACTTGATCTGGGATCAAGTTTAGCGAGGTTTCGGACCTCCAACTGACTTCGGGTCAGTGAAACTAACTTCGGGTTAGTATATGACTCTCTTGAGTCCTAGTGAGGTTTCTGACCTCCAACTGACTTCGGGTCAGGTAAACCAACTTCGGGTTGGTATGAGACTCTTTGTGAGTCTTATAGAGGCTTCGGACCTTTGGGCTGAATCTGTCAGCCGGGTATGATGTCTTTGTGACTGACCCACTTCTGTTCTGAAACAAAGAGGCCAACGAAGCAAGTGACGGCGGGATGACGCATGATGTTTGGATTGCACTAGTGGATGGAGTTCTCCCTAGTTGAGAGGGAGTGTTAAATTTGGGCAACTAGGTCCAAACTCTGAGTTGTGCTGCTCAGATGACGATCCCAATATTTTTATTGGATTCCTCTTTCTGAGAGGTGTAAGATTGATCTAAAGATCATCTCGATCGGATGAGTAGAACATGTACTTTGAATTTCTTCCACTTATGTGCTAGGTCGGCCTGGAATATAATATAGACTTAAATGTCTTAAAGGATGTGCCACACACCCCCAAAGATGCCTATATATTGGAGAGACTTGGAGTTCATTATACACACAATGTGTGGAGGATTTTCTTCTCTCTGGAAGGCGATGGAGTTGTGTTTTTGGTGTTGCATATCTGTGGAGTATTCTTTGTTTGGGTTGTCTTGGGGTTGTGTGTGACACACTTGGCTGAATGACCTATTGGAGACTTTGCTGGTAGAAGCATCCTGCTGATCGTCGTAACGCCACCATTCATCATCTCTGTTTTGGCTTTTCTTCCATCGATCTATTAGTATGTGTTATCTATTTCAATATTTTGTGCCCTAATCTGAAATGGCATAGAACATGTTCTCAAATTAACAAAAATCTTGTGAAGCAAGGAACCCTTGCCTAAAATTCTATGGGGATGTAGTATGGGGAGGGATAGAACCCTTTGATTCTTTTAACATAATTGTGATCCCTTGAGAAGATAATAAGCTAGCAGATTCCATGGCTACTGTTGCTACTACCTTTCAACTCTTGGAACGCCATAGTCAAATTTAGTATGTGGCTAAGCCTTAAGGTAAGTTTTCATGCTTTTCTTTCTAATAACATAGGATCATCGCAGATTTTTGAAGATTAACATCAAGATATACATTTTTTAAGTTGCATTAATGAATTTTCCAACCATGTGGTGGATGAGATATAGGAAGGAGAGAATGTTCCCCTAGTCCAATTAAAGACTAATAGAATTCCCAAAGGTTTGGTTCCACTGGAAAAGTTATTCGATACAACTAGTGCATTATTGGGAACTAGTAAGCCATGTGCAAGTGAACAAGCGATTCAAATCAATGTTGGATCTAAAGCAACACCAACGCTAATCAAAGTTGGCAAACATTGCACCCCATAATAGAAAAAATAGATTGAATCACTAGAGCGGGAATATAGAGATGTTCTGGCATGGTCTTATGATGAGCTTAAAATGTATGATCCAAACATCATAAAACGTGCAATCCATTTGAAGGAGGATGCAAAGCCCTTCAAACAATGCCAAAGATATCTCAATCTGAAGGTGGCACCAGTCATTCAAAAGGAGTTGCAAAAGCTTTTGGAAGCCCAAATCATTGAACCCATCCAATATTCCCTCTAGGTTGCTAACGTGGTACCAGTAAGACAAAAGAACGGTGAGGTTCATGTTTGAATTGATTTTCGTGTGAAAGTTTCAAAACAGAAACCCTACTGCAGTGTCTTGATCTAGTTCACCTACTTGTTTGATTAATTAACAAGTTATTAATCTGAAGTATTCAGAAAAAACATTAAAGCAAATACAAACTGCAACCTACACATATACAGATCAATTACTGAACAGTACACACATGTGAAAAAATTACACACAGATTTTTCGGACAAATGTCCTTGGAAAAACCCAATGCAGGAAAACCGATGCAACAGCCTTAGAGGGTTTTATTATTATGCAGAATCTGAATACAGTTATATGGGCACCAGAAACAATCTTCCCTACAGAGAAATTACACGGCAGTTGTACCTTTCACTCGGAGACAGAAAATATGGTTGATCCAATCCTCTCCGGGGAATTATGAATTCGAGCCCTTTCTGCCCACTGGAACCCTCAGCACTGCCTCTACAGCCTCTGTGTCATTCTCTACTAGACAGTGTACCCACTCCGTCACCCTGATTGGTGCTACGCTGCCTCTGCGCTACCCTAGTTGGGCCTGCGTCACCCTGGCTAGTGCTACGCTAGCCAGGCCTGCGTCATCCTGAGTCCTGACTAGGCTTACACAGCCTCTGTGCAGTCTTCTGCGTGGTGCTGGCTGAATTGCGTCCCTCTGGCTGGCTTTTGCGCTGCCTGGTACAAGCTGCCTCTCTGCTGTTGTATTCTCGGCCGCAAATCAGATCATCCCTTGCCGATCTCTACCCCTCACTGCACTACAATCTCACTTCGAATTCCTCAGCAAACCCCGCCCTAGAAATTCGACTTAGCTTCAGTGCTCTGCAATGTGTGTGTGTCCTCCAACTGACCCCAAGCCCTTCCTTTATACTTTTCTCGTTGGCAAACCAATGGTCGTGACCCAATCTCTTATCGACAGTTGATATTACAAGAAAGCTTGATCCACATCACTTAGAACATTTCATCACATGTGTAAATTAATTCACTTTAATTTTTTAATTTCCCTAAGTTAGACTTAGGGTCCCATTAAAAAATTTAATTATTTGAATAAATATTACTCCAGATGAAATTTATCCAAACACTCTCTAGGTCTTGGAGATCTTGTGTGTCTTAGCCCCTCCACAAAGTTTCGAAGCTAGAGCACACCCGATGCTACCCCAAAATCTCAAAACTCCCTCTTAGCGAGGAGTGTGCTCTAGAAATACATCCACACTGAAGTATTCCTGATCTCGGCATCGGTCTCTGCGTTCTTGATGCTTGGCCTGCTGCCCTCCATCCACTGCACTACTACCACTGTAATGATGCTCATGTCACTGCCACTGACACTGCTATCCGTACCAATGTTGCAGGAAACGTCACCCCCCCGGCTCCAACCCCCGAAACACGGTCTGTACGGAACCGTACAAGATCCGTACACCAAAACGTGTTTCGGAATTTCTGAAATGCGTTTCGGGAAAAAATTTGCAGTTCTTGGAATTTTGGATCCGTATGGCCAGATCTGCGTTTCCGTACGGCGGATCCGCGACGCTTCCAATACAAATCCGTACGGATCGCCATCTTTTCCGTATGGATCCGACTAACGTAGAAAAAAAATGACTTTTAAAAAAAAAAAAATTAATTTTTAACTGTTGTTGGGTTAGAGGGTGCGTTAGTGTTGAGTTAGGGATAGGATGAAAAAGATATAAGCTCTCTTTCACCTCCTTAGACCCTCATGGTAATGTTAAATTCTTTAAGTAAAAGTGACATTCTCCTTTATTTTTCATTTTCATCCTTACATTCTCCTTTATTTTTCATATTTTTCATGAAAAATAAAGGAGAATGTAAGGATGAAAATGAAAAATAAAGGAGAATGTCACTTTTACTTAAATTTTTAACATTACTATGAAATGACTCAGGATGTTTGAGAGTGGTTCCAGCCTGATCGGACATCATATGGAGAAAATAGAATTTCATATCCTATTCAAAATTCAGCAGACTTAACAGTTTTCAGGAATTCAGGATCAATGGTATGGTAGCATTTTATTCGATTATATCATGTATGAAGGTATGTGATTAGCATTTAATCAAGAGCACCAAGCCCTATATGTACCCTAGTGTTGGTGGTGTTAATTGTTGAACTCCTTTGTCATGTCGTTAGAAAAAATTACATTTCAATCAAGTCAAAATCATCGATCAAGCATGTTAAGTTCTTTCTACCATATTTTAAGGCTTGCATTAGGTAGTTTGATCAAAATTGGGCAATTTTGACTAATGTCCCTAGATAATCGAGGTAGAGGCAAAGGCTAGACAAGAGGAGAAGAATCTAGATTATAGATTGTTGATGCTCAAATAATTAATCATTAATGTACAATGGATGTTCATATCTATCTTGATTTATGTACAAATATGCATGCTTCCATATCTTCTACAAGTAATTTGGTATTTTGGATGTTTTTTTAATATAAATGCAAAAAAAAAAAAAAAAATATATATATATATATATATAGTAGACGCTTCCAAGACGCTTCGCTTCCTAGATTTTTTGGAAATGACGCTTTCGCGTCCCCGCTTCCAAAAAACGTCCCCGCTTCGTCCCCGCTTTGTGCAACGTTGATCCGTACTGCAGCTCCCTCACAAATTGTTGCATCGTGCTGCCAAATGCTACACTGTAACTTAGTTGCTGAGAAGTAAGCAACTGAAGGACCACTACCCAGTCACTAACAGACAAGTCAGTCGGGCTGCATCACATCACTGAAGCTCCCTTGGCTGTTGCGCTGCGTTGTCTCTCTAAAGCCACTGCGATGTTGCTCTGCACTACATAAGCACTGCCCCTTTGTGCTGTTGAAGTCCCATCAGTCTCTGCGTTGTTGCTTCTACATTGTTGTTGCCCTTGCACTGCGTTGCTCCCATCTACAACGTCCAAACTCTGCCCTCTACTTCACTGTGATCTTCTGCACCCACTGCTTCAGTCATCCAGCTACTATCTTAAGGCTCCCGTAGCTCGTATGTGATCTAAGAGTCTGGGCAACTCAAGGATCCTGCCTCCCATCTGCATCTGCTCTACAGATCAATGTCGCCCCACCTCTTCTCTCGAGGCACATGAGCGCTCATAGGCACATCATCCTTACTACCACTGTTGCCTCTAGCTACTGCTACCTTGGAATCAAAAGATTCCTTGTCCTTCATCTTAGGACAAGTGTTGGCGAAGTGTCCAAGTTCGCCACATTTAAAGCACTGGACCTTTGATAGGTCCCTCTTCTTTTTCCCTTGCTATCGTTGTTCCTTTGATCCGAGGGTTGCGTCCTCTTCCTCCTCCTCCTTCACTTTGCTACTTCCGATGTTGAATTCCCTCTTTATCGTCTGTCGGATCTCCTCCTGTCGAAGGATGGCCCACATGTCACCCCAATTGGGGAGTTGTTCTCTACCCAAAATGCTTTGGACAAAGGTCTCCCACTCATCACTGACAACATTCAAGGTTGTCCTTACTAAGAGTCCTTCATTCGTGTTGATTTCTATAGCATCGGAAAGTGTTCTAAGTCTCATTTTTGGTAGAGAAGCTTAGACATCAGTTATCCAGAGAACCCAGAAATCGTTTGTGGAAATTCCACTCGGATATGACTTTATCAAAATAATTAATTATTTTAATGCAGACAATAATTAAAGAGTATTAATAGAGCAGAGTGTGAATCTTCTAGAAAACAAAGATCAAGTCATATTTTAATCTGAGCCATTGATTAAAGATATAATGTTGGCCGTTGATTCATCAATCAGAAGACTATAAGATGAGACTTGAGGGCCATTTGGAAATTAAGCCGTGGACACTCTCAGTACCCGAAGGAAATTGATTCTGAAGCAAGGGAAATCGATTTCAGTGGGTGAGTTTATAGAGGCTGGGATTGCAGAAGCAGAAGGAGGAGGGAGGACTCAGTTATCGGGAAGCAGAACTCAGGAGGGTGAAGGGAAGGGTGAGCTGATCAGCAGCAAGAACCCCTCCATGCAGAATCACACAGTCCAGAGAGGGACTGCGCAGAGTATTCACGCTGGATGACGCAGAGGGTGAAGGAGGTCACCCCGAGGGTCCGAAAATTGTTTGGAAGGTCTAGAAAATTCATCCAGGTGTTTGTTAATTTTATTCTGCTCATCAGACTCCTGTAAATGTACTTTCCATTTCTGAAGATAAATATAAAACCCTCATCTGCTGCACTGGTTTTCCCACATTGGGTTTTTCCGGGGAAAATTGTCCAAAAACATTTGTGTTCATGTGGTTATTTCTATTGTGCTATTGGTGTAAATTATCTCTCTGTTCTTATGCTCTTAACGATAGTGAAGATTTGCAAATGTGTTTATTTCAGAATTTACTAAAGCATCTGTAAATAACTTATCTTATAAGTAGGAGAAATAAACCAAGTATTGCAGAAATATTTTCCTCTTGAAAATTTCACATGGTATCAGAGCAAAGGGCTAAAAACAGGAAGGGAGGATCTGCCATGGACCAAAGGAAGAGTTCACGCAGTCCTCTAGAGCACGCTGAAATGCAGAGAGAACATGACATGAAGGTGTTGGCATCCAGACTAGAGGAGGATCTTGCCTGTGTGTCAAGCACAGCTCCTCCAAGTGTTTGATATATTGACAATGGAGCATCTGTTCATATGACAGGGGTTCGAGAATGTTTTTCGAGCTATCAAGAAGAGCAGATGAATTTACAAATAACTATGAGAAATAAGGCAAAATGTACCCCCATCAGGAGAGGTACTGTAACATTTCAGACAGAGGATGTGTTGTTCCTTGAGAAACAATTCTTGGCTGTGTACAAGAATCCGTGCTCAAGACATTAAAGATTATGTCACAAAATGTATATATGTGTCTCTGTTTCTTAACCCTTCAAATATTAGTAATATATTTCCCAAATATCAAATCTTTACTAGCTCTGCAATGCCATATTCCCTTTTTTTGTATGCTAAAGTACAAAACTTCATACTTCAAGCATATTTTTGAATTCTTATCTGTTTTTTTTTTTAAATTTTCTTTTCATAATTTCAAAAATGAAATATAAAAAGGATATGTAGATAATGATCCACAACATCTGGCTCCACCTGGGGATAGTGTTTTTACCACGAAACACTAAGAACCTGCAGATTAGTGCCTTCACCTCGGGCATGGAGTCACATATTGCTTGATGAAAATGTACAATGGCCACACCGGATATATACAATGATGAACCAGCAACTGCTTAATGTCGGAAATAATGCTTGAGATATTGCCCATTCACAGGCATATCCAGCACTTCTCCTTCCAGATTTTCCAACACGAACGTATTATTTCCTCGGACTTCATTAATTTTGAATGGGCCATACCACAAGGGGTCAAATTTACCGTGTTTTCCTTTATCTTCCCTTCGTGTATCCCATCTTAATACTAAATCTCCTTCCTGAAACAAAACTTCCTTTGCCTTTCTATCAAATACTGCCTTCATCTTTTGCTGATAAGTGAGCAAGCAGTCCCGAACCTGATCTCTGTTTTCACTTAGTTCCATCACATTGTTCATTCTTCGTATCATGGCATTTGGTTCTGCTTGGGCATCTTGGAGAAAAGAAATCACAGGTTTTACCAATTGTGTGGGGAATAAAGCTTGAGTGCCGTACACGAGCTCATAAGGTGACTTGCCAGTAGACCTTCTTGTAGTCATTCTTGTTGCCCACAAGGCAAAAACTAGCTTCGTGTCCCAATTCTTTTGATTCTCACTGATTGTTTTCTTCAAAATTCTAACCAATGTTTTGTTAGAGGATTCTGCTAATCCATTTCCCTGTGGATGGTAAGCTGTAGAGTGAGACAATGTCACATTATAAGTTTGGCAAAAATTAATAAACCTGAGTGAACTGAAAACCTGAGCATTATCTGTCACAATCTTCACTGGGCATCCAAACCTGCTAAAAATATTCTCTTCCAAAAACTTCATTACTACCAAATCATTTGCTTTCCTGGTGGGAATTGCCTCCACCCACTTTGTGAAATAATCTGTAGCAGTAAGAATCCATTTAAACTGCCCACTGGATGGTGGATTGATTTCCCCAATGAAATCCAATCCCCATTGTCTAAAAGGTTCTTCAACAAAAACAGGGAGAAGAGGTAGCGGAGCCAGCTTTTTCTTCTCTACAAATAATTGGCATTTTTGGCAACTTCTGACTGTTTTGTAAACATCAGAAAACACAGTCGGCCAATAGAAACCCGATTTGAATATTTTGTGAGCAGTTACCTTCCAGCTGTAATGCCCTCCACACAAGCATTCATGATATTCTTTCATCACTTCTGAAATTTCTTCCTCTGTAAGACACAACAACAACATACCTGCTGGATCCTTCCAATATAACTTTGCTTCGATTATAACATAAGGCTGAGCCTTAAGTTTCAGGGCCCTGTATTTTGCTCTATTAATGGAAGGGGGACACGAAAGAAAGCACAGATAATGTACAATATCCTTATACCATTCTGAACAGAGAAATTTATACTTAACTGCTGTCTTTGACTGATTATCACGCGTTTCTCCATTGGCTTCTTCTACAGGGGCCAGCAAATTGATTCCCAACGCTTGGAAGTTGGATTATGTCAGCAATTTGGCCAATCCCAATCCTTTAACTAGCTTGGTTGGTTTTACATCCAAATCATACTCTTGAATTTTAGCGATCCATTTTCCTCTCTTACCTTCCACATCGCTTTGTACTAGCACGTCTTTCACAGCCGAATTGGGAACGTACGCTAAAATCTGAGAATGAAGAACATAAGTTCTGAAAGCTTTCAGTGCCTTTACCAGAGTGTACACCTGTTTCTCCAATATGTTATAATTCAATTCTGCATCTCGGAGAACTTTACTGAAATATGCAACTGGCTGTTCCTGCTTTTCTTCATTTCTCTGCAATAAAACGGCTGCAATAGTTGAGGGAGAAGCAAATGAAAAAATTTGAAACGGTTTCAAATAGTCTGGACTGACTAAAACAGGTGCTTCCTTTAAAGCCTCTTTGATTCTCTGAAAAGATTCCCTTGCCTCCTTGTCCCACCTTATCTCAGCATTCTTTTTTAACATGTCAGTAATCTTTTTGACGATTTCAGCATAATTAGGGACAAACCGCCTTAGGAAATTAATTTTTCCGAGGAAACGCTGAATATCTTTTTTACTTCGTGGCAGAGGGATTGTCTGAATGGCTTCGACTCTGGCCGGATCAATCTTCACTCCTTCTTTTGAAACGATGTGGCCTAGTAATTTACCCTCCTCCAGGGCAAACAAAGACTTCTTTGGATTCAGTGATAATCCAAACTTTCTGCACTTCATGAAGGCTTTCTGTAAATGCTGTAAATGTTCCTCATCAGACTTCGAAAAAATTGTGACATCATCCAAATAAACCACTACAAACGTGTCTCCCACAAATGCAATATCCATCGCCCTTTGGAATGTGGCCCCTGCGTTCATCAGGCCGAATGGCATCCTGGCGTACATGAACGTTCCCCAAGGCGTAGTGAAAGCAGTTTTCTTCTGATCCTCCTTCTCCACTGCTACCTGATTATAACCTGAGAACCCGTCCACCATAGACAGTCTATAAGCACCGGTCACTTTCTGTAAGACAAAGTCCATTTTCGGCAAAGGATAATTGTCCTTTAATGAAGCCCTGTTCAAATTCCTGAAATCCACGCATAGCCTTATCTCTCCGTTTTTCTTTCGGACAGGTACAAGGTTAGAAACCCAATCTGAATACCTGAGTGGGACGATTATCTTGGCTTGCAACAATTTCTTAATTTCCTTCTCGATTGGAGCCAACAGCAAGGGATTAATCTGCCTAAGCTTCTGTTTATGCGACTTGACTCCATCCTTGAGTGGAATCTTGTGCTGTATGATGTTCTTATCATATGTTTTCAAATCATCATACGACCAAGCAAAAACATCTTTAAATTGTTTAAACAACTCTACATACCTTTCTTTATATTCCTTCGGAAGCCCTTTGAACAGTTTGACCATTTTAGGCTCTTGTGGAGTACCCAAATTGCAATCCTCCACTGGCTCATCTTGGTTCCCCTTCTTTTGATCCACAGCAACATCATTAGCCCCAAACAATCTTTCAAGCGGTACTAAGCCTCTGGGTAAGACATTGTCTTTTAACTGAATAATTTCTCGACCACCGATCTCCTTTTTAAAAGTCTTACCAACCAACTCGTCTTCATCACTTTCCAGATCAATCTGATGATCTTCAAAATCCTCAGTCATCAACAGAACTGCTTAATCTGCTCATCATCTTCGAAGACCTGCCAATGTTTAATATTGTCAGGAATCGAAGGCCTATGTCTCATCTCTATTTCATACCTTAGTTTCACGCTGATAGGAGGCTTGAACGTACTTGCTGCAACCGCCAATGAATATGCTAATCTATTTTCTTCTCTTGGTACAAACTGTAAATTGAATGCTTCAAAATAATTTTCAATCAGATCCCATACTTCATTCCGGTATGCTCGTAACCTGGGATGCTTGGTTTGGCATAAATTCTTGATCTGCCTTATAATCAACTCTGAATCTCCAAACACAGTCATAGCTTTGATTCCCATCTGCTTAGCTGTCTGCAAACTAATAATTAATGCCTCATATTCTGCGACATTATTAGTAGATTCGAACTCCAATTTGAAAGAAAAAGGCACCAAATTACCTTCCGGAGAAACAAAGATGAAACCCGCTCCAGTACCTTCTTTGGAAAATGCTCCATCAAAATAACACTTCCACGGCTTTTCTGAATGAAATTCCTTATGTACAATAGCTGAATCAAGCTTCCCCTGAGATTCCTCAGCAAATTCTGCAACCTCCTGCAGCATGAAACATGACAGGTCGTCCTTCTCTTGGCCATAAATTGGTGAATTACTTGCATCTTTCTTGGTAGCAGTTTTTTGAAATCTGGTCTCTCTATACAACCTTCTCTCTTCACCATTGAAAACGGGGATAATAGCATACATAAAGTCCAGTTTCAAAACTCCTCCCAGCTTTGCTCCCCATGATCTAGATAATAGCATTCCAAACCTGGCTGGAATATCTGCCACTACAACGTCCATCATAATGCTTTTGGCTGGGATTTGGGCCAATGAAACAACCATATCTTTAATGAGACCTACACACTTAACCCTCTTCGATTCAAAAGAGTAAAGATCTCTGTATGGCTTGGTGATTTGTAAATTTAACTCCTTCATCACACTCAATGGCATCAGATTGTGTGATGCGCCAGAATCTAGCATACAATTGTGCAAAACAAAATCATGCAAGAGAAGAGATATATAAAAAGGAGGAACAGACGAATCTACCTCTTCCACATGAGGTCCAAACGTCACCACTGGCTTTTCTTCTTGCAGATTCACTGTATCACTCACTTCGTCAGGCTGGGACAGATTGATAAATTCAGCGATTTCTTTTTTGTAACCCGGTGTTTTTATGAGTTCAAGAAGAGGTACTTGTATCTTTACTTTTTCTAACTCTTTAGACAAACTGAAAGTTTGATTTGATCTTGTCAACTTTTCAGGGTCTTCTTGATCTTTCTTGGAATTTAGATTCTGATTAGAAACCGTAACCACCTTCTCCAAAATGTTAGAATCTTTATCTTTCGTCTGGGATGTTTCAGCTTGCTGCTTACCTTTCTGCAATGGAGTCGCCTTTGGAGTAGGTGCTGCTTCTGGTTCTTTTTCTTCATTTTCTTGCGTCCTCAACCTCTTTTTTGACCTCAAGTCATACTTCTTATGCAACTCGGATTGCATAAAATCTGTGAATTGTTTACAGTAATCGTCCATCTCTTCTTGATCAAATGAGGGATCAGCTTCTTCCTCTTCCTTCTCCCCTTCTTCATCAATCTCTTCTTCTGTTTCGTCGTCTTCCATATACACAGCAGAAATTCGAGCATCATCTTCTCTCTCGTCATCTTCATCTGCTGAATGGGACGGGGCTACTTCTATGTACAAAGGTGCTTGCACCTGATCTTGATCCTTTCTTTCTCTTTGTAGAATTTGCAAGGGCTGTTTTTTGAATTGGGGATTAAAAACCCCTCTATTCTGTCTTGTAGGCTTGCTATCTATTTCCAACTTTACCAACTTATTTGAAAGATTTTTTATGACCTTAGTCATGTCTTCAATTCTCTGATCCTGAGCTGAGGCTTCTTCTTTAGCCTTTCCTTTATCTGAAACTTTACCAGCAGCAGACATATTTTCTTCAATCTCCAAAGCATCAGTTTGAATCTGTTCCAACGTAGGAGACCTTCTTTCCCTCAGCGTGAAACTGAAATCTGGTTCAAAAGCACCAGCAAAAACAACCCTTGCTCCAATCGGAGGGGGTTTCATTTCAACAGGCAAACTATTATACAATTTGTTAAATCTTTTAACAAAATCGTTCATATTTTCATCAATTTTTTTCTTGATTGCATTAAACTCTGTCAAAGAATAACCGTGGTCCCTTTTTTCGCCCCATCCCTCAATGAAACGTCTTTCCAGGGCATCCCAATCATTAATGGAACCATTCTGTAATCCTTTGAACCATTTCCTTGCCTCTCCACTCAGAGACTGAACGAAAAGTCTCATGACAACATCCAAATGTTCAACGTTTAAATTCTCTGCAAAAGTGCAAAACAGGGGCAGGTGCTGTTCTGCAGTTATTTCATCTTCACCAGTAAATCTTGGGAGTAACTTGAGATACTCTTGGGGCAAATCATGCAATGGTTGTGGTAGATTTAAAGGTGCATATCTGTTCATCAAGAAAGCAGGGACTGCAGGAACTGCCATGTTTACGCCCGGGTTAACTGCTCCTTGAGCGGGGGTAAAATGAATACCAGTTGTGGGAAAAGATGAATGAGGTGAAACAACTGATATGGGAATTGGACTTTGAACAATCGCAGAAGAGCTGGCAGCTGTATGTGGCTGAGTTTCTGTAAAAGGGAAAGACACAAACTCCAAAGATTGCTCTTCTAATGTGGGTTCTTGAAAATGAATGGGTGATGGTGATGATTCTTCTTCCGAGAAAATGAGTTTCTTGGAAGCTTTCTTGGATGAAAAAACGTGTGAACTGCTGCCAGGTGCGAGCAGTGTGGTTTCAGGTGTAACTACTATTTTTGGTTTCTGGCCCTTCTTTGAAACAAGCTTCTCAGGATTTGACAAAACGGGAACTGTTTGCTGAGAGGTGTCTGACCTCGTGTGAGGTTTCTTGGGAGCCAGAGCTATTTTCAAACAATCACAGCGTACTATTTCCTCCTCTCTGAACAACCAGAGGAAATGTAGAATAAAACCCAGGGAAGAACTTCGACTCTTCGTTCCCCGGCAACGGCGCCAATTAATGTTGTTCCTTGAGAAACAATTCTTGGCTGTGTACAAGAATCCGTGCTCAAGACATTAAAGATTATGTCACAAAAATGTAGATATGTGTCTCTGTTCTTAATCCTTTAAATATTAGTAATATATTTTCCAAATATCAAATCTTTAGGAGCCATGCAATGCCATATTCCCTTTTTTTTTATGCTAAAGTACAAAACTTCATACTTCAAGCATATTTTTGAATTCTTATCTGTTTTTTTTTTAAATTTTCTTTTCATAATTTCAAAAATGAAATATAAAAAGGATATGTAGATAATGATCCACAACAGGATGGAAACAAGATTCGAGCCACGAATGTTCTGCATGTACCAGGGTTGGGGATGAATTTACTCTCGGTGTCTCAACTTCATACCAAGGGCTATGACGTATACTTTATTCAAGATAAGGTGTACGTCAAACACCCTAACTGGAGCAAAAAGGCACAAATCGGAGTAAGGAGTCACAAGCTGTATAAGCTCCAACTTGAATCTCCAGTGGCCCTGATCGGCAGTACAGACGACAGAGATCTGAATGAGTTATGGCACAGAAGGATGGGGCATCGACATCATGGAGCCTTGAGGATTCTCAAAAATACTGTCATAGGGGCTCCTGAACACAGCACAAAGAAAGACGAAGTTTGCAGGGGATGCGTACTAGGGAAGTACGCTAAGGCAACATTTCCAAGAAGCAGCAGCAGAGCCAAAGGTGTATTACAGTTAATACATTCTGACATTTGCGGTCCGATGTCCACAACAGCTCTCAGTGGGGCAAAGTATTTTGCCACCTTCATTGATGATTATTCCAGGATAACTTAGATCTATTTTCTGAAGACCAAAGATGAAGTCTTTAATCAGTTTAAAGATTTAAAAGCATTGGTGGAGAACTCTACAGGAAAGAAGATCAAGAAGTTGAGGTCAGATAACGGTGGAGAATATATCAATAAAGACTTCACCAATTTCTGTGCACAGGAAGGCATCAAGAGAGAATGGACAGCTCCTTACAATCCAAAACAAAATGGAGTTGCAGAACGAAAGAATCGTACCATAATAGAAGTTGCAAGGGCAATGTTGTACGACCAGGAGATGCCCAAATTCTTATGGGCAGAGGCCTGCAACACAGTAGTTTATATTCAGAACAGAGTTCCCAATAGAGCCTTGGGAAAGGTTACTCTTGAGAGTGTGTTCACAAGCATCAAGCCAGAAGTGAGCCACATCAGGATATTCGGCAGCATAGCATACTGCCATGTTCCAGAGGAAAAAAGGAAGAAGCTGGATCAAACTACAGAAAAAGGTTTTCTAGTGGGCTACAGTGAGAATGCAAAGGCATACCACGTCTATATTCCAGAGAGCAGGAAAATCGTGGTAAGAAGGGATGTAAAATTCCTAGAGGAGAAATCCTTTAGGAAATCTCGAGAGATGGCCACAGATATGCAAATTGAGGAAGATCTACTAGTACAGCCTCAAAGACCTATGGAGGAGAGGCCCAGTGCCTCTCCAAGGCAAAATATTTTTTAGGGAAGCTCCTCCGACGAAGAACAGGATGAAGAACAGGTGAGACCGCCCACCACTGATGGGAGACTGAGCAGAGAACTCCAACAGATTCTTAGAGATGCAGAAGGATTTGTTGGAGCACCTAGAGAAGGGAAGAAGATAAGGAAACAACCTGACAAATATCAGGCACTAGTAGCTCAGGTTGGAGAACCTTCTACCTTTCGGGAAGCAGCTCAGCATCAGGTATGGGTAGATGCCATGGTGGAGGAGTATAGCTCCATCACGACAAATGATGTCTGGGAAGTAGTCCCTGGACCACAGGACAGATTTGCTGTAGGATCCAGATGGATCTACAAGATCAAATATGCTGCAGATGGCAGCATAGAGAAATTCAAGTCAAGATTTGTAGCAAAGGGGTATGCCCAGAAAGAAGGCATTGACTATGAAGAAACCTTTTCTCCAGTAGCACGATACACTTCTATTAGATCCATCATCTCTCTGGCAGAGCAGATGGGATGGGAGATTCACCAAATGGATGTCAAGACTGTGTTCTTGAATGGTGTGATAGAGGAGGAAGTGTACATAGAGCAGCCAGAGGGCTTCGAGACACATGAGCATAAGACTCATGTCTGCAGACTTAAGAAAGCCTTGTATGGATTAAAACAAGCCCCCAGGGCATGCTATGGTCGGATTGATGGCTACTTGCAGAAGATGGGGTTTGTCAAGAGTGACGCAGATCCCAACTTATACTACTTGAGAGTAGGAGATGAGCCGCTTATTCTTGTTCTATATGTGGATGACCTGTTTTTGACCGGGTCATCCAAGCTCATCAAAGACTGCAAGGAGAATCTGGCATCTGAATTCAACATGAAGGACCTGGGACAGATGCACTATTTTCTTGGTTTAGAAGTCTGGCAGCAGGAAGGGGAAATCTTCCTAGGTTAAAGAAGATATACGACAGAAATTCTTAAGAGATTTCAGATGGAAGACTGTAGACCCATGGCCACACCAATGATTACTAACTGGAAGAAGATAGACACATCAGAGGATGATGAGGTTGATCCCACATTGTACAGACAGCTCATCGGGTCATTGATGTATCTGGTCAACACGAGACCAGACATCTGTTATGCAGTGAATACCCTCAGTTAGTTCATGGTGGAACCAAGGAGGGCTCACTGGACAACAGCCAAACATATTCTCAGATACTTTAGAGGGGCAATCGAGTATGGGCTAAAGTACACCAAGGGAAATGAGATCCAGTTGAGTGGGTTCACAGATGTAGACTGGGCTAGAAGCCTAGTAGATCGGAAAAGTACTAGTGGGTACTGTTACAGCCTCGGATCAGGAATGACCTCCTGGTGCAACAGAAAACAGAAGTCCGTAGCACTGAGCTCAGCCAAAGCAGAGTACATGGCAGCAAGCACAGCTTCGTGCGAGGCAATATGGCTCCGCAAATTCCTCTTGAACTTACTCAAGAAGCGGATAGAACCGATTGGGATTATGTGCGATAATCATAGTTGCATTAAGCTCTCTGAAAATCCTGTGTTTCATGACCAGTCGAAGCACATTAACATTCGGTGTCACTTTATCAAGGACTATGTCCAGAGGGAAGCTGTACAGTTGCGATACACTCCTACAGGTGAGCAAGTGGCAGATATCCTCACAAAGGCTCTAAGTAAGATCAAGTTCACTTACTTCAGAGAGAAGATGGGGATGGTCGAGAACCCCTTCCACTAGAGGAAAGGGTGGTCTTCAGAAGAAGAGGGAGCTGCAAGATGGATGTTGCAATGACAGGGCAGCAGTACAAGAAGCAGCAGCGCAGAGATGAGGGGCAGCAGCCAAGACATCATCAGCGCAGTAGATGGTATAGAGTCAAAGCAGTACAGCAATATCTTGCTTAAACACTTTCCTTGCTAAGAGGGAGTGTTGATTTCTATAGCATCGGAAAGTGTTCTAAGTCTCATTTTTGGTAGAGAAGCTTAGTCATCAGTTATCCAGAGAACCCAGAAATCGTTTGTGGAAATTCCACTCGGATATGACTTTATTAAAATAATTAATTATTTTAATGCAGACCCTAACTATAAACTTAGGGAAATTAAATAATTAAAGGGTATTAATAGAGCAGAGTGTGAATCCTCTTGAAAACGAAGATCAAGTCATCTTTTAATCTAAGCCATTGATTAAAGATATAATCTTGGTCGTTGATTCATCAACGAGAAGACTATAAGATGAGACTTGAGGGCCATTTGGAAATTAAGCCAGGGACACTCTCAGTACCCGAAGGAAATCGATTCTGAAGCAAGGGAAATTGATTTCAGTGGGTGAGTTTGTAGAGGTTGGGATTGCAGAAGCAGAAGGAGGAGGGAGGACTCAGTTATTGGGAAGCAGAACTCAGGAGGGTGAAGGGAAGGGTGAGCTGATCAGCAGCAAGAACCCCTCCACGCAGAATCACGTAGTCCAGAGAGGGACTGCGCAGAGCATTCACGCTAGATGACGCAGAGGGTGAAGGAGGTCACCCCAAGGGTCCAAAAATTGTCTAGAAGGTCTAGAAAATTCAGCCAGGTGTTTGATAATTTTCTTTTGCTCATCAGACTCCTATAAATGTACTTTCCATTTCTGAAGATAAATATATAACCCTCATCTGTTGCACCGGTTTTCCCACATTGGGTTTTTCTGGGGACAATTGTCCAAAAACATCTGTGTTCTTGTGGTTATTTCTATTGTGCTATTGGTGTAAATTATCTTTCTGTTCTCATGCTCTTAATGATAGTGAATATCTGCAAATGTCTTTATTTCAGAATTTATTGAAGCATCTGTAAATAACTTATCTTATAAGTAGGAGAAATAAACCAAGTATTGCAGAAATATTTTCCTCTTGAAAATTTCACTATTCAGAGTTTCCCCCATGGCAATTGGCTGATCCCAGATAGTCTGCAACCTAGAGAGAAATGGATCGATCTCTTCCCCTTTGTGCATCTGGAACATCCTCATTTGGTTCTCCAGAAGCATCTTACGTTGGACGGAGCTGCCTTGATACAGCGTGGTCAAAGCTATCCACACCTCATTTGCCGTCTTCTTCTCGGCAATGTGTGGGACCACGTGATCCTTCACCCCATCCATGATCAAGTGCTTTGTCCGCGCCTGATTCTCGTTAAACTTCTTCAGAGCGTCTGCATCGGTCAGCACATCTAAGACATTTTCCGCATGGTCTTTGATTCCGTAATCCTCCAGGACTGTCAAGATTCTGGCTTTCCAGTTCACGAAGTTGGACACACCGTCCAACCTATCCTGATCACACAATCCGTACGGGGCCATCTAGCTCAAATCTGTCGAAGCAAGTTCTCCTCTCCCTTTTCCTGCTGCAACACTCAACAAGAGACTGGATCTGAGTTTCTTGGCGATAGAAACCCTCTAGAGTAGCTGCTCCCTCTGATAACTGATTTCCCTCTCAGAAATCCTCTGCCAAATCACCTGAATCAGTCCTCTACGATCACCCTGCTGATCAAATCTCATATTTGTTTGGCACCAATCTGCTAAGCGATTGTTCTCCTCTCACTTTTGTCACCTTTGCTAGGCACTGTTCTGCACCGACAAAACCTGTGCCACACCAGCAACTTTTGAAGATCAAAAGCTGCACTTCCAGACTTTGGCAAACTGCACAGCAATTCTCGACACAAACTGCGTCACCCTCCTGGTGTTGGGTGAGCAAACTGGCACATCGCAGCGTCTGCGCAACGCAGGCTACCCCTATGTCACTCTGGAAGGCTCTGCGTCCCTCCTGGTGTTGCGTTGCCTTCTTCTGGATCTTTGTTGCTTCAGCTTCTCTTCTTGCAGCAATTATCTTCAACCACTCTGTTGGTTGATCAACTTGATCTGCAATGCTCTGATACCATGTTAAAGTTTCAAAACAGAAACCCTACTACATTGTCTAGATCTACTTCGCCTACTTGTTTGATTAATTAACAAGTTATTAATCTGAAGTATTCAGAAAAACATTAAAGCAAATACAAACTATAGCCTACACATATACAGATCAATTACTTAACAGTACGCACATGCGACAAAATTACACAGATTTTTTGGAGAAATGTCCTCGGAAAAACCCAATGAGGGAAAACTGGTGCAGCAGCTCTAGAGGTTTTTATTATTATGCAGAATTTGAATACAGTTATATGGGCACCAGAAACAGTCTGCCCTACAGAGAAATTACACGGCAGTTGTACCTTTCACTCGGAGACAGAAAATATGGCTGATCCAACCCTCTCCGGGGAATTACGAATTCGAGCCCCTTCTAGCCCACTGGAACCCTCAGCGCTACCTCTGCAGCCTCTGCGTCAGCCTCTACTGGTCAGCGTACCCACTACGTCACCCTGACTAGTGTTGCGCTGCCTCTGCGGTGCCCTGGCTGGGCCTGCGTCACCTTGGTTGGTGTTGCGCTGGCTAGGCCTGCGTCACCCTGACTGGGCTTACGCAACCTCTGCGTGGTGTTGGTTGAACTGCGTCCCTCTGGTTGGCCTCTCCGCTACCTCTTTGCTGTTGTGTTCTCGGCCTCGAATCAGATCATCCCTTGCCGATCTCTTCCCCTCACTGCACTGCAACCTCACTTCGAATTCCTCAACAAACCCTGCCCCAAAAATTCGACCTAGCTTTAGTGCTCTGCAATGTGTGTGTGTCCTCCAACTGACCCCAAACCCTTCCTTTATACTTTTCTCGTTGGCAAACCAACGGCCGTAATCTAATCTCTTATCGACGGTTGATATTAAAAGAAAGTTTGATCCACGTCACTTAGAACATTTCATCACGTGTAAATTAATTCACCTTCATTTTTTAATTTCCCTAAGTTAGACTTAGGGTCCCCATTAAAAAATTTAATTATTTGAATAACTATTACACTAGAAAAAATTTCTCCAAATGCTTTCTGGGTCTCGGAGATCTTGTGTGTCTTAGCCCCTCCACAAACTTTCGGAGCTAGAGCATGCCCGATGCTACCCCAAAATCTCAACATTTCGTAATTTAAATCTCGCTTCTTTAAAGCATAACTATCCACCACCTAGCATGGAACATGTGCTGCAAGTTGTTACAGGCTATGATCTGATGTCAATGTTAGATGGTTTTCCACGGTTTGAACAGGTATCAGTTGCGAAGGAGGACGGGTATAAAATTGCTTTCACAATTCCATGGGGTACTTATTCATATATGAGGATCCCATCTGAACTCATGAATGTTGGGGCTACTTTCCAACATGGCCATGGACTTTGATTTTTCCGATTTTTTTATTTTGGTTCACTAGGATGATATCACATGTTTTTCTAAGAATCACAATGAACATATAACCCACCCACGTAAGAATTTTGGTCATTGCAGGTCCCTTGATATATCACTTAATCCAAAGAAATCAATAGTAGGGGTTTCCGAAGGTAAGTTGTTGGGTCATGTTGTCTTTAAAAATAGTGTGGGAGTGGACCCTGAGAGAGTAAAAGGGATACAAGCAATTCCTCTTCATCGAAGCAAGAAGGCCATTCAATCATTTTTTGGTTAGATCAACTTTGTGAGATGGTTCATTCCAAACTTTGTAGAGATAGTCAAGCCAATTTCATATATGCTAAAGAAGGATCATAGCATGAAGTGGGGCAATGAATCCAAAAGAGCTTTCTAGGACATTAAATAGCCTTTGTGTTCCTCACTCATTCTTGTTAGTCCAAATTATAGTAAATATTTTCAACTATTTTTGTTAGCATCTGATTTCACTATGGTTGTGGTCCTTTTGCAAAAAAATTATAATGATATGGAGCAACGATAACATTCATGAACCGAGCTTTCAAGGGTCTTGACTTGAATTACAAATTAATGGAAAATTAGGCTTATGCATTTGTAAAGGCTTTGGCCTATTTTAGAGATTATTTCTAGAACTCTAAGATAATTGCTTATGTCCACATCCCATGGTCAAGGAGATATTGGTACAAAAGGAGTGTAGTGGGAGTCCCAGGGGAATGGATAACTAAGATCCAGGAATGTGATTTCCAAGTAAAGCCAACAAAGCTAATTATGGGAAAAGGATTATCTAAGATGATGGACGAACATAGATTGGATGTGTGAAAATTTATGAATCCTTATTACAAAAACCCTACTGCAGTATTCTGATTTACTTCTCCTACTTGTTTGGTTTAATTAACAAGTTATTTTCCTGAATTATTCAGTAAAACATCATAGTAAATACTACTGCAGCCTACACATACATACAGATCAAGTACTGAAGTATAAGCACACATGACAAGATTTTTCAAACAAATTTCCCCAGAAAAACCCAATGCGGGAAAACCGGTGCAACAGCTCTTCAGGGTTTGATTATTATGCAGAATTTTGAATACAAACAAGGGCACCAATAGTGGTTTGCCCAACAGAGAAATCCCGACAGATGTACCTCTATCTCCGGAGACAGGAAACATGGTTGATCCAGCTGAGAATGAGGAACCCCACAGGTGCCTACGTAGTCACTGCATCACCCTTCAGTGTGGCTGCACCACTTTATCTGATCTGTTGAATACGAACCCTTTCTAGCCCACTGAAACCCCAGCGTTGCAGCCCCTGGCTCTGCGTCAGCCCCTCCTGGCCTGCATCACCCTCCTATGACTGCTTCAACCTCTGCGCTGGCTCTGCGTGAGCCTGGCTGGGTCTGCGTCACCGCTGTTGGGCCTACGTTGCCTCTGCGTTACCCTTCCTGCACTGTGTTGCCTCTCTTGTACAGATCTGCCTCTCTGCAATTGTATTCTCGGCCTCGGATTCAGAAATCCCTCTGTCGATCTACCCCTCGCTGCACTGCAAGCTCACTCGAAAATTATCAGCAAACCGCGCCCCAGAATTTCGACTTAGCTCAAGTGTTACCGCTCTGTGTATCCTCCAACTGACCCCAAGCCTTCCTTTAATACTTTTCCCGTTGAACATTCAACGACCGTGATCTAATCTAATCAACGGCTAGGATTAGAAAAGACTTGATCCTCATCCCTTAGAACATTCTCACCCACACGTTTAAATTAATTCACTTTAATTATTTAATTTCCCTAAGTTAGACTTAGGGTCTCCATTAAAATAATTAATTATTGGAACAACTTAGGCTTTGTGTGGAATTTCTCCAAACGATTTTTGTGTCTTAGAGATATCAGGTGTTCTAGTCCCTCCACAAAGTTTCGGAGCTAGAGCACATCCGATGCTACCCAAAAATCAACACTCCTCTTAGCGAGGAATGTGCACTAGCAACACTTCACTCCAGAATTGTTACTCAGATCCATGGCATCGGTCCCCTACGCTGTTGGTGCTTGGCCAATTACCCTTCATCCACTGCATTATTTCTTTCTGTACTGTTGCCCATGACTCTGCCACAGTCACTGCCTCATCTATACTGCAGCTCCCTCTCAAATGTTGCATCATCCTGCCCATAGCACTGCCACTGCTAACTGTTGCACTGCAACTCAGTTGCTGAGAAGTAAGCAACTGAAGGACATCACCCAAAATACTGATAGACAAGTCAGTTTGGCTGCATCTCGATACTAAAGCACCCTCTATTGCTGAACTGCGCTAACCCTCTGAAGCTCTGCGTTACTGCTGCTCTGCATTGCGTAAGCACTGCCCCTCTGCGTTGTTGAAGTCTCATCAGCTTCTATGTTGCTGCTTCCACGTTGTTGTTACCTTTGCTCTGCGTTGCTCCAGTCTTCAGCGTCCTCACTGCCACTGTGCCTCCATAATCCTCTGCACTAACTGACTCCAGCCATCTTGCTACTGGCTTTAAGGGCTCTCGTAGCTCGTATGTGATCCAAGAGTTTGGGCACCTCAAGGATCCTACCCTCCCCACCATTTGTAGCTCAATCTACAGATCTCTGTCGCCCCACCTCTTCTTGTTGAGATTTTGGGTAGCATCGGATGTGATCTAGCTCTGAAACTTTGTGGAGGGGTTAGAACACATGAGATCTCCGAGACCCAGAAATCATTTGGAGAAATTCCACCCGAAACCTAAGTTATTCAAAATATTAATTATTTTAATGAAGACCCTAAGTATAACTTAGGGAAATTAAATAATTAAAGTGAATTAATTTAGACATGCGGGTGAGAATGTTCTAAGTGACATGGATCAAGTCATTTCTAATCTTAGCCATCGATTAGAGATTAGATCACGGCTATTGAATGTTCAATGAGAAAATTATTAAAGGAAGGCTTGGGGTCAGTTGGAGAAGACACACATTAGCAGCACTTGAGCTAAGTCGAAATTATGGGAGGCGGTTTGCTGAGAATTTTTGAGTGAGCTTGCAATGCAGTGAGGGGCAGATCGGCAGTGGGATTTCAAATCCGAGGTCGAGGATACATTGGTAGAGAGGCAGATCCGTACCAGAGCAGCGTAGAGACCCAACAAGGGTGACGCAGGCCCAGCCAGAGCAACACAGTGGCAGCATAGGCTCAGCGAGAGTGACACAGGCCAATTCAGAGTTGCGCAGAGGCAACGCAGGGTCAGCCAGGGTGACGTAGGGCCAGCCTGTGTTGTGCAGAGGCTCACGCAGCGCCGTAGGGCTGACACAGTGTCGAGAGAAGCAGCGCTAGGGTTCCAATGGGCCAGAAAGGGCTCGTTTTCAACAGATCCGGAAGATGTGAAGCCTCAGTTGAATCAGCCATATTTTTTGTCTCCGAGAGAGAGAGGTACATATGTCGTGATTTTCTCTATTTGGGCAAACCATGTCCGGTGCCCTTGAATGTATTCAGAATTCTGCATAATAATAAAACCCTCTAAGAGCTGTTGCACTGATTTTCCCGCATCGGGTTTTTCCAGGGACTTTTGTCCAAAAATTATTGTGTCCTTTGTCATGTGGGATTTATTCTTCAGTGCTTGATCTGTATGTATCTGTAGGCTACATTAGTGTTTACTTTGATGTTTTACTGAATATTTCAGAAAAATAACTTGTTAATTAAATCAAACAAGTAGGAGAAGTAAATCAGAATACTGCAGTAGAGTTTTTGTAATTTGGATTGAAAATTTTTCACATGGTATTAGAGCTATTGCAGATCAAGGGGAGTTGGAGCCATCAGCAAAGTGACGAATATTTTTTTCTACAAGAATGCGGCTGAGACAGCTCAAATCTAGATAGAGGCAGCGCAGCACCTAAGGGGCAGCGCAGACCCAGCAGATGTGATGCAGAGGATGACGCATACCTAGAAGGGTGACGCAGAGCTTGTCTAGCTCACGCAAAGCTAACAGAGTGGCTGACGCAGGCCCAAGAGGGTGACACGGTCCGAGAGGGGGTTACGCTGTGCCAGTTGTTGTCGTTGGAGGTGCAGTTTTTGATCTTCAAATTTGCTAGTGGGGCATTGTTTCTGTCGGTGAAGAACTATGTCTAAAAGGGTTGACAAAGTAAGGGGAAGCAGTTCCTCAACAGACTTTCTAGCCAATAAGTCTGAGATCCAATTAGCAGAGTGATTGGAGAGGGATGATTCGGCAGAATTGGTGGAGGATTTCCGAGAAGGAAATCACTAGTCAGAGGGAGCGTATTCTCTAGAGGGTTTTCTATCGCCAAGAAACCTAGATCCCGTCTCTTGCTGAGAGCAGCAGCAAAAGAAGGGAGAAGAGCATCCGCTTCGACAACATTGAGCAGAGATGGCCTCTCATGGATTGAGGGATCAAGACAGGTTAGATGGAGCATCTAACTTTTTCATCTGGAAGGCCAGGATCCTATTTGTCCGGGATGAGTATCGCATCAAAGATTATGTCGAGAAGGTTGTGGTCGTCCCGGTCAATGTTGATCTGTTAAAGAAGTATGAGGAAGCGGTAATGGCCAAGCGCCTGATAATGGACGAGGTAAAGGATCATGTGGTCCCACACATTGCCGAGAAGAATACGTCAAGTGAGATGTGGACAACCTTCACCACATTGTATCAAGGTACTTCTATCCAGAGGAAGATTCTTCTGGAGAATCAGCTACAACTATTTTAGATGCACAAGGGAGAGGAAATCGATCCCTTCCTCATTTGGTTGAAGGCAATTTGAGATCAGTTGGTTGCTATGGGGGCAACTCCTGACAGTGGTCTCATGGTGAGGACTGCCCTGAATGCAGTCACCGATGATTGGGAGACCTTTGTCCAAAGTATTTTGGACAGAGCACAACTTCCAAATTGAGAGAACATGTGGGAAACTCTTCGTCAATAGGAGATCAGGAGGATGTCCAAGATGGGCAGCAGCAGCGAAGGAGCCAACATCAAGAAGGAGGAGGACCAAGATGCGGCTCTCGCATCTAAGGGACAAAAGTAACAGCAAGGGAAGAAGAAGAAGGGCCTCTCAAAGGTCTAGTGCTTTAGATGTGGCGAATTGCGACACTCCGCCAATACTTGTCCTCGGAAGAAGAAGAGCAAGGAAGATTCAGATACCAAGGCTACGGTAGCCAAGGGGAATGATGGTAGTGATGATGATGTGGCCATGAGTGCTCATGTATCTCGAGAGAAGAGGTGGGGCGACATAGATCTGTAGATTGAACTACAGATGGTGGGGGGGTAGGATCCTTGAGGTGCCCAAACTCTTGGATCACATACGAGCTATGGAAGCCCTTAAAAACACTAGCAGGATAACTAGAGTTAGTTGGTGCAGAGGATCATGGAGGCACTTTGGCAGTGTTGGGACACTGAATACTGGAGCAACGCAGAGGAGAGGCAGCAGTAGCGCAGAGGCTGATGGGATTTCAGCGGCGCAGAGAGGCAGTGCTTACGCAATGCAAAGTAGCAGTAAAGGGTGCTTCAGTATCGAGATGTAGCCAAACTGACTTGTCTGTCAGTATTTTGGGTGATGTCCTTCAGTTGCTTACTTCTCAGCAACTGAGTTGCAGTGCCACAGTTAGCAATGGCAGTGCTATGGGAAGCATGATGCAGCATTTGAGAGGGAGCTGCAGTACAGATGAGGCAGTGACTGTGGCAGAGTCATGGGCAGCAGTACAAAGGCAGCAGCGCAGTGGATGAGGGACAGTAGTCGAGCATCAGCAGTAGGGGACCGATGCCTTGGATCAAAGTAACGTTTTTAGAGTGAAGTGCTACTAGAGCACATTCCTCACTAAGAGGGAGTGTTGAGATTTTGGGTAGCATCGGATGTGCTCTAGCTCCGAAACTTTGTGGAGGGGCTAGAACACATGAGATCTCCAAGACCCAGAAATAATTTGGAGAAATTCCACCCGGAACCTAGGTTATTCAAAATATTAATTATTTTAATGGAGACCCTAATTCTAACTTAGGGAAATTAAATAATTAAAGTGAATTAATATAAACATGCGAGTGAGAATGTTCTAAGTGATGTGGATCAAGTATTTTCTAATCCTAGTAGTTGATTAGAGATTAGATCACGACCGTTGAATGCTCAACGAGAAAAGTATTAAAGGAAGGCTTGGGGTCAGTTGGATAAGACACACATAGTAGCAGCACTTGAGCTAAGTCGAAATTTTGGGGTGCGGTTTGCTGAGAATTTTCGAGTGAGCTTGCAGTGTAGTGAGGGGCAGATCGGCAGTGGGATTTCACATCCGAGTCTGAGGATACATTGGTAGAGTGGCAGATCCCTACCAGAGCAGCACAGAGGCAGCGTAGGCTCAGTGAGAGTGACGCAGGCCAAGCCAGAGTTCCGCAGAGGCAGTGTAGGCTCAGCCAAGGTGATGCAAGGCCAGCCTGTGCTACGCAGAGGCTTATGCAGGGTCGTAGCGCTGACGCAATGCTAGGAGAGGCAGCGTTGGGGTTCCAGTGGGCCAAAAAGGGCTCATTTTCAGCAGATCCAGAAGGTGTGAAGCCTCAGCTGAAATAGCCATATTTTATGTCTCTGAGAGAGAGAGGTACATATGCCGTGATTTTCTCTATTTGGACAAACCATGTCTGGTGCCCTTGAATGTATTCAGAATTCTGCATAATAATAAAACCCTCTAAGAGTTGTTGCACCGGTTTTCCCGCATTGGGTTTTTCCGGGGACATTTGTCCAAAAAATATTGTGTCCTTTGTCATGTGGGCTTTATTCTTTAGTGCAAGATCTGTATGTATGTGTAGGCTGCAGTAGTATTTACTTTGATGTTTTACTGAATATTTCAGAAAAATAACTTGTTAATTAAATCAAACAAGTAGGAGAAGTAAATCAGAATACTGCAGTAGGGTTTCTGTAATTTGGATTCAAAAATTTTCACACTTCTCTCAAGGTACATGAGCACTCATAGCCACATCATCATCACTGCCATCATCCCTCTTGGTTGTCGCAGCCTTATAATCTGAATCTTCCTTGCCCTTCTTCTTCTGAGGACAAGTATTGGCGAAATGTCCTAATTCGCCACATCTAAAGCATCAAACCCTGGAGAGGTCCTTTTTATTCTTCTCTTGCTACTGTCATTGTCCCTTACATGCAAGAGCCGCATCTTCCTCCTCCTCCTTGATCTTGGCTCCTCCGCTGCTGCTGCCCATCTTGGACATTCTCCTGTTCTCCTCTTGATGAAGAGTTGCCCACATGTCCTCCCAATTTGGAAGTTGTGCTCTGCCCAAAATACTTTGGACAAAGGTCTCCCAATCATTGGTGACTGCATTCAGGGCAGTCCTCACCATGAGACCATCATCAGGAGTTTCCCCCATAGCAACCAGCTGATCTAGAATTGCCTTTAATCTAATGAGGAAGGGGTCAATTTCCTCCGCCTTGTGCATCTGAAATAGTCGCAGCTGATTCTCCAGAAGCATCTTCCTCTGGACGGAGGTGCCTTGATACAGCTTGATCAGCGTTGTTCACATGTCATTTGCCGTGTTCTTCTCGGCAATATGTGGGACCACATGATCGTTCACTTTGTCCATAATCAAGCGCTTAGCCCATGCTTGATTTTCCTCATACTTCTTTAATGGATCGACATCGACTGGAACGGATACAACCCTCTCAGCATGATCTTTGATGCAATACTCATCCAGGACAGATAGGATCCTGGCCTTCCAAATGACGAAGTTAGATGAACCATCTAACTTGCCGTGATCCCTCAATCCATGCAAGGCCATCTCTGCTCAAAAATGTCGAAACGGATGCTCTTCTCCCTTGTTTTGTTGCTGCTCTCAGTAAGAGACTGAATCTGGGTTTCTTGGCGATAGAAACCCTCTAGAGAATACGCTCCCTCTGACCAGTGATTTCCTTCCCAGAAATCCTCCACCAATTCTGTCGAATCATCCCTCTCCAATCACTCCGCTAATCAGATCTTAGACTTCCTGGCTAGAAAGTCTGCTGAGGAACTATTTCCCCTTACTTTGTCAACCCTGCTAGACATTATTCTGCACCGGTAGAAACAATGCCCCACAAGCAACTTTAAAGGACAAAACTACACCTCCAACCACGACAACTGACACAACGTCACCCCCTCTCAGACTACGTTACCCTCTTGGGCCTGCGTCAGCCTCTGCGTCAGCTAGACAAGCTTTGCGTCACCCCTGTTGGGTCTGCGTTGTCCCTCAAGTGTTGCGTTTCCTCGTTTTGGATCTATGTTGTCTCAACCGCCTTCCTGTAGCAAAAACGTCGTCACTTCACTGATGGCTTCAGCTCCCCCTGATCTGCAATCGCTATGATACCATGTGAAAATTTCTAAATCCTTATTACAGAAACCCTACTACAGTATTCTTATTTACTTCTCCTACTTGTTTGATTTAATTAACAAGTCATTTTCCTGAATTATTCAGTAAAACATCAAAGTAAATACCACTGCAGCCTACACATATATACAGATCAAGTACTGAAGAATTAAGCACACATGACAAAGGACACACAAGATTTTTCGGACAAATGTCCCCGGAAAAACCAAATGCGGGAAAATTGGTGCAACGGCTCTTGAGGGTTTTATTATTATGCAGAATATTGAATACAAACAAAGGCATGAGTAGTGGTTTGCCCAACAAAGAAATCTCAATGGATGTACCTCTATCTCCGGAGAGTCGGAGACAGAAAATATGGCTAATCCAGGTAGAAAGAGGAACCCCACAGGTGCCTACGCAGTCACTTCGTCGCCCTTCAGTGTGGCTGCATCACTCTGTCTGATCTGCTGAATACGAGCCCTTTCTAGCCCACTGAAACCCCAGTGTTGCAGCCTCTAGCTCTGCGTCAGCCCCTCCTAGCCTATGTCACCCTCCTATGACTGCTTCAGCCTCTGTGCTGGCTCTGCGTGAGCCTGGCTGGGTCTGTATCACCCCTGCTAGGCCTACGTTGCCTCTGTGTCACCCTTCCTGGAGTGCGCTGCCTCTCTGGTACAAATTTGCCTCTATGCAATTGTATTCTCGGTCTCGAATTCAGAAATCCCTTTGTCGATCTGCCCCTCGCTGCACTGCAAGCTCACTCGAAAATTCTCAGCAAACCGCGCCCCAAAATTTCGACTTAGCTTAAGTGCTACCGCTCTGTGTGTATCCTTCAACTGTCCCCAAGCCTTCCTTTAATATTTTTCATGTTGAACATTCAAAGATCATGATCTAATCTCTAATCAACAGCTAGGATTAGAAAAGACTTGATCCTCGTCACTTAGAACATTCTCACCCACATGTTTAAATTAATTCACTTTAATTATTTAATTTCCCTAAGTTAGAATTAGAGTCTCCATTAAAATAATTAATTATTGGAATAACTTAAGCTCCGGGTGGAATTTCTCCAAAACCCAGAAATTGTATTTGGAAATTCCATCTAGAGACTACTTAATTAAAATAATTAATCAGTTTTTAATATTTCCTAAGTCTAAACTTAGAAAATATGATTAATTGAAAGGTATTAATAAAGTCAAATGTGAATCTTCTAGAAAAAGACACAGATCGAGTTCTAGTTAATCTTAGCCATCGATTATGTTTTAATATTGGCATTTGATGTCTCAACGAGAGATTATAAGGATAAATTCGATGGGGCTTGGAGAAAACACTTGTAGAGATCGAATTCACTGGCAAATCGATCTCCTGAGTAGCAGCGTTGACTTGTCGAAGGGAGAGCTAGTGAGCTTGTTGCAGTGTGAGAGGGGCAGGTATAGTAAGGCCAAAGGAAGATTTTCCAGATCCGGTGAGTGCACAGTAGAGAGGCAGTGAGTTCCACAGAGAGGCAGCGCAAAGACCACGAAGAGGCAGCGCAGTGCTTCAAAGGAGATCCGCATTTTCGCTGGGAGACAGAGTTGATTCATTGCCAGAAGCTGGAGAGAGTTTCTGGAGGCCAAGAGGGTCCAGTTTCTAGTCAGAAGTTGATCAGTTAGCGAGAGGGCAAGTTGTTCCTAGTTGTGGGGACGCAATACTGTGCAGGCTGACGCAGTGACTGTGCAGAGGCAACGTAGAGCAGCTCATCTTGAGCCAAGGTCAGTATCGAATCACAAGTGGGAGTGAGATTTTCTCACTAGACTCATTTGTCAGATTTTTCTCTGTATGGTTTGCTAGATTTAAGAAACCATAGATTTATAATCAGATTTACTACTGCATAATAAACAAACCCTCAATTGTTGCACCGATTTTCCCACATTGGTTTTTTCCGAGACTTAGTCCAAAAACAACAGTGTTATTCGTGTGTGTGTGCATCTATCTTTCCAGCGCTATTTTCTTTCGCAGTATTTTTTATTTGTGAAGGTTGTAGTGTATGGGTTTCGATATTTACCGTAGAACACAGTAAATAATTTGATTAGTTATTTTACAAATAGAAGAAACTTAAACAGTTGTTGTAGTAGGATTCAAATTTGTGGAATTTTCAAATATATAATTTATAGGAGGGAGCAATCATGGTACATGAGGTTCCCCGACCTTGATTTTTCGACCCTTCTTAATATGCTTTTTGCCTTTTATGATTTTTCTTTCATTAACTACTCGGGGCTCAAAGGTTAAGAGCATGATGTGTAGGGTATAGCAGTGGATACCCCTTTTTGGATGGGCAGTTCATTTCCCTCTGGGGGTTGGGACAATCATGGGCTCCTGAATGATAAAGAAAGCTCATCTAGGGCCTATAGAACCCGGGTGATGGCCATGGGTATGGGGTAGAACTCATGCATTGGCTTTTTCCCACGTGCTAAATATGTTTGTCCCGACCATATTTTGCATCTTGTGGTACATTTTCCTGTTGAATGTGGCCACTTATGCTTTTACTTTTTCTTTTCAGTTGCTTCAACCTTTGAGGCATCGTTCCAAGCCTGACCCAAGGTGGGGGCAAGGGAAAGCAAAGGCTAACCCTATGTGGACCTAGTGAGGAAATGTGGACCCAGTTGGGAGAGATGATAAATAGGGTTATAATAAGTGGAAGGGGAGAGATATATGTGGATAAGGGAGCGGGTCCACACAACCAAAATCAAGGTTTCCCAAGTACTACCACCCTAAAACCAAATAGTCAATAAAGGAGATCCCACAGGACTAAGATCCAAGGGTAACATCCAAAAGAGGTCAAGAGGACAGAAGCACAAACTAAGCCCATACTTTCCTCTGAATCCCCCCGTTAGTCTATGCCCAGAACTGTCCATGAAAAGTAAACCCAATACTCAACTACCGAATGACAAGACATACCTTTGGGTTTGGAATGCCCACCTTCAAACATACAATTAATACAGACGGGTGAGAGACCACATGGCTGGCTCAGGTGGGGGAGAAATGGCACAACGAACTAGTTGATGGGTACAAGGGGTTGTTGGTTGTCCGCTGAGGTCCATCATGGAGAAAAAAAAATCCTAGGGATATCACCCACGAAGTGGTGGGTAAGAGTATGTATGCAAGTTTATTGTGTTATTTTAACAATCGGGTTCACGATATTTGGTATTAGAGAAAACAATTATGGTTTGGGCTACTTAAAACAACACCTTGAATGATTTAACCACAAATTTGGAAGGAAACTCCAATACTTCGAATAGCATGATAAACCTACATGCATGCAATGTAGACACAATATAGGCATAGAGCATAGCTCCCAACATTGACAACTCTCTAATAACCCAAGTACATCCATATATCAATTGTAATTTGCACGTGTGAGTCCACTACAAGCCAACCCACCGTTACATAAACATTTAACCCCTATATATCCCCATTAGGGTTATAGCATTCTTTAATTTCTTCTTGTTTGGTGATGTGATCATGAGCAATTTTTAAGAGCTACAATTTTCTCAATGGCCTCCTCTGTGGCCAAAGCCTTGAAGAAGCCTTTCATGGGCCTATTGTTGCAAAATCTAATAGGCCTTGTGATGGCATTCACAAGGAAAGGGCTAGAGTCTAGACCCTGTAGCAACAATGAGGAAATATTGTCGTTGTCACCTCTCCTACTCTTTAATGGAATTTCACCACAAGGGAGGCTTCCCTGTATTCACCTATAAGGATAATCTAAATATAAGGCTCAAGGTGATGTAAATAGGCTAGAAAATTCCAAATCCTAGATCTGGAATCCTACTGCAGCGAACCGAATTAGCTTCTCCTACTTGTAAATTACATTAACAAGTTATTTGCAAATTTCTTCTATAAATACTGAAGCAGCCTTCACTTAATTAAATTAATATGTGAAACAAGGAGCTGGGCAAAAGAAAAACATCACACAGGACACCGTTGTTTTTAGATAAATGTCCCCGGAAAAACCCAATGCGAGAAAACCGGTGCAGCAGATCTAAGGGTTTTATTATTAAGCAGCAATTATATCTGAATGAAATCTATGGATGACTTGCTCGCAATCTATTACAGAGAATATCACTTGGCAGAAGAAAGACATATTGTGAGATTACCTCACTCTGTTAGTCCCGGCTGATCCGGTAGCAGAACTGACCAAACCCCAACATCCTCTGCGTAGTAATTGTGTAGGCCTGTGTCGGGACCTCTGATGGACTACGCCACCTCCTCTATTGAATCGTTCAGCCCTCATAAATCTCAATTCCATCCCTCTTGGCACAGAACTTCGATCTCCCAGCTGAAACTCGGATTTTTGCTCGGATATTGCGTTGCCTCTGCGTGTGGCCTCCGTGGCCCTACGTCACCCTCTCTGGGCTCTGCGTTGCTTCCTCCGTGTCTTTCTCTGCCTCTATGCTAAGTATTCTTGGCCCCGAGGAAGATCCTCTAACCGAAACTGTCTCTGCCCCTCAACTGCGTGAGAATAACTCAATCAAACTTTTCCTCTGAGCACTGCTCACTTCAGAAAATTTGATCTCTTGATCTATCGGTGTGTCTTTCCAAATGACCCTCAAGTCTTCTTTATAGTCTTCTTGTTGAGACTTAACCGGCCAAGATTAGATCTCCAATCAACGGCTAAGATTACATTTTGACTTGATCTACTTTTTCTAGAAGTTTCACTCGTAGTTTAGATTAATGTTGAGTTTTATTGAGTGCTGGGGTAGCACCGGATGTGCTCTAGCTCCCCAAATTTGTGGAGGGACTAAAGTACATGAGATCTCCAAGACCCAGAAAGGGATTTGGGAAATTTCATCCAGTTTGGGAGATAATTAATTAATTAATATTTTTAATTAAGGACCCTAAGTCTAACTTAGGAAAATTAAAATATTAAAGGTAATTAATTTAAACATGTGATGGAAATGACTTAAGTCACACAAATCAAGCTTTCTTTTAATCTTAGCCATCAATTCAAGATTAGATCATGGTCGTTGGTTTCCCAACGAGAAAGTATAAAGGAAAGGCTTGGGGTCAGTTGGAGAACATACACACGGAGGCAGAACATTGAGACTAAGTTGGAATTCTAGGGCGGGTTTGCTAAGAATTTCCAGAAGTGTTTCAGTTGCGGAGAGGGGTAGTATTGGCTAAGGGGATGATCTGATTCCAGAGCCAAGAATCAGCAAGAGGCAGAGAGGCAGCAACCAGGAGCAACGCAGAGGAGCAGGGGCAGAAGTAGTAGCTACGCAGCGCAGAGGGCTTCAGCCGCTACGCAGGTGCTACGCAGGCCTAGAAAGGGCAGCGCTGAGCAGCAGGAGGCCCTCTAGGGTTACGCTAGTCTAGCTAGGTCAGTGTAGGGACTGCATCACCTAGTCTGGGGTTACGCAGCCCTCTCCAAGACAGCACAGAGGCACGCAAAGGCTGACGCAGGGGCTTCAGGGGCAACGTTGGGGTTTCTAGAGGCCGAAAAGGTTTGAGTCCTGTAAATCCCGTTTGAGGGTGTGGATCAATCAAGTTTTCTGTCTCCAGAACAACTGGTTAGTTGCAGATCTATTTTTTCTCTGTCGGGTTAACCAGTAAGGTACCCAGATTTGTTGTATTCAGAAACTACTTAATACTATAAGCCCTCCAGTAGCCAGAAGATCGATTTTCCCGCATTGGGTTTTTCTGGGGACAGTTGTCCAGAAAATCTTGAGTGTCACTTTGTCTATGTGCATGAATTTTTGTTTTAGATCTAAATCGATGAAATTCTGTTATGTGTTTACTTCGATGCTAATCTGAAGATTTCATCATTAATAACTTGTTTAAGTAGGAGAAGTATAACCAGAATTAACAATAGGGTTTCTGCCTAACATAATATTCAGAATTTTTCACATGGTATCAGAGCGATTGTAGATCTAGTAGGTCACCAGCACAAGACTGAAGGATCTTGTTGCAGAAAGCAGTAGGAAGAGTAGTAGTAGTAGTAGAAGGTCAGATCTGAAGGGACAACACAGTTTTAGAGGGAACAGAATCATGCAAAGGACAAGGTGACGCAGTCTTATGCTGTCTCCATGCAGGCCCACTTACTTACTGTGCAGAGGCAACGCTAGGATTGTCTGAAGCCAGCCAAGGTGACGTAGATCTGAAGTTGTCTGATCCAGAAGTGCCTGAAGCAGAGCTGCAGAACTTTAGAAGGTGCTGGTGGGGTTAAATTTATGAAGTTTTCGGAATTTTAGCCTAAGCACTAGTGACAGAGTGGGAGGAGATCAACTTCTCAGAGGGTTTCTAGCCAAAGAAACTTGCAAATCGATCAGAGGATCAAAGAGAGCTAAATCATTGTTTGATTTGGCAGATTTCCAAGAAGGGAAATCAATTGTTAGAGGGAGAAGAAGATGCCTGTTTCGCCAAGGACCTTAGATCCAGATCTCTAGCACAGAGAAGAGGAGCTCCGACAGATTTCTGAGTAGATGGCACCTCACGAACTGCATGATCAAGATAGATTGGATGGCCTATCCAACTTTGCAATTTGATGGCTAGAATCTTGATAGTCCTAGAGGCATATTGTCTAAGAGACCATGCAGAACGAGTTTTGGCCACGCCGACCGATGCATATCTCCTGAGGAAGCATAATGAAGCTGCGGGACATGCCAAGTGGCTGATAATGGATGGAGTTAAGGACCATGTTGTCCCACACATAGCTGAAAAGAAAACAGCTAATGACATGTGGAAGGCCTTAACATCCCTATATGAGGGAAAGTTCGTCCAGAGGAAGATGCTTCTGGAGACTTAGATGCGATCATTCATGATGACCAAGGGAGAAGACATGGAACATTTTCTCTTCAGATTACAGTCGATCAGAGACTAGTTGACTGCCACGGATGCAAAGGTGGAGGATGATGTGATGGTCAGGGCTGCTCTCAATGCGGTCACAGATGAGTGGGAAACCTTTGTCCAAAGTATCTTGGGCAGAGCAGACCTTCCTGACTAGGACAATTTGTGGGCAATCATACATCAAGAAGAACTCTGCAAATTCACCAAGAAGCAGTACAGCACGGGATCGAGTAAGGTGAAGCAGGAAGATGAAGAGGATGCAGCCTTGGCATCAAAGAGGCAGCAAGGGAAGAGGAAGCGTGATATATCAAAGATCAAGTGCTTCCAATGTGGCGAAGTAGGACATTTCGCCAGCAATTGTCCTCGGAAGGAAAAGGACAAGGAAGCCTCTTCTTCCAAGGCTGTTGTGGCGAATGATGGGTCAGAAGACGATGCAGTCATGAGCGCTCATGAACCACGAAAGTGGGGCGACATGGATCTATAGAGCAGCTACAGAATGAGGGCGGGACCCTTGAGCAGCTCATCTCCTGGATCACATCCGAGCTACAGCAGCCTTAAGACAGTAGTGGGACAAATGGAGCAGTGGGTGCAAAGATCACGGATGAAGCAGAGGCAAATCTGAAGGCTGGAAGGAGTAGCGCAGTGCCAATGCAGCAGCAACGTAGGGGCTGATGTGACTTCAGCAGCGCAGAGCAGAGCTGGTTACGCAGAGCAGAGCTGCAACAACGTAGGGGCACAACAGCAGCGTGAGATATTTCAGCACAAAGAAGAGGAGCTCCGACAGATTTCTGAGCAGATGGCACCTCATGGACTGCATGATCAAGATAGATTGGATGGCCTATCCAACTTTGCAATTTGGATGGCTAGAATCTCGATAGTCCTAGAGGCATATTGTCTAAGAGACCATGTAGAACGAGTTTTGGCCACGCTGACTGATGCATATCTCCTGAGGAAGCATAACGAAGTTACGGGACATGCCAAGTGGCTGATAATGGATGGAGTTAAGGACCATGTTGTCCCACACATAGCTGAAAAGAAAACAGCTAATGACATGTGAAAGGCCTTAACATCCCTATATGAGGGAAAGTTCGTCCAGAGGAAGATGCTTCTGGAGACTTAGATGTGGTCATTCATGATGACCAAGGGGGAAGACATGGAACATTTTCTCTTCAGATTACAGTCGATCAGAGACTAGTTGACTGCCACGGATGCAAAGGTGGAGGATGATGTGATGGTCAGGGCTGCTCTCAATGCGGTCATAGATGAGTGGGAAACCTTTGTCCAAAGTATCTTGGGCAGAGCAGACCTTCCTGACTAGGACAATTTGTGGGCAATCATACATCAAGAAGAACTCTGCAAATTCACCAAGAAGCAGTACAGCACGGGATCGAGTAAGGTGAAGCAGGAAGATGAAGAGGATGCAGCCTTGGCATCAAAGAGGCAGCAAGGGAAGAGGAAGGCGGATATATCAAGATCAAGTGCTATTGGCGAGAAGTAGGACATTTCGTGACAATTTTCCTCGGAAGGAAAAGGACAAGGAAGCCTCTTCTTCCAAGGCTGTTGTGGCGAATGATGGGTCAGAAGACGATGCAGTCATGAGCGCTCATGAACCACGAAAGTGGGGCGACATGGATCTATAGAGCAGCTACAGAATGAGGGCGGGATCCTTCAGCAGCTCATCTCCTGGATCATATCCAAGCTACGGCAACCTTAAGACAGTAGTGGGACAAATGGAGCAGTGGGTGCAAAGATCACGGATGAAGCAGAGGCAAATCTGAAGGCTGGAAGGAGTAGCGCAGTGCCAATGCAGCAGCAGCGTAGGGGCTGATGTGACTTCAGCAGCGCAGAGAAGAGCTACAGCAGCGTAGGGGCACAACAGCAGTGTGAGATATTTCAGCACAGAGAAGAGGAGCTCCGACAGATTTCTGAGCAGATGGCACCTCATGGACTGCATGATCAAGATAGACTGGATGGCCTATCCAACTTTGCAATTTGGATGGCTAGAATCTTGATAGTCCTAGAGGCATATTGTCTAAGAGACCATGCAGAACGAGTTTTGGCCACGCCGACCGATGCATATCTCCTAAGGAAGCATAATGAAGGTACGGGACATGCCAAGTGGCTGATAATGGATGGAGTTAAGGACCATGTTGTCCCACACATAACTGAAAAGAAAACAGTTAATGACATGTGGAAGGCCTTAACATCCCTATATGAGGGAAAGTTCGTCCAGAGGAAGATGCTTCTGGAGACTTAGATGCGGTCATTCATGATGACCAAGGGGGAAGACATGGAACATTTTCTCTTCAGATTACAGTCGATCAGAGACTAGTTGACTGCCACGGATGCAAAGGTAGAGGATGATGTGATGGTCAGGGCTGCTCTCAATGCAGTCACAGATGAGTGGGAAACCTTTGTCCAAAGTATCTTGGGCAGAGCGGACCTTCCTGATTAGGACAATTTGTGGGCAATCATACGTCAAAAAGAACTCTGCAGATTCATCAAGAAGCAGTATAGCACGAGATCGAGTAAGGTGAAGCAGGAAGATGAAGAGGATGCAGCCTTGGCATCAAAGAGGCAGCAAGGGAAAAGGAAGCAGGATATATCAAAGATCAAGTGCTTCCAATGTGGCGAAGTAGGACATTTCGCCAACAATTGTCCTCAGAAGGAAAAGGACAAGGAAGCCTCTTCTTCCAAGGCTGTTGTGGCGAATGATGGGTCAAAAGACGATGCAGTCATGAGCGCTCATGAACCACGAAAGTGGGGCGACATGGATCTATAGAGCAACTACAGAATGGGGGCGGGATTCTTGACCAGCTCATCTCCTGGATCACATCCGAGCTATAGGAGCCTTAAGACAGTAGTGGGACAAGTGGAGCAGTGGGTGCAAAGATCACAGATGAAGCAGAGGTAGATCTGAAGGCTGGAAGGAGTAGCGCAGTGCAGATGTAGCAGCAGCGTAGGGGCTGATGTGACTTCAGCAGTGCAGAGCAGAGCTGGTTACGCAGAGCAGAGCTGCAGCAGCGTAGGGGCACAGAGCAGCGTGAGATATTTCAGCACAAGGGGCTGATGTGACTTCATCAGTGCAGAGGGATTCTGCTTACGCAATGCAGAGCTATAGCTGTGCATCATTCTCTATATGATAGCACAGATCAACAGCCGATAGAGCTTGAGTGATGAGGTTGCAGCCCAACTGACTTGTCTGTCAAATATTGGGCAGGAGCTTCAGTTGTTTCTCTCAGCAACTGAAGTTCTAGTGCAACAGCACGATGCAGCAGATTGAGAGGGAGCTGCAGTACAGATGTGGCAGTGATAGTGGCAGCGTCATAGGCAGCAGTACTATAGAAATTTCTGAATCTCAATTCTTATGCAGAAATTATTATTGTTAATCCGGTTAAGCTTCTCCTACTTATACAAGTTATCAACTGAATAAATTCAAGTTAACATCAAAGCAAAACACATAACAGTTCTCTACCAATTCAGATCTAGAATAAGCACATGCACACATAGACAAAGTGACACAGTTATTTCTGGACAAACTGTCCCTGGAAAAACCCAATGTGGGAAAACCGGTCTTTGGCTGCTGGAGGGCTCTATTATTAAGAATATTTCTAAATACACAACTCTGGGTTCCATATCTGGAAAACCCTACAGAGAAAACTCTAGATCTATAGCACCTGGTTGATCTAATGTAATATCCCCAATAGGAAATAGACAGCAATACACAGCAATACAAGCATACAACTATATAGGAAAAATGCCGGAAATAGAATATAGAGCAAGTACACATAAAAATACCAGAAATGCTAAGCCATTTTATTAGTCTGAGAATATATATGGGGACAATAGATAATCAGAATAAGTGCACCTATCCTTGCACAAGGAAAGTGGAGAACCCTCTCAGAATAGGAAATGGCTACTATAGAGACTGCGTCCCAGCTGCTGGAAGAATCTGCCGTAAGATGCCGCTGCTGCAAGGAACTGGAACTAGGGGTTGATCCCCTCACCGGAACGAGCTGAAAATCAGTAGATCGCCTGTACTCTCTGCTCCGGACAAAACCCAGAAACCATGAAGCAAATGGACCACCTCCGAAAAACACCCCAGAAGCCCTCCTCAAGGAAAACGCTGTCCCTCCAGGCCCAGCGCAGATGCCAAAAGAAGAATGCTGAGAAAGAGCCACAAATCCCTCTGCAAACTCTCCAACTGAAAGAGACTAACCCTCCAAGCTGAAACACACTGAATCTCCCCCGAAAATCCCCACAACTGAGCTGCTCTAACTCAAACTGCGTCCTCCCTCCAAGACTGCGCAGTCACCCAATGAAGCTCAACTCCTCTGCAAAACGTCCAACCAAATCACCTGCAAATCAACTGCTAAAGACTGAAGGAATACCTTGCCCGAGCAGGCACTCGAAGTCCCCCGGGGCCAAGGGTGAGATCTCCGACCGGAGACACTCAGTCGCACTAAACAGTGCTGCAGACCGACTAAACAGCCAGCGTGTTCAAGTAGACAAAAGTCTAGCTCAATATCATCAACAATATCAATTATGCCCAAATGAGATAGCTCTCCCTCCTTTTATAACGCTGGCCCTCCTCAAAACCCTACGTGGTCCCTCTCTCTCCCACGTGCTCCTCATGGGCCTGCGTAGAAGCTTCTAGTGGCTACGTGAGCCTCCTCTCATACGTGGTGTGGACCCCCAAGGCTCCCCTTTAAGTTATAACGTTGCTCCTACTAGGGAAGCACTTTATTTTATTTAAGTGAGTTGACCCCTCTTTTCTCACTTTTATTTATTAATTAACTATAGGCGGCAAAACTATACAAAAATCAAATATTCCAATTAGCGGTGCTAATTAGGAATATTACAGTCTCCCCCGGCAGAATGTTGCTTGTCCTCAAGCAACTGAAGTGATGGATGCTGCAAAATCTTCTCATCCTCCCAAGTGGCATCCTCATCCGGCAAATTCTTCCACCTCACCAAGAATTCCCGGATCGTCCTGCTCCGCAGCTGCCTCTCCCTAGTATCAATAATAGCCTCCGGCTGCAACACCAGATGCCCCTCATCATCCGTGGGTGGTAGCTCATCCGTGACTGTCACCTGCTGGCCCAACGCCTTTTTCAGGCATGATACATGGAAAATGTTATGGATCTTGCTGCCTTGGGGCAGCTCCAACTCGTATGCAACCTGCCCAATCCTGCGTGTCACCCTGTATGGCCCATAAAAACGGGGCTTAAGCTTCTCAGCCCCCTTCTGCTTAAGTGAAGACTGTCAGTATGGCTGTAGTCGTAGGTAGACCAAGTCTCCTACCTCAAAGTGTCTCTCCACCCGACCCCTATCAGCATACAACTTCTGCTGATTCTGCGCTGTGGCTATGTTATCCTTGAGAGCTCGGAGGATATCCTGACTCTCTTGGATCCAGATCTTGGCTCTCGGAGCCCTACTAGCACCAAACATCATGTCCACAAAAGATAAAGGATGATATCCATACAAAGCATAGAAAGGTGACATACCAATGGACATGTGATGCGTCGTGTTGTAGCAGTACTCTCCCAGATGCAGCCACTTCAGCCATGCCCTCTGCTGCCCACTGACATAGTTATGCAAGTAGCCCTCCAGCCACTTGTTAACTATCTCTGTCTGTCCGTCCGTCTGGGGGTGATAGCTAGTGCTCGACGTCAACTCTGTCCCCACCAGCCGGAAGAGCTCCTGCCAGAATCCGCCCATGAAGCGGCTGTCCCTGTCACTGACAATGGTCTTAGGTAGACCATGCAACCTGAAAATCTCCCTAAAGAACAGCTCGGCCACCTGTGCTGTTGTGTGGTGTGCGGATATGGCGAAAAAAATGAGCATACTTCGTCAGTCGGTCGACGACGACATAGATGCAGTCCTTGCCCTGCACCATGGGCAACCCTGTGATGAAGTCCATCGATATGCTCTCCCATTTCCCCTCTGGAATGGGAAGAGGCTGCAACAACCCTGCCGGATGGCTCATCTCTCCCTTGTTTCTCTGGCAAACGTCGCACTCCCTGACATGCTGGAGTACGTCCTCCTTGAGGCCCTTCCATGAGAACCTCTCCCTGATGGCCCTGTAAGTCTTGGTGAACCCCTGATGGGCCGCCAATGGAGAATCGTGTGAAGCCTGGAGTATCTTCTTCTTGAGCTGAGATCCCTCAGTCAAGAAGATCCTGTCCCTGTAATAGATGATCTCATCGACCACCCTGTACCTGTCATCCGCTACCTGCCCATCCAACACCTCACATGCAAACCTGTCCTTGGAGTACTCTACCAACAGTCAAGCCCTCCAATCAGCGTCCAAGCTCATAAGAGATAACGTGGCCGGTCTACGGGAAAGGGCATCGGTTACCACGTTATTCTTGCCTTTGACGTACTCAATGTCAAAGTCATAGGCTTGGATCTTACTGATCCACTTCTGCTGCCTCTCCTGCAACTGTTTCTGCTCCAGAAAGTACCTGAGGCTGTTGTGATCTGATCTCACCCTGAATCGACTGCCCACTAAATACTACCGGTACTTGGCCAATGCATGCATGATGGCCAACATCTCCTTGTCATATATGGAATACAACCTCTCATGCGGAAGGAGCTTCCTGCTCTCAAAAGCTATAGGGTGACCGCCCTGCATCAATACCGCACCAATCCCCTCTCCTGATGCATCACACCCCAGGACAAATGGCTGCGTGAAATCCGGCAATGCAAGCACGGGGCAGCTGCTCATCACCTCCTTGAGCTTATCAAAAGCTCGCTGTGCTGTATCCGACCAACTGAATGCCCCCTTCCTCGTCAACTCTGTGAGGGGTGCAGCAAGCTGTGAGAAGCCCTTGACGAACTTCCTGTAGTAAGTGCAAATGCCAATAAATCCCCGAAGCTCCGTCACATTCCTCGGCTCTGACCAATCTCTGATGGCCCTGATTTTCTCCTCGTGGACTCTCACCCCGTCCACTCCTATAATATGCCCCAAGTACAGCATCTCCGTCAAGCCAAACTCACATTTGGAGAGCTTGGAATAGAACTGCTGCTCCTCCAAGATGCGCAAAACTGTCTCAATGTGTTGGAGATGCTCCTCCCAAGTCCTGCTGTATATAAGTATGTCATCGAAGAAGACCAGCACAAACTTCCTCAGATGACCCCTGAAGATGTGGTTCATGCACGACTGAAAGGTAGCGGGTGCATTGGTCAGCCCAAAAGGCATAACCAGAAACTCGAAGTGCCCATAATGACACCGGAAGGCGGTCTTGGGAATATCCTGTTCCCTCACGCGTATCTGATGGTACCCAGATCTCAAATCAATCTTTGAGAAGAACCGTGCTCCTCTCAACTTGTCCATCAGCTCATCAATCCTGGGAATGGGGTACCTGTTCTTCAGGGTCTTCTTATTCAGAGCCCTATAGTCAATGCACATCCGCAATGTGCCGTCCTTCTTCTTCACCAACACCACGGAAGAAGCAAAAGGACTCGTGCTTGGCCGAATGTGACCAAGGGCCAGCAACTCCTGAATAGCACGCTCTATCTCATCCCAATAGGCCTTGGGATGCCTATACGGTGTGGTGATCACTGCCTGTATACCCTGCTCAAGCTCAATAGTATGCTCAAACCCCTGATCCGGTGGCTGCCCTGGTGGAATATCCCCGAACACTACGGCATACCTGTCGAGGATAGTCTGTAACTCAGGATGCACTGCCTGACCTGTATCTACTGCCTCCGAAGCTCGCAACTCTACGGCCCACTCTATGTCTCCCTTGCGGAAGGTTGCCTCCATCCTATGTGCCGACACTGTCTGAGGCGGGTATGTGTGTTGTCCCCGTATCTTCTCATGCCTCCCTGTCTTGGGATCATCCCACTCCATCTCTAGGGCCTTCCAATCTGTCGTGACCTTCCCCAAAGTAATGAGCCACTGAACACCCAATATCATGTTGGTGTCCGGGATATCCACCACAAAGAAATGATCTGTCAATGTATAAGTGCCCATCGTCACTGATAACTCTGGGACATACCGAGCACACACCATAGTCTGATCTCCTGGGACCAAAACGGAAAATCCATCAAAACTCTCAGTCTGTATGCCTCTCTGCTCAACCATCTGTGCATCAATAAAGTTGTGGGTGGCCCCACTATCAACCAAGACTGAGACCCGCTGTCCACGTACTGTCCCCCGTACGCGCAGCGTCAAATACTTGGGAACTCCCCGCAATGCGGCTAGAGCTCCTCCAGTGGGTGCAAATGATGCACCACCTGCTGCGGGTGGTGGAGGTGGTAAGGTATCCTGCGCTGCATAACAATCTCCTGCCTCCACGTCATCCCCCTCATCCTCTTCCCCGCTGCTCTCGGAGAAGACCTCAATGAAATGTGCTTTCCCCGCAGCACATCTATGTCCCGGTGCCCATGGCTCCTGGCAAGTGAAGCACAACCGCTTCCTCCTCAACTCTCTCCTGGCCTCATCATCAAACTGCCCTCGCCCAGGATTCGCCTTGGGAGGCGGAATCCTCGTGTCCTTCCCCTTAGGCTGGAAGGCCTGTCTTTGGGGGTAAGGTGCCCGAGTCCCGGGTAAGACATCCTGTAAATCCCGGGTCCTGCTGATGGCATCCTGAAGTGTAGCTGGTCTAGTCGACCTGACTAGGCCACGAAGTGGCTCTGTCAACCCCTCCACAAACATGTAGACCATCCGAGCCGCGGATAGATCAGGCACCATCACTGAAATCCTCAAGAAGTCTGAAATGTACGTCTCTGGGTTCCCAGTCTGCTTGAGCTTTGTCAGCTCAACGAAGTGCTGCTCCGGATCCCTCCGGTCAAAACGCTCTATCACCCTCCTGGTAAACTCGGCGTATGTCGTCACTGTAGAATGCCCGAGTGTCGTCATCCCGTGAAACCACCAGTCCTGGGCCTCACCATCCAGATGTAATGTTGCCACCTTAATGGCCTCTGACTGCGACATCTGATTAAGCTGGAAATAGATGTCCAACTTCTCTACCCAAGACTTTGCCGACACGTTTGATGTGCCGTCAAACGTGGGCAAATGAAATCTGCCAGCTGCGCGGTGGTCATCATGATGATGTTTGTGCCCCCTGTGATGATCACGGGGCCTACCATCACGCTGGAGCTGAACATAATCTCTGAATGAGATAAGATCTCTGATCGCTGGCCCGCGTGCCAGGTACTCTGCAATGTAGGCGTCCATCTGGGCATGGTCAACCTCCGGCTCCCGCTGTGCTGCTGCCCCCGTGTCCTCTGCTAGGAAGGTAGGCATGGTGGATCGCGTGGGTGCTGGAATATCCCTCTGTGCTCCTGCCCCTGTGTCCTCTGCTAAGAATGTGGGCATAGTGGATCGCGTGGGTGCATGCGATGCCATGATGGGGATAGCATCACGCTCCGGCACATGATGGGACGTACCCGATCCCTCACCGATCTGAAAACCCCTTGGGGTTTCCCGCTGCTTGATCTCTATCGCCGTGAGTCTCTGTGACACTTCCTGCATGTGTTGGAGGAGCGCCTCTCTAAATCTCCTCGAATCCTCCTCGTCTGCCATAGGACCCCACTGTTCTGCGTACCCCACAGGCTGCTCCTGCTCTGAATCTGTCTCAGGCTGCTCCTGATCGGAATCCGTCACAGGCTGCCCCTGATCTCTGTATAGCTCGGGCTATTCCCGATCTGTGTCCACCACTCGAACACAGTCCCCCTCTCCGTAGGTGTTCTCCAACTTACGCTCAACGTCTCTGTATCTCTTGCTCCTATAATAGATGTAGGGTTTATCCCCGGGCGTCATAGACTGCTAGCTCCACAGGCTGAGCCAGAACTATGCTCTGATACCACTGTAATATCCCCAATAGGAAATAGACAGCAATACACAGCAATACAAGCATACAACTATATAGGAAAAATGTCGGAAATAGAATATAGAGCAAGTACACATAAAAATACCAGAAATGCTAAGCCATTTTATTAGTCCGAGAATATATATGGGTACAATAGATAATCAGAATAAGTGCACCTATCCTTGCACAAGGCAAGTGAAGAACCCTCTCAGAACAGGAAATGGCTGCTATAGAGACTGCGTCCCAGCTGCTGGAAGAATCTGCCGTAAAATGCTGCTGCTGCAATGAACTGGAACTTAGGGGCTGATCCCCTCGCCGGAATGAGCTAAAAATCGGTAGATCGCCTGTACTCTCTACTCCGGACAAAACCCAGAAACCATGAAGCAAATGGACCACCTCCGAAAAACACCCCAGAAGCCCTCCTCAAGGAAAACGCTGTCCCTCCAGGCCCAGCGCAGATGCCAAAAGAAGAATGTTGAGAAAGAGCCACAAATCCCTCTGCAAATTCTCAACTCTCCAACTGATAAATACTGAACCTCCATACTGAATAACACTGAATCTCCTGCAGAAAACCCCGCAATAGAACACCTCCTCCAAGAACTGCGTCCACTCTCCTAGGGACTGCGTAGTCACCAAAGGAAGCCCAGCTCCTCCGCAAACCGACAACCAAATCCTCCGCTGAAAACTGTAGAAAAGACCTTGCCCGAGCAGGCACTCGAAGTCCCCCGGGGCTAAGGGTGAGATCTCCGACCGGAGACACTCAGTCGCACTAAACAGTGCTGCAGACAGGCTAAACAGCCAGCGTGCTCAAGAAGACAGAATTCTAGCTCAAATATCATCAACAACAAGAATGCCAAATGAAATGGCTTTCCCACCTTTTATAACGCTAGCTCTCCTCAAAACCCTAACGTGGTCCCCCTCTCTCCACGTGCTCCTCATAAGTCTGCGCAGATGCTCCTAGAGGCTACGTGAGGCCTCCCTCATATGTGGTGTGGACCCCCAAGGCTCCCCTTTAAGTTATAACGTTGCTCCTACTAGGGAAGCACTTTATTTTATTTAAGTGAGTTGACCCCTCTTTCTCACTTTTATTTATTAATTAGCTATAGGCGGCAAAACTATACAAAAATCAAATATTCCAATTAGCGGTGCTAATTAGGAATATTACATCTAAGACCAACAATACTGACTGATCCACACCCTCAAACGGGATTTACAGAACTCAGCCAGATCTAGGCCTAGAAACCACAGATCTGCCTCTGAAAGACACTGCGTCAGCCTCTAAAGCCCTTGTTGGGCTCTGCGTCAGCCTTGAAAGGCCTCCAAATGCTCAGCGCTACCACTGGAAAGGACTATGTTACCCCAGACTGGGTGACGCAGTCACTACGCTGCCCCTAAGGGTCTCTGCGTAACCCCTGAAGGGTTTCCTGAAAATCATGTTGTCCTTGCTGCTGTTGTTGCTGCCTGTTACTGTTGTCTGCTACTGCTGTCGTCTGTTGTTGTTGTCGTTTGCTGCTGTTGCTGCCATCTGCTGTTGTTGCCTTCCTCTACGCTGTCTTTGTTGATCTCTTCTCTGCTTCTTGTGTATTCTTGACCCTGGGATCAGATCATCCCCTTGGTCTAAATTCCCCTCTCTGCAGCTGAACCACTCGTGAGAATTCTTAGCAAACCCTGCCCTAGAATCTCAGCTTAGCTTCAGTGCTCTGCCTCTGTGTGTGTTACAAATGACCCCAAGCCTTTCCTTTATACTTTTCTCGTTGACAAATCAACGGCCAAGATTAAATCTTTAATCAATGGCTAAGATTAAAAGAAAGCTTGATCCGTGTGACTTAAGACAATTTCATCACATGTTTAATTAAATTCACTTTAATTATTTTATTTTCTTAAGTTTTAACTTAGGAAATACATTAAAATAATTAATTAATTTAATATCTCTTAAACCAGATGAAATTTCCCAAATCCATTTCTGGGTCTTGTAGATCAGGTGAACTCTAGTCCTTCCTCAAAATTTGGGACCTAGAGCACAACTGATGCTACCCCAAATACACAAAATCTCAACACTCCCTCTTAGCATCAAGGGTGTGCTCTAGCAATACATCACACTCATGCATTACATGATTTTGGGCACTGGTTCTATGTTGTTGAAGCTTGGCCTCCTGCCACTCAACTCACTGCCCCATTCTTTGCCATTACATCTTGTTGCCCATGACTCTACCCTTGTCACGCAACCACTATCTGCAGCTCCCTCTCAGCCATTTGCATTTGTCTTGCTCATAGCACTGCCACTGCTGATCTGCTGCACTGTAGCTTCAGCTGTTGAGAGAAACAACTGAATCTCCTGCCCAATATTTGACAAACAATTCAAATGGGATGCATCCTTATCACTGAAGCTCCATAGGCTATAGATCTGTGATGGCATCTAAAGAACGATGCACAACTACAACTCTACCTGTGTAATCAGACTCCCTCTGCACTACTAAATTCACATCAGCACCTTGTGCTAAAATCTATCACACTATTGTTGCAACGGTGTTGTCCCTCCTAAATACAGCATTGTAGCCAGCTTTCACACCTTGCGTAACCAACCTTCCTTAGCATTCTTAGAGTCACATCGACCCCTGCAACCTCACCTTCTCTGTTCTTTCCCCATCTTCGCTCTCTGCAACCTCCAATCTGCCTCTGCTTCATCTGTGATCTATGCACCCAATGCTTCACTTGTCCCGCTATTGTCTTAAGGCTGCCGTAGCTTGCTTGTGATCCAAGAGATGCGCTGCTCAAGGATCTCGCCTTACTTCCATGTAGCTCCTCTACATGTCCGTGTCACCCAACCTCCGTGGTTCATGAGCACTCATGGCTACATCATCTCCTGACCCATCATCTGCCACCGTTGCTTTGGAAGAAGATGCTTCCTTGTCCTTCTTCTTTTCTGGACAATGGCTCGCAAAATGTCCCATTTCGCCACACTAGAAGCACTTGATCTTAGAAAGATCCTTCTTATTCTTCGGCTGCTTCTTCGATGCCAATGCTGCATCTTCCTCCTCTTCCTTCTTAACCTTGCTCAATGCAGGGCTGTGCTGCTTCTTGGTGAACCTTTGTAGTTCTTCTTGCCGCAGGATCGACCACAAGCTGTCCCAATCTGGGAGGTCTGCTCTGCCCAAGATCCTTTGGAAAAGGTTTCCCACTCATCCGTGACTGCATTGAGGGCAGTCCTGACTATCACTGCATCATCTACGGTTGCACTCGTTGTAGACAGCTGATCCCTGATTGACTGCAATCTGAAGAGGAAATTGTCGATGTCTTCTCCCTTGGTCATCATGAATGACCTCATTTGGGCCTCCAACAACATCTTTCTTTGGACTGATTTTCCCTTATATAGGGAAGTCAAGGCCTTCCACATCTCATTAGCTGTCATCTTCTCAGCTATGTGTGGCACAATATGATCCTTGATACTGTCCATTATCAGTCGCTTGGCATGTCCAGCAGCTTCTCTATGCTTCTGTAGGAGATCCGCATCTGTCGGCATGGCCAGGATCTGCTTTGCATGATCTCTTAGACCATATGCCTCTAGGACAATCAGGATCCTAGCTTTCCATACCAAAAAGTTTGAGAGACCCTCTAGCCTATCCTGATCACATAGTCCAAGAGGAGCCATTTGCTCAGAATGTGTCTTAGCTCCTCTTCTCTATGCTAGAGATCTTGGATCTAGGGTCCTTTTCGAACTGGGAACCCTCTACTCCCTTTGACACTTGATTTCGCTCCTTAGAAATCTACAAAATCAACTATGATTCAACTTCTTCTTTGATCCTCTGATCAAACTGCAAGTTTCCTTTAGTAAGAAACTCTCTGAAAAGCTGATCTCTTCCCAAACTTTTGTCTGTAAATTTACCCGTCTTGCTAAAATTTAACCTGGCTCTTGAATTTTAAGCTTTTACGTGGGGCTTTCTAGATTTGACGGTGAGATCGAATCACACTAGCTGACTCGAGACCCTAACCCGGCATTGTTTTACGAGAGGCTGCCTCTGTAATCAGTAGATGAGGCTAGCTGAACTGTATTTGAGACGAGCGTCCTGCCCTTCCTAGTGATATCACAACTTCAGTGTCACTGCATATTTTCTGTACTGTTTCTTAACCGTCCTTGAGATTCTTTAGCTGGTGACCCTTCTAGATACGCAGCCCCTCTGCACCAATAATAGAAATTTCACAGACCTCTAACTCTTATCAAATTATTAAATTAAATATAAGCTTCTCCTACTTATACAAGTTATCAATTGAATAAATTCAAGTTAACATCAAAGCAAAACACATAACAGATCTCTACCAATTCAGATCTAGAATAAGCACATGCACACATAGACAAAGTGACACAGTTATTTCTGGACAAACTGTCCCCGGAAAAACCCAATGTGGGAAAACCGGTCTCTGGCTGCTAGAGGGCTCTATTATTAAGAATATTTCTGAATACACAACTCTGGGTTCCAGATCTGGAAAACCCTACAGAGAAAACTCTAGATTTGCAGCACCTGGCTAATCTAAGACCAACAATACTAACTGATCCATACCCTCAAACGGGATTTACAGATCTCCGCCAGATCTAGGCCTAGAAACCCCAGATCTGCCTCTGAAAGACACTGTGTCAGCCTCTAAAGCCCCTGCTGGGCTCTGCGTCAGCCTTGGAAGGCCTCCACATGCTCAGCGTTGCCACTGGAAGGGACTGTGTTACCCCAAACTGGGTGACGCAGTCACTACGCTTCCCCTAAGGCTCTCTGCCTAACCCCTGAAGGGTTTCCTGAAAATCACGCTGTCCTGTCTGCTGCTACTGTTGCTGCTGCTGCTGCCATCTGCTGCTGCTACTACTGCCTTCCTCTACGCTGTCTTTGCTGATCTCTTCTCTGCTTCTTGTGTATTCTAGACCCCAAGATCAAATCATCCCCTTGGTCTAAACTCCTCTCTCTGCAGCTGAAGCACTCTTGAGAATTCTTAGCAAACCCTGCCCTAGAATCTCAGCTTAGCTGTTCTTTCTGCCTCTTGTGTGTGTTACAAGTAATTTAGTACTCTTATACTTTTCTCGTTGGGAAACCAATGGCCATGATCAGATCTTGAATCAATGGCTAAGATTAAAAAAAGCTTGATCCGTGTGACTTAAGACAATTTCATCACATGTTTAATTAAATTCACTTTACTTATTTAAGTTCCCTAAGTTTTAACTTAGGAAATACATTAAAATAATTAATTAATTTAATATCTCCTAAACCAGATGAAATTTCCCAAATCAATTTCTGGGTCTTGTAGATCAATTGTACTCTAGTCCCTCCACAAAATTTGGGAGCTAGAGCACAGCGTCTTTTCAAACACTAAATATCAGCAAGTACGAATGGCGGCCGGCAACCTGTGACGAAGGACGGCAGGTCAGACAGCCCAGACTATAATTTTAGAGATCAGTGCAGAGATTTGGGGTGAAACAGAGTTGTACTAGAGCACATTCCTCGCTAAGAGGGAGTGTTGAGTTTTCTTGAGTGTTGGGGTAGCATCGGATGTGCTCTAGCTCCCCAAATTTGTGGAGGGACTAGAGTACATGAGATCTCTAAGACCCAGAAAGGGATTTGAGAAATTCCATCCAGTTTGGGAGATAATTAATTAATTAATATTTTTAATTAAAGACCCTAAGTCTAACTTAGGAAAATTAAAATATTAAAGGTAATTAATTTAGACATGTGATGGAAATGACTTAAGTCACACGGATCAAGGTTTCTTTTAATCTTAGCCATCGATTCAAGATTAGATTATGGTCGTTGGTTTCCCAACGAGAAAGTATAAAGGAAAGGCTTGGGGTCAGTTGGAGAACACACACACACAGACGAGCACTGAGACTAAGCTGGAATTCTAGGGTGAGTTTGCTAAGAATTTCCATAAATGTTTCAGCTGCGGAGAGGGGTAGTATTGGCTAAGGGGATGATCTGATCTCAGTGCCAAGAATCAGCAAGAGGCAGAGAAGCAGCAACCAGGAGCAACGCAGAGGAGCAGGGGCAGCAACAGCAGCTGTGCAGCGCAGAGGAGCAGCGGCAACAACAGCAGCTGTGCAGCGCAGAGGGCTTCAGCCGCTACGCAGGGCCAGAAAAGGCAGCGCTGAGCAGCAGGAGGCCCTCCAGGGTTACGCTGGTCCAGCTAGGGCAGCGTAGGGACTGCGTCACCCATTCTGGGGTTACGCAGCCCTCTCCTGGACAACGCAGAGGCACGTAGAGGCTGACGCAGGGGCTTCAGCGGCAGCGCTGACATTTCTAGAGCCGGAAAGGGCCGAGTCCTGTAAATCCCATTTGAGGGTGTGGATCAGTCAAGTTTTTAGTCTCCAGGAACAGTAGGTTAGTTGCAAATCTATTTTTTTCTCTGTCGAGTTAACCAGTAAGGTGCCCAGATTTGTTGTATTCAGAAACTACTTAATAATATAAACCCTCCAGTAGCCAGAAGATCGGTTTTCCCGCATTGTGTTTTTCCGGGGACAGTTGTCTAGAAAATCTCGTGTGTCACTTTGTCTATGTGCATGATTTATGTTTTAGATCTGAATCAGTGAAATTCTGTTGTGTTTACTTCAATGTTAATCTGAATATTTCAGCATTAATAACTTGTTTAAGTAGGAGAAGTATAACCAGAATTAACAGTAGGGTTTCTGCATAACGTAACATTCAAAAAAATTCACAATTAATACCCATTAATTATTTTAATTTCCTAAGTTAAGACTTCGGGTCTCATTAAAAATAATTAATTTATCAAATAAAACTGTCTCCAAGTGGAATTTCCCAAAACAATTTCTTGGTTAGGTGGAATACATGTGTCTAAGCCTCTATACAAAGTTTGAGACTTAGAGCACATCCGATGCCACCACAAATCAACATGATGATGAATGGAAAGAGTAAAGGAATCCTCTATTTATATGAGAACTATCCCTTCATTTTATACAAAAATATTAGCCTCCAAGCCGCTACACAGGTTTGTTTTCGAGTGTTTGGCAAGACAAATGGTTACAAGCCAACCCCATATTTCAAAACAATAAAATAATGTCATGAAATCCCACTCATGCGGGTCGATCTCCTCCAAAAACATGATGTCATGCTCTTTTTGGGCCATAAATGCTAATAAATTTCATGGGATGGGCTAGTGAGACGTCCCATCATCATAATCAACTCCAAGTCTTGAGGAGAGACCTCAAAATGCCTCCATGTGTCAAAACCATGCTCTGAGTGCCCTATGTCACCCTCTCAAGGGCTAGATAGGTGACGTGACATCACCTCTCTCCATCGTTAGGGCTCCAAGTGTGAATACAAACCCTCCATTCTCACCTAGGGATGACCATCATCATCTAGACACTAGATCAAGCAATGCCCATTAAACAGCGTCAAGGCTAGCCCTGGGGCATGTTGGATCCGCTAGGTACAATATTAAGAATATCCAACACCAGGCAAGAGGAGCTCAGCGTGTTATGTATCCAGATCAAAATAACACTGAAACATAAGAAAATGTAGATCAAAGACTAGATAATAAGCCACTTCGAGGGGGAAACCTCTGTTTACATCACATAAATGAACAATTCTTGGAAGATTCGAATGACAAGACCTCCTTGGTGTGAAAATTCCATGATGGGAATCCCTACTACAGCAATTTGATATTATTTCTTCTACTTGTTAATTATGAACCAAGTTATTTACGGTGTTACACTATAAAAATCGAAATAAATACTATTGCAGCCTTCACAACATAAAAAATACTGTGGAAACAAAATACTGAGCATGAAAGAAATAACACACACATATACATCGTTGTTTTTGGACAATGTCCCTAGAAAAACCCAATGCGGGAAAACCGATGCAACAACTGAGGGTTTTAATTATTATACAGTAGTTCCTGAATACAAAACTTTGGATGCCCAAACTGGCAATCCGATATAGAGAATAAACTAGCAGAAAGATAGTGAGAAATTATCTCACACTGTCACTGGCGATCCGGCACTAATTCAGCCTCTGAATCACTAGCCCCACGTCTCTGCGCAGTCTCTGCATCACAGCCTCTAGGGATTGCGTTACTCCTCTGGGTTATCGATCTTCCAACTGGAAACTCAGATCTTTGTCCCTCTGGTCTCACACCCCGACTCTCGGCACTAGATTTGGACTGCTCCTCAACAAATCTGTGAATCTCCTCAGAGGCTTTGCACTGCACAGCCTTTTCTTGATCTCTCTCTGCCTCCTCTGCAATGTATTCATCGGATCGGGAATACTTCCTCCGGCCAACTATCCATGCCCCTCACTACAAGAAATCACTTCGATCTTCCTCTGGCAACTATTGCACTGCTCTCTTGAGAATTCAATCACTATATCTCTCACTCGATGTGTTTTCCACATGCCCATCAAGCTCCTTCTTATAATATCTTGTTGACATATCAAAGGCAAAGATTAAAACGTAATCAAAGGCTAATATTAACTAGGAGTTGATCTGTGTCTTTATCTAGAAGATTCACACCCGATCTAATTAATACACTTTAATTAATCACATTTCCTAGGTTTAGACTTAGGAATACATTAAAAATGATTAATTATTTTAATTAAATCCTCTCTGGGTGGAATTTCCCAAAACTCTTTTTGGGTATTGTGGAATGCATGTGTCTTAGCCTCTTTGCAAAATCTTGAGGCTAGAGCACATCCAATGCTACAAAAATCAACACTCCCTCTTAGCGAGGAATGTGCTCAAGTGTGGCAACCTCCCGAATCATCATTCTGACTTTTGCACCATCCCAGCTGCATTGTTGATGTCTAGCTGTTGTTGCCCACCAACTACTATGTAGCTCTCTCCGCGCTGCATTTGTGTTGTTGTAAACTACTGCATCTGCACTACAACTATGTTGCTTCTACCACTGCAACATCAACAACTCTCTCTCATCTGTTGTTGTTGCAACTAAGAGATGTCCATCAATTGAACCAACTGTGTTCAGATTAATGCATCTGTCCACCGATTTCTGACTGTTGATAGCCTTTGCGCTGTCACTAGAGCCTTTGCGCTGTCACTGAAGCCTTTGCGCTGCTGTTGACTCTGCACTGTGCCAATTGCACTGCTACCAACTCTACTCAGTTCCTAGCGTTGCTAACCGCTGCATCTGTCACTTTGGCACCTGACTGCACCAACTGTCAGTGGTCCATCCTGCTACTGTTGTTATGGGCTCCCGTAGCAAGGTATTGATCCAAGAGGTGGACTCCTCAAGGATCCTGCCCATCTTGTAGCTCTCTGGGGCTACAAAACCATATCACCACACCTCGCCCCTAAAGGTATATGGGCAATCATGGCAAACTGCTCCTCCAATTTGGAGGACTACCTCTCGATCTCTGTGGTAGCAACTTGTTGATCTTGTTCCTTCTCCTTGTCCTTCTTCCAAAGAGGATACTGAGAACTGAAGCGATTAATTTCAGAGATTTTTGGCTGCCTTCTCTGGCCTTCTGCGTCCTCTCCTTGTCCTTTGTCACTATTGACTCCCTCTCCTTCTTCTTTGCAACTCTCCCTCTGAAATCGAATTCTATTCCTTCAGAATCGACTTCCTTCGGGTGACTGAGTGTATGCCCGGCTTACTTTCCAAATGACCCTCAAGCCTTCTTTTATAATCTTCTCATTGATGAATCAATGACCCAAATTAGCAGTCTAATCAATCGCCAAGATTAAAACTTGACTTGATCTTCGTTCTCTAGAAGATTCACACCCTATTTTATTAATACCCATTAATTATTTAATTTCCCTAAGTTAAGACTTAGGGTCTACATTAAAATAATTAATTATTTTAATAAAACATAAACCGAGTGGAATTTCCACAAACGGTTTTTGGGTTCTTTGGACTACTGATGTCCAAGCCTCCTTACAAATTTTGAGACTCACTTTCCGATGCTACAAAAAATCAACACTCCATCTTAGCAAGGAAAGTGTGAAAATTTCTGAATATATCAAACAAAAACCTGACTGTTAATTTTCAGATTTACTTCTCCTACTTACATTAAGTTATTAATGTGAAATATTCAGCATTAACATCGAAGTAAATACATCAACAGCCTACACCTATAGATCTAAACTGAATACATACAGAGTGACAAAGTGACACACAAGGATTTTCTGGACAACTGTCCCCGGAAAAACCCAATGCGAGAAAATTGGTCTTCTAGCTCCTGGAGGGTTTTATTATGATGGAGAGTCTGAGTACAACATTTTTGGGCACCAAAATTGGTTGGCCCTACAGAGAAAAATACGGCAAGCAATACCTCTATCTTCGAAGACAGAAAATATGGTTGATTCAACCCTCAGCGGGGAATTATGAATTCGAGCCCTTTTTGGCCCACCGAAAACCCCAGTGCTGCTTTGAAGCCCTCTGCGTCAGCCCTTGCGTTGCTCAGGAAGGGCTTGCGTCACCCCAAACTAGGTTACGCTGCCCTGGCTAGCCCTGCGTCAGTCCTGCGTGGCCCCTGCTGCCTCTGTGTAGCCTCTGCTGGACTGCGTAGCTCTTAGTTGCATTTGCGTTGCTCTGGTATGCTGCCTCTTTGCCTCAATTGTACTCTTGGCCTGGGATCAAACCATCCCTTTCACCAATACTGCCCCTCACTGCAGCTGAAACACTTCTGAAATTCTTAGCAACCACGCCCTAGAATTTCAGCTTAGTCTCAGTGTTGTGCCACTGTGTGTGTTCTCCAACTGACCCCAAGCCTTTCCTTTATACTTTTCTCGTTGGAAAACCAAAGGTCGTGATCTAATCTTCAATCGACAACTAATATTAAAATAAAGCTTGATCCGTATGACTTAAGTCATTTTCATCACATGTTTAATTTAATTAACTTTAATCTTTTAATTTTCCTAAGTTAGACTTAGGGTCCTTAATTAAAATGATTAATTAATTAAATACCTCTTAAACAGGATGGAATTTCTTAAATCGCTTTCTTGGTATTGGAGATCTCATGTATTCTAGTCCCTTCAAAAAGTTTGGGAGCTACAGCACATCCGATGCAACCCCAACACCACAAAATCTCAACAAAGTGTTCTAGCAAAATGCATGTTGCATGTTGCTTTGTATTGAAGCATTCTCTGTGCTATTGATGCCTGGCTGTTGCCCCTCGTCTACTGCGTTGTTGCCTTCTGTACAACTGCCCATGACACTGTCATTGTCACTGCCTCATTTGTACTGCATCTCCCTCTGAATCTGGAGCCTATCCATTCCTGCTACTGAAATGGATTCTTGATCATCCCCATCTTTTCTCTAAAATAGACAAACTTAGTCTTCCCCAGAGATTTTGTGAGGATGTCTGCCACTTGTTCTCCTGTAGGAGTGTACTCCAATTGTACAGCTCCCCTTTGGACACAGTCTCTGATGAAATGACACCTGATGTCAATGTGCTTCGACCAATCATGAAACACGGAATTCTCAGAGAGCTTGATGCAACTCTGATTATCACATAGAATATTGGTCGCCTCCATCTTCTCCTTGAGTAAGTTCACAAGCAATTTACGAAGCCATATGGCCTCACACAAAGCCGTGCATGCTACCATATATTCATCTTCTGCAGAGCTCAGAGCCATAGATTTTTGTTTCCTGCTGCACCAGGAGGTCATTCCTGATCCAACACTGAAACAATACCCACTGGTACTTTTCTGATCTACCGGTTCCCAGCCCAATCTGCATCAGTGAACCCACTTGACCTGATGTCATTGCCTCTGGTGTATTTCATTCCAAGGTCGATTGTTCCTTGTAGGTATCTAAGAACATGTTTGGCTGCTGCCCAATGAGCCCTACTAGGTTCCATGTAAATTTTCGTAGATGTTCTATGCTTCATGCAACTTTACTTTAAACCCGATATCAAATAGCAATCACATAAACATGAAAGTAAAATGCTGATAGAACATACCAATAGATTGACGGAAGACAAGCCAAAAATACACTTAACTTGATCAGCAAAATATATGTGTTGTGGTGCGTTACGGCGATCAACAGGATGCTTCAACCAGCAAAGTCTCCTCATGGTCAGCCAACCAGAAGTGTCACACAACCCTCAAGATAGCTCTACAACAGTCAACCCAAAGTCAACAAAAGTCAACGTTCAACACAGAACAGTAGAACCAGAAAGTCAATGCAACAAGGTCAAAGGTCAACGTCCAACCTCGATTTTTTGTGCCAAAAAATGCGGACTACAGAGATTGAAGTTTTGGGAGAGTTTGAGGTCAAGTTGACCAAGTGTTGACCAAAGTCAACGTTGGTCAAAGTTGCGCTGAAAACCTTAGAACAAATCTGAAACCCTAGTTGTTGTTTTCCCATGTGTCAGTGAAGAGAAGCCTCCAAATGATGATTGAACCAATCAAACACAAGAGAGAAGTGTGTGATGATTGATGGTGAAAATGACCTCCAATGTTGACCAATATATATCCATTTGTGAGGGTGTGTGACACATCTGTTGGGGCTCCAAGCCTACATTACAATTCTGGCCAACCTTGCACATAAGTGGAATTAATTCAAAATAAATGTTCTGCTCATCCGATCAAGATGATCTTTAGATCGATCTTGCACCTCTTCGAAAGAGGAATCCAATAAAAATATTGGCATCATCATCTGAGCATCACAACATGGAGTTTGGACCTAGTTTCCCAAAAATTAACACTCCCTCTCAATTAGGGAGAACTCCATCCACCCGTGCCATCCAAACATCGTGCGTCAACCCGTCGTAACTTGCTTTGCTCGTTTCTTTATTTCAGAACAAAAAGTGAGTCACAAAGACATCACTCCCGGCTGACAAAATCATCTTAGAGGTCTGAAACCTCTATAGGACTCAAAGGAGTCTAACCCGAAGTCGGTTGGAGGTCCGAAACCTCACTAGACTTGATCCCAGATCAAGTGGTTGGACACGTGCCATCCTATACATAGAGAGTATGGCAATCTCCAATGCGTCCATCGGTCTTGCTACTGGTCTCTATCTTTTCCCACCTCATTGGCCAAGATGAGAGGTACTTCCCATGAGTCCGGAACTGTTGGCTCAAGGGGTCCTGACCCAGGTTCGGATGTTCAACGTTTGCCAACAAACCCCTATACTACTGGCACTTTCGGTAATGACCTGCTTGCGCAGGCCAAAGTCTCACCCAAAGTAGTATGGGTGGGTGCTGGAACCAGGTTCCCGCACCCTGGGAGAGAGTAGGTAAGTCAAGCAGAGCTGCGTTCAGTCTTATAGTGATCGGATCTTATATTACAGAGCCTAGATCTACGGATTCCCTTCACATCCATGTGCTCAATAGCAATGATATTCACAGTAATCAAAAGATCATGAATTTATATAAAGATAATGCAGCTATTCCACATCTTCTTGCAGGAAATGTAACAGAACAGTCCCAGATCACAAGTAACACAAATATATTCGCAGCTTAAATCAATAACACATCAACATATATTAATCAACCAAACATCACAGAGTAATTCCAACAGATTCAGACATCCAACAATACTTCCGCATTCATTAATCCTTCAGATCCACTTACAATACCCAAATCCCAACCTACGCACACAGCAGCAGGAGTCCTTCCCCAACAACCCTAACCAGATCTATCAATTCGCACTTAGCATCAATCTCTTTCAAAAACCTGTCTTACAACTCAAAAAGGTTCAACTACTTATACTATTCTAGCCTACATGTCCAATGGTCCGCAAACCTCTTGGTCTACCCTTGACCCATTTACAATGCTTTAAGGGCTTTGACCCACCCCAAAACGCCTGCGTTAGACTAAATATAATAAAAAAATATACAAAATGGACCAGTTTCGCAGCTTGCAGGAGACCCTGTTCCAACAGTCCCCCAACACAATCTTGTGACTCGTCTCGAGTCACTGTGGTGGTGGGATCTCTACCTGTACGCGCAGTGCATTGATGGCGGCGATTAGCGGAGGCAGCACTTCTTGACTATGAGCAGCAGCGTTCTGCGCAATAGCCGCGGTGACACTCTCCAGTGTCTAATTCAGTCGCTTGACTGCAACATCGATATCCTGTAAGAGTTGGAGGGATGCGTCGGCCCAAGGCTTCAATCGTTCCGCGATGGCATGCTTTTTGTGCCAGAGTTCCTCAATCTCATCTTAGAGCGCGTTGATAGTCTTCAAGCGTGCCAGACGCTGTGTAGGGACTAAGGAGGGCAATGTAGCTTCGACCTGGTCGAAAGCTTCTTCCTGCTGCCGCAAGTCTTGATTGATTCTTTGGACCAAATGGCGTTGGATCATGGTCCAAAGCTACATGGCGTCTTCGAGTAACCGGGCACCCTAAGCAATCTGTCCAATAATGGTGTTGGTGGCCTCGGTCACTAGCGCAGCGTGCTGGGCTTGTACCTCCGGAGGTGTTTCAGGCTGCAGCTTGGCCTGTAAGTCGGTGATTTGCTGCTCCAGCTGCGTCTTCACTACCTGCATCTCCGTCCTGGATGCCTTCAATGCTGCGACCAACCCTTCAATTTTAGCCTAGGGGGTAGCTGTGACCGGGATCTCCTCTGTAACCTTCGTGCAGAGCTGGTGGATTAATGTTTCGAGCTCCGCCTGCTGTGTGACAGCGCGGAGTACTTCGGCGTTCTGTTGCGCGATGGTCTGCTCGACCACCCCTAGTTGTTGGTGCACTTGCTGGTCCCGATGGCAAATCTCCTGGAATACAGCGGTGTGGAGGCCTTGCAGCGTGGCCAGATTCAGCTGCACCCTTGTGTTTGCATGGAGTTGGACTGCTTGATCTGGCGGACTGATCACGAGGGCAGCGCTAGGTATGGCGCAGAGACGGCTTTCCTTTGTGGCGAGCACTGTACGGCTGGGTACCAAGGGAGGTCGTACCTGAGTCATGCTGGCCTGTAGTGTGTCTGTTTTTAATTGTAGGGTGCGGAGCTCATCCTGGAGGGTGTCAATGGCAACCTTCTTATGTTCCTCCAAGGCTACCCACTTGTCTTCTGTGGCCATTGTGACGGCGTCCGCTATTTGTTCGAGGTCCCCGTCAGTGAGTGTGACCGTCACATCGTATTCTCCCCGTTATGCGCGCTGCTTCTTTCGGGGCCCCTTGTCAGGCCCGCCTACTCGCTTTGTTCCTCCGTGGTTTACTTCTGGTGGCAAATTTACCTGGATCTCGGCCCTAGTGGTTTTTGGCAGCGCGTTCTTCTTCGTGGCTGCGTCCGAGCCCTGTTTGCTTGGTCTTGCGGTCTCCTTGGTGGGGGTTTTGAAACCTATCTTCCAGGCAGGAGGCCATAGTTCGATCACATGGTCAATGTCCTCATCTGCTACCATATACGGGAGGGACGTCCAGGTTTTACTCTTGAGACCGCGGATCTGTATGTGGTGCATCGTAACCTAGAATGCTCCAATACTTTTGTAGTTGTTGTACACCGTTGGGGACAGCCGTGGTCGAGAGTTGATGGCTGCGGCCAAGCTGCTCTGGAATAGGACCCAAAAAAACTTGGTTATCTTCCATGTGTTGGGCGTCCTTGGAGTCCCATAGATGGGCGAAGCGAGCTCCTTCGCACATTTCAGGAGTGAGCTCAGGGAGGACTGACTCCTCAGGGGCCTCCCATGCAACCAGTGCTATAAGGAGCAGTAGCCAAGAATAGCAAAAGGCCTTCCCTTGTTCCTGAGATTCGCGAACGTTGGTCAGGAATTCGTCACACAAATATTGGGCCCAATTAAGGCAGACCCCCTTCGTACACTGGCCTGCTAATCGAATGACATAGGCAGGGACGGTTGCGACCTGGCACTTCCACAGTAGCTTGCATGCTAATAGCATGGTACCCATCTGCGTAGCACGGTCACTGATGGATTTGATGATAAAACCATGGGTATTTCGCTCCACCTTATACCTTTGGTGCACAAATTCAGCAGTATCGCCTTCATATTTCTTGCCCACCCGCTCCAGAGGGTGCGGCCCCTGCATGGGAAGTCCCGAAATCCGATGAATTAGCGCAGCATCAATGGGGACTCGGTCCCGAATCCATAAGCAGCCCTCGTGAATCAAGGCGAGCAACTGTCGGGCCAACCAGTCTGTGACATTGTAATGGCCAAAATGGGGCATCCGCAGCAGGTTCAAGAGCCCGAATCCGACCAATCCACATACCCAGCGCTGAGGAATGACTGTGACCCCATCATTCTCATAAACTGTGTCAAAGTATAGCGCGGGGGCCAGCTCAAGGAAGGCTTTATAATTCGTCAAATCGTGATCATCAAATTTAACTTCGTGGAGCCGCCCGCAAGGGTCACTGATGAAAAGGACTTTGCCCGGGGTTAGCAGTGTTTGTAGATAGGTGATCAAACCATCCAAGTTTTTGGGCGTGCGCGTTGAAGGCCGGCGCGGTCGGATGAAGGGGGGTAACCAATTGATCGGATTGGCGGGCTGGGCTTCCTCCTGTGCATCCTGATCCTGAAGTGTTGTTCGTGGAGATTTGGCATGCCTCGGGGAAGTCCTAGCCCATTTTGCAGCTTTCGGGGGCTTCCCCGAGCCCTGTGCTTTTTCTTTTCCCTTCTTCATGACTGGTGTAGAGAGCATTTCTTCATCCTCAGTCCCAATCTCCATTACATCCTCACTTTCCAGCTCTGTTGGTACTGAGGGTTCAGCAGAGTTCGTGGCTGTCATCCTAGAGTGGAAAAGGAATCTCAGCTCTGGATAGCTACTGTCAGAAGGAGTAGGTTGATCAGACATGAAAGGGATAGTGCAGACCAGAAGAATCGTATATCTCAAGTTCGCTCGAGACAAAGGTGAGAAGTACAATCTATGCAAGTGAGGTGGATTCCTTATCTGAGTTACCCTGCCCTTTTTGTAGCGCTTGTGGTCACCCAATGGTAGGGTAAACTTCACCTGGAACTTACCATCAGATAAACGGTCAAAAGTCCCCAAAATCCTCCTCATTAAATGCCAGGGGGCTGTGCCTTTCAACGGTAACTTTCACTTCCTACCAGCTGTTAGTGTGCCAACGGCTAGTTTTTGCATCTCCTGTGCGCTCAACATTCTTGCTACGCTTGGGTCAAACACTTGTGCCTTCTGCGCATCCTCCCCCAACACAGGCTTGTTCCCTAGGTACCTTACAACCAAAGACATATTTTCCCGACAGGTGTCATCCCAACCGAACCGAACCCCTTGCGGAAACAAGTCTTTCAGAGGCGCTGTAAGTAGCGCATATTCCCAAACAAACTTTCTGTAATACCCTGTATGGCCGAAGAGTGACCGTAGTTGTTTCCTTGTTGTGAGGATCGCCGAATATATGATAACCCCGCCTTCTGTATCTGCATCCCTATTCTTAGCCAACGTAGGGTGCATCCCATTGCTACCCATTCGCAGCCTGAGCGGCTCGGTAGTCGTGCGCACCCCTTCCAATTCTGCGTCAGACGCAGCTCGTGGATCATCCTTGCCCTCTGCTGGGGCTAGGCTTCAGTAGTTGACCATGCTTGGTATCCGCATTTCCCATGTGGGTATTTCCAGTGCGATAAACAGGTGCGATTTACCCCATACCCTAGCGTCAATGTCTCGTAGAACTGCGTCAATCGCCCCGGTCCCTCCTACTAACCCAAATGTTCCTAGGAACTCTTCCTTCAACATCCCCCAGTGGCAGGTGCGCCGATGTAGCTCCGCATCTAAGTACCATGCAGATGGAAGCGGCCCTAAGTCATGAATCAGCAGGTGAACCCACTCCTTAGTTGTCCTGTCACGCCACTGTTCTTCCCATGCAGACAGATATTCACGTGGATCTTCTGATCTAAGGAATGTTTTGACCCGCACGCCGGTTGGGGCTTCAAATCGCAGGATCGTCATATCCTAACATTCCTCCCAATCCTAGAATGCCTCCTCATCCGTCTCCCACCAGTGCGCAGGTGTTCCACGCATGGCTAGCTTAAGGGCCCATAGCCTTCGTCCCTTGGGAACCTCTGCTTCGAATGCTCGCAAAATTTTCTTAATGCTACCAAAACCACCAAAGTAGGGTAGGTCTCTTACCTCTAAGGAAATGCAGCGGAAGTCCCTTGTGACTCGAAGACATCGCAGCACCGAGACATCGTGCAATCGGTTTTGCCAATTCTCCATCTCCCCATCAGAGTCAGAGAAGCATTCGCTGTCCTTTTCCCAGCAGAGTACTCCTTCCATCGTGGGGTTGATCCAATCTTCGTCCCGCGCAGTCAACTTATAAATATGATCCACCTCCTTTTCATCACGAACTGGCTTTGTGTATCGTTCGCCTTCCGTGGGATCGAATGGCACTATCACCCTTGTACCGTTACTCTCAAACACCATGCTTCTCTTTTTGCGATTAATGATACAGCCCATATCTATGGCCCAGTCCATCCCTAAGAGCGCAGGGTAGGTGTCCGCATCTTCTATAATTTCAATTACTTCAAAGTCGACTCGCGCCTTTACTCCTGCAATATCCACTGTAATTTTAGACAACCTTCCTAGTGGGATGATTTTCTGTTGATTTGCCATGCGCAGGTGGATAGTGGACCATTCCAACTTAGGCTCTCCCATTCGTTGCCAAGTCTGTTTAGGTAACACGTTCGCATCTGACCCCAGGTCCAAAATAACCTGACTCATCTCATAGTCACCAATCTGCGTAGACAACCGCATTTCTCTTCCGGTGCGTTTCTTATACCTGTATAGCTTGTGCACATCCTTGACCTCTGGAGGTAGATCTGGTCGCGCTGCGCAGCTATCTATTAATGCCTGAAGATTCTCCACAGCCTTTGGGTTACTCAGTAGCTTCATACATGCCTGCAAAAAGGGCTCGACCTCCTCATCTGCCTTGAGGTTCGCAGGTGGCCGAGCAGTAGCTGTCTCTACATCAGCAAAGTCCTTGCAAGCTGTGATAAATGTTTCTTTCACCTTTTTTAGGTCCAAACCTTCTTGTTTACTAACAGCTTGTCGGATCAGAGGTTCCATCGCAGCCTCCTCCTCAGGTCCTCTGGTGGCCATCCCACTGTGTGTCACCACATTCACACTTGGATCTTTGTCTTGCAGCTCAGCCTTAACTCTCTACACATTCTGCATAGGTGTCAACTACTTTTCCTGCATTTTTGCTATCAAGATTGGGCAATCTTCAATCTCATGGTCCAGCTGTCTGCAATATCAGCAGGATTGCCTAGTGGGGTTCGCGCAGTCCCTTGCAAAGTGTCCTGCTTCTCCACAGTTATAACAGATTAGCTGACCTCGTCCCCATCCTGCACTTCCTCCTCGACCGCCTCCCCTGCCCTAGCCGGGGAGCCGCCTATGCCTGCCGGAGACCTTGGTGACGCAGGATCCGTTTGTACCCTATATAAGTTTCCTCGATCTATCATCAGATCATACGTTCGACAGTTCTGCTCATCATGTCCCACTGACCGAAAAAACCTGCACCATTGTTGCTTTACTTCTGGGACGTACGCACCTAGGCGGGGGCAATGGTTCATATCATGCAGGTCGGCTACACGACAATCCTCGCACCACAACGCAGGTCCGTTTGGAGCCTGGACGCAACAGACTAAGTCCTCTGCTTAATCTTGGGTGCAGCGGACTAGGTCCTCCTGCCTGCATATAGTCTATTAGTAGAGGGAAATTATCTTTGGTGTGACCATTCACCCTGCATCGTATGCACCACCTTTCAGGGCTAGCTTCTGCTCCTCGCTCTTATCGCAGGTTCTGGATCTCCATGTGCATTGCTTCTAGCTGCCCTTGGATCTGTTGGACGCCCAACTGGGTCTCATCTCGAGGCGCAGCTTCTAACTTCATCGCAGCGTCCAAGGCTTTCTCCTGCGAGTCGAAAGTTTGGTGACCCATAGGTGTGCGTAGGTGAGGCAGTAACATGGCGATGAACCATTCTGTATGCTGTCTGTCATCATATTGAAATCCTCCTTCTCTAATCGCTTTCTTCAGTCGTTGATCGGCCTCCCACACAGACTCAGCGAGCCCTTGCTTGAAATCTTTGAGATCAACCACTATTTGCGAGTAGGATTCAGGCTTCTTAAATTGCTGCTTCAAAGCATTCTTGACCTCCTCAATTGTTGTGTTCGTATGTTGGCCGATGTATCCCATGTACCAGTCCAACGCTCTTCCTTCAAAGGCAAGGGATAGTTGTGCCCACCTCATCGCATCACTAGCTACATTCTGCGCAATCCATACCGATTCTGTGAAAAACCAGAACTGATCCATGTCTTCATCTCCTACACCCTTAAAGGTAGGTAACTTCATATGCGCGGCCATGTCGTCTTCTGGTGGCGGAGGGGTAGATGAATTCTTACCTCTAGGCTGGTTTGAAAGCGGTGTGGCTGGAGGACTCTGCGAAGCTGCTTCCCTTACCGGACTGTAGACCAATCTATCTCCTTCTAGGTTGGTCTTGTAGTATTTTCCACTTCGCGTTGTGCTCCCGTCCAAATCAGAGGTCATTCACTCGGTATGGCTACATAGAATACTCTTTTCGCATAATAATATCTTGACCAACAATGGTAAGGTCTTCAGAAACTTACCCCGGAAACCTTTGAAGAATTTTCGCTCTGCTTCAGAGTAGGATACGAACTGATCGATGGCGAGTTCCATCACGAATCCTCCTAGCACACTGTCCACCCAGTGGTCCACTGTGCGAGTGATGGTGTTATCAGTCTTTTCTAGCTGCTGGATTAGTTCGGGGGTCCACTTTGTGATCCGCTCGTCCTTCCAACACTTCTAAAATTCTACCAGCCTTGCGAGCCACTCCTGGAGCTTGATCGCAATCGTTACAAAGAAGATCTCGTAGATCTTTGTGAAAATGTACTTATTCTTCCACTAATCAGTGGCCAGCCTCTCACTGCGGTTTTCTTTTATGGCAAATTCCTGAACTTGTTGTTCAAACCAGTCATCAATTTCCTTTCTCTCAGGCTTCCAGTACGGCCTTGGCATTACCCGATCCCTCTCTCAAAATGCTCCAGGTCCCGGCAACGGAACCATTTGTTGGCTCAAGGGGTCCTAACCCAGGTTCGGATGTTCAAGGTTTGCCAACAAACCCCTATACTACTGGCCCTTTTGGCAGTGACCTGCTTGCGCAAGCCAAAGTCTCACTCGAAGTAGTATGGGTGGGTGCTGGAACCAGGTTTCCGCACCCTGGGAGAGGGTAGGTAAGTCAAGCAGAGCTACGTTCAGTCTTATAGTGATCGAATCTTATATTACAGAGCCTAGATCTACAAATTCCCTTCGCATCCACGTGCTCAATAGTAATGATATTCATAGTCATCAACAAATCATGAATTTATATAAAGATAACGTAGCTATTCCAGATCTTCTTGCAGGAAATGTAACAGAACAGTCCCAAATCGCAAGTAACACAAATATATTCGCAGCTTAAATCAATAACACATCAACATATATTAATCAACCAAACATCACAGAGTAATTCCAACAGATTCAGACATCCAACAATACTTCCACATTCATTAATCCTTCAGATCCACTTACAATACCCAAATCCCAACCTGCGCACACAGCAGCAGGAGTCCTTCCCCAACAACCCTAACCAGATCTATCAATTCGCACTTAGCATCAATCTCTTTCAAAAACTTGTCTTACAACTCAAAAAGGTTCAACTACTTATACTATTCTAGCCTACATGTCCAATGGTCCGCAAACCGTGGTTTGCGGACTCTTGGTCTACCCTTGACCCATTTACAATGCTTTAGGGGCTTTGACCCACCCCAAAACCCCTGCGTTAGACTAAATATAAAAAAAAAATATACAAAATGGACCAGTTTCGCAGCTTGCAGGAGACCCTGTTCCAACAGGGACTTCATGGGTAGGATGCATACGAGGCACAGATCAAAGAGAGGTGAACCAACTCAATATCATAACGGTGGGGCCAAAGCACACAAACAAGGTTCGACAATCCTAGCCCTGTGGTTGCTTATAGCTCCAAGAAGCTATCCCCAAAGCCCCCTGGAGCTCCCAGAGCTCATCGTCCAACAGGACCCTCAACATAGGGTCGTTCCACGATTCCAAGATTCTCCCGGAAGGTTAGGAACTTGACCTTCCCCAAGGGCTTTGTGAGAATATCCGTGACCTTCTCATCAATTCCTATATGATCGAGCCTTACGACGCCTCACTATACCATATCTCGGATAAAGTGGTACCTAATATCAATATGCTTGGATCGATCATGGAACACGAGATTCTTTGACAAACGAATCCCACTCTGGTTATCACAAAGGATAACGGTGGTATCTAGCACATGTCCGAACAGCTCACTAAAGAGCTTTCGCAACCAAATAGCTTCACAACAGGCCATACTCGCTGCAATGTATTCGGCCTCAGCGGTGCTCAAAGCCACTGACTTCTGCTTCCTGCTCATCCAAGATATCGAAGCAGACCCAAGTGTGAGGCAACATCCAGATGTGCTCTTGAGATCCACCACACTGCCAACCCAATCGGCATCAGTATATCCATGGAGTCTCAAACTCCCGGCAATGTATCTCAACCCATGGTTTATCGTGCCCCGAAGATATCTCAACAGATTCTTAGCACCAACCCAGTGAATGTGATGAGGATCAACCATGTGTTGACTCAAAGTGTTCACTGCAAAACATACGTCCGGACGGATGTTCACTAAGAACATCAAGGCCCCTACGAGTTGACGATACTAGGTAGGATTTGCTAGCACAGGCCCAACAACGTTTCCACTCAACTTCTTAAAGTTGAGCTCCATCGATGTCGACACAGACTTACAGTCCACCATTCCAAATCTTTCCAACAGCTTCACAATGTATTTTCCTTGAGAGAGGAAAATCTCGCCAGGTCTCTGCCAAACCTCCAGGCCAGGAAGTAATGCATCAGTCCTAGGTCCTTCATCTCGAACTCAGAAGCGAGCTCCCTCTTACACTGATGAATGAGAGGGTCAACACCTGTCAGGAAGACATCGTCCACATAGAGAACCAGAATGAGAGGCTTTTCTCTATCAACCTTGAATTAAAGGTTCGGATCAGCATTACTTCGAGTGAAGCCCAGCTTCATCAAGTAGCTATCTATCCTCTTGTACCAAGCCCTAGGGACTTGTTTCAACTTTCAACCCATAGAGGGCTTTCTTCAACCTGCATACATGAGAGTCTCTATCCTGGACTTCGAACCCTAGAGGTTGCTCCACATACACCTCTTCCTTTATCAAACCATGCTGCAAGGTGGTCTTCACATCCATCTAATGAAGATACCATCCTTGCGTAGCAGCAAGGGCAATAATAGATCGGATGGTGGTATATTGGGCCACAAGTGCAAATATATCATCATAGTCTACGCTGTCCTTTTGAGAGAAGCCTCGAGCAATGAATCTTGCCTTGAAATTTTCAGCACTACCATCAGATCCATGCTTGATCTTATAGAGCCATTTCGAGGTGACAACAGCTTTGTCCTCTGGTCTCGAAACCACATCCCAGACATCATTCTTCATAATGGATTCGTACTCTTCGTGCATAGCATCCTTCCAGACATGATGCTTTATGACTTCTTCAAAAGATCTAGGCTCAGATTGTACGATTGTACTCATGGCTGCTAGATACCCTTGGTATCTATTCGGCTTCTTGCTTTCACAGAATGTCCCCCTTGGGGCCATATGTCTCTCAGCATCTTATGTCTCTCGGCATCTTCGAGAGTATCCTAGAGACATGCGGGTCTTCTCTTCATTGAAGGAAGTGGATCAATGGGGTCCATCGGACCTTCAACATCGGGCATCATCTCATCCTTCGGTTCTTCCTGATTCCCAGATCTTACATCATGATCTTCCTTAGAGCTCGGAAGATTTATCACTTTCCTGAGGGAAGCATCTTCATCAAAGGTAACATCGTGGCAAATCTCCACTTCTCTTTGACCAGGCACATAGCCTCTATAAGCCTTCGAAGTTTCACTGTACCCCACAAACATTCCCTTCTTCCCAGAAGCATCCAGCTTGCTTCTCTTCTCCTTCAGCACATGAAAATAAACGGGACAACCAAAAACTCTAAAATGTTTAAACATCAGGTTTCTTATCAGAGAAAACCTCTTCGGGAGTTTTGGAGTCTAGAGTGGAATGCGGGCATCGATTTTGTATGTACACAGCAGTGTTCACAGCTTCTCCCCATAGAAACTTCGAAAGACCTTGGTCACATAGCATGGCACAGGCAGCTTCCATAATGGTCTTATTCTTTCTTTCAGCAACGCTTTTTCTCAGGAGTATACACGGTTGTGGTCTCCCTCTTAATGCCAGCTTCTCTGCAAAAGTTATTGAACTCGTTCGTCTCATATTCAGTGCCATTATCAGTCCTCAAAATCTTGATCTTCTTCCATGTTTGATTTTCCACCAAGGCTTTGAAAGTACGAAACCACATGAAGGCTTCATCCTTCTTCTTCAAGAAGTATATCCAGGTCTTGCGAGAGAAGTCATCTATAAACGTCATGTAATAAGAACATCCTCCCAAAGATGTCACGGGCAGCATACCAGACAGACCAAATGCATCAATTGTAAGACATCAGATGTCTTTGTGACACTTGAGGGGAAATGACCCCTTGTATTCTTTCCTTCGACACAACCCTGACATACACCTTCATGATCATTTTTGAATTCGGGCATCCCTATCACCACCTTCCTTGCTTCGGGAAGGGCTTTGTAATGAAGGTGTCTAAACCTCCAATGCCATAGTTCGGTTTGACGAATAGTATCACATGTCATAGCCCTCGGTTGACTTCCTCCAACCTCGTAGAGTGTATCAACTCTAAACCCAATCGCAAGAGCTTCCTTGAAACTCTTCTTCCAGATGTGCACCTTTCCATCGACGAATGCCATCTTGAAACCTTTGTCTTCAATGGCCAAAATAGACACAAGGTTCTTCTTCAAATTAGGTACATATAGTACGTCTTGCAAGCGAAGGACTTGACCTTGAGATAGATGGAGGGTCACAGTCCCTGTCCCTTTCACGGTATAGGTCGCATTATCTACAAGGATAATTTTCAGATTAGTATCCTTCTCAATCAAATCAGAAAGCACTTCTTTAAACCCAGTGAGGTGCCTTCCAGCACCACTATCAATCAACCAAACATCCAAGGTGTCAAGTGGAGATGCAGCAGAGAGGGCAGATACAAGAATGAATTCATTTTTCTTATCATCAACAACATTAGATTCCTCATACCTAGAATTTCTTGACCTTTTGAAAGGTTGCCCATTTCCATTGCAACCAGAGGGAGCCTTCCTCTTTCCTTTGAACTTGTTATTCCTTTGATTTCCATTCTTGTTGTTGTTGTTGTCATCATCCCTTGAGAATCCCTTCTATTAGGGCATTCTCTAGCATAGTGGCCAAGCTTGTTACATGTGTAACATCTTCCTTTCTTTTCTCGGGCCCCTACTCTTCCATGGTTCCTTGGACCACCATTGTTCTTCTTCTTAGCACGAGCAGTGAAGGCAGCATTACCTTCAGTTTCATATTCCATCATTCTTGTCTCCTCTTGGGTACATCTCGACAATACTTCGTCAAAATCAGGAATCACATTATTGTTGAGAATGGTAGTAATGAATACATGCCATTCAGAGGGGAGACTTCCAAGTGCGGTGAGAACCATTTCTCGATTTATTGTTTCCCCAATGGCAAGAAGATTATTCATGATTTCAATCAGCTTGAGAAAATAAGATTGAACGGATTCATCCCTGCCTTTCTTGAGATTCTTCAGTTGGTTCTTAAAGAAAAGAACTTGATTTGCATTGTTGGCCCTGAACAGATTGACCAAATTATCATACATCTCCTTAGATATGCCCAACTCAGAGATGTAGGCTACCAGACTTTTATGGATGGAATCCTGGATGATCAACTTAGCTTTGATTTCTCCTTTTCTATACTTCGTCTTGGTGGCAGCAGGTGCAGATAATGGAGGCTCTTGGATTTTACCCTGCACATAGTCCATGACCTCTTGATCTTCCAAGATCAAATCCAAAGACATCTTCCAAGCATGAAAGTCAAACTTTCCAGTCAACTTGTCATCAGCTTTGAAGCCATTATAATTTGAGGTACCCATGAGTCCTTGACAAGTAATACTTCTTCGGTGATTGCTCTCAATACAAACTTGGCCATTGTCTTCACTTTAGCTCTGATACCATGTAAATTTTCGTAGATGTTCTATGCTTGATGCAACTTTACTTTAAACCCGATATCATATAGCAATCACATAAACATGAAAGTAAAATGTTGATAGAACATACCAATAGATCGACGAAAGACAAGCCAAAAATACACTTAACTTGATCAGCAAAATATATGTGTTGTGGTGCGTTACGGCAGTCAACAGGATGCTTCCAACAGCAAAGTCTCTTCAAGGTCAGCCAACCAAATGTGTCACACAACCCTCAAGACAACTCTACACAACTCTACAACAGTCAACCCAAAGTCAACAAAAGTCAACGTTGTCCAGTCAATGGTCAACGCAGAACAGCAGCGACAGAAAGTCAATGCAGCAAGGTCAAAGGTCAATGTCTAGCCTTGGTTTTTTGTGCCAAAAAATGCGGACTGCAAAGATCAAAGTTTTGGGAGAGTTTGAGGTCAATTTGACCAAGCGTTGACCAAGGTCAACGCTGGTCAAAGTTGCATTGAAAACCCTAGAACAGATCTGAAACCCTAGCTATTGTTTTCCCACAAGTGAGTGAAGAGAAGCCTCCAAATGATGATTGAATCAGTCAAACACAAGAGAGAAGTGTGTGATGAGTGATGGTGAAAATGACCTCCAATGTTGACCAATCTATATCCATCTGTGAGGGTGTGTGACACATCTGTTGGGGCTCCAAGCCTACATTACAATTCTGGCCGACCTTGCACATAAGTGGAATTAATTCAAAATAAATGTTCTGCTCATCCGATCAAGATGATCTTTAGATCGATCTTGCACCTCTCCGGAAGAGGAATCCAATAAAAATATCGGCATTGTCATCCGAGCATCACAACATGGAGTTTGGACCTGGTTTCCCAAAAATTAACATTCCACCATGAACTAACTGAGAGTATTGACAGCATAACAGATGTTTGGTCTCATGTTTACCAGATACATCAGAGAACCTATGAGCTGCCTATACAAAGTAGGATCATCCTCATCATCTTCGGACGTGTCAATTTTCTTCCAGTTTGTAATCATTGGAGTAGCCGTGGTTCTACAATCCTCCACTTGACATATTTTCAGAACTTTTGTAGTATATCTTCCTTGACCAAGGAAGATCTCACCCTCCTGCTGCCAAACTTCCAACCCCAGAAAATAATGCATCAGCTCTAGATCCTTCATGTCAAATTCCACAGCTAAATTCTCCTTGCAGTCCTTGATGAGCCTAGATGATCCTGTTAGGAATAGATCATGTACATACAACACTAGTATAAGAGGCTCATCCCCTACTCTCATATAGTAGAGATTGGGATCTGCGCCACTCTTGACAAATCCCATTTTCTGCAAGTAGCTGTCAATTCGACCATACCAAGCTCTAGGGGCTTGCTTCAGTCCATACAAGGCCTTCTTGAGCCTGCACACGAGTTTTCTGCTCATGCGTCTCAAAGCCCTCTGGTTGTTCAATATATACTTATTCTTCTATCACCCCATTCAGAAACGCAGTCTTGACGTCCATTTGGTGAATCTCCCATCCCATCTGCACAGCAAGGGATATCACAGATCTAATAGAAGTATATCAGGCTACTGGGGCGAAGGTCTCTTCATAATCTATCCCTTCCTTTTGAGCGTACATCTTAGCCACAAACCTAGCTTTAAATTTATCGATGCTACCATCTCCAGCATATTTGATCTTGTAGATCCATCTCGAACCTACAACTGACCTATCCTGAGGCCTGAGAACCACTTCCCAGACATCATTCGTCATGATGGAGTTGTATTCCTCCACCATCGCATCAACCCATACTTGGTGCTGAGCTGCCTCCCGAAAACTAGAGGGTTCACCAACCTGTGCTACCAAAGCTTGGTACCTTTCAGGTTGCATGTCCTGCCTCTTCTCATTTCTGGGGGCTCCGACAAACTCTTCTGCATCCCTCAAAATTTGATATAATTCCCTACTCGTCCTACCACTGGTAGTGGGTGGATCCACTTGCTCTCCTTCCTGCAAGTCCTCGGGAGATGTATCCCTTGGATCCCCATGCCTTGGAGAGGTACTCGTATTACCCTCCACAAGTCATTATGTTTGGACCAGCAGATCCTCCTCAGACTGCGTAGTAGAAGGCATTTCCTGGGATTTTCTGAAGACCCTTTCCTCCATGAACTTCACATCCCGTCATACTACAATCTTCCTGCTCTCAGGAATGCATATACGGTAAGCCTTTGCGTTCTCACTATATCCCACCAGATATCCCTTTTCTGCAGTCTTATCCAGTTTATTCCTCTTCTCTTCGGGCACATGACAATATGCTGCACTGCCAAAGATCCTAAAGTGGCTTACTTCAGGCTTGCTGCCAGTGAAGACACTTTCTGGAGTGATCTTACACAATGCATTATGAGGAATCCTATTCTGTACGTAGACAGTTGTATTACAAGCTTCAGCCCATAGAAATTTGGGCATGTCTTGATCATACAACATTGCCCTTGCAGCCTCGACAATAGTTCTATTCTTTCTCACTGCAATTCCATTCTGCTTCGGATTATACGGAGTAGTCCACTCTCTTCTGATGCCTTCCCTTGCACAGAATTCTGTGAAGTCTTTATCAGTGTACTCTCCACCATTGTCTAATCACAATGTCTTGATCTGCTTTCCTGTCAAATTCTCCACCAGAGCTTTAAACTCCTTGAATCAACCGAAGACTTCGTCCTTGGTCTTCCGGAAAGTAGATCCAGGTCTTCTTGGAATGGTCATCAATAAAGGTGACGAAATATTCGACACCACTAAGAGCTCTAGTGGACATTGGTCCGCAAATGTTTGAGTGTATTAAGCTCAACACACTCTTAGCCCTATTGTTGCTTCTATGGTATGCTGTCTTGGCATACTTTCCCAATACGCACCCTCTGCAGACATCGTCTTGCTTGGTGCTCAGTTTTGGAACTCGCGTGACAGTCTTCTTGAAAATTCTTAACACCCCATACTGCAAGTGCCCCATTCTCCTGTGCCATAGCTAATTCAAGTCCTTCTCATCAGTGTTTCCTATCAGTGCCATTGGGGATTCGAGTTGTACCTTGCAGAGTTTATTGCTCCTGACTCCGAGTTGTGCCTTCTTCTTTCAACTTGGGTGTTTGACGTATATTCTATTTCCAATGCAGTAAATGTCATAGCCTTTGTTTTGAAGCTGAGACATAGAGAGTAAGTTCATCCCCAAACCAGGCACATGCAGCACATTGGTGGCTCGAAGCTTATTACCAGCTTCCGTTTGAGATGCTATGGTACCTCTTCCAACAAGGATACTTTTCGCCTTATTGCCCATGGTGATTTTGAAGTTCATCTGCTCTTCTTGATAGTTTGAGAAACATTCTCACACTCTTGTCATGTGAGCAGAAGCCCCACCGTCAATATACCAAATCTCAGGAGAAGCAAAGCTTTACACACAAGCAAATTCTTCTTCCAATCTGGATGCCAAAACAGAAACGTCGTGATCGATCTGTTCTTTCATGCTTTCCTTCTTCTCTGGAGAATTGCGTGAACCCTTCTGAGTTGTTGTTGCAGCAACGTCTGATCTATGTTCTATCACCAGTTCTTTGCTCCTGTTACTCATCTTTGCTCTGATACCCTGTGAAAATTCAATCCATAAAATATTTCTGCAGTGATAGATTTATTTCTCCTACTTATTATTTCCAATAAGTTATTTACAGAATGGCAATCCATGGGGGCGTAGTTCCATGAAGCGATTAATTTCAGAGATTTTTGTCAGCTCAAGCATAACAACCGAGGCAAGGGAGCAAGCGGCTCATCGTGGCAAAACTCGAACTTTCAGCGCACGGTCGGGAGATTGTCTCTCCCTACATTTGATGGGTCCTCAAAATGCACTGCGAGGGCTTGGGTGGAGAAGCTAGAAACCTATTCCCACCTTAACCAGATGTCGGAGGTAGAGGCGATTAAGTTGACTGCTTTACATTTAGAGGGGGATGCACATGATTAGTGATTTCATGGATTGGCTACATTGGGGAATGCCAGCATAACTTCTTACGAGGAGTTTACCAGGATGGTATTGGAGCGTTTTGAGCAGAGAGACCCTGAGTCACACTTCGGGGAGTTAACACATCTCAAGCAGACAAGCAATGATGAGCAGTACATACTGGATTTTCTGAGATTATCGGTGATGGTAGCAGACCTATCAGAGTCCAGGAGGGTCTTCCTATTCATGGAGGGGTTGGCAAAGCCTTTGTGTAGGCTTGTGAGGTCAAATAGACCCACCTCCTTACAGGACGCAGTAAGCAGAGTTAGAGACTTGCAGGGTGCAATTCCCAAGTGTGAAAATTCCTAGATAGAATTCCTACCGCAGCAACTGATATTATTTCTTCTACTTATTAATTCAGAAACAAGTTACTTATGGTGTTACAAAGTAAATATCGAAATAAATTCTACTGCAACCTTCACAATTAAAAATATGGCGGAAAGTAAATGCGAGGAAAAATACTAACACAAGTACAATCACAATCACAATTATTTTTGGACAATCGTCCCCGGAAAGACCCAATGTGGGAAAACCAGTGCAACAGATGAGGGTTTCTTTATTATTCTTCGGCAAAATCTCATGTATAAGATACAAACAGCAGAATAGAAGAGGAATCACTGTGAGAAATTTTACAGACAAATTTCTCACGCTCCAAAGTGAATTTTTGACCCCGGAGAGGACCTGTTGCCCTCAAGTTGGCCCCGCTGCGTCATTTTCTGCACAATCCCTGCGTCACTGCCTCTGCGAGCTTCATCCAATCTGTTCTTGCACTCCCGACTATTGTTGATACCCTCTCTCTCCCACCTGCAACTCTCCCTCTTATTCGATTTTCTCTTGCCGAACTTTAGCCAGTGAGAAAATCGATCTACTCGAGCAACTGAGTATCTGCCTAGTGTATTTCCAAATGTCCATTGAAGTCCTTCTTATAATCTTCTTGTTGAGAAACAAACGGCCCAGATTAGATTCTAATCAATGGCTCAGATCATATTGATTTGATCTCTGTATTTTTCTAGAAGATTCACACCCAGTTCTATTAATACCCTTTAATTATTTTAATTCCCTAAGTTTAGTCTTAGGCATCCTTAAAAATAATTAATTATTTTAATAAAACCTCCTCCGGGTGGAATTTCCCAAACGATTTATGGGTATTCTGCACTACATGTGTCCTAGTCTCCCTACAAATTTTGAGGCTTAGAGCACATCCGATGCTACCATAAATCAACACTCCCTCTTAGCGAGGAATGTGCTCTAGTAATGCAATCTGCTGAAGCATCACCCTTATTTTGTAACATCTCCCTCTGCATTGTTGATGTCTGATATCACTGCCCACCAACTACTGCACAAATGTTTCATTTGTGCTGTTGTTGACCCTACATACTGCTGCCAGCTATTGCATCTGCACTGCAACTCCCTCTTATTTGCTACTGAAACCGGTTCTCTACCATACCCATCTGCTCCCTGAACTGGATGAACTTAGCTCTTCCTAGAGCCTTTGTCAAAGTACGTTTTCTACCTGATCTGCTATGGGGACATACTGCAGCTGCATTGCCCCATGCTGAACACAGTCTCTGATAAAATGACATTTTATATCTATGTGTTTCAACCAATCATGAAATATTGGATTCTCAGAGAGTTTATACAATTCTGATTATCACAGTAAACACTGGTCGCTTCCATCCTCTTCCTGAATTTGTAGGAGGAAAAGGTAGGGGACAAATACCAGATCAAACACATGACTACACCAAAAGATTGGGATCAGAGTGACCAGCACCAAAGATCTCTCGTCTTAATACAATTTTTTTGTTGTTGGGAATGTAGATTTTGTATGCTTTTGAGGTCTCACTATACCCTACGAGGTACCCATTTTCTACAATTTGATCCAATTTACTACCCTTCTCGTCTAGAATGTGACAATATGCCACAATTCTGAATATCCTGAGATGACTCACTTCTGGCTTTCTCCCGGTGAAGACTCCTTCAGGATTTTTCTTTCCCAATGCTCTGTGAGTAGTTCTATTATAAATGTACACCGTTATGTTGCATGCCTCTGCCCATAAGAATCTAGGCAAGTCTTGATCATATAACATAGCCTTTGCTGCCCCGACGATTGTTCTATTCTTTCGCTCCACTACTCCATTCTGTTGTGGATTATATGGATTTGTCCACTCTCTTTTGATGCCGTCCTTTGCGCAGAAATATGTGAAGTCTTTCTCTATATTTTCTCCACCATTATCTGAACACAATACCTTTATCTCTTTCCTTGTCATGTTTTCTACGAGAGCTTTAAAATCTCTGAGCCAATCAAAGACCTCATCCTTGGTCTTTAAGAAATAGATCCAGGCTTTTCTAAAGTGTGTTGAGATTTTAGGTAGCATTGGATGTTCTCTAGCTCTGAAACTTTGTGGAAGGACTAGAACACTTGAGATCTCCAAGACCCAGAAATCATTTGGAGAAATTCCTCCCGGTGTAAAAGTTTTTCAAATAATTAAATTTTTTAATGGGGACCCTAAGTCTAACTTAGGGCAATTAAAAAATTAGAGAGAATTAATTTACACATGTGGTTGAGAATGTTCTAAGTGACATGGATCAAGCCTTTTCTAATCTTAGCCATTGATTAGAGATTAGATCACGGCCGTTGATTTCTCAACGAGAAAAGTATTAAAGGAAGGTTTGGGGTCAGTTGGAGACACACACATTGCATTAGCACTTGAGCTAACTTGAAATTTTGGGGCGCGGTTTGCTAAGAATTTCCGAGTGAGCTTGCAATGCTGGTGAGGGGCAAATCGACGAGGGATTACACTGATTCGAGGTCGAGAATACATAATTAGAGAGGCAGATCCATACTAGGCAGCACAGAGGTCCAGCAAAAGTGACGCAACCCAGCCAGGCTGACGCAGGGCCTTTAAGGTGATGCAGAGGCAACGTTGAGCCTAGAAGGGTGACGCAGGGGCAACCTATGCTACGTAAAGGCTACGCTGGGCAGGAGAGGCTGACGCAGATACTGGATGGATAGCGTTGGGGTTCCAGTGGGCCAGAAAGGGCTCGTATTCAGTAATCCCCTTAAGGGTTTGAATCAGCCATATTTTCGGTCTCCGAGTGATAAGGTACATCTGCCATGAAATTCTCTGTCGGGCAAACCACTACAGGTCTCCTTGATGTATTCAGGTTCTGCTTAATTATAAAACCCTCAAAGAGCTGTTGCACTGATTTTCCGCATTGGGTTTTTCTGGGGACATTGTCCGAAAAATCATGTGTGTCCTTTGTCATACATACATTATGTTTCAGTAAATGATCTGTATGTATGTGTAGGCTGCAGTTGTGTTTACTTTGATGTTTTTCTAAATACTTCCGTTAAATAACTTATTAATTAAATAAAACAAGTAGGAGAAGTAAATCAATATGTTGCAGTAGGGTTAATGTATTCAGAAATTTTCACATGGTATCAGAGCGATTGCAGATCAAGTTGAAGCCATCAGCATAGGGTTGAAGATCTTTTTGCTGCAGGAGGGCAGCTGAAGCTGCACAGAATCAGAAAGAGGCAGAGCAGCACCAGAGGGGCAGCACAGGCCCTACAGGGGTGACGCAGAGGCTAACACAGGCCCAAAGGGATGACACAGAGCCTGTAAAGCTCACTCTAGGTTGACGCAGTGGCTAACGCAAGCCCTAGAGGGTTACGCAATCCAAGAGGGAGTGACGTTGTGTCGGTTGTCGTGGTTGGAAGTGCAGTTCCTGATCTTCAAAGTTGTTGGTGGGGCATCGGTTATGTCAGTGCAGAACAGTGCCTAGCAAAGTTGACAAAGGAAGGGGAAACAGTCCCTCAGCAGATTTTCTTGCCAAGAAATCTGAGATTCGATCAAGAGGAGTGATCGTAGAGGGTTGATTCGACAGAATTGGCGGAGGATTTCCAGGAGGGAAATCACTTGTCAAAGGCAGCATATACTCTAGAGGGTCTCTATTGCCAAGAAACCCAGATTTGGTCTTTCGCTAAGTGTAGCAACAACAGAAGGGAGAAGAGCACTTGCTTCGACTTGTTTGAGCAGAGATGGTGTCGCATGGATTGAGAGATCATGATAGGTTAGACGGTGTGTCTAACTTTGCTATCTAAAAAGCCAGAATCCTGTCATACCTGGAGGAATATGGCAGCAGAGACCATGTCGAGAACGTCCTAGCTGTGCCGACCGATGTTGATGCTCTGAAGTAGTTCAATGAAAATCAGGCGCGGGCTAAACGCTTGATCATGGATGGAGTGAAAGATCACGTGGTTCCACATATTGCCGAGAAGAAGATGCCTAACGAGGTATGGACAGCATTAACCACGTTGTATCAAGGTAGCTCCGTCTAGAGGAAGATGCTTCTGGAGAATCAGATGTGGATGTTCTAGATGCACAAGGGAGAGGAGATCGATCCTTTCCTCTTTAGATTGCAAACTATCCGAGACTAGCTTATTGCCATGGGGGCAACTCCTGATGATGGACTCATGATGAGGACTTCCCTGAATGCAGTCACCGATGAGTGGGAAACCAAACTCCAAAGTATCTTGGGCAGAGCACAACTCCCAAACTGGGGGGACATGTGGGCAATCCTCCATCAGGAGGAGATCGGGAGGATAACCACGAGGGAATTCAGCAGCGGAGGAATCAAAATTAACAAAGAGGAGGAGGAAGATGAAGCCCTAGCATCTAAGGGACAGAGGCAACAAGGGAAGAAGAAGAAGGACCTATCCAAGGTCCGGTGCTTCAGATGTGGCGAATTGGGACACTTCGCCAATACTTGTCCTAAGAAGAAGGGCAAGGAATATTTGGATTCCAAGGCAGCAGCAACGAACGGAGATGATGATGTGGCCATGAGTGCTCATGTACCTCGAGAGAATAGGTGGGGCGACATAGATCTGTAGATTGAGCTACAGATGGTGGTGGCATGATCCTTGAGGTGCCCAAACTCTAGGATCACATACGAGCTACGGGAGCCTTAAGACAGTAGCAGGATGATTGTAGTCAGTGGATTCAAAAGATCATGGAAAGGCACAAGGCAGTGCTTGAACACTGAAGACTGGAGCAGTGTAGAGGAGAGGCAGCAGCAGCACTGAGGCTAATGGGATTTCAGCAGCGCAGAGCCAGTGCTGACGCAGTGCAGAGCAGCTAACAGCGCAGAGCTTCAAAGAGATAGCACAGAGCAGCAGTAAAGGGTGCTTCAGTGATGAGATGCATCCAGATTGACTTGTCTGTTAGTTGTTGGGTGATTGTCCTTCAGTTGCTTACTTCTCAGCAACTGAGTTGCAATGCAGCAGTAAGCAGTGGCAATGCTACAGGCAGCATGATGCAGTGATTTTAGAGGGAGCTGCAGTACAGATGTGGCAGTCACTGTGGCAGAGTCATGGGCAGCAGTGCAGAAAGCAACAACACAGTGGATGGAGGGCAGCAGGCCAAGCATCAGCAGCGCAGGGGACCAACGCTAGAGATCAGAGTAACGCTTCTGGAGTGAAGTGTTGCTAGAGCACATTCCTCGCTAAGAGGGACTGTTGAGATTTTGGGTAGCATCGGATGTGCTCTAGCTCTGAAACATTGTGGAGGGGCTAGAACACATGAGATCTCCAAGACCCAGAAATCGTTTGAAAAAATTTCACCCGGTGTAAAAGTTATTCAAATAATTAAAATTTTTAATGGGGACCCTAAGTCTAACTTAGGGAAAATAAAAAATTAAAGTGAATTAATTTACACTTGTAGATGAGAATGTTCTAAGTGACGTGGATCAAGCTTTTTCTAATCTTAGGCGCTGATTAGAGATTAGATCACGGTCGTTGATTTCTCAACGAGAAAAGTATTAAAGGAAGGCTTGGAGTCAGTTGGAGACACACACATTGCAGTAGCACTTGAGCTAAGTCGAAATTCTGGAGCGCGGTTTCCTGAGAATTTTTGAGTGAGCTTGCAGTGCTGGTGAGGGGCAGATCGGCGAGGGATTACACTGATTCGAGGCCGAGAACACATAATCAGAGAGGCAAATCCGTACCAGGTAGCGCAGAGGTCCAACTGGAGGGACACAGCCCAGCCAGTCTGATGCAGAGTCAGTGCAGGGGCTGACGCAGGGCCTTCAGGGTGATGCAGAGGCAACATTGAGCCTAGAGGGGTGACGCAGGGGCAACCTGTGTTGCGCAGAGGCTACACTAGGCAGGAGAGGCTGACGCAGAGACTAGAGGGACAATGTTGATGTTCCAGTGGGCCAAAAAGGGCTCGTATTCAGTAATTCCCTTGAGGGTTTGAATCAGCCATAATTTTTGTCTCCGAGTGATAAGGTACATCTGTCGTGAAATTCTCTATCGGGAAAACCACTACTGGTGCCCTTGATGTATTCAAATTTTTCTCAATAATAAAACCCTCAAAGAGTTGCTGCACCAGTTTTCCCGCATTGGGTTTTTCCAAGGACATTGTCCGAAAAATCATGTGTGTCCTTTGTCATATGTGCGCTATGTTTCAGTAAATTATCTGTATGTATGTGTAGGTTGCAATTGTGTTTACTTTGATGTTTTTTTGAATACTTCAGTTAAATAACTTGTTGATTAAATACAAGTAGAAGAAGTAAATCAATATGTTGCAGTAGGGTTTCCGTATTCAGAAATTTTCACATGGTATCAAAGCGATTGCAGATCAATTTGAAGCCATCAACATAGGGTTGAAGATCTTTTTGCTGCAGGAGGGCAGCTGAAGCTGCACAGAATCAGCAAGAGGCAACGCAGCACTAGAGGGATAGCGCAGGCCCTGCAGGGGTGACGCAGAACCAGTCTCCTCACGCAGAGCTAACGCAAAGGCTAACATAGGCCCAAAGGGGTGATGCGGAGCCTGTAAAGCTCCCTCTGGGTTGACACAGTGATTGAGGCAAGCCCTAGAGGGTGACGCAGGCCCTAGAGGGTTACGTAGTCCAAGAGGGAGTGACGTTGTGTCGGTTGTCGTGGTTGGAAGTGCAGTTCCTGATCTTCAAAGTTGATGGTGGGGCACCGGTTATGTCGGTGCAGAACAGTGCCTAGAAAAGTTGACAAAGTAAGGGGAAACAGTCCCTCAGCAGATTTTCTTGCCAAGAAATCTGAGATTCGATTAAGAGGAGTGATCGTAGAGGGTTGATTCGACAGAATTGGTGGAGGATTTCTGGGAGGGAAATCACTTGTCAGAGGCAGCATATACTCTAGAGGGTCTCTATCGCCAAGAAACCCAGATTCGGTCTTTCGCTGAGTGTAGCAGCAGCAGAAGGGAGAAGAGCACTTGCTTCGACTTGTTTGAGCAGAGATGGCATCGCATGGATTGAAAGATCATGATAGGTTAGACGGTGTGTCTAACTTTACTATCTAGAAAGCCAGAACCCTGTTAGACCTGGAGGAATATGGCATCAGAGACCATGCTGAGAACGTCCCAGTTGTGTCGACCGATGTTGATGCTCTGAAGTAGTTCAATGAAAATCAGGTGCAGGCTAAACGCTCGATCATGGATGGAGTGAAAGATCACGTGGTTCCACATATTGCCGAGAAGAAGACGCCAAACGAGGTGTGGACAACATTAACCACGTTGTATCAAGGTAGCTCCGTCTAGAGGAAGATGCTTCTGGAGAATCAGATGTGGATGTTCTAGATGCACAAGGGAGAGGAGATTGATCCTTTCCTCTTTATATTGCAGACTATCCGAGACCAGCTGATTTCCATTGGGGCAACTCCTGATGATGGACTCATGATGAGGACTGCCTTGAATGCAGTCACCGATGAGTGGGAGACCAAACTCCAAAGTATATTGGGTAGAGCACAACTCCCAAACTAGGGGGACATGTGGGAAATCCTCCGTCAGGAGGAGATCAGGAGGATAACCACGAGGGAATTCAGTAGCGGAGAAGTCAAAATTAAGAAAGAGGAGGAGGAAGATGAAGCCCTAGCATCTAAGGGACAGAGGCAACAAGGGAAGAAGAAGAAGGACCTATCCAATGTCTGGTGCTTCAGATGTGGCGAATTGGGACACTTCACCAATACTTGCCCTAAGAAGAAGGGCAAGGAAGATTTGGATTCCAAGGCAGCAGCAATGAAAGGAGATGATGATGTGGCCATGAGTGCTCATGTACCTCGAGAGAAGAGGTGGGGTGACATAGATCTGTAGATTGAGCTACAGATGGTGGTGGCATGATCCTTGAGGTGCCCAAACTCTTGGATCACATACGAGCTACGGGAGCCTTAAGACAATAGAAGGATGATTGGAGTCAGTGGATGCAAAAGATCATGGAAAGGCACAAGGCAAAGCTCGAACGCTGAAGACTAGAGCAGCGCAGAGGAGAGGCAGCAGCAGCACTAAGGCTGATGGGATTTCAGTAGCGCAGAGGCAGTGCAGAGCAGCTAACAGCGCAGAGCTTCAAAGAGACAGCACAGAGCAGCAGCAGAGGGTGCTTCAGTGACGAGATGCATCCAGATTGACTTGTCTGCCAGTTGTTGGGTGATTGTCCTTCAGTTGCTTACTTCTCAGCAACTGAGTTGCAGTGCAGCAGTTAGTAGTGGCAGTGTTATAGGCAGCATGATGCAGCGATTTAGAGGGAGTTGCTATACAGATGTGGCAGTGACTATGGCAGAGTCATGCGCAGCAGTGCAGAAAGCAGCAACACAGTGGATGGAGGGCAGCAGGCCAAGCATCAGTAGCACAAGGAACTGATGCCAGAGATCAGAGTAACGCTTCTGGAGTGAAGTGTTGCTAGAGCACATCCCTCCAGGAGTTGCAGTACAGATGTGGCAGTGACTATGGCAGAGTCATGGGCAGCAGTGCAGAAAGCAGCAACACAGTGGATGGAGGGCAGCAAGCCAAGCATCAGCAGCACAAGGGACTGATGCCAGAGATCAGAGTAACGCTTCTGGAGTGAAGTGTTGCTAGAGCACATTCCTCGCTAAGAGGGAGTGTTGAGATTTTGGGTAGCATCGGATGTGCTCTAGCTCCGAAACATTGTGGAGGGGCTAGAACACATGAGATATCCAAGACCGAGAAATCGTTTGAAAAAATTCCACCTGGTGTAAAAGTTATTCAAATAATTAAAATTTTTAATGGGGACCCTAAGTCTAACTTAGGGAAATTAAAAAATTAAAGTGAATTCATTTACACGTGGATGAGAATGTTCTAAGTGATGTGGATCAAGATTTTTCTAATCTTAGGCATTGATTAGAGATTAGATCACGGTCGTTGATTTCTCAACAAGGAAAGTATTAAAGGAAGGCTTGGGGTCAGTTCGAGACACACACATTGCCGTAGTACTTGAGCTAAGTCGAAATTTTGGGGCGCGGTTTCCTGAGAATTTTCGAGTGAGCTTGTAGTGCTGGTGAGGGGCAGATCGACGAGGGATTACACTAATCTGAGGCCAAGAATACATAATCCGAGAGGCAAATCCATACCAGGCAGTGCAGAGGTCCAGCAGGAGGGACACAGCCCAGCCAGGCTGACGCAGAGGCAGTGCAGGGGCTGATGCAGGGCCTTCAGGGTGACGCAGAGGCAGCACTGAGCCTAGAAGGGTGACGCAAGGGCAGCCTGTGTTGCGCAGAAGGCTATGCTGGGCAGGAGAGGCTGACGCAGAGACTGGAGGGACAACGTTGAGGTTCCAGTGGGCCAGAAAGGGCTCGTATTCAGTAATTCCCTTGAGGGTTTGAATCAGCGATATTTTTTGTCTCTGACTGATAAGGTACATCTGCCGTGAAATTCTCTGTCGGGCAAACCACTACTGGTGCCCTTGATGTATTCAGATTTTTCTTAATAATAAAACCCTCAAAGAGTTGTTGCACTAGTTTTCCCACACTGGGTTTTTCCAGGGACATTGTCCGAAAAATCATGTGTGTCCTTTGTCATATGTGCGCTATGTTCCAGTAAATTATTTGTATGTATGTGTAGGCTGCAGTTGTGTTTACTTTGATGTTTTTCTGAATACTTCAGTTAAATAACTTGTTAATTAAATAAAACAAGTAGAAGTAAATCAATATGCTGCAGTAGGGTTTCTGTATTCAAAAAATTTCACAAAGTGATCATCAATAAAGGTGACAAAGTATTTGCCACCGCTAAGAGCTCTCGTGGACATTAGGCCACAAATGTCTGGGTGTGTCAATCCCAATACGCCTTTCGCTCTGTTGTCACTTCTAGGAAAACCTTCCTTAGCGTACTTCCCTAGTACGCTTACATCATCATGCTCAGTACCGAGGACTGGAACTCCTGTAACAGTCTCTTTGAGCATCCTCAGTGCTCCATGGTGTAAGTGTCCCATTCCCCTGTGCCACAGTTCATTTAGCTCCTTTTCAGCATTATGATTACTGCCTATCAATGCCATTGGAGACTCGTGTTGCAATCTATACAATCTATTACTTTGAGCTCCAATTTGTCTCATCTTCTTCCAACTTGGATGTTTGACATACACCTTCCTTCCAATGAAGTATACATCGTATCCCTTGTCCTATAACTAGGGCACTAAAATCAAATTCATTCCTAACCCGGGCACATGCAACATATTAGTGGCTCTGATGTTGGTTCCTGCTTCCGTCTAAAACGTTATGGTGCCTCTCCCTACTGGAGTACACTTCGTTATGTTTCCTATAGTGATCTGGAAGTCCATCTGCTCTTCTTGATAGCTCGAGAAGCTAAGTCACCTGACACGGGGACACGGGACACGATGGACACGCGGATTCGAGTGTCGGGTTCAGGACACAGTGACCCCCGAAACAGGACGCGTTCTGACACGTTATATATTATTTTATTAAAATATATATATATATATATATATTAAAAATTAGATATTTCATACACAAATTCATACAAATTCATTGATTCAAACATAGATCTTCATCTAGATGTAAGTTTTACAAAGATTTAAGATACATGATACATTGATACACATGGGGCCACGTGTCCCGAATACAGTGAAGACTTTTCTTCTGCTTAATGACGTGCAATTGGTATTCTAGTAACTCCAACCTCTGTCTATGTTTAAAAGACTAATAGTATTGTATTCAGAGGGTATATTTTTCTCATTGAAAATAGAGACAACTGAATTTACTTTTGCAAGTGAAAATTCTCAAAGTGACACACCCCATGTGTGAGTGAGGTGTTGTATAGGTTGTGCATTTGTTTTTAGTTCACACATTTCACTGATGCAAGTTTGAAATTTTTTTGTTGTAGATTTGTTAATGCATCTAGAGCATTTTTGTTCCCTGTTTATGGCCAAGCAGCTCTGCCTCAAGCATGCACAAAGTGAGAAATGAGAGGCCAAATACAAAGACATGCATGCACAAAGTGAGAAATGAGAGGCCAAACGACCTTTTTAAAAGCTGTGGAGGGCTTTTCTCTGCCGGTTGTGTCCGCCAGATCGAGACACGATCGTGTCCGTACAGGACACGATCAGGACACGACGTATCCTGTACGGACACGATCCACTGGACACAAATCCGACAGAATCGTGTCTGATTCGCTGGATTCGGGACACGATGGCCCAGACCAGCGAATCCGGTTTCTTAGTCAAGAAGTATTCATGTACTCCAGTCAGATGAGTTGAAGCCCCTTTATCAATATACCAAACACTTGTTGATGCTGAACTTGACAAGCATGTGAATTCTTCTTCCAATCTGGAAGATAATTTAGAGACATCTTGACTTTCCATGCTTATCTGTGCTATTTTTCCTTTCGATTTCTGACACTTTTCTGCCCAACAATTGCTACAACAAAAACTGCGTCCCACCTGAAGACTGCTCTGCGCTAAAACTGCTGCGTTGCTCCCTTTGTCACTGGAAAATTTTGATTTGGAAATCTTTCTCTCTGTCAACTCACTCAGAGAGGGATTTTTTTGCCTACACAGCTCTTCGATCTCCCTCTTCTACTCGGCGTTGGCTCTTTCGGTTTTGCTCTTCTTGCTTCACCTATGCTCTGATACCATGTGAAAATTCCTAGATAGAACTCCTACTGCAGCAACTGATATTATTTCTTCTACTTATTAATTCAGAAACAAGTTATTTACAGTGTTACACAGTAAATATCGAAATAAATTCTACTACAACCTTCACAATTAAAAATAATGTAGAAAGTAAATGTGAGGAAAAATATTAGCACAAGTACAATCACAATGATAGTTATTTTTGAAAAATCGTCCGCAGAAAAACCCAATGTGGGAAAACTGCAGCAGATGAGGGTTTATTTATTATTCGCCAGCAAAATGTCATGTACAAAATACAAACAAATGAATAGAAGAGGAATCACTGTGAGAAATTTTACAGACAAATTTCTCATGCTCCAAAGTGAATTTCTGACCCCGGAGAGGACTTGTTGCCCTCACGCTGGCCCCACTACGTCACTTTCTGCACAGTCCCTGCGTCACTGCCTCTGCGTTGTCCCTCCTCTACGTTGCTTCTTCCAATCTGTTCCTGCACTCCCGACTATTGTTGATACCCTCTCTCTCCCACCTGCAACTCTCCCTCTAATTCGATTTTCTCTTGCCGAACTTCAGCCAGTGAGAAAATCGATTTGCTCGGGCAACTGAGTATCTACTTGGTGTATTTCCAAATGCCCATTGAATTCCTTCTTATAATCTTCTCAATGAGAAATCAACGGGCCAAATTAGATTCTAATCAATGGCTCATATCATATTGACTTGATCTCTGTCTTTTTCTAGAAGATTCACACCCATTTCTATTAATACCCTTTAATATTTTAATTCCCTTAGTTTAGACTTAGGCATCGATTAAAAATAATTAATTATTTTAATAAAACCTCCTCCTAGTGGAATTTCCCAAAACGATTTATGGGTATTCTGGAATACATGTGTCCTAGCCGCCCTGCAAATTTTGAGGCTTAGAGGACATCTGATGTTACCAATAATCAACACCAAGTCTAAGGCACCCTTACCCACAAAGATCGCTTTCCCTCAGAGAGGCAGAGACACCAGACCCCGGTCGCAGAGGGAGATAGCAGAGCGTCGGTAGTTAGATGATGAGACTCGTAGGGAACTCAAGAGGAGGAAACTATGTTTCACATGCCAGGAGTCATGGGCACCAAGACACATATGCAACAAGGGCAAGGCCCAATACATCGAGGTGTTTTCAGATAGCAAGCCTGAGGATGATATTGAGTAGGGGGGTGATGTAGGAGATAATGAGCCTCAGGGTACAGGAGGAGGAGCGCCACCACCCCCTAGAGGGGGGCCTCTCTTGCCTACAGGAGGGGTCATAGGTTCACTTCGAGGAGTGACAAAGTATTTGATGTTGAGGATCATGGGCACAATGCAGGGGGAGCGTGTATCAATGCTAGTGGACAGTAGGGCTACCCACAACTTTGTCAATGCTCAGATGGTGGAGTGGAGAGTGATACGCACAAAGAATTTTAAGGGTTTCTCCGTTTTGGTACCTGGGCACAGGACAATGCAGTGCACCAGATACATCACTAGCATGACAGTAGCTATGGGCAGCTACTCCATGACAAATCACTTTTTCATAGTTGATGTTCCAAACACCAATGTAGTGTTGGGTGTCCAGTGGCTCTACTCACTTGGGCATGTCACCAAACACTGGAGGAAGTTGGAGATGGAGCTTCTGGGGCCAGATGGGAAGATGGTTTTGTTGAGAGGCATGCATTCCTACCCACCGCAGACAATATCAGCTCACAGGATGGAGGTCGATTTGCGACATGGATATATAGAGTGGGATGTGGAGCTCAGGATTTCGAAGGCAGGGACTCAGCCATGCCCACCCCATCGGAACATACAAGCGATACTAGACCGGTATCCAGCGGTTTTTGGAGACATTCCACCAAGTCGCCCACCAAACAAGGGATTCGAGCACACCATTGAGTTGGAGCAGAGCATGCATGCGGTGATTACAACACTGTACAGGCATCCCAAGGCCTACCGGGATGAGATAGAGCGAGCTATATCGAAGTTGTTGGAACTAGGACACATCAAGCCTAGTTCTAGTCCCTTTTCTTCTTCAGTGGTGTTAGTGAAGAAGGACGAGACCCTCTGTATGTGCATCGACTGCAGAGCCTTAAACAAGAGAACGTTGAAGAACAGATACCCCATCCCACGCATAGAAGAGTTGATGGATGAGCTCCAGGGAGCGAAGTATTTCACTAAGATTGACTTGCGCTCAGGGTACCATCAGATTCGGGTGAGAGAGCAACATATCCCAAACACTGCTTTCAGATGTCATTACGGCCACTTTCAGCTTCTGGTGATGCCCTTTGGGCTAACCAACACATTTGCTAGCTTCCAATCTTGCATGAACCATGTGTTCTGCAAGCAGCTTTGTAGATACGTTCTGCTTTTCTTTAACTACATATTGATTTACAGTAGGACATGGGAGGAGCACTTGCAGCATGTGGAGGAGGTGCTTCGCATCCTGGAGGAGCAGCAGTTATACGCCAAAATGTCCAAATGTGGATTTGGGTAACAAAGATGTTATATCTTGGCCACACTATTGGAGAGTATGGGATGCAAGTTCACCAGGAGAAAATTAGGACCATCCTGGATTGGCCTACACCCAGGAATGTGACGGAGCTGCAGAGATTCTTGAGCATAGGCACGCCGCGGGAATTCCTGAGCATATGCACTTACTACAGGAGGTTTGTGAGAGGATTCTCACAATTGGTAGCACCCCTCACAAATTTGACCAAGAGAGGGGCATTTGCATGGACAGTTGGAGCGCAGAAGGCTTTTGAGCACCTCAAGCAAGTGATGAGCAATTTCCTGGTGTTGACTTTGCCAGATTTCTCTCAACCTTTCGTTCTGGAGTGTGATGCATCAAGTGAGGGCCTTAGAGTCGTATTGAGTATGTCAAGGGCCGGCAAAATGTGATGGCGGATGCATTGTCTAGGAGGCCTGCAACTCTCTCTCTCTCATGAGCATCGATCAGGATTGGAGAGCACTACTGTTGGTTGAGTATTCCAAGGATCAGCGTGCATGTGAGATCCTGGATGGGTTGGCTGGAGATGATAAGTACAAGGTGATGAACGAGGTCATATACTACAAAGATTGGATTTATTTGGTGCCTGGCTCCCAATTGCAGGAGAAGATTATGCATCCTGCTCACGATTCTCCCTTGGCAGGACATCAGGGGTTCCTCAAGACATGCAGGGCCATCAGGGTGAGATTCACATGGAAGGGCCTCAAGGAGGACGTAATGAGACACGTGCGATAGTGTGATACTTGTCAAAGGAACAAAGGGAAGTAGAAGTACTCAGCTGGCCTATTGCAGCCCCTCCCCATTTCTGAGAGGAAATGGGAGAGTGTATCTATAGACTTTATTACAGGGTTGCCAGCAATCCACGGGCGGGATTGCATCTATGTGATGGTCGACAGGCTGACCAAGTTCGTCCATTTCATTACAGTCATCAGCTTCTCAGGTGGTTGACTTGTTTTCCAGGGAGGTGTTCATGCTACATGGTCTTGCCAAGACCATAGTTAGCGACAGAGACAGTCGATTCATGGGGGGATTTTGGCAAGAGTTGTTTCGGTTAGTGGGGACCGAGTTCACACCCAGTACCAGTTATTACCCACAAACCGATGGCCAGACCGAGATTGTGAACAAGTGATTAAAGGGGTACCTGCGCAACTTTGTGACCGGGCAGCAGCGAGCATAGGTGAGGTGGCTACATCTTGGAGAGTACTACTACAACACATCGTATCACATGTCGATAGGTATGTCCCCATTCCATGCATTATATGGTTATGATGCTCTAACTTTTGTCAATATAGTGTTTGGAGATAGCAAGGGCCAAGAATTGGATACAGGAGAGCCAAGATATCCTTAGAGCTCTCAAGGATAATTTACAAACTATCCAAAACTAGCAAAATATGTATGCAGATAGGCACAAGATTGAGATGCACTTTGAGGTCGGGGACTTGGTTTTTTTGAGGTTCCAACCATACAAGCAAGCCACTTTGAAGAAGAAGGGAGTTGAGAAGCTCAAGCCACGTTTCTATGGGCCATACAAGGTGACTAGACGAGTTGGAGAGGTGGCATATGAGTTGGAACTCCCACTAGGGAGTAAGGTGCACAACATATTCCATGTCTCATGCCTGAAAAAGGTTTTGGGGCAACAGGTGACATTTGCCACAGAGTTACCACCCTTGGATAATGAGGGGCATTTGGTATTGGTCTCGAAGGCCCATTTTGGAGGTAAGGGAGAGAAAGCTCAGAAATAGAACCATCTAGGAGTTTCTTGTGAAGTGGAAGGACTTGCATGATGAGGATGCCACTTGGGAAGGAGAACAGGTACTTCACCATCCATCACTACAGTTGCTTGAGGACAAGCAACATCTAGGCGGGGAGCACTGTGATATTCGTACTTAGCAAATTTTTGCTAAGTAATGCATTTTGCACAATTTTTGATATTTTTGGCATACTTGAAAGTGGGTTGAGAGGACCCCACTTGATTTTGGTGGGAAAAGGGGGTTCAAACTTGGGAAAAAGGAGGCAAATCAAAAGGTAGGTGGAATGTGGGGGCCACTCAAAGAGGGAATTCGCACCCCTTAGAGAAATTCGCACTTGTGGGGGAGGAGAGAAGAAAAGGGAGACGAGTTGTGGAGCCCACATGGAGTGAGGAGAGGGCTCAAGGATAAATAGGAGGAGAAGGCTGACATTTTGTTACCTTTTGACAATTTGAGAATCAAACTCTTGTACGCTTGTGCTGCTTAGCCAAGTCTACTCGTGTTGTTTAGCACAAGAGATTTCCGGGCGGGAATCTCACCTCTCCTTCTGTGGACTTCGAGTGCTACTCAAGGGGAGTCATAGTATTCCATTCGCAGGGTTGTTTCAGAGCTAATTGCTGGAGTATTCGTCCCCTTTGATAGGTAGACTGGGCACAAAAGAGGAGGGACGAATTGTTTGTGAAGGCAACTCTTGTGCAGGAATGTTGTTGGGCTTTTGAGGGACAAATCTTCATGTCTTTGCCAGAGATTTGGGTGGTTTGCAGGTCAGATTCAGTGGGGGTTTTGCAAGAGGAATTTATGCTGTTCTAGGGCCTGCGCAGGCCTCTCTGGCAGCTAGCGCAGAAGTGGAAGGAGTGAGAATTGATCATGGGGTTGGCCAAATTTTTAAGGGAGGAGTCTTGAAGGGAATTTGTAGGAGAATTGGTGGGAGTTTTTGGAGGAATTGGGGTGCATCTTCAGTCATTTTTCCAGCAGTGCGTGTGGCCAGGCAAACTGAGCAATTTGCACTAATTGGTGGGTATTTCCGGAGTTGGGTCGTTGCAGGATTCCTTGCTGGGTTTTTGTGGGGTTTGGGTGAGGAGCTTGTGGTTAAATTGGTTGAATTTTCTGGGCAATTTTGGGGGCTAAATCAGCAGTTCTTTCTTCAGCAGTTGCAGCACTCTTGCCTGGTTGGGTGCAGTTTGTGGAGCAGAGCTATTTCCAGCAACTTGCACATCTTATTGTCCCCTGAGTCCTTGCCTTGCTTGTTGTAGCAAGCCCAGGTTTTAAATCAATAAAATGGCTCAGTGTGGCGTAGTTCATGGTGTTAATGGTTGATGTTTATGCCTGTTCTAGATTTGTGGGCTGCATGTGTGAAATTGGTTTGTTTATCATTGTTATTTTCTATTAGGAATATTACAAAATATTACTAAAAGATCATTTTTCTTTGATGTGTCATTGCTCTTTAAGTAGGAAAAGCATTAAATAAATACCAAAAGCAAAATTTAGTTTTTATTGCATGTTAAAACCTATTTCTAGGGCTGACATCATCATCCTATCGCTGTTTTATGCATGTTTCAACCATAAAAACTCCATTGAAAATCCTAAATCCTTCATATCTAATTGAAAGTCTTGATCCTTCGTTGACTTGTCATTTTAAGACTTTTTCCTCTGGCTATTATATGACATCCCATGCTCTAACATTGAAAACCTACAAAACTCTAACTTATAACAACCTTTTAATTTACTTTAGTGGTCTAAGGATAGCGTTCTTAAACCTTGAAGAAGATTATCTGAGCCATCCAAGCTTTGCCAGTATCCTAAACCATCATTATGCCTCATTCATCACTTTGGGCCATTTTTATTGAATATCCTTTATATTATTTAGGCAGTCCTTTTAGCGAAGCCTCCCTTGTGGTCCAAACACCACTAAATAGCTAGAGAAAGGCTGTTGAGATGAAAGTGGTAGCCAATCTCTTGTTGCCCTAAAGTTTGGATCTGCCTAGTGAGGCTTTGCATTAGGACTGCTAGGTTTTGCAACAACAAGACCCTTACAGACATCAGGCCTTCTGTATCGTGTTGTGCATCTACTTTATTAAAATCTCCACAAACAAGCCAATGAGCAGCTCATTTTCTATCCATCTCTAAAGAAGGGCCAGCATCTCAATGTCATTAGACACATGGATGTTGGCCAGGAGTAAGATACGCCCCTCTAGGTTCAAAATCCAAACCAGTCTTTGAGAGGGATCGGCCAGCCTTCCTATGACAGCTGAGGCTAGTTAAGGGGAGACAAGAGTTGCTGTCATTGATAGTCCTTGAAGAGTAAAACTATGAACTATAGCTACCACACATGATACGGAAACTCAGAGTCTCATAAGAATAAAGGATTTCAAATTAATTTCTTTCTATGCAGAATGGCGCCAAAGTGGAAGATGCACTATGATTTTCACATATGAGATGAATAAGCTTAAAGAGAAGGTTGTTCAGCTATCAGAGCAGGTGGCAGACCTGCAGTAGTAACAAGAAGCCAAGTATAGTGAGTGCCTCAAGCATCTCCCCGGAATTGAGAAACTCGGGCAAAGCTTCAGGAGAGTAATTGGAAGGTTTAGAGGGTGGAAACCAAACTGGAGGCTATGGAGGAACAAATGGAGAAATTGCAAGACAATAGGTTAACCTGGGGTAAAGGAAGGAGGTCATGCAGTATCTGTGGTGACTCCAAATAAGTAGCCAAAGGATAACTCTGACTCTCTGAGAATGGAATGGAGAGCGAACCTTTCATCCATGACAGGGACGACAAAGAGGACATAACTTGCCGTAGAAGTAATAATCATCTTCCCAAACAATTTTTCATTCCAAAGACGTGTAATACTCTTAATATTATCAAAGAAACTACGTAGATTTTTGCATTGACTGGAAATATGGAAATCCCTATAGAGCAAGAACACAGAAAGCGCAGTTTATAGCAAATACGAAATGCTAAAAATGGATTGATTGCATATCTTGGACCGTAGGACGAAGAAATAAACCGCTCAGAACCATTAGATCTCTTGAAAATTTCACTAGTGAGCGTGGGAGAGAGAAAGAGGGTAGTAAAGACGAAATTGCTGAGAATCGACAAACCTATAATGGGGAGAGTCTTGAAATCCGAAGACATTTGAGCTGCCTGTCGTTCTTCTTCTGCTCTATTTCTGCTTTCTTGGAATTGCAACTTTACGAGAATATCCTTTTTGAAGATCGCACATCAGCGAATAATTTATGAGGAATCCAACTGATTTTGGTGAGAGAATCTGGAATCTAGTGGTAACACGTCGTGGTAATGGTGACTAGATGGCCCCATCCCAATGGCAACCATATGCACTAATTGACTCTAATTGACAAGCGCGTCGTAAAAAAAAAAAAATTAACGAAGAAAAAAAAAAAAATATATATATATATATATATATATATAACATTTCAATATAGACTGATTCCCAGATCATCTCCGTAACTTCTACTTCCTAATAAACAAACAAAAACTACCAAAGTTAGACAAATTTCTTCATTATTCCCGATAAGGAATCTATCAGATTAAGCGTGGTTACTTATCATAAACGAATGTGTATTTTTTTCATGTAATATAATGTTTTTCTATCATAATAATAATTATGTGGATAGGTAGGTGTATTTTGGATTACATATATTATGTTTTTCTTATAGTATATAATGAAATGTTTTGCATTATAATAATTATGTTATTTTGTAATGAAATTTTCAGAATTTTAATTTAATTATTAATAATTGTTAAGTGGATAATAAAGATTTAATGGAATATTTTTAATAGTATTTTTAAATTGAAAGTTGAAATTTATCTACCTTTGTATAGATATATCTTAGGCACTGAACTAATATATTTGAGGGATCAAATATATTCAAATGCAAACTTATGCAAACCTCTTTTAAATGTAAAATTTAGAGAGAAAATTTGCAATTTGCAAATTGCCTCGAATAATTTTCATTAGTCTCAAAATATAAACTTAAGGTATGTACTAGAGAATATATAAAAATATTATTTTTAAATTGAAAGTTGAAATCTATGTACCTTCGTATAGATATATCTTAGGCACTGAACTAATATATTTGAGGAATCAAATATATTCAAATACAAATCTATGCAAATCTCTTTTAAATGTAAAATTTAGAGAGAAAATTTGCAATTTGCCTCGAATAATTTTGATTAGTCTCAAAATATAAACTTAAGGTATATATATATATATATATATATATATATACCTTAAGTTTATATTTTGAGACTAATCAAAATTATTCGAGGCAAATTGCAAATTGCAAATTTTCTCTCTAAATTATATATATATGTGTGTGTGTGTGTGTATGTATGTATGTATATAACTTAAACTTGTAGGTCCAAGTTTGTACAACAAAATAAAAAACAAGGTTATTATTATATTAATAATATAAGGTTTTTATATTTTATTCTACAATAATTTTATATTATTATATATATGTGCATTGAGTAGTTTTATCTATGGACTACATTGTCTACATTAAAACAATATTTTTTTATTATTAATATTATATACATATGCATTGAGACGTTACAAGGTTTTTATATTTTATTCCACAATAATTTTATATTATTATATATGTGTGCATTGAGTTGTTTTATCTATCGACTACATTGTCCACATATATATATATATATATATATATATATATATATATATATATATATATATATATATATATATATATATATATATATATATATATATATATTTTATATATTTAGGTATGAATAATATTGTTGACATTAAAATTTGTTTTTTGTTGTTATATTTTCTTGTTTCAAGTCGATTTTTATATTACCTAATTCAACATATTAAAATATTTATTGATGAGCGGAAATTTTTTATTATGATTAATATTTTTAAATGTTACATATTAATTTTATATTAAGACTCGAATGAGCTATAGATCTCCCTCTTATTATTATTATTATCAAGAAGTACTTATTATTTTTAATTTGTTTTTTTGTTTGGATGTTGAATATTTTATTGTACATAACATTAAAATAATTTATTTTAACATTTTCTTTTTATATATATAAGTTGATATTGATATAAATTAGATGATACAGATCTTCAAATAGTTCATTTAAATCATGTGTTGAAATATATTTGAAAAGTATAAGATTTAAACATCTTATTCAGCACTTTTTTTTAGAATTAGACCATAATAAGGCTGAAACTATTGATGTTTTATAATGTTGTTAATTAAAACTAATTAAATATGCATATTCATTTATTATTATTATTATTATAGCCCATATTGTTTTTCTATGTAGAGAATATTTTATTTTTATTTTAAGGGAATTAGTGTAAGTCTAAGTGAGTAGAGACGAAATCACACATAGCCCTTATACTCTGTTGTAGAATGAGTCTACTAAGCTATGATATTGGTCCATGGTATTGTAAGAAAGCCTATTTACATATTAAAAAATCTCCATAATAAAGTGTGAGTGAATCTTTATAATTAAGAATCTTGTTACGTGTTTTTTAAAATGTGTATATATTTAACTTATATATTATTATTTTTATTGATAATAAAAATAATAATGTAGTAGTTATAATTTCTTTTTATCCTTAATAATAAATAATAATATTAACAATATAAAATAAAGTTACAATTTCTTTTTATCATTAATAATAATAATAAAGTAGTTATAACTTAGTTAATTTATGTATTTTTTTAAAGAAATGTGAGAAGTGTCGTGAACAATTGTTTTTATATTTATTATGGATTGATGTTTATAGGCATTTACCAACCATTTAATTTATAGGGTTGTGCTAGTAATAATTTAATTATGCCAATAGGCGTGGCCATTTTGGAATATGTATAATCTAATTAATAGGCGAAATGGTCTTTTTTGTAGCATTTTTTCTGGTTAATTTTAAAAACTTAAGTTGTTTAATCTGTAGAATTCAAGTGTCTGATGGTGTGTTAGGGCATTGAATCCATTTATGCATTCAAAAATGTATTTTAAACAACAACAAAATCACAATCTTGCTTGAAATTGTATCCCCAAATTAGAGTGAAAAAAAAAAAAAAAACTATTTCATTATAAGTTAGAGTGTGCCTTTTAAAATTGGGCTTCCATAATTTTAATTTAATTATCAATAATTATTAGGTGGATGGTAGGTGTTATCACTCTCCCCAACTTCCTAAGGCTGACATTAGGATTCGAGAAAGGTAACCACAGACCAAACTTTAGGTCAGGTAGCTAGACCTGCCCGAACCAGAGAGGGCTTTCCCTATGTCACTTTGCAGTTAAAGGGATGAATGGATATAATGTTTTAGGCTAGTTATGATGCTCAATAGATTAAGGTTTTTTTTTTGTAGTTTTGCTGGATATGAATGACAGTTAGGAGACTAGGTCTAGGGTTTTGATCTGATTTCAAAGGTTTAGTTGTAGAGGTAAGGGTGAGGCCGGGTAGGTAAGCTAAGAAGCATGATTAATTTGTCATTGTGTATAGAGTGAAATGAGAGGGAATCAGAATGAGCATTAAACTGAATTCATTCATCAGAAGAGCAAGACAATTTCATGAAAATCTTATGAAAAATAGAGCATGGAAAGCATGTTTTCTGCCAATAAACTGATAAGACTTAGCATAAAGAAGAATATATGTGAAAGATGAGTAACATAAAATTAAAAATCATGAATTTATAGGGAAAAACAAATGCTCAAAGGCATACCACAAGAATCTCAACACTATGTCTGCAACATTGTCCTTGATTTCATTAGAAAAAGCTTGTACAATAGATCCACTGCAAAATAACAACTATCCAACCCAAAAAAAACAAAAGAGAGTCTACTTATAGAAAATATAGACCATGATACCTCATCAGGTCGAATACCATCCAAAATGGATCATAAGGGCAAAAGATGAGTCATTGCCTAGTTTCTAGGGAGGTTAGAAACTGTTCCCTTAATTTTAACTATAAACTAGGAGTGTTTGTCCCTCACATTGATTACAAATTCCTTCATGATAGGAAGCCAAAAATAACCCGTGACCATTTCTGAGCTTGACAAGTCTCTTGAGGGAATCCAATGCTGAACTGTGACAATTCTGACTGAAGATTTTAAAAGCAATTTGCAGAAGCGTAACAGAACTTTGGAGGCACTTTGAGAAGTCCAAATTCACTTCTGAAAAAATAGTCAACTAGCCATGTGTGTCTAGTTTCCAGAACACCTTGAATTTTGAAAAATGGACCATGGGAAGGCCTTGAAAAATCTATTCTCCCAAGGTCGCTCAAAAGCATAACAGAGGGTCCAAAAAGGAGGCAGAAACATGAAAAATAGGTGGTTTTTTTAGCTTTTTCTCCCAAATTGCAGCTTTTCATGCCATGAGGGTTCCTGATATATGATGTCCTAATCAAATGTAATATTCCCAATTAGCAATGGCTAATTGGAATATTCAATTTTGGTCAATTTTGCTTTAAGTAGTTGGCTTATGAATAAACGTGAGTAAAGGGACCACGACTCACTCTAAAATAAGATGCATGTGGTAATTAAAGGGGCCGAATTGGGCACACAGCGAAGGGGGTATTACCATGGTATCGTGGGTGGAGGCGGCCGTAGGTTTCGGGAGCGGCCAACGCTATATAAAGAAGATAGTTTCCTCATTCTGGGATCATGGAAGAGTTTATGCATTTTAAATCTGGTCATTGCGAATATTGAGCACGCTGGCTGTTTAGCCTATCTGTAGTGTTGTTTAGCGCATTGAGTGTCTCCGTTCGAAGATCTCACCCTCAGCCCTAGGGGACTTCGAGTGCCTGCTCGGGTGAGGTAGTCCCATCAGTAACTTTATAGGAAGATCGATCCACTGTATTCGTGGAGGAGCAGCGCGTTTAGTAACTGCGCAGCACCTGTGGAGGAGCAGCGCGTTTATCAACTGCGCAGGAGGACGCAGTCCATATTTGGGAAGTTCCAGTTGTGTTCTTGGAGGATCGTGGACAGGAGATTGAGCGCAGGAATAGCAGCGCGTCTATTGGGGGAATTTCTGGATCAACGGGTGACCATATTATTGCAGATCCTAGGCAGTGGTGGCGTGATCAATTAGAGGAAAGCACAGATCCATAAGGAGGAATCTCAGGACAGCCATTTTCAGCAGCTAGAATACAGATCTGATACACAACCATTCTATGCAGTGTTCTGATAGTATATTTTGACTTGCCTTGTGCAAGATTAGGTGCTATCGATTTGATCACCTATTGTACTCCTCTATATTTATCAGATTAATAAAATGGCTCAGCGTTCCCTTAGTATTTCTTGAGTATATGTCCATGCTTTAGATACACATTATTGTATGTCTACATTTCTGTTATTCTATTCCCTGCATTTTGATTTATGTACCACTTGTTGTGTTTTCTCCCACACTCTTAGTCAGAGTCTGTAAAGTGCCAGATAGCCACCAAATCTCATCCTCTTTTCAGAGGTGAAATATCTGGTAAATTCCCTCCCAATCCATCTATGTTCAGAGTTTGTTGTGTCTTAGAAATATCCCTAAAAAGGAATATTACAGTGGTATCAGAGCATAGATCTGGCTCAGCCTGTGGAGCTAGTAGTCTATGTCATCAGAAGAAAAACCCTACATCTGCCATAGAGGTAGGAAGTACAGAGATATTGAACGTAGGTTGAAGAAAACCTACGGAGAAGGAGACTGCATTCGAGTGGTGGACATAGAACAGGAGGAGCCTGCGGTAGAAGCAGAGCAGGGAGAGCCAATGGTGGAGGATAGCGATGCAAAACAGTTTGGGGAAGCACTCCTCAGATCAGTGCAGGATCTGGCGAGGCAGATAGAGGTGATGGGTCAGAGATTCACGGCTGTGGAGGCTAGACAGTGTGAAATCCCAAAGGGTTTCCAGGTTGGTGAGGGGTCGGGCACATCTCACCATTTGCAAGAGCAGGTTGCCGCTCCGCACCAGGCATCACATGTCCCCACTCATGCTACTATGCCCACTTTTCTGAGTGCAGATACTAGGGCAAGAGCACAGGAGGAACCAGAGTCTGACCGCATAGGTGATTATTTTGCTGAGTACCAGGCAGCTGGGCAGGAGTTCAGAGATGCCATTTTATTCAAAGACTTTGTTCAGATCAAGTGGGACAGCAGAACCCGCGACCATCACAGAGGACATCGACATTATCATGATGGAGATTATTTCCGCGAATGGCAGTCCATGGGGGAAAACTTCAGAGCGGCTTTTCCCTTCAGAGATAATTGTCAGCTCAGGCAGGATGAAGGAGGAAGGAACAGTGGGGGCTCTAGCACGCAGAGTTCAGAGTTGCATCGTACCACTAGGAGGACACATTTTCCCACATATGATGGATCCACTGATTTCACGGTTCGAGATCGGGTAGATCGGGTGGAAAGGTTGGATACCTCTTTCCAGCTTGACCGAATAACGGAAGGAGAAGCCATGAAAATGGCTACCTCGCACTTGGAGGATGAGGGCACACAGGATAATGAGGAGCATGTGGATACACCCAGTGAGTCTAAGCCCAAGAAGATCAGAACGTTGAAAAATATGAGTTTATTCTCATCTAGTTTCAGATCCAGAGGAGATGCATCCACCTTTGAGGAGGTCAAGAAGATTGAAGAAAAAGAAGAGGAAGTACCATGCACTTCCTATTCTCGTCAAGAAGAAGATATTGAGCATGGAGGATACTTGGATCATCAGATCCTCAGTGATTACCTTGTTGAGTATAGATCTCAACCTAGAGCCTTCAGGGAGACTCTAGATTTTCCTCATTTCATCCAGCTGAAGGAAGAGAAGAGACCATGTAGCAGAAAAGGAATCAAAGGCAATAGATTTATGTTGTCTACCTTTGATGGGTCATCTAATGCAAAAACTTGGGTGAGAAATTTGGAGGCATTTTTCCTACTACATCCTGTAGCAGGGAATGAAGCTGTTGAAATCTCAGCGCTGCACTTGGAGGGTGAAGCCTATGATTGGTGGTGCAGCCACTTGAGCCATGCAAGGGTGAAGACTTTTGCAGAGTTCACTCAAAGGTTGATCCAAACCTTTGATGGAGAAAGAGCAAAGAAAGAAAAGGTCACATCACCTCCTAAGGAGGCTTGTGATAACGCTATCACACTCATGGAGGAGCAGCCACATGCATCAACAGTTGGGGCAGCCAACACTTTTGAGGAAGGGACTCTTGCAGTCCTGCAAGAAGTTCCAAATGCACATCAAGGTATGAAAATATTTCCACATTCCATTGTTGCAGAAAATTCTTTTGATCAATGTGGCGATTTACTTTTGCATGACCAAGGGTCAAATCCCATTGCTACTATAGAGCAGCTTGGTTGCATTGCGCTGTGCAACATGGAAACACTCAAGAAGGAATCAAACCATCATTCTCATGGGCCATTATTGGATTGTACATCACATTGGGGGTTGGGGTTTGAAGCCTTGAAGATTGATGGTAGACATCTTGGAGTAAGAAACCCTTTTTCCCTTCAAGATGACACTTTCCAATGAGCTCCTCTCAGCTCAAAGAGGAACTTCTACTTTCATATCCAAGACCTCATTGGTTTTGGAAGACTATTGATAAAAGGGAGGTCCCAAGGAGAGATCTCATCAGAGGTGCACTTCAACACACCATGGAGTGCAAAGATTTTCTTCCTTTCTCACAAGAGCAGATAGAAGATGGAGGACATCTTAAGATGGATAACATCTCTCATGCCTGTGTTGGACATTCCTTGAGCCATACACATCATGATGGGAGGTTTTTGCCTACCACCTATTTTGTTCTTGATAGGGTCTCATTGATCCTTGAGAAGCTTACATTTCAAAATCCCATGAAGTGCAAAGACAGGAATTTGATTTGGGAAGATGGTATCCTTCATGGGAGGAGTACCAAGATGGGGAGAAGAAGGAGGCATCCACAAGCAATTAAGTGGATTTGGTTGGTGAGCAAGGAGCTAGGAGGCTACTTGCACATCTACGATAATGGGCAACAGGAGGCTTGGCTGCGTTGGTTACTCTTGAAAGAGTTTGGCCATCACTTGGCAAACACTCTTCCTAAGAGTAAGAGAATGGATACTTACATCATTGAGCAGCATAGAGTATGGATGCATGGTGTTGATATGATACTCATATCATTCATCATGTCTTCATCACATGAGTTGTATGATGGAGGTATGGGGAGGCAGCGAAATGTTTTGTTGCTTTGCTTATTTCTAGGAGAGCAAGAGCAGATTTGCTCTCACACTTTACATGATGTTGCAGGAGGAGGAGGTGGCATTATCTCCTTGGTCTTAGATGATTTGGAAGCTCTTCCATCTTGGGAAGTATTCCATATTTGTTGCAGCATTATTAAAGGAATCTTTGACAAGGAGCATGTCAGAGAACAGAGTTTTGTATTGACAGGGGCTTATTTGCAAAAGCTCACAGCGCTGTCACTTGGGAGCAGAGACTTATGGATGAAGTGTGCCCAGCGGAAATATGGTGGATCCATAACCCATAGGTCCCAGGATCACTTCATATTTGTTGCACTTGATGAACAAAGAGGAGGTAATGATGATAGAGACATCTATCACTATGGCATATTCTTCTTGACTTGGGTTTACAAGCATACGGAGGATTATCTTCTTGCAGCACATGGTTCATTCCTCTTCATAGCATGCCAAAATACTATGGAGAACCCATGTACCATCTTACTTCCAGCATATGGTGAGAAGTTTGTTTATACATTCATTGATTTGCACACTCTTACCATTCTTATGCAGTGCATTGCTTCACAAGAGGGCAAGCTTGTCAAATTGCTCCAGGAGTTGTATTGGGCCAATCTACATGATGGAGGCAGCCATCTCTTTTGTGGCCTTGGGCAAATGTTTTATCGCCACATGTATGTTCAGTTGCTGCACTATAGCATGTATCATATAAAGACATGCATGATTAACCATGTAAAAAGAAAAAAATTTCCATGTACTTTTATCAAGCAGCAACTTGTAAAACTGCGCTGTCACTACTGGGAAAGCTGTTGGTACCTTATTGCATCACTTGTAACCTTCAGCATTTTCTTCATTTTGCTGCTGATCATGTCTTCATTTGCTGATATAGATCAGATTTGTATGGGAGGCTTGATTATGAGGGAGACACATGAGCTGGATGTGTCCTTGAATGGGAAGAATTCTCACAATTTCTGCACTACATGTTCTAATGGGAGCATGAGAGGAGATATGGCCACCACAACCAAATGTTTGTTCTCTTTTGAGGTGGGCCATAAGATTGATATTCATCCATTGTACAGCCATGGGCAAGTGCTTGATCATGTATTGTTGTTACATTCAGCCATTTACTATCCTTTAGTATATGTGATGAATCATGTACATTGCTTGCCATGTAATTTCCCGAAGTTGCAGTGGATGGGACTGCGCTGTATCCTTGTGAGAAATTGTTTGCATCATGTATCATCATGTAAAGCCTTCAGCAAACTTCTCATTAGGATGTTCCATGATGACCATGTCCTATTCTTCATGGATGGATTGTTTTGGGCCAGCTTGTTCTTCATTGTTGGAGGAGAACTCTTTGGAGGATTTTTCTTCATTTTGCCATTTGAGGGCAATACTTTTGCAGCCCAGGATCAGCATACACTCTACACTTGTCATGAATGGAGAGAAGGACAGCATGGGGTAAGCTATGATGCTTCCCAAGTTTAGATTTTCAGCCCACCTTCATTACCGGAGCTTGAGGTGGAAGGAGATTTTTAGGAGTTACCTTGTTGGGAGGTGGCTCATTTTGTTTGGATGATTGCTTGGGGATGGAGGATCCACATTTTCCATGTATCATGCCTGAAGAAGGCATTGGGGCAACAAGTGACAGTGACAGAGGAGCTGCCGCCTACAGATGATGAAGGGCATTTGGTATTACAGCCCGAGGCAATTATTGATACCAGGGAAAGGCAGTTGTGGAATAGAACAATCCGGGAGTTCCTGGTGAGGTGGAAGAATTTTCCGGATGAAGATGCGACTTGGGAGAATGAGAAAATCTTGCAACATCCATTACTACAGTTGCTCAGGGACAAGCAACATTCTGCCAGGGGAGATTGTAATATTCCCAATTAGCAATGGCTAATTGGAATATTCAATTTTGGTCAATTTTTCTTTAAGTAGTTAGCTTATGAATAAACGTGAGTAAAGGGACCACGACTCACTCTAAAATAAGACGCACGTGGTAATTAAAGGGGCCGAATTGGGCACACAGCGAAGGGGGTATTACTATGGTATCGTGGGTGGAGGCGGCCGTAGGTTTCGGGAGTGGTCAACGCTATATAACGAAGATAGTTTCCTCATTCTGGGATCATGGAAGAGTTTATGCATTTTAAATCTGGTCATTGCAACTATTGAGCACGCTGGCTGTTTATCCTATCTGCAGCGCTGTTTAGCGCATTGAGTGTCTCTGTTCGGAGATCTCACCCTCAGCCCCAGGGGACTTCGAGTGCCTGCTCGGGTGAGGTAGTCCCGTCAGTAACTTTATAGGAAGATCGATCCGTTGTATTCGTGGAGGAGCAGCACGTTTAGTAACTGCACAGCACCTATGGAGGAGCAGCGCGTTTATCGACTGCGCAGGAGGACGCAGTCCGTATTTGGGAAGTTTCAGTTGTATTCTTGGAGGATCGTGGACAGGAGATTGAGCGCAGGAATAGCAGCGTGTCTATTGGGGGAATTTCTGGATCAACGGGTGACCATAATATTGCAGATCCCAGGCAGTGGCAGCGTGATCAATTGGAGGAAAGCACAGATCCGTAAGGAGGAATCTCGGGACAACCATTTTCAGCAGCTGGAATATAGATCTGATACACAACCATTCTATGCAGTGTTCTGAGAGCATATTTTGACTTGCCTTGTGCAAGATTAGGTGCTATCGATTTGATCACCTATTGTACTCCTCTATATTTATCAGATTAATAAAATGGCTCAGCGTTCCCTTAGTATTTCTTGAGTATATGTCCATGCTTTAGATACACATTATTGTATGTCTGCATTTCTGTTATTCCGTTCCCTGCATTTCTATTTCTATACCACTTGTTGTGTTTTCTCCCACACTCTTAGACAGAGTCTGTAAAGGTTCAGATAGCCTCTAGATCTCATCCTCTTTTCAGAGGTGAAATATCTGGTAAATGCCCTCCCAGTCCATCTCTGGTCAGAGTTTGTTGTGTCTTAGAAATATCCCTAAAAAGGAATATTACATAAAAACACATCCATCTATGTAAATAAATCACCATTTGGATGCCTCCAAAACAAAAATTCATAAGTGTCTATTACCCTTCTATAATGAGAAATTTCCAGAATTCTGCAAAAAATCATGTAAAATACCAAAATTGCTCAAAAGCTTTCAAAATTGGTTCTTTGAAACCTATAGGAGATAGGCTACACATCTAATGAAAATTTAGCCAATAAATCCAATTTTTCCTTCTCCTTGAGCTTCATTTGCACCTCTTTAACCCTCTTTTTCACTTTCTTCAGCCTTATTTGAGAAATGGTATCCCTGTTACGATAATGACTTGTCATGTGCCTTTGTAGTTTGTTATCCTTTTCAGCCTTCTTCAATAGCTTCTCTGGATTCTCATTAACTCTTGATAACCAAATCTCTCTATCCTCATTGATCTCCATGGTAATGAGCTCATCAAATGTCAATGCTTCAGATTGATGAATTTGTTGTCTCTCTTGCTCCAGTGCCCTTTTGAGGCCTCTTGTTTCTTGGTATTTTTGTATGTGTTTCAGCCTCCATATCCTGCATTTGATTAACAACAAAAATATTCCTACCTTTACCTTTGTTTGCCTCCATGTCTGATTTTTACTTACTTTGTAGGAGTTGATTCACTTGCAATTGAAAATTTTCCTGATCAAGGAAAGTAATTCGGGATTGGGAAATGGAGAAAGCCTCTTTCAACTCTGAAATTTCTTTGTATTTCTCTTTGATGATGTATTCAGTTGATCTGACCTCTTCATGCTCTGATACTTCAGGCTCTAATGGAACCGACTCATCATGATGATGCAAGAGAGGTTGCTCCTCTATCTGACATTGCTCATCATGGGTGCCAAGTGTAAGAAAAATCCTGGTAAACTTAGGCACAAAAACTTGTCTCTTCCCTCTCTCATATGTGTAAGAAAATCCCACAACCCTAGGGACATCTGAAATTTGAATAGACACGCTAGAAGATCCAATCTCCATTGTTTGTGGTGATGATGTAATAGGAAAGACAGAAAGCGTTGCTGACAACCTCTCCAAGAAGTCTTCCCAGGTCATGTTTATGGAGGAAAAATGATGTAACATAATGAGATTGATTAGACCATGATGAAAGAGACTAGTATGATGATATTCCCTTCTGCTTTGAACCTTCTCAGCCATCTTAATCAAGCTCCTATATAAATAATGAGGCAAATCAAGTGTTTTGACTCTAGTAAAATGCATCAAAAGCCTGATGTGATACCTATATAGCCTAGAGAATATTTCTTCGCATGTAAAGTACTTCATTATAAACATCGTTAGAGGAACATACTTATTTTTTATATTTTTGAAATGAAAAAGAAATTCTGGATCATCTCTAGCATGAGGCTTTAGGAACTGCTTGTAGTTTTCAATGTCTAGGTCCATTCCCTTGAACCATTGCTCTCCATGAGAGGGATACCTGTAGCTAAAGAAATTAGGTCAGATGATAAGTTGATCTCCATACCTTCAAGAGTGACTTTTCCCATATTGTAGCTGGTTGCAAAAAGGCTGGACAATTGAATATGATACCCACCTCCCATAAGCCTTTTACAAAATGTTAAACACTGAGTCCTTTGAAAGCACCTTCTGGCCAATGGCAAAGCACTAATCTCATGCATGGTGAATGGTTCAAGTCTGAGATGGTGCCCTCCTTTGAAGTTCTTCTTGTCACTTTCCATGGTGTTTTTCACTAAAATGATGAAAACCCTAGGGTGTCAATGAAATGAGTGAATGAGAATGGAAATTTGGAAAAACAGGGTGTAGGAAGGTGTCAGTTTGGTGGATGAAATGGAGGGTCTTGAAGCTGAGAAAAAAACTAGAAAAATTTGGGTAGGTATCATTGTGTGTTAGCTTCAAGTTTTATATGGAATGAGAGAAAATGGATGAGTGGAAGGTGTCAAAATGTCTAAAACACAGGAAATTCCCAATTTTGATATGAGAATAGCATGTGAAATAGTAGGGTAAGTTTGTGAGGTGAAATAGGAGTGATGGGGTTGAGAAAAAATCGTGAAAATATTCAGTTAATAGGATGGTGTCTTGTCTCCACAATGAAGGTGGAATGAAGGCAAATGGAGGGGTATAGGGTATTCAAAACCTCAAAACACTGTCATTTCCCCATTTTGACTATGGGAAAAAACTAGTGAAGAAGTGTTTTTGATATTTTAGGGTCATGGAGTTTGATAAAATTTTGATAAAAATTCAATGGGTAGGCTGACACCTTAGCTCCACAGTGTAAGTGGAATGAGGTCAAATGGATAGGTCTAAGACATTCAAAACCCTAAAACGTCACATTATATTTTCATTGTTTTTACTGTGTAAAATAGTTTAGAATTAGGGTTTTGATGGCTTGATTCATGTTATGAATGGTGATGCAGGTGATAGGCTTGTGATAATGGAGTATGAGGGTGTAGGAATCATGGTTTAGATGATGGGTTAGGGTTTAGGTTGAAAAGTGTAGGTTAGGGTTTGTCAACATATAAAAAATATATATATGTAGACAGTGAAAAGCATGGAGGAGAAAATAAAAGAAGATGGCATGCCTTTAAAACCTCGACATTAAGCCAAATACTAGCATGGATTAAGGCTTAAATTTTATTAGAGGCCAGACCAAGGATGAAAGCACGAGCTTGAAATTTTAGGAGGGTTTTCGAGCTTCAACAAGACTAGAGACTGTCACACATAGAAGCATAACAAAGTGGCTCTCTATTGCACAGGAGCGTAACGCTGTAAAATGTATGTGATAGGAGTGTAACACCATGATTTATATTCACACATAAGCGTAACAAGTGCTTTCTCCTCACCACATAAACGTAACACTAGGAAACTGTCACCACAGGAGCGTAACACTTACCTTTCTCTCACCACAGGAGTGTAACAACTATGTTTCTCTACACCATAGAAATGTAACACTAGTGTTCTCTTCACTAAAGGAGCGTAAAACAAGTATTTTTTAGGGTTGCAAGAGAATTTTGAGAGTATGGAGGGGTAAATGAAGTAGAGAAACGTTGCTCTCACACTCACATGAAAGGGTAAAAATGAAAAATGAAGTTTTCTCACCCTTTTATAAACTTTGATGACTCTTACCTTTTGTCATGATATTTACAATGACTTTTTAACCCTTTTTACACTTGAAAAGTGACATGATTCTCCTTTAAGTGAGATGAGAGGATTGCATTATTTGATACTTGAGGTGACCTTTTTTGGCATTTTAAATGAGACACTGAAACAAAATTTCTCCTTTTCATGAGACAACAAGATTGCTTTTAAAAACTTTGAAATCTTTCACCTTTGGACTTTCACATTGGATAATGACTCTTTTCAAAACCAAATAAGATGTCTTTGAAGCTTGAAATGACTCTCTTTGCATTTTCCTAGGACAGTAGGTCAAAATGACCTCCCTTGGAACTCTGACAGTCAATGGTGACTTTAAAGATCCTTTAAATGAGACACTGAGACATAATTTTTCAATTTTCATGAAACAATGAGACAAAGATGAAATGTTTGAATTTTTTTTAAAACTTGAGCCATATGAAACAAGAGAGATGCCTTTATTTGAACTTCATAAACATGCTTACTCCTTCACTAAGGTTTTATGAATGGAATGGAGGATTGCTATTTTAGATGAAAATTTGAAGATTTTTCAAAGGCATAAATGAGCCTAGACAATGACCTATATGAAATGAATGGACATAACCCTAGACCTCTTCAATGATGATGATAGAGATGGTGACCTTGAAACTGATGATGGTGATGAACTTGAAAATGGTGATGATAAATTAAATGAAGGAGCAACATACATGGTTTAAACCTTCTTCAGTGACCAAAATTATTTTCTGAGAACTGGTTCGAAAAGTAAAAAATTTGACCTATGACTTTGTGGAAAACAACTAAAAGGGTTATTTGATCACTGACATACCTGGGTTAACGTTAGGGATTTAACCTCCATGCAATATTCTAAAATATTCTTAATAGTATCCACAAATCAAAGGTTGAGATTTATCTCCAAAATAGTTATGCCCTTTTAATTAAATTGATTAATTAAAAACTAACCATATGAACAAGTGTCATATGAAATGAATTATCGTTTTTTGGACATGTGGTATTGATAAGGCATGTTTCTTTATTCATGGTATTGTAACAAAGGCTATTTAAAAGTTGAAAAACTCCATGATAAAGTGGGGTTGAATATCCATGTTTTAAGAACCTTATTATATATATATATATATATATATATATATATATATATATATATATATATTCTTTTTAACGATAGTAATAATACTAGCGTTTTCACCAAGAGGTGCAAAGACAGACTGATAGAAGTGTAGATGAATGTAGAGTGACACAAAGGTAGATGAATGTGGATGTGGAAGGCATGAGAAATCAGGAGGCGAGGAGTGGGGGGAATGGGAAGGAAATGGTAAAGTAGAGGGATGTGTGAAATGACTTGAAAATATTAAACTACAAAGCTTTAGAAGATTTTTCACAACCCTATTTCAAATTCATGGAACATATCAAAAACATTTTTGAAAATTTAGATAAAACCAATCTAAAATATTTTCGATACCATATTTTCAAATCCCATGTCTTTAGTGACTTCAAATATATTTCAGTCCACCTTTTTCCCCAAAAACAAAAGAAATTATTTGACCCTTTTCCTCCTTTTTTTTTTTTTTTTAAATTTGTACTTAGAAAGCCCTAGGTCAGTGTAATGCAGGCTGCAGAAACACATGAAAGCATTGAGGGCATTGTGAGCATATTAGGAAAGGAAACTACAAGGAAAAAGAGCATTTTGTTTGTGGATATATTTGTGGGACATTGATCATAGATCATGGTTTGAGTGGAGCACCATCTCCCTCTCTAAGGACCTATTGTCTATAGATGAAGCAATCATTCAGGAGCTATCAAACATTATTTAATACAATTAATACAAAAATTAAACACCAAAATTCAATACCATTTCATTTCAAAAAATGTTAAAATATAAGAAAGTGCCCAACTGTACTCCTATAAAAACAATGACAGTAGTGAATACACTTAGTAAAGTAATGCTAAAACATAAAAAAAATGTTTTGCAGGACATTATTTGAAGTGTAGTGGGTATAGTAATATAACAAATATTACACTAAATAGGAGTGTCGAAGTAAAGAACCTAATTATTTGTGTTATGTATGTTGTCCATATTTAATATTTATCTTTCATGTCTTGTCTTTAGTGTTTAGGTCACACAGACATGCAATTTCTTGTAACATTTTGTACATTTGCAAATAAGAGGAATTTTCGTAACTGATTCTCGAAAACTCTTTTTCCTTTGTTTATAAGAATGTAGCAAGTTACAGGTAATGAAGGAATTTAGTGGGGATGCAGGACAATTAAGGCACAACACATGAGAATCCTGGAATAAAACTTGGGGACATATTGAATCTCTAGGCATAGTTTAGCATTATGAAAAACATGTGTAGGTGTTTTCTCATGCCTAAGTTTATGTTATGCATAAAGCATACGACACTGAAACATTTTGTAAACTATTGTATTTTTCATGAGTTAATTAATATATTATATTTCCATGTCTACAATTTTTCTTTTGTGCATTACCAAAATGTTTATAAGAACTTCACACACATTGTTCAATCTATCTGCATGGAATAAATGTTTGGAAATTAGGCACAACATTACGCAGTTACATGATGGAATTTGCATTAGAAGAAGAGAAAAATATATGGCATTACATTAAGACAATAATTTATTTGGTTGAATTCCCCCTCGAACAAATGTGTTATTATCCCCTACAAACTTAAGGCTAGAAAGTATGAAATTTGATAAGTTTTAGTAGGCAACATGCCATGAGTACCAGTATACTTTCAACTAGGAAAACATTTCCAGACAATATCAAAACATAAATTATCAGTTCCACACTCCTTGAAAATCATAGCTCAAGACCCAAAGTGAAAACCAATTCCCTTTTTCATTTCATATTCTATTTTATATAATATGACAATACATGTACAGTTCTTGTAGTTCTCTATTTATATTTCGCAAAGAAGACAAAATTTCAAATAGGGAAATCAATGCTAATTCAACCAGCCAAAAGGTCATTCCTGCCATAGCTCAAATCCCACGAATAATGAAGGAATTACATATTCAAATATCTACGAATATAGGAAAAATTATTAACATCAATTCGAATCTAATATGAAAGATCTAGTCAAAGGAAAGTAAAAAGTATAACATGCTATAAAAGTTCCACATTCCATAAAAATGGAACATTTGTATTTCATTCTAACAATAAAGGAAGTTTCAAAAGGTACACAATGTGATTTATTGTTTACGTTAAAACTCAACATATATTCAAAGAACTTGACAGTTTTCAGTGAATGACAGGAAGAAATGCCTTCGCACTTTAGGCATTTGACATCATGCAGTGAATGAATCTATTTAAATTAACTATTTCTCGTGAATCTGTAGCAATCCTTAATACACTTTTCTAAATACAAAATACTAACAAAATTAATTGCATATATTTGTGAATTCACTCTGAACCCTTGCTAAACCTATTATAACACACTTGGAAATTGGTAAGATACCCATTTGTGGTTTTCCATCCCTCCTATATCTTAACAATGCCCCAACATGTAGTCTCAATGAAATGAGATTTTCCCAAGTGTTTATAAATATCTTTTGCTAGATAATTACTTTAATTGAAATATCAAATTGAAATAGATATCATTGGAATCCATAAGAAGTTAGTACTCCCAACTTCCAAGCTCATCCCACCTAAGAAACCTTTTTTAATTATGAGAAAAATATATCTCCTCTACCGTGCCAACAATGTCAATCTAGATTATAGTAGTTGAGGCATGTACCTAGATAAACACTAATCTAAAAGGTTTTCTGTGAACCCAGGTGCGAGAGGAATCATCTAATTCAATACTAAGATCCTTCAAAGAAGTGACATAATTATTTGATTTCGATGGTCCTAAAATCCCTTTCAAATTGGGACTTGTATGAGGAAACATGGAGCCTTTAGTGGAATTGTATGGGCTTGAACTGGCCTCTAACAAAGGAAAATATTTTATTTTCCTTCAATGTGAAATAGGCTCTGTTTCAAGAGTTATAGGCCTCAGTGATCTAACATTTACTTTGGCAAACTCTGTAGATGCCATGTAGTTGGGAATTCTAGGAGAGCTCATAAGGCTTTCATCATCTCTCATAGAAGATGTACCTGCTACACCATTACAAGAGTTGTATCTTGGTCTTTCTGACCTCGAAACATTGTCATCATTTTTTTTGTCCTCATCAATGGCATCTTGTACGGTATGGAGGATTTTGAAAGGCGAGTAAATGGATCAAATTTTATGGTACCAATGTTGGTCAATTCTGCATTACATTGCTTTAACTCTATATGTGAAGTTTTTTGTCCAATCTCACTTATAGTTTGAATTTTTCTATTAGAATTTTCCTTCATGGTCATCATGTGTTTTCATATAGTGATCTAACCAGCTCCATACCTAGTGAGGTTTCTCGGGATCAATCTCCATCAACATGATCTAGACTGATTTTGGAGGATTCTTCCATAGATGTAAACATGCAAGATTACCAAAATGTGTGAAACAAATTGATGAATTTGGTGTATTAGTAGTTTCAAGCAACCGTTAAGCACATACATAATAAGAAAATGCATAGGCCAATGCCCTCTCTCACTTAATAACAACCTATATTTTGCTTTGTAGTCTAGCCTCAATTTATTCTTTTGTTAGCATGGTGTTGTCCCAATCTTGTTGATGATTAACTTCAGACTCTTCAGAAATAGCATTTTTTAGTCTTTGACAAGTGCGAATGATGAAATTGGACAACAAGGCAACGATTAAAAAAAATGCATTATTTTCATTGAAGCCAACTAAATTTCCATAAGAAAAGAACTACATATACACAAAAACTTGCTTCTTTTGTTGGATTGAAACAATTAATGCTTTCAATAATAGAAATATTAAAGTTGCAACATAACTTGTTTTCCATAACATACAATAAAGTAGGTATAAATCATCGGAAAATATAAAATTTCATATTCATTGTATAAAGGCTTTGACATTAGATCTATTTCTCCATCCAAGAATGGCCATTCTTATGCAAAAAGAATTTGAGAGTTTACGAATATGTTATAATACAATCACCCAAAAATGGAAACAATATACCAAATGTCAAAACAACCTCTACTCAATAGAACTTAGTAGTCTTTATAGGCAAATACAGTTCTAATTGTTGACACCTCTAAGCATAGATGTTAATGTATATGTTTCAGAAATTCTTTACTTGTATTTGTCCTTGGATAATTATATTGTAGAAAGGAAAAATTATGATCCTTCTACCCATCACCTACACAACATTGTTTCTAAAATGGGTAGATAACATACTTTAGGTACAAATGGTTGCAAGAGAAGCTAACCAACATGTTGTTGGGGATTGGATTTTTCATTCACTTGTGTGCACATTTATGTACTAATTTTGTTTTAGGAAGCTTGGGAATTTGACCCAATAGCTATACAAAGCAGAAAAAAATATCCCTAGCAATAGGGCACAGGTGAAAAAAATTTCAAAGGTATTTATATGTCTAAAAATTACTTTTCATTGGAGTTGTAATCCATAGCTAGGCCAATCTCATTACTTTCAGACATCCACACCAATCCTTTGAGAAACCAACAATCAATTTCTTCACAACAATCCTTTGAGCAACTTGCAGTCAATTTTGTGGCCTCTTACAATTGTTGAGATATTAAAAGCTGCAAATAGACAGCTACATAAAAAAATGAGAGCAAGCTTACCTCTGTAGAAGAAGATAGCCAATTGATCAACTGCAGAATGTTAGCACAGTTACAATTGTTCTAGTAGTTTCAACTTCGATACTGAAAAGTGAATGTCTACATATAAATCATTTAAAGAGACATCTTTGCAGCAACATTGAAGATGAAATCAAGCAAGGGAATTCTACGAAATATAAACCATGAAAATGATGCAGACTAGCGGGATGTTTAGATGCACGCAACAACTTGGAATCTGACCCAATAGCTATATAGTGCATAAACATATATTCCTAACAATTGGGCACGAATGCAAAAAAAATCAAAGGTATTTATATGTCGAAAACTTACTTTGCATTGGAGTTGTAATGCATAGTCGTGTCAATCTCATTACTTTTAGACATCCACACCAATCCTTTGAGCAACCTGCAGTCAATTTCATACACTAATCCTTTGAGCAACCTTGTAACATCCTCAAGTAAAAGTTTCATGTAATAAAGGATAATAAAGTAAAAATAAGACCAAGGTCACGGGACACATATTCCAAGCTGAATGTTGGGAAAACACTTTAGTGGGAATCACTTTTGGTTTAATAATGGCTATGGAAATTGGCAAAGGCATTGACAAAGACAAAGAGGAAATAATTGGTATTTAATTATGAAAATAAAGGAAAATATGAGAAAAGGAAGGTGAAGAGACACAAATTCGCATGTTAAGGAAATTAGAGGAAAAATGAAAAAAGAAGAAGAAAAAGGAGACATCACTAATGAAAAGGCATCAGAGAAACAATTCACATCTTTTGGCTTAGATTTTTGTCAATTTTGGATTTGGATCAGTTTGAGAGAGAGAGAGAGAGAGAGCTCCAAAAGGAGAGAGCAAGCACGCAAAGGAAAAGGACAAGGAGAAGGTGGGATCAACAACTTCAACATGGAAATATTGTAGGTAACCTGTTGCATGTGTGATTTCCTTGTTGGGATGTGAATGCATGGACTTGAATTTGTTTATTTGGTTCATTTGCTATTGTTGGCATTGAATTTTCCTAGTTTTACAATGGTTTCAACCTTGCCTTTCCATTTCCTCAATATCCATGGTGTGATGGTATTCATTCTTGGTTGAGATTTGGATTGTGGGAAGGTTTTGGAATCGGGTGAGGTGGTCTCAGGAAAATTACCAAGGGTTGGGGGTGGATATGGTTTTCTCTAGGAATCCATCGACAGGTGTGTGGAGATAGAAAAATTCCTCAAGGTATGGTGAAGAAATCTTGAGGCGTCCAAGCTTGGTTTGGTTTTGTGATATCGAGACCGATTTAGATGAGATCATGATAGCTTAAGGGTGGAGGTGGTTTAACCTCTGGATTCGTTGGTTTATTATGGTTTGGTTTATCCCATGAGATCCCACATACATGCTTGGAATATGGTACAGAGGTGATTGGCTAAAAGAAAGATTTTGTTCAACCCAATCTATGGGCGGGTGGTATGTGGAAGTCCTTGACTTGGTTTATTTTTTCATAAGTTAATAAGAACTATTTTTCTATTGTGATCTATGAGCATCTGTACTTTTTATTATGTGGATTGTATGATTTGTTTTTCATGGTTCTATTATGGTTAAATGTTGGTTACATGCATGGTATATTTCCTATTTTATTAAATGCTCTTGTTATGGATCCATTGCATGGTTTGATGGGCTCTTGATTACTTTATATGAATGCATGAGATAAAGTGTGTTGTTACAACTAGTAATAGAGAGAATCAAGCCTTATTGATGATTATTCGATGAAACTAATGAAAACAGTGAACAAAATATGCATCCATGACCTACTGGCACCATGTTCACAAAATGTTTGTAAAAATTAATAACATGTGCAGGGAAAGTTAGACCCCATCATCTTGGAAGTTGGGGCATGCATAGTAACTCTCAACTCATATTTACTTTGGTAAGTATGTTAAAGTGGGTAAATGTGGGTTAGGGTGTTACAGGGTGGTATCATAGCAGGTTTCATTATCTTTGGGTGATATATGATACCATAGGGTGGTATCAAATCTTCCAGGTTCAAACACTTTTATTGGATGGGCTAGATCTTATTGTTATGCATGCATGTTAGTGGTATGCATGCATTGCAGTGGCTATGTTTGTCATGTATATAGTTAGTGTTATAGTTTGTGTTATTTTTCATAATGTGAGATGTTCATAGGTTAACTTGTTGATATAACTATGTGTATATACATGTATATCGTGCTAATCTGGATTGATTTGTGTAGACGAGATAACCTCCCCCAAACTTCATTAAGGTATGTTTGATCATGTTTCTATTTGGTTTATCTTACATGGCATGTTTGCATGAAGAAGAAGATCAAAGATGATGAGAAAAATGGTGGATTACAGTTCACATGACCCTCCTTACAGATCAATTGAACAACAAGGAGAGGAGTATTCTCCTAACATAGTAGATACATTGAGAAGTTTGAAGGAAAAAATAAGAAGTTGCAAGGTAGATAATAACAGAACGATTGAGACACTGAGAAATACTTAGGCTCAATATCAACAACAAGGGTATCCAGAGACTAAACCACCTTTTCCCTCAATATCAACAACAAGAGCATCTAGAGACTAAATTTCCTTTACCCTTAATATCAACAACAATGGCATCCAAAGATTAAACCGCCTCTACCCTCAATATCAACAACAAGGGCATACAGAGACTAAATCGTCCCTGATACCAACAAGGGAAAGTCAAGGTTAACGCAATGATCCTTCAAAGCTTATTAGATTTGCAGAGACAGTGATAGCCAATGATCAGTCATGGATAGGAGGAAAGGAAAAATGGGGCATAAGATACCAGGTCTCGATTAGGATACATGTTGGACAAGGATGACATAGTTAGAGGTGGCAGATTATAACACCCTCCTCCCACATCTACCTAAGTAACCAGCCAACCGGGGTAAACATGTGACAAAGAGTTACTATGATATGATTCAACTCCCTATGAGTCAATTAAGGAAGTTGAATCAACAAAACACCACAACACATACCTTCTGCACCTATTGCATAACACCCAGGAGTCATCCTAACCTTCCAGGAGGCCAACCCCTGAATCAAACTGACATTTTAATGCATCAAATGGGGACTTTTCCCAGTAGTCCTGAGCCTGTGACCCCGATTTTTGTGCCACTCTTTTAGGCCCAGGGCTCATATCTCTGCCCAAAGCTCCATGGCACTTTTAGGAATGAAATACAATAGCGAAATAATGATACAAATGAAATTACTTGAAAAAGGACTTGACTGGACCCCTACTAGCCATGACATGCATTTTTTCAAACATGTCACAAATATCTAATCTATACATTTAAACAACAAATCTAAGCATAGGGGTCTCATACTCATCTGAGAATCGCTAAGAAACATTGTTGCCTCATCACATTAACTACATTATCATCTATTTGGTCATAGATAAATTTTTCATTCATTTACAAATCAAAACATGATGAGAGCCATACATCATCATTGTCATACAACACATTCATAGCCATCAATATATAAACAATAGAAATGACAAGCATATAAAAACCATATAAGCTATGTAATAACAAGCATATTTACCCATCAATACAAGAGGAAAAGAGCTATTATTTCCATAAGAAAAATGTAACCAGGTATAGGACTTCCATCTTCCACCCGACCATAGACATGGCTGAGCCAAATCTCTCTTCACCTAGTCACCCTCGTGCCATATTCCAAGCATGAATGTGGGATCTCATAAAACAAATCCATCAAAACTGAAGCAGGGCTTCCAGAGGCCAAACCACCTCAACCCTCCACCAGTGATTCCACTTCACGGTTGGACATCACAAACATCATCGGATTGGTCTCCACCCAAGTTTTATAGGGCTCCAGAGCGTTTGTTCCAACCAAGTCTCCAGGACTAGTAACTTAACCCACAATTGTTATCGAGATCCAGAGCGTTTATACAACCAAGGCTCCAGGACTAATAACTCAACCCACTAAGGGCTCCAAATCGTTTTTCCAACTCAGGCTCTAGGACTAGTAACTCAACCTAAGTTGTTACAGACCTCCGGAGAATTTTTCCAACTAAGGCTCCAGGACTAGTAACTCAACCCAAGCTGTTACAAGTCTCCAGAGCATTTGTACAACCAAGGCTCCAGGAACTAGTAACTCAACCCACAATTAAATGAACATGAGAACCAAATAGAAAAACAAGAAATGAAATGAACCCACAACACCATGGCTATCCAGGAAATGGAAAGGCTAGGAAAATCCACCGTCAATCCAGGAAATCCTCCATTCCAATGATATATCATGACCAAGAAACCACATGCATGCCAAAACTAGTGAGGAAAACATACATGCAACTCGGTACCTGCAAGCAAAATTTGTTGCCGTTGTTGATCTCGATGTCCTCTAACGCTTTCATGCTCTTCCTTTTCCTTCTTGCTCCAAAAATCAAAGTATGCCACACTCTCCAAGAGTGCTCCAAGAAACTCTAAGTGTCCAAGAGTGTGTGAGAGATAGAGAGAATAGAATGATAGCTCCAAAACTGAACTAACAAAAGTTTGTACTGAAAAAAGCCATGAAATGATCCTCATAAGCCTATTTATTAATGAGGCCTCTAATTTCTTCATTTTCCATTATTTTCCTTCATTTTCCTCCTCACATGCAACCTGTGACCTTTCACCTCCCTTTTCTCCCAATTTCCACTATTTTCATAAATAAATGCCAATAAATGCCACTTTGCCTTTCCAAAGACTTAGCCATTTCCTTTTCCAATTTCCATAGCCATAATGCACCATATGAACACCCTCACTAGGATTTTTTTCCCAACGTTTAGCTTGGAATACGTGTCCCATGACCTTGGTTATTATTTTTTCTTATTAACTTTTATTACATGGAATTTTCACCAGGGCTGTTACACAAATGGTTGGATACACTTGATAGGAGAGGTAGTGCTTATGGGTTTTATTCTAGTTTTGGTTCAAAGAGATATAATTTTCATCATGGCCATCATCCTTATAGTAGGAGTGAGAATCAATACTTGCTAGATGAGTTCAAGAACGCTAAGCCTCCTACATTTGATGGAGAGATTAAGAAAACGAAATATGTAGAAGCATGGTTTCTTGAGATGAGAAGTTATTTGAATTGCATGATTATGTAGAGAATATGAAAGGTGGGATAACTATCTTCAATCTCAAGGGAAAAGAAAATATCTAGTGGAAATATGTGAAGCATGTCAAATTCATCAATACAGAGGAGTTGATTTGGCATGAATTTAAAATACTCTTCAAAAAGAAGTACTTATATGAGAGATATTATGATGGAAAGGCCAAGGTATATGAGTTGAAGATGGGTTCAATGACAGATGAATAGTACACAACTAAGTTTCTGGAATTTTTGAGGTATCTGCATTATCTCAAGGATGAGAATACAAAGGTCCAAAGGTTCATTAATGGATTGCCTTTAGCATTCAAGGATCAGATTGAGTATAATGAGCCTCAGTCATTGGGGGAAGTCATTAGAAATTAAAGCATTGTTATGAGAATTCAATGTGCAAGTCTAAACCTAAGCGTGATTGGAAAGGGAACAATAATGCTAAAGGAAAATGGCCTCAAAAGTGGGGAATACCTAAAGATGTAGGTGAGGAAGAAAATGTGGCTCCTTACAAGAAGTTTAGTGCAACTGAGAAGGGACATTGACCTTATCCTCAAGAGCAGCAGAATAAATGTAGTGCCATGAAACCATTGTACTGTTGCATTCGTGGCAAGGATCATCGCAAGAAGGATTTTCCATTGTGCCATGGTGGCAGACCTAAGATCTATAGTGCTTAGGAGGTGCAAATAGTTGGGGATGATGGTCAGATAATTCCTCGTATTTATGTAGCACTTGATAACAGGCAAGTGGATCATCAAGCACCAATTATTGAGATGGAAGTTAAGCTTTGGGATCGAGCTATTTCCATTTTGAATGATCTTGGATTTAATTATAGTTATGTTAGTCCTAACCTGGTGGATAAGTGTGGTTTGAATAAATAAGTGCATGCAGAATCTTGGTTGGTGTAGTTTGCTACAGGGACCCAGAAAAGAGTTCATCATTTGGTGAGATCTTGTGCATTTGAGTTGAATGGTATACCTACATCAACATATCTAAATTTTCTTCCTTTAGGATCATATAGTATGATTTTGGGCATGGATATGTTGTTTATTCACATGAACAAAGTGTATTTTTATGAGAAGGCTATTGGGTTCCTAGATGATGATGGAGAAAAAATAATCTTGCAGGGAAAGAAGAAGCCTACATCAGTAAGAATGGTTACAAATATGCAAGTTAAGCACAGTTTCAAGAAGGGGTGTGTATTGTTTGTAGTGCATATTTCCAGTGAGAAAGGGAAGGATGTTGAAGATGATAAAGTCATGAAGAGGTATCCTATTTTGTAGTAGTTTCAGGATGTGTTTCCAACAGATATTTCAGAGTTACTGCCTCATAGGGAAATGGATTTCTCTATTGAGTTGATACTGGGAGAAGCACCAACATCAAAATCACCTTACAGGATGAGCACTCCAGAGTTGGTGGAATTGAAGTTGTAGCTTAAGTAAATTATTGATAAAGGATACATAAGGGCAAGTGTGTTGCCTTGGGCTGCACCAATGTTGTTTGTGAAGAAGAAGGAAGGTAATCTCAGGTTGTGCATTGATTGCAAGCAGCTGAACAAGGTGATGATTAAGAACAAGTATCCATTTTCGAGGATTGATGAATTGTTTGATCAGTTGAATGGAGAAACAATGTTTTCAAATACTGATTTGAGATTAGGATATCATCAGGTGGGCATCAAAGAAGAATAAATCTACAAGACTACATTTCATACTAGGTATGGGAATTATGAGTTTGTGGTGGTTCCTTTTGGTCTTACTAATTCTCCAACCACCTTTATGTGCCTGATGAAAAATGTGTTGCATCCTTATCTGGACAAGTTTGTGATAATGTTTATTGATTATATATTGATATATTCTAAGAATGAGGAGGAGCATGCATAGCACCTGGTAGTAGCGTTGATATTATTGAGAGAGAATCAGTTGTATGCCAAGCTTAGCAAGTGTAATTTATTTCGGACTCAGATTCATTACTTGGGACATGTGGCTTCCGAGGAAGGGATGAAAGTGGACCCAGAAAATATTAAACCTATCATGGAGTGACCAACTCCTAATAATGTGGATGAGGTGAGATCATTCATGGGAAGAGCAAGTTATTACAATAGGTTCACCAGAAACTTCTCATGGATTTCCTATCCTATTACCTCTTTGTCGAGAAAAGGAAAGAAGTTTGAATGGACTAAGGAGTGTGAAACTCGTTTTGAGTAGTAGAGGTATTTTCTTACAAAATCTCCAGTCTTGAAGATTACAAATCGTGATAAGGAGTTCATGGTATGTGCATATTCGTGCAAGAGAGGACTTTGTGGAGTCCTGATGTAGGAAGGACAGGTGGTATGCTACGAGTCAAGGAAGTTGAATGAGCACGATTAGTGCTATGTGAATCGTGATCATTCATGCATTGAATATGTGGAGAGATTACCTTCTTGGCAGGAGATTTGTTTTGATGAGTGATCATAGTGGATTGAGTTATCTACTTGACCAACCTAATATTAACTATAGGCAAGCTATATGGTTGGCTACCCTCAGTGAGTTTTAATTTGAGATCAAGTACATCAAGGGAAAGGAGAAAAAGGTTTCATATTCTCTTCGTAAGAGAATGCATGTGAATCATATTTCAGTTGTGAGTTCATATGAGACAAATTTGTAGGAGTGAATTTTGCAGGCAAGGAAACATGATGACAGGTACCAATAATTGAGGCACATGTTACAACAACAGGGTGAAGGTGATAGGGATGAGGAGTATCATCTCAAAGCAGATGGCTTGGTTAGATTCATGAACAAGATTTATGTGTAGGATAACAATGAGATGAAGAAGATGATCTTGAGGGTGTTATAGGCCATTTTTTCACATCCAGTCATTAGGCCTCCTAATGGGATCAATCAACGTCTTATTCCCCCTTGTCAACATCATTGCACAAATCCCTAAGTATGCCTCCTTCATTTCCCAAAATTTCTACCTGAAATTATATCATCTGAGCTAGTTATAGGACCAATGCTCCTTGGCCTCCTTTTGGACAATGTTCACCTATAGGTTGCTCCATCGTGGCCAAAATTGATCACCTATAGGTTGCTCCCCTTTGCACCTGCATTGGTTCTAGAAATTCAAGAAAAAGAGATATTTTCGGGAAGCTTCCTCTACCATAAGCTTCCTCCAGAATTTGTTACAACCATTTACCTCAGATAAAACATTTGGATCCTATCCTATCCCTATTTGGAGTTCCCATCCCTTATCCTTTGATACCATCCTCCCATCAAAGGTGGATCTAAGACCTTAGATTGGTAATTGGATAGGAACTCCCAACTTTCACCCTATGGGGCTTCATGTCAAGGGTTAAGCACCAGTCTGTGATCTTTGGGGTAAGTATTATTCCATGCATTTAGGGTGATTGGAGGTGCATATTGTGACAAGTAAAGGACAAGACAACTTGGAGGAGCTCTTCTACAATATCAACACCTATTTTTGGCTGTAATCTCCTTCCATTTATATTAATGCAAAGAGTTCTATGTTTTCATATATGTGATGTTTTTATTTCATATATTTCAATACCATGTTGATATTTTGAATAAAGTACTTAGATGATACTGCATAGATCTCGTAGTTTCTTGGCTTGTGTTATCTGACTGTGCAAGTTCTAATTTTGGCAGTCAGAGCTAGAATTGGAGCATTCAAGCTAAAGAAGGAGCGAAGCATGGGATGGATTCCAGGTAGGCTTCATTCCATCATCTATTTACTTTAAGTAAAGCATTGGGTTCCTTGTCTCTCTGTTGTTCTAGGTTGGGCACCAAAACTAGGGGATACACTTTTGTTTGCAATCGTAAATCCTGCATAACAAATTGGCGACTCCACTGGGGAACGATGTATTCCCTTGGTGGTTTTACTTGTCCATTGTGTTTTATTACCTCTTTTACAGACCCTTATTGCTTTGATCATTTAAGAACAAACCTAGGAAGTGTTTTCATTGAGTCTCTTTCGCAATTTTTGTGTCGGAACCTTTCATCCCTGAACCAACGCTCCCCTAGTGCCTATGATAGAGCGTTGCACCTCACCTGGTACCACTCTATACCAGCATTTCAAAGCACTAGTGCCTCTTCTGCACCAGCTTTGGCCCCTATTTTTGCACAAAATTGGCCTATGTTTCTGAGTATCTCTTTGATCAGCCTACTTCCAACTGACCTTCCTTGAGTCTTGAGTGTCTTATGGTATCTCTAAAGCCTCCATTTGGTTTGCATTTGTGTTTGATTCCATTCAGTAAGATTTGGTTTTGATTTTTCTTTATTCTTATCATTTGGTCGATTGCAAACAGATTTCGTTTGGCCATTGATCACTTGGATGAATTGTTGCTCTAGTCCTCATTTTGAGAAGTGCATTTGAATCAATGACTAAACATTTGCATTTTTAGTTTCCTTCATTTCAAAAATTAAGTGTGTTGAAAAGAAATTTTTTACATTTGGCATTTAGGGTTTTGTATGTGCATTGATACAAAAGCAATCACATTGAAAGGGAAATTTCATGTTGCATCTTGTTTTTTGCATTTTTTTATGTTTCATATTGATTGTTTCTTCCCTTCCTTAGCTATATTTTCATTGAAAGAAAAAAATTTCCATTTTCTCATGCTAGTTTTTCATTTTAGGACATTCAGGTGACAACCTTGGTGAGACAAAAACTACAACTTAATCAAAGATAAATAGTAAAATTTATTGAATCAAACTAAGAAGCATTTGTAACATTAACACAAACAATTAGAGGTCTAGGCTAGAGATGTCTTCTGACGTCATTAAACGTAGGAGTTGTCATTGTTTGCCAACATTGCATCCCGGGGGTGATATCCCGTTCCCTATATGTCAGTGTACATGATTTTTCTTCACGTACCTTTGGGTATGTTGGACAACTCTCCATGCACGTAAAGTATAAAGGAGCGCTCTCAATGAATGATTATGCATTAGAAAACACTACTACGAACTACACTCCCATGTATCATTGAGTATATATTAGAAGTCCCTTATAGGTTGCTATCCATCCATAGGTAACCGAGTCTATTGCCTTGTAACATATAGTTTGGGCAGATTGGACGTAGTACGTTAAGTCCTTGGTTCACCAAGGTGTATATTGTAGTTCACGGTTGCTTGGTAATCCATTATGCCTATATTAGCCTCTTTTTTATTTATTTATTTTTTTATTAATTAAATTTATTGTCCAACTTGGAAGAAAAAAATCCCCCACCCCGTCATTCGCATAGAATGAAAAATAAGCCTCCTCTTCCACCAGAGGTTACTCCTGGTCATCGTTAGAAGCATAAGAAGACACAAACTACCAAATCGGGAAAATGGGGAACCACTTCTAGCCCTCCTCTTGATATTGATCTGCTAGAATCATTTTTCCCTTTGAGTTTCGAGACCGATATCACATCTACACTTAATGATGGCACTGACACAATCGAAAGAGAAGTCCCTAAAATTTTTTTGCTTGAGGTTGTTGAACCTGAATTTCCTGATTCAGACACTTTGATTCCTGAGGTTGTTGAACCTAAGGAGCCTCAACCATCTTTACCTATTAATTCAGTACCTTCCTCTTCTCTTCCTTTGTCTTAGACAAAACCTATATATCTTGGACCAGATGGTGAACCTCGTCCATATGGAATTGTGAGTATTGAAGAGATCTTGCAAGAAGAGCCTCGTCTTTCTACTCCTGTTCATTGGGAAGGACTCTATTTTTATCATACTAATACTCTTCTTCTTCAAACTCTGATACAAATTCCTTTTCCTGATTATTTGGAATTACCCTCAGATCTCTCGCGGAAATTTTCATTGGGATTGTTAACCATGATTGGAACTTATCCAACCTCTTAGCCTGTGTCCATCACTATGGTCGAGACATCAAATGTTTCTTCCTCATCTATGTTCACAACGTCACCAGAAACACATATTTATGGTGGTATTTCTATCCCACGTGTCTATAAGTCTTTATTTGGTACCTTTTCTGGTGCATATTTGAGTCCTTGGACCTCTCCCATGTCATCCAATTCAGGAATATCATCTGGTACTTCCCTTATGAGTGCCACACATTATGCTCTTCCTCCTCCTCCACTTACACTTACGCTTGAGCAGTAGGCTAGCCATTATGTTAATGGTCAAGGTTATCTTAAACAACCTAACTCTCTTTATGTTGGGTACCCTCCATCTGGATCGCAGTTGGCTCCATCATCCCCTCCTCCTTTGGCAGGGGGGAAACTTGTTTTTGATATACCTCAAATTGGTAATCAACCTCATTATAGTCCTCCTTATTTTGGAATGGCTTCTAGTTTTTAGAAACCTACTTTTCTTGTCAACCTGGTTCATTTTGGGACCAATTGTTGAATCGCCCTGTCAATCCTAATGTTACGACACCTGTAATAATGTTCGTTAACTTATAGAGTTGTCGTTGCATCAAAATATTTTCCATCAGTATCTGGTACTTCCCAAGTCCCACTTGCTTAGCCAATACAAGGTACCTCCCATTGTCAACCACTTGGACAAGGTACTCCTCAAGTTTCGATAGGACAAATTATTCATAGTATGGCACAATCCCAACCGAACCCACCTTATCATGGGACAATGCAAACTCCCATCAGGCAATAATATGTGTTAGGTCCCTATATTACTAGTTTAGTCCCTTATTGTTATTAGTGTAGCCCCCTTATTGTTATTGTTGTACCCCTTTAACCCCAATATTGTTATTATTGTGCCCTTACATTATTATTGTTAGGTTGGCTAGGATTATATTATGGCTCCATGGACTCTTATATATAGAAGGAGGTTTTGGTCATTTATATCATCCAAGAATTGTTCATTTATGTAATGTATTGGAGGTTTCTCCCTCGAAGTGGCTGATTTCTAAGGCGTTTATCTCTCTTTTCTTCTATATTTGGAGCTGGTTTCATAACATTTGGTATCAGAGCTTTGGATTCTAGGGTTTCGCTGCTCCAAACAGGTCATCGTGGAATTTTCGCTATAAATTTTTTTCTACGAAGGTTCAGAAGCTTAAAATTTTACAGTGCGAAGCCAAAATCCCGAGGAACTTTGTGGAAAAATTTCAGATCTTGGTTCGCAGTATTTTCAAAGATATGATATGTGCAATTTAGGGATTTTTGCAGGCTCCTGAATTTAACCTAAACATGTCATTGTTGAATTTTCATGATAACCTTTTTTCTACGAGGGTTTAGAGGAAGCCGAAATCTTGAGGAATGTCGTGGAAAAATTTCAGAGCTTGATTCAAAATATTTTCAGAGATAAGGTCTGTGGAAGTTAGGGATTTTTCAGGCTCCTGAATTTCATCTCAAAGAGGTGACTGTGGGAAAATCGTCCTAACTCTCTCTTTGAGCATTGGATTGGAATTATGTAAAAATTGGCCGCAAGTACATGTACTGTAGTTTCATATGTATCAATTTCAGAGCCGAAGGAGGAAACAGTGACACGTGGCACGTCGTACAAGTTCGCTCTACTGAACCAGTGCATAATTAGGTCATTGTGGGAGATTTGGCATAACTTTTCCTTGAAGAATCAAAATTAGGCGAGACCTATGGAATTTGAAAGAAGATTCAGAGGGCTACTACAAGGCCCAATTTTAGATATTGAAGATCCGAAATCACAGAGATAATTCAGTTTTAATATTGAGCTACTCAAAAGCAAGAAAAAGGTGTGCATTTTTTCGAATTACATAATTCTTCTTTGAAAAAATTAGTTTGAATTTATTCCAAGGGCATATTGAAGAATATATATCAATATTGGGTTCTAAAATTCCCCCTAAAAATAATTCAACACCCATTAAGCCTTCAGAAGGCTCTACTATGACTCATGAAGATGAAGAAATGCAACATGAGATATAAAAATTACAAGAGCAAGTGCACCAAATTTCGCTATCGCAAATAGAAACAAAAAATGAAATGGAAGTTTTGAAGAAAGGCATGGAAACTAAGATGGATGGTTTGAAGAAAGGCATGGAAGCTAAGATGAATGGTTTGGAAGATAAGATGGATGGCATGAAAGTTGGCATGGAAGCTAAGATGGATGACATGGAAGCTAAGATCGATGAAAAAATGAAAGACAACATGGAAAACATGAAGAATGATCTAAAAGTAGACATCGAAGGTTTGGCAAAGTTGATACAAGAAATGTTTCCTAATGGCGAAAATATAGTAGAGGAAACTCATGATGAGAACAAAATAAATGTTAATTATGATTTCATAAACTCTAATGTTGGATGGAAGAACCACCATATTCCAAAGATGGATATGAGGAAGTTTGATGGCAAGGATCCCGTAACATGCATACTGCATATGGAGAAATAGTTTGATCTCAATAATGTGTAAAACACACAAAAGGTACGCATTGCAACTTTATATTTAGAACAAAATACATTTGTATGGTATTGATGGCTTTGCTCCCGTAAAAAAATTGTCACTTGGTTAATTTTTATGGAGAAAATGATAGCACATTATGAGGATACAAAAAACAACACCTTCTTTAGCCATTTGATAAATCTAAAACAAAAGGGTTCAGTGGTAGAGCACATTAAGGACTTCCAAAAATTGAATATAAGGGTAACTGATGTTCCAGAGGAACACAGGATTGATGTCTTCACAAGGACTTTAAAGGATAACATCCAACATGAAGGTCGTGTTTGGGAACCTAATTCATTGGGAAAGGCATTCATGTTGGCAAGAAAAATTGAATGTAAAATTATGGCGACAAGGAAGCCTACCACTCACATATATAAATATAGAAGTGTTGCTACTCCTAGAATTCCACAACCTACAAGGTTGACACCACAAAAATTGGAAGACAAAAGAGAAAAAGGGCTTTGCTACAATTGTGATAGAAAATACACTAAAGGTCATAAGTATGTTGAGAAGAAATTATTTTACATAGGTTGTGAAGAGGAAGAAGAAAATGAACAAGAATCTTCAAAATAACAGGATATACACCAGGAACCAACCCTAGAAGAGGAAGAAATGAGTCCGACCATATTGTGTAATGCATTGGCAGGAATTACCACTCCTCAAACTCTCAAGATAGAAGGATATATCAAGAAGAAAAAGGTAATAATGTTGATTGATTCGGGTAGTACCCATAATTTTATTCATTGTAAGGTAGCCAAGGAATTTAATTGTTTCTACCTTTACTTTTAGAGATATCAGTGTTGGTTGCAAATGGAGGAACTATAATTGCTAGGAAGACGGCATAATATCAATCTAACCATGGGGGAATATCATAGTGAATAGTCAGGTGCTGCTACAATGGGAGGTGATGATGTTGTACTGGCAGTACAATGGTTACAGTGTTTGGGGACGGTAGCTTTTAATTTTCAAGAAGTTTTCTTGAATTTGTTTTTAGAAGGAAAGAAAGTCGAATTACATGGTATCGTAGGGAAGTCGGGAAAGATAATAAGCTCTAATATGCGACAGTATTTTTGAGGAAAGAACAGCAGGGAAAAATTTAAGGAATGACACAGCAAGTTCCACATTTTGTCAGAGCTCATGTTGAAATTTGGATCTCCAAAAATTCTTGGACAATCATTCCAAGGTGTTTGAAACTCCAAAGGGAATCCCACCTATTCATGATCATGATCATGCTATTCATTTGATTCTAGTAAGATTTCCTCCAAAAATGAGGCCTTACAGATATCCTTATGTCCAAAGAGTGAAATTGAACGTATGATTGCAGAAGTGCTAGAGGTTGGTAATATTCAACCTAGTCAAAGTTGTTTCTTTGCTCTAGTAGTATCGACATACAAGAAGGATGGATCATGGTGCATGTGTCTGGATTATAGAGAGCTCAATAAGCTCACTATTAAAGATAAATTTCTCATTCCCGTGATTGATGAATTATTGGATGAATTACATGGAGAAATTTATTTTACCAAGTTGGATGTTATTCGGGGATATGTCAGGGTAGAATGAAGGCGAAGATATTAGAAAATAACATTTCAAAATCATTAGGGTCATTATGAATTTTTGGTCATGCCTTTTGGCCTTACCAATGCACCTTCTAGATTTCAAGGGTTGATGAATTCCATTTTCAAACCCTTCCTTAGAAAATTTGTGCTAGTATTTTTTGATGATATACTAATCTACAACAGGTCTTGGAAGGATCATGTTCAACATGTTTATAGGGTGCTCAAACTATTGGAGGAGAAACAATTATATGCAAAAGCATCCAAATGTTTCTTTGAATTTAAAGGTGGAATATATGGGTCATATTGTATCTCACAAGGATGTTAAGGTAGACCCTAGCAAAATTAAAGCCATTAAGAAATGGAAAGTCCTCATAACCATAAAGAAGTTGCGAGGATTTCTCAGTTTAATAGGGTATTGTCGCAAGTTTATTAAGAATTATGGGAGAATATCATCACCTCTAACAACATTATTGAAGAAATATGCATTTTCATGGAATCCGGAAGCAACTAAGGCCTTTGAACATATTAAAGAGGAAATATGCCTAGCAACCGATTATTTAAAACTACTTTAGACACTTCACAAAAACCTTTATTGTGGAATTTGATGCCTCAGGAAATGGAATTGGTGTTGTTTTAATGCAAGAAGGAAGACCCATTGCTTTTGAAAGTCGTCCAATCAAGGGAAAGTATTTACAGAAAGCTATTTATGAGAAGGAAATGTTAGCAATACTGCATGCACTAAAGAAATGGCGAACTTACCTAATGGGAAGACACTTCAATGTAAAAACTGATCGTGATAGTCTTAAACACTTTTTGGAACAAAGACTATCTTTAGAAGAGAAGGAAAACTGGGTCAGAAATATGTTGGGTTATGAATTTGAAATAATCTACAAAAAAAGGGAAGCTAAACGTTGTTGCAGATGCACTCTCAAGAAAGAATGAAGAGGTGGAAGCATTGCTTTGTTCCATATCTATTATCCAACTATATTGGATAACCGAAGAAAGGGATGAATGGAAGAAGGACGAAGAAGTGTGGACACTCATTCAAAAGTTGTAGCAAGATCCTAGTACATCTGATGCATTTAGTTGGAAAAATGATTCCTTATGGTACAAATATTGCTTATATATTTGTAAGAATTCCCAACTAAAACAAAATATTCTTTTGGAATTGCACACTTATCCTTTAGGAGGACACTCAGGATTTTTAAAAACTTACCATAGGGTGAAGAAAGAATTTTTTTGGGATGGCCTTAAATCTGATATTCAAAATTTTGTGGCAGAATCTTTGGTTTTCCAGCAGAATAAAGTTGAGACAATTAAGACCCTGGGTCTTCTACAACCTTTATCCATTCCAAGTCAATGTTGGAGGAGATTTCAATGGATTTTATCAAAGGTTTACCTAAGTCTGAAGGAAAGAGTGTCATCATGGTGGTAGTTGATAGACTTACCAAGTATGCACACTTTTTTGCATTATCTCATCCATTTAAAGCAAGTACAGTTGCCACTAAATTTATGGACACAATTCAAAAGCTACACGGAAACCCAAGGGTTATTGTGAGCGACAGAGATCCCATTTTTTCTGGAAATTTTTTTACGGAGTTATTTTCTTGTTTGGGCCTTAATTAGCTCAGCAATCGTCTTGTAAATATCAATCCGATGGTCAGGCGAGATAGGGAATAAATGTTTGGAAGGATATCTTCGTTGTTTGTATCCGATAAACAAACACAATGGAATGATGGTTTACCTCTCCTTTGAATGATGGTATAACATTCCATGCTGAAATAATGACTGCATTTATGGCACTTTATGGATACTCATCCATCAATAAAATAATGCTGCAAGAAGAAAGAACTAAAGAGGTTCAAGCAGTGGAAGATCATCCGATAATCAACACGAATTTTTTCCAACTCTTAAATGATAACCTAAATTTGACACAAAATCGAATGAAACAACGGAAGATCAACATCACAACGAGATAAGTTTTGATGTAGATTTTAGTATTTTACGACTGTGCTAAACAAATGTCCCTCAAACAAGGCTAAGAAGGATAATAAATTATCGCCAAAGTACTTACTATAGTCCTTACAAGGTGTTGCAAAATATTGGTACTATGGCATACAAATTGGAGCTTCCTTCTTGTTCGCGAGTGCATCCAGTTTTCCATGTTTCATGCTTAAATAAGGTTATAGGTGAAAATATTCCAGTTCAAACAATATTGCTAGAACTTGATGAGGAAGGAAAAATCATATTGGACCCTGAAGCGGTCACGGAAACAAGAACTCGACAGCTACGAAATCGATCAATTTTTGAGTATCTCATCAAGTGGAAGAACTTACCCACTAAAGATTCTCCATGAGGATGAGAATTTTATACAGAAGCACCCAGAGCTACTCAAGCGTTGAGGACAACACTTTTTTGAAGGAGAGGGGCATGTTAGGTCCCTATATTAATAGTTTAGTCCCTTATTGTTATTAGTGTAGCCCCCTTATTGTTATTTTTGTACCCCTATAACCCCAATATTGTTATTATTGTGCCCTTACATTATTATTTTTAGGTCGGCTGGGATTATATTGTGGCCCCATGGACTCCTATATATAGAAGGAGGTTTTGGTCATTTATATCATCCAAGAATTGTTCATTTATGTAATGTATTGGAGGTTGCCCCCTCGAAGTGGTTGATTCTAAGGCATTGATCTCTCTTTTCTTCTATTTTTGGAGTTGGTTTCATAACAATATGGTCCATATCAAGGTATTCCTCATGTGCATTTTCAAGGCCAAAAAATCCAATCTCAACCATTCCAATAGCTTTATCATCATATTGGGGCTGGGGAACAAGGTCACTTGTATATTGGTTATCAAAATCCTCCTTATCCTAGTACCTAGGTTCCTTGTTATTAGAACCCTCCTTATGTGGGAATGCGCATGCCTCATTCTCAGGCTATTCCTTCATATCCAGGTCATCCTCCTCTAGACTTTAATCGGTAGTTTCCATTTGTGGCTACTCTCAAATTACCATACTTAACTCGGCTCACTACTGACCTCATCGCTCATTCGCCATGGTGGCCGATTATTCCCACTAAGTTTCCTTCTGATATCCCAAAATTCAATGGGAATCCAAAAGAGGACCTGTCGACACACATTATGAGATATCATCTATAGTTTTCTTCTAAATCCCTTAATGATGATTCCATTTGACTTTGTATTTTCCAAAGAACACTTACAGGTACCGCAACTAAATGGTATATTGAGCTACCTAGAGCTTCGTTCCATTATTTTGACACTTTAGCCACCACCTTCCTCACACATTTCCAATTTACCTTCAGGTATGAAACTCGAATAGAAATATTGACCAATTTAAAAAAATTATATTCCACTCATATCTCAGATCACATTCATTAGTGGAGGCATCTCCACCGATTGGTCAAGACTTATGTTCCCTATCAGTTGTTATGGAAATGGTTTACCAAATCCCTGTTGTCACCCATAACAGAAGATGTGGCTAAAGGTGGAGTCGTGACCGAAGAGAAAGTTATTACTCGTGCACAATATATGGATATTGTTTATACCCAATCAGGCACGCTCTATGATAATATACAAAACGATCTGAGACCTTCGAATACTATTCCTATTCATCTTAGTAGAGAATCTCATGAAATGATGGCGTGATTGGTTCTTCTATTTTGCAGTCGGTGAGTAAACGATATGGTGTTACTCTTACTACATCTGCTCAAAACCCTCAATCCCATTGTCTTGCGACTTTTTATTCCGAGATAAATGTAGTTTCATATGATAAAGGCAAGTCTCCACAAGAACTTGGAAGCAAGAAGAAAGGAAAAGGTAAGAAAAATAAATATCCTTCACCATAGGATAAACAAACAAATCAGTCTTCTGATGAGATGCGAAAGCCTCGTTACCGATGCTTAATTTGTAATGAGGATCACTTTACACGTGATTTACCACACCGCGCTAAAGTGAATCAATTTCTCAAATATTCTACTTCTCCTGCCATGTTGACCGACCTATTTTCTAATTAGGAGACTCACATGATTTCCCAGGACCCTTCTTCCTCTAACACGGTTTTGATGCTTGCATCCTCAAAGTTGAAATCCGATGTTATGGTGGCCACTCATAATAAGGACTATGGTAATGCGAATCCATGTAATGATTAGGCTATTGATCAACTTACCAGTTCGGGATCACCTTCATATTGTTCTACTCCACCTTAAATTCTTGCGGAATTGACTATCAAACCTCTAAAGGGTGTTATTCATAAGTCTTCTTTCAACCCTTGTTTAAGAGCTTCTCAGAAATATAACATAGTTGAAGACTTGGCTTAGTCTCCATCAACTATTTCAACTCTTGAGGTGTTTCAAAACTTCCCCACCCAAAAGAAGGCCTTGTTGTCAGCCATCAGATGTGTGGATCCGTTAGATTCCAAACCAGTGGTTTTCTCTCATGAAATTATATCCCTCGGCTTCCAACTCAATTAGCCTTTATAATCCAGGTTTTCATCTGTGGTAAGAACATTCATTGTTATATTGTGGACGAGGGATCCTCGAATTGCATTATGTCCATGTCTTATTGGAAGGCAATTTTTTCGCCTCAATTGAGTCAATCGTCCACCACATTGAAAGATTTTTATGGAAGAACATAAAAACATTGTGGTATTTTGAATTCCCTCTAGGTAGAATTAGGGGGCAAGATTGTATCTATAGAAGTTTAATTTATTGACAGAACTCTCGATTATAATCTTCTAATGGGACGTACGTGGGTTTACGCCATGGTTCCCATCATTTCGACTTACTTCCGTATGATCACCTTTCCTCATAAAGGTAGGATTGTAGCCATAGATAAAATCACCTTTTTTGCCTCTCATTCTCATGTTACTGAAAGTGCCCCTCTTGTAGGGAAAACTCTACACTCTTATCAGCATGTCATAGTCAAATTGTTGAAGGATTCTGCACTCATGGGAGCCTTTTCGCTCCCTCCTCCTCTCCTTCTCGATAGCTCATCTTTTTTTGTTGATATCAACATGATATCATCATCTACTATCCCAACTGATCCATGGATTGTACCTGATGAAATCGAAATCCAAGTTTTTGGCGACTAAATGCCACTTAGCCCTGTTGAGCTAGATTATGAAGACATCTATTTGGATTGTATGGCTTATACCTTTTCTTCGATCAATTGGGTAGATCGATCACTGAATTATGTCATGCCTTCTGAACCTTTCTCTCATGTATTCTCTACCGATGAAAGCATCATCGATATCTTGATGCTTGTTGTGGATCATTCACATATCCTTTTTATTTTCAATTCTTGAAAAAAAAAAAAAAAAAAATTTGTTGTAAAAATGTTAAAGTATTAAAATTATTATACTTTAACATAAAAAACATTTATGTTGATGTATTAAAGTTAAGAGTTTAAACACTTTAAACTTTATGAAAGTGGGTTCCGCATTTATGTTTAAACATCGATCATTTTGTTGGGCGGAAAGCGTTGATAGTTTCAATTTTCAACAAAAGGACCAACCCGCGGGCACAATCAGCGCACAAGTTAATTAAATGAGTGCCTTTGCAGTTGACTCGGTTGACTGCAAGGAAAACAAAGATGAATGGTGGAGATTCATTGCGGGAGCACCAGCCAATTGTTTCCCCCGTACCTTGAGAGCCCCCATAGTGACATAGGGCGCTGAGTTGTTCACAGCTGTCTTCCATGTCGGATCAACGACTTGTTGGCGCATCATGTTAGCATTAAATTTTGAAGCCGCGCCACCTATTTAAACAGACTTAGCATTGTTTTTTCAAAATATTTTCTGATTAGTTTGCGCCGCGTCCTGTTTCAAGTTTCCTGTCAACCTAGTAGAATTGACCACCCTGTGAATTATTCTTTACGTTAATTTTCAGTCATGGCTAAGCATTCATATTTTTTGGGTTCAACTAGTCATATCCCTCTCATGGACACTAAGGGGGATATTCAAGATACTCTTTGTTCTATAATTCATCTTCCATTTTATCAACAAGTCATCCTAAATGACAAAGTCTCCCCTGTTTTTACTGCCATGGTCAAGCCTGGAGTACTTTCTGCATGTATCCCAAAAACCCACCTTTTTCCTAAATTTATCTATTAGTTGGTGTCAGTCATGTACTCTGGGAAATGCTTTGTTATGAATTGTCAGGGAGAGAATGTTTTGCAAGTGTCTACCCAGCTAATCCGTCAAGCCCTTTGCTATCCCGAGTCAGAGTCATCTGTTCAGTTCTCCAACGATTCCCTGGTAACCTATTATGATAATCTTGCAGGTGAAGAGTTTAATCAGTTCATACACTTTTTGAAGCCAAACATGAAGCAATTTCAACCGGACAACAAATAATTTGCTATGGAGATTTTTGATGCAGAAATTCGACCAGTATTAAGCAGCATTGCGAAAATTCTGGGCAAAGATGATGACAATGCAGTGGATAAATCAGTCTTGGGGATGTTTTCCATGATGATGAAATCAAGAATAGTGCTGGATATTCCATCATATTGGCAGGAGTATATTAATCCACAACTAATGAGCCTTTCATTAACATGTTCTTTTAAATTTCCTTCATTAATTGTCTACTTGTTCTTATATCAAAATGTGGAAGAGTTCATGCATTTAGGTCTGAATATTAAGGATATAAACAAGAAAAGGCAATCAGTAGTGTTCTGGACAGATGTAGTAAGAAGAGAGCAAAATGAAGCTGGGTTGTTTGATTTCGCTAGTTATTTCATGTCAGTTGCATACAAAATCTTGAATGGAGTTCCTCCTCCTTGTTTTTTACCTAAATCTCAGGAATATTTACATCTAGGAGTAACTTGCAAATTTGGAGATAGGTTTGTTTTTTAGGATTAATCTGAAATTAGGCTATATGGAGCAAGTATTGAGCCTTACAAACTTCCAACGATTGTACCTATGAGGCTATTTGCCTTGGAATTTATTCGACAGAGCCTACATGTTGATTAGGTTCACTTTGTGCCCATGAAAAAGGGGCATATGTACAAATTACCCATGACTGTAGGCCCTTTCATAGTCAATATGAGACAGGCATTTGAGGAGGTTACTAAAATGTTAGATGAGATGCATATGCTCTTAGGGGAAAGTTGGGCTTATGACCCTCACAGCGTAATTTCAAATAGAAGAATTGAGAATGGGTATTCAGCTTTCATTCATGAAAGCAGGCCAGATTTGGAGATTATATAAAGTAGAGGTGTGATAAGTTTAGCAGGTTCAAACATTCAGACCCCTATCATATCAGAAAAATCAAACAAAAGAAGCAAAGAAACAATGATTGACTTAGATGATGAGGAGTAGGGCGCTGAAAAGAGGACAAAGTTTATTGAAGGATTTACATTTAACCCACCTGGTTTTTCTTTACATCTAGGAGAAGAAAAAATGTTCCTACTTCACCTAGGAGTCATGAAATCTCTCATGAGCAAGTACCTCTGATCAAACAGATGTTTACACAGATTGAAGAAAGGAATCAAAAGATGAAGGCCAGCATGGAACCCCAAGCTGAATATCAGGTTGCTCCCGATCAAACAAGACTTTTGACTGTCATGGATCTTGAAAAATATCAATCCAGAATTGTCCTGTCCCATCCCATAGACATGTAAATAGGTTCTTCTATGAATTTCAATACTATAAATGTGACTGTAGATGTGAAGAATATTCCCCTGATGGATAAGATGAATTTACATATGAAAACTGGTCAATTAATTATGAATGACTTGACCAAGACCAATGCAATGGCAATGAAGGCAGAAAATATGTTGGGAAAGGTACTTAAGAAATTTAAGTTAGAGAAAGCTAATGCAAGAGCTTTAACAGTTCAAAATGATGGGTTAAAGAAAATCATTGTAAATATTGGAGTGGACCCTAGTGACAATACTGCTGTGTAGAAATTTATGCAGAGTGCTGAAGTAGAAATATCCACATTGAGGAAGAAGCTTAAATTGCATACAGGAGAACATTATATGGCAGCAGAAGTTGCAGAGGTGGAGAACGAGAAGGAAAATCTTTTACAGCAACTAATGCAAAAAGATGAAGAAATTTCCAAAATAAAGAAAACTCCAATATCACTGCAAAATCATATTGCTAACCATAGTTGTACTTTTGTTTTTCCTATAGGTAACGAAGATCCACAAGCACAGATTATTCAATTGAATACTAAGTTGCAGATGGCTAAAAGAGATCGGAAAAAGGCTCAAGCAGATCTAGAGACTGCAACAAAGCTTATTCATATCATAGAGAATGAAGTTGACAAGTATAAAACGGATATTCAGAATGCTAATGATGAGATTAAAAATATCAAAGAAAGACTGAAAGGAAACATTTCACTGATACAAGACAAAGATATCATTTGGAATGATATCATTTCAAAAATGAAATCAATTTGGAGATGTTTGAAGATAGTTGCAGAGGAAAAAAAGTCTTATCAGGGAATGTGAAGAACCAATCATGACAGATAAACAGAAGGCAGTTAACAGAGCTATTTGGGCTAGAAGGTTCATTGATTTTATTAATTCTAAAACAGATCAGGAATTAGAAGAGAATGAAATTAAAGACAGGACCTTATATGCAGTGGAGATCAATAAGATGATTGTCAGAAATGATCACAGGAAAGTTACAGAAAAGAAACTGATGGAAATTAAAGAGGCAGTAAGTCAATTTGATAATTTATTTGAAAAATTAACAAGAATAGGTCTGCCATCATGTTGGGGAGATGAAGGAAATATTTTTCCATGGGATTCTTATTAGAATTTTCTAGTTATGGAAAAAATCAAAGTTGATAATAGGCATGAAAAAACTTAGGTGTTTAAAAGGGAAACAATGGTCAACTTTCTGCAGAAACATTTCCAACTACTATAGTTGGTAAAAACTCTTTTCACAGAAGGACCATCTTATACTCGAATTACTGCATTCAGATTGGAGTATCATAATCTAACACATTCGCCCAGGACAAAGATAGAGATATGGAAAAGTTGCAGAGCTTGGACAATAGACTTGCCAAAAGGATTTTCACCATCAAAGAAAGACAAATCAGCTGACCAAGGAAATGCAGCAACATCATCAACAATTCCTATAGATTAGGATGTATATTTTTACATTATACTATTTTTTCAAAGACAATGTAATTGTAATAAGACATTTTCAAGGCATGTAATAGACAACCTCTGAAGTCCTAAGTAGTTGTGGTAGTTAGAATTGGTTACAACAGTTCCAAACTGTTTGTTTTATTGTATTTAATGTAATTTTCAAGAGGAAGGAAGGTTCCGAGTTTTGGACCTTCAGATTACTATTTTGTATTCAGATATTTCAATTATTAATGAATAAGTAAGCAAGTTTATGGCATCTGTTTATGTTGATATGTATCTTAGTTCACATTCTGTGTTTTCTTTCTTTGAATAAGACAAAGTAATGAGCAACAGGTCTCTTTTTACCTATGTAATCAAGAGTTAAAATCCTTAATTGGTGCTCCTTTGTTTTAACTACTTCTTTCTTAAATTCCTCAGAAGTTTGAGATGATATATTCTGTGTGACAACATATCAGTTTGGAATTTATTCTTTCATTTTCTTCTGGTCATTTCATTCAACATCAACAAATAATAGCATTGTGAGACATTCATTGTGTTTGATATCTAAAGGTTTAATTGCAAATACTTGAAGGTGATTAAAATAGAGACAGATATTTTAGTGACATAATCATATAAATGTCTTAAGCACTGATTCCTTATCACAGCTAAGGGATTGTCTCTTAAGGTACAACATTAATTGGCACCGTTGTCGGGGAGCGAAGAAATGAAGTCTTTTCCCTAGGTTTTATTTGTATTTCATTTGGTTGTTCAGAGAGGAGGAAATATTAAGAGCTGTGTTTTATTTTATAATTCTAGCTTATAAGAAGCCACATACGAGGTCTGATACCTCTCAGCAGAAGGTTCCTACCCTTTCAATTCCAGAAAAGTTGGTTTCTAAAAAGAGCAAGAAACCAAAAACCCTTTCTACACCTGATGCCACATTGTCTGCACTTGGCAGCAGTTCACATACTCTTTCAGTTATTTAATCTTCACCAGTAAATCTAGGAAGCAACTTAAGATATTCTTGAGGCATTGCATTCATTGGTTGAGGAAGATTTAGTGGTGCATATATGTTCATCAAGAAAGCAGGGGCTGCCATGTTTATGCCCTGATTGACTACTCCTTGAGTAATGTGAATCTGTATACCAGTTGTAGGTGTGGATGAATGGGGTGAAACAACTGATAAAGGAAGGGGTTCATAAACTAAAGCAGAAGAACTAGAAACTGTATTAGGTTGAGTTTCTGTAAATGAAAAAGATACAGATTCTAAAGACTGCTCTTCTAACCTTGGTTCTTGGAAATGAATGGATGAAGACAAGGATTCTTGTTCTGAGAAAGTGAGTTTCCGGGTAATATCCTTGGATGAAGAACAACACTTGCCTTTGTTTTGCACCTTTGCCGAAAATTTCAATGTAGAACACCTTGATGTGGTAATGAGACTTTTTGTGCAGTCTCTAAATGGAGAGGCAAGAAAATGGTTTAAAGGATTACCAAATGGCTCAATTAATGATTGGGATGAGTTAGAAAGACAATTCATCCAAATATGGGGTGAAAAGAGAGACCATGGTTATTCTTTCACAGAGTTTAATGCCATTAAGAAAAAACCAGATGAAAATATGAGTGATTTCATTAAAAGATTCAATAAGTTATACAATAGTTTGCCTGCAGAAATGAAACCTCCTCCTATTGGAGCAAGAGTTGTTTTTGCTGGGACATTTGTATCAGATTTTAGTTTTAAGTTGAGGGAAAGAAGGTCCCCTACTCTTAAACATATCCAAACCGATGCCTTAGAAATTGAAGAAAATATGACTGCTGCTGGGAAGGCCCAAGAAAAACAGTCAGTTCAAGATAAAGGAAAAGCTAAAGAAGAGTCAATACAAGATCAAAGGATTGATTGCATGACCAAGGTCATTAAAAATCTATCAAACAAATTAGTAAAGTTGGAACTAGATAACAAGAAACCTACACAACAAAATAGAGGAGTTTTTAATCCCCAATTTAGAAAGCAACCCCTGCAGATTCTGAAGAGGGAAAGAAGAGATCAGGATCAAGTTCAAGCACCCTTATATATAGAAGAAACTCCTTCCTAATCTATTGATGATGATCAGAAAGGAGATGAAGAGAAAATTTCTGCCATATACATGGAAGATAGTGTAGAAGAAGAATGTGAAAAATAATGTGAAGAAGAATGCAAAAAAGCTGATATTTAATTTGATCAGGAAGAGATGGATGACTATTGTAAAAAATTTACTGATTTTATGCAAGCTGAATTACATAAAAAGTATGAATTGAGATCTAAAAAGAGGTTGAGAATTCAAGATGACGAGGAAACAAAATCAGAGTCAGTTCCTTCTCCAATGGCGACTCCACAATAGAAAAATTCAATAAAACAACCAGACAAGGGAAAGCAGCCCATGAATCCAGTAGAAGAAAAGGAGAAGCAAAAAACTGAGGCTTCCCAAGTCAAATATAATGACTCTGATATTTTGGAGAAGATTGTTACTGTTCCTGAGCAGCATGCAAATCTAAACAAAAATCAAGAAGAACCTGAAAAGTTGACAGAACAAAATCAAAATTTCAGTTTGTTGAAAGAGCTAGAAAAAGTTAAAATACAAGTACCTCTTCTTGAGTTGGCTAAAACACCTAGTTATAAGAAAGAAATTGTAGAATTTATTAATCTATCTCAGTCTGGTGAGGTGGGTGATATTGTGAATTTGCAAGAAGAGAAACCAGTGGTTACTTTCGGGCCTCATGTTGAAGAGGTAGATTCCTCTGTTCCACCTTTTTATATATCAATTTTGTTGCATGATTTCATTTTACATAATTTTATGCTAGATTCTGGTGCATCACATAATCTTATGCCACTGTCCGTGATGAATGAGCTAAAGTTACAAATCAGTAAGCCATATAGAGACCTTTATTCCTTTGATTCAAAAAGGGTGAAGTGTGTAGGTCTTATCAAAGACCTGGTTGTTTCCTTAGCTCAAATTATAGCCAAGAGTATTATGATGGATGTTGTAGTAGCAGATATTCCGGCCAGATTTGGTATGTTGTTGTCTAGATCCTGGGGAGAAAAACTTGGGGGTGTCTTGAAATTGGATTTTACATATGCCATCATTCCTGTTTTTAATGAGGAGGAAAGGAGGTTATACAAAGAAACCAGATTTCTGAAAACTACAACCAAGAAAGATGCAGGTAATTCCCCCATTTATGGCCAAGAGAAAGAAGATCTTTCTTGTTTCATGCTGCATGAAGATGCAAAATTTGCTGAAGATTCAAAGGAGAAGCTTTCTTCAGCCAATATACACAAGGAGATGCATTCAAATAAAATTTGGAAGTGTTATTTTGATGGTGCCTTTTCTAAAGAGGGCACTGGAGCTGGATTCATATTTATATCTCCTGAAGGTAACCTTTCACCTTTTTCCTTTAAACTGGAATTTGAATCTACTAATAATGTGGCTGAGTACGAAGCATTGATTTTAAGCTTGCAAACAGCCAAACAAATGGAAATTCAGTCTATTTCTATTTTTGGTGATTCTAAATTAATAATTAGACAGATTAAGAATTGGTGTCAAACTAAGCATCCCAGATTGAGGTCCTATAGAAATGAGGTGTGGGATCTAGTTGAAAATTATTTTGAAGCCTTTAATCTTCAATTTATTCCAAGAGAAGAGAATATAATTACAGATTCATTGGCAGTTGCAGCTAGTACATTTAAGCCACCAATTAGTCCAAGGTTGAGATACGAAATTGAGTTGAGACACAGGCCTTCAATCCCTGATAATGTAAAGCATTGGCAAGTTTTTGAGGTTGATGACCAGATTAATCAATTTTTAACAATTATTGGAAATTTTGAAGATAGTCAAATTGATTTAGAAGTTGACGAAAGTGATCAAAGTAATATGTCTAAAAAACTGAAGCAAACAATTAGGGATCATAAGATAATTCAATTGAAAGATAATATTTTGCCCAGAGGTTTGGTGCCTCTTGAGAGATTGTTTGATGCTAATGATGTGGCAGAGAATCAGTAAAAGGTATCTCAAGATGGAGAAATGGAGGAATGTAATTTAGGAACTCAGCATGAGCCTAAAATAGTCAAGTTGTTTCAAGGAGTTCCTAATGAATATAAAGAAAGGTATGTAGATATTTTCAAACAATTCATGGATGTGTTTGCATGGTCATATGAAGATTTAAAGACTTATGATCTAGATATTATTCAGCACAAAATACCACTGAAAGAGGGAGTTAAGCCACACAAACAGAAGCTTAGACAAATTAACCCATTATTACTTGCCCCAATTGAAAAAGAAGTAAAGAAACTTTTGCAAGAAAAAATCATAATCCCACTCAGATATTCAGATTGGGTTTCCAATATCGTACTAGTCAGGAAGAAAAATGGAGAGATAAGATTATGTGTGGATTTCAGAAATTTGAACAGAGCTTCCCTGAAAGATAATTATCCTTTGCCGAAGATGAATTTTGTTTTGCAGAAAGTGACTGGAGCTTACAGGTTGTCCATGGTTGATGGTTTTTCTGGATATAATCAGGCAGTTGTGGAGAAGGAAGATAAGAATAAAACCGCTTTCACCACACCTTGGGGAACTTTCATGTATTCCAGGATGCCATTCGGCCTCATGAATGTAGGATCTAATTTCCAAAGCAAAATGGATATTGATTTTGTGGGTGACAAATTTGTAGTCATTTATCTTGATGATGTTACTATTTATTCAGGTTCTGATGATGAACACTTAGAGCACCTGCAAAAATATTTCTTGAAGTGAAAAAAATTTGGGTTATCATTGAATCCTAAGAAATCCTTGTTTACTCTAGAGGAAGGAAAGTTGCTGGGTCATATAGTTTCAAATCAAGGTGTGAAAATTGATCCAGCAAGGGTTGAGGCTATACAAACAATTCCACTGCCTAGAAGTAAAAAGGATATCGAAAGGTTTCTAGGGAAAATTAATTTTCTGAGAAGATTTGTTCCAAATTATGCAGAGATTGTCAGGAAAATAACAGATATGTTGAAAAAGAATGCTGAAGTGAAATGGGACAAGGATGCAAGAGAATCCTTTGGCAGAATTAAAGAATCTCTCCAAGAAGCTTGAGTTTTGATTAGTCTAGATTACTTGAAGCCTTTCCAAATATTCTCATTTGCATCATCATCTACTATTGCTGTTGTGCTATTACAGAAAAATGAAGAAGGAAGTGAGAAAACTGTAGCCTTTTTCAGTAAAGTCCTCAGAGATGCAGAGCTTAAGTATAATATTATGGAGAAGCAGGTATATGCTTTAGTTAAATCATTAAAAGATTTCAGGACTTATGTACTTCAGTCTCAAATAGTAGCTTAATTCTGCTGTGAAAGATGTACTAGTACAAAGTGATGTGGAGGGGAAAAGAAGTAAATGGATTTCCAAAATCCAAGAATATGATTTGGACATTAAACCTACTAAGTTAGTCAAAGGACAGGGACTAGCTAAATCGCTGACAGAATCTAATTTCCAAGCTTTGGGAATTAACTTTCTTGCACCTCTAAATGAAGTGGCTGAGGAAAATGATCAAGTTAAGTCAAAGTCAATAATCAAATACAAATTTCTTTGATCAAACTGGTATAAAGACATTATCCACTATTTGTGTTTCCTTTATTGTCCTCCCTCAATCAATAAAGCTAAGTACAGAGCTCTAAACCTTAAAGCTCAGCCTTATGTTATAATTGATGCAAAACTGTATTGGAAAGATCCTGCTGGTGTCCTGCTGTTATGTTTGACAGAAGAAGAAATAATGGAAGTTATCACAGAATACCATGAATGCTTGTGTGGAGGTCATTATAGCTAGAGAGTAACTGCTCATAAGATTCTTAAATCATGTTTCTATTGGCATTCTTTATTTGTTGATGTATACAAAGTTGTTAGAAGTTGTCAGAAATGCCAATTGTTTGCAGAAAAGAAAAGGTTAGCTCCTTTACCTCTTCTTCCTGTTTTCATTGAAGAACCATTCAGACAATGGGGATTAGATTTCATTGGGGAAATTAATCCACCATCAAGTGGGAAGTTTAAGTGGATTCTAACTGCCACGGATTATTTTACAAAATGGGTAGAAGCAATTCCTACCAGAAAGGCAAATGATTTGGTAGTAATGAAGTTTTTATAAGAGAATATTTTCAGCAGGTTTGGATGTCCAGTGAAGATTGTAATAGACAATGCTCAGGTATTCAACTTAGTCAGATTCATAAATTTTTGTCAAAATTATAATGTGATATTGTCTCATTCCACAGCATATCACCCACAAGGAAATGGATTAGCAGAATCATCTAACAAGACATTGGTGAAGACCTTGAAGAAAACAATTAATGAAAACCAGAAAAATTGGGATTCAAAACTGATTTTTGCTCTATGGGTAGTGAGAACGACTACTAGAAGATCCACTGGTAAGTCACCATATGAATTAGTATATGGTACTAAAGATTTGTTTCCCACTCAGCTAGCAAGACCAGTTATTTCTTTTCTTCAAGAAGCTCAAGAGGAGCCTAATGCATTGATAAGAAGATTGCATAAGGTAATAGAATTGAGTGAAAGTAGAAATAAAGTCAAAGATAATTTAGTCACATATCAGGAAAAAATGAAGTCTATTTTTGACAGGAAGGCAAAGGAGATCATGTTTCAAATTGGAGATCTGGTATTAAGATGGGATACCATAAGAGAAGAGAAAGGGAAACATGACAAGTTTGATCCTTTATGGTATGGACCTTACAAAATCACTGAAGCTAGATCAAATAACACTTTTATGTTGGAAAATATTCATGGAGAAGCAGTAGAGATGCCTGTGAATGGGCAGTATTTGAAACATTATTTCCAACATTGAAGCAGCTAGTTCATCAGTGTATATATTCAATTTCCCCTCATTGTATATTTCTCATCAAGAAAATTTTGACTCCATGCTCGAGGTGAAGGCACTGATCTGTAGGTTCTTAGTGTTTTGTGGTAAAAACATAATCCCCAGGTGGAGCCAGAAGTTGTAAATCATTCGCATATCCTTTTTATTTTCAATTCTTGAAAATATAAAAAAAAAATTAAATTGTTGTAAAAATGTTAAAGTATTAAAATTCTTATACTTTAACATACAAAACATTTCTGTTGATGTATTAAAGTTAAAATTTTAAACACTTTAAACTTTATGAAAGTGGGTTTCGCATTTATGTTTAAACATTGATCATTTTGTTGGGTGGAAAGCGTTAATAGTTTCAATTTTCAACAAAAGGCCCAACCCGCGGGCACAATCAGCGCACAAGTTAATTAAATGAGTGCCTCCGCAGTTGACTTGGTTGACTGCGAGGACAACAAAGATGAACGGTGGAGATTCATTATGGGAGCACCAGCCAAATTTTCCCCCCATACCTCGAGAGCCCCCGCAGTGACGTAAGGTGTTGAGTTTTTTCACAACTGTCTTCCACGTCGGATCAACGGTTTGTTGGCGCGTCATGTCAGCATTAAATTTTGAAGCCGCGCCACCTATTTAAACAAAATTAGCATTGTTTTTTCAAAATATTTTCTGATTAGTTTTCACTGAGTCCTGTTTCAAGTTTCCTGTCAACCTAGTAGAATTGACCACCCTGTGAGTTATTCTTTACGTTAATTTTCAGTCATGGCTAAGCATTCATCTTTGTCGAGTTCAGCTAGTCATATCCATCTCATGGACACTGAGGGGGATATTCAAGATACTCTTTGTTCTATAATTCATCTTCCATTTTATCAGCAAGTCATCCTAAATGAAAAATCCTCCCCTGTTTTTACTTCCATGGTCAAGTCTGGAGTACTTTCTGCATGTATCCCAAAAACCCACCTTTTTCATGAATTTATCTATTGGTTGGAGTCAGTCATGTACCGTGGGAAATGCTTTGTTATGAATTGTCAGGGAGAGAATGTTTTGCAAGTGTCTACCCAGCTAATCCGTCAAGCCCTTTGCTAACCCGAGTCAGAGTCATCTATTCAGTTCCCCGACGATTCTGTGGTAACCTATTATGATAATCTTGCAGGTGAAGAGTTTAATTAGTTCATATACTTTTTGAAGCCAAACATGAAGCAATTTCAACCAGACAACAAAGAATTTGCTATGGATATTTTTGATGCAGAAATTCGACCAGTATTAAGCAGCATTGCGAAAATTCTGGGCAAAGATGATGACAATGCAGTGGATAAATCAGTCTTGGGGATGTTTTCCATGATGATGAAATCAGGAACAGTTCTGGATATTCCATCATATTGGCAGGAGGCAGTTAATTCACAGCTAATGAGCCTTTCATTAACATGTTCTTTTAAATTTCCTTCATTAATTGTCTACTTGTTCTTATATCAAAATGTGGAAGAGTTCATGCATTTAGGTCTGAATATTATGGATATAAACAAGAAAAGGAAATCAGTAGTGTTCTGGACAAATGTAGTAAGAAGAGAGCAAAATGAAGCTGGGTTGTTTGATTTCGCAAGTTATTTCATGTCAGTTGCATACAAAATCTTGAATGGAGTTCCTCCTCCTTGTTTTTTACCTAAAGCTCAGGAATATTTACATCTAGGAGTAACTTCCAAATTTGGAGATTGGTTTTTTTTTAGGATTGCTCTGAAATTAGGCTATATGGAGCAAGTATTGAGCCTTACATACTTCCAACGTTTGTAGCTATGAGGCTATTTGCCTTGGAATTTCTTCGACATAGCCTAAATGTTGATCAGGTTCACTTTGTGCCCATGAAAAAGGGGCATATGTACAAATTACCCATGACTTTAGGCCCTTTCATAGTCAATATGAGACAGGCATTTGAGGAGGTTACTAAAATGTTAGATGAGATGCATATGCTGTTAGGGGAAAGTTGGGCTTATGACCCTCACAGTGTAATTTCAAATAGAAGAATTGAGAATGGGTATTCAACTTTCATTCATGAGAGCAGGCCAGATTTGGAGAATATAGCAAGTAGAGGTGTGATAAGTTTAGCAAGTTCAAACATTCAGACCCCTATCATATCAGAAAAATCAAACAAAAGAAGCAAAGAAAAAATGATTGACTTAGATGATGAGGAGCAGGGAGCTGAAAAGAGGACAAAGTTTACTGAAGAATTTACATTTAACCCACCTGGTTTTTCTTTACATCTAGGAGAATAAAAAAATGTTCCTGATTCACCTAGGAGTCATGAAATCTCTCATGAGCAGGTACCTCTGATCAAACATATGTTTACACAGATTGAAGAAAGGAATCAAAAGATGAAGGCAAACATGGAAGCCCAAGTTGAGTATCAAGTTGCTCTGGATCAAACAAGACTTTTGAATGTGATGGATCTTGAAAAAGATTAATTCGTAATTGCCCTGTCTCATCCCACAGACATGTCAATAGTTTCTTCTAAGAATTTCAATACTGTAAATGTGATTTTAGATGTGAAGAATATTCCCCTGATGGATAAGATGAATTTGCATATGAAAACTGGTCAATTAATTGTGAATGACTTGACCAAGACCAATGAAATGGAAATGAAGGTGGAAAATATGTTGGGAAAGGTACTTACGCAATTGAAGTTAGAGAAAGCTAATGCAAGAGATTTAACAGTTCAGAATGATGAGTTAAAGAAAATCATTGTAAAGATTGGATTGGACCCTAGTGACAAGACTGCTGTGTAGAAATTTATGCAGAGTGCTGAAGTAGAAATATCCACATTGAGGAAGAAGCTAAAATTTCCTATAGGAGAAAATTCTATGGCTGCAGAAGTTGCAGAGGTGGAGAATGAGAAGGAAAAGCTTTTACAGCAACTAATGCAAAAAGATGAAGAAATTTCCAAAATAAAGCAAACTGCAATATCACTGCAAAATCATATTGATAACCATAGTTATACTTTTGTTTTTCCTACAGGTAACGAAGATTCACAAGCACAGATTTTTCAATTGAATACTGAGTTGCAGATGGCTGAAAGAGATCGGAAAAAGGCTCAAGTAGATCTGGAGACTGCAACAAAGCTTATTCATATCATAGAGAATGAAGTTGACAAGTATAAACCAGATATTCAAAATGCTAATGTCGAGATTAAAAATCTCAAAGAAAGACTGAAAGGAAACATTTCACTGATACAAGCCAAAGATATCATTTGGAATGATATCATTTCAGAAATGAAATCAATTTAGAGTTGTTTGATGATAGTTGCAGAGGAAAAAATTCTTATCAGGGAATGTGAAGAAACAATCATGACAGATAAACAGAAGGCAATTAACAGAGCTATCTGGGCTAGAAGGTTCATTGATTTTATTAATTCTAAAACAGATCAGGAATTAGAAGAGAATGACATTAAAGACAGGACCTTATATGTAGTGGAGATCAATAAGCTGATTGCCAGAAATGATCACAGGAAAGTTACAGAAAATAAACTGATGGAAATTAAAGAGGCAGTAAGTCAATTTGATAAGTTATTTGACAAATTAACAAGAATAGGTCTGCCATCATGTTGGGGAGATGAAGGAAATCTTTTGCCATAGGATTCTTATGAGAATTTTCTAGTTATGGCAAAAAGAAAATTTGATAATAGGCATGAAAAAACTCAGGTGCTTAAAGCGGAAACAATGGTCAACTTTCTGCAGAAACATTTCCAGCTACTGTGGTTGGTAAAAACTCTTTTCATAGAAGGACCATCTTATAATCGAATTACTGCATTCAGATTGGAGTATCATAATCTAACACATTCGCCCAGGACAAATATAGAGATATGGAAAAAGTGCAGAGCTTGGACAATAGACTTGCCAAAAGGGTTTTCAACATCAAAGAAAGACAAATCAGCTGACCAAGGAAATGCAGCAACATCATCAGCAATTCCTATAGATTAGGATGTATATTTTTACATTATATTACTTTTTAAAAGACAATGTAATTGTAATAAGACATTTTCAAGGTATGTAATAGACAACCTCTGAAGTCCTAAGTAGTTGTGGTAGTTAGAATTGGTTACAACAGTTCCAAATTGTTTGTTTTATTGTATTTAATGTAATTTTCGAGAGGAAGGAAGGTTCCGAGTTTTGGACCTTCAGATTACTATTTTGTATTCAGATATTTCAATGATTAATGAATGAGTAAGCAAGTTTCTAGCATCTGTTTATGTTGATATGTTTCTTAGTTCACATTATGTGTTTTCTTTCTTTGAGTAAGACAAAGTAATGAGCATCATCTCTCTTTTTACCTATGTAATCAAGAGTTAAAATTTTTAATTGGCGCTCCTTTTTTTTAACTACTTCTTTCATAAATTCCTCAGAAGTTTGAGATGATATATTCTGTGTGACAGCGTATCAGTTTGGACTTTCTTCTTTCATTTTCTTCTGGTCATTTCATTCAACATCATCAAATAATAACATTGTGAGACATTCATTGTGTTTGATATCTAAAGGTTTAATTGTAAATACTTGAAGGTGATTAAAACAGAGACAGATATTTTAGTGACATAATCATATAAATGTCTTAAGCACTGATTCCTTATCACAACTAAGGGATTTTATTTTAAGGTACAACAATGCCAGATGACATACCGTAGGACGAACATCACCATTTTCCTCATTACCAGAGTCCATTGAGGATAATCATAGTGATGTGTATTTACCTAAATTTGTTGAAACTTTTACGAATTTTGTCTCTATTCATGAGGTCGACTTTGAAAATAACCTTTCAAAATTGAGGAAACGATATCGCTCGATATTTCCATCAAACTAGATATTGTCGAAAATCTATACATTGGAGCATCTTGTTCTCCATCTGAGATCGAGATTTATAGAGCCCTTTTTTGTGAGTTTCGAGATGTATTTTCCTGGACTTATGAAGAAATGACAGGTATCGACCCAAACATAGTAGTGCATGAGATTAAAATTTATCCTGATGCCAAACCCATCTGGAAGAGCCTCCCTCCTGTCCATCCTAAGAAGGTTTTCGAGATTAAGGTAGAAGTTGAAAAAATAGTTCGGCCTTGTTTCATATACCTCGTTCCTTTAATTGATTGGGTATCGAACGTTGTCCCTGTCATGAAGGAACAAGGCATGATCTGAGTATGTGTCGATTATCGGGATGTGAAACGTGCTTCTCCCAAGGAAAAATATCTGGCCCCATTTATTAACTAGATTGTTGATTACTGTACTGGCTGTAAGATTTATTTGTTCATGGATGGATTCTCAAGCTATAATCAAATCAAAATTCTCCTGATGGACCAACCTAAGACTGAATTTATTTTTCCTTGGGGCACCTTTTCCTATCGAAATCTCCCATTAAACTTAAAGAATGCAGGGGGCATGTTTCAATGTGCAATGGATTACACTTTTCATGACATAAACACATCGTGAAACTCTATTTCGACGATATCCCTATTCATTCTAAGCATCGACCTGACCACCCGATGCATCTTTGGGATATTTTCCTCCGTTGTAAACACTATAACATTTGAATCAAACTGTACAAATGTGTGTTTTTTTTGGTTCTTGTTGAATCCTGGGATTTTTCATTTCAAAACAAGGAATTCGTATTAATCCTCTAAAAATGCAAGCGACCGTCGATTTTCCTGCACCTTCTTCTCTTGTTCAATTACAAAGACTCCAAAAAAAATATAACTTCCTCCGTAGGTTTGTCCCTAATTACATTGAGCTAACTAATGGATTCAATCGCTTACTGAAAAATGGGTTCCCTTCCATTGCGATGACATTTCTAAGAAATATTTTGATGCCTTGAAATATGTATTTGTTTAAGAATCTCTTTTATACCCCCCTGATTATCAGCGTGAATATTTCCTATATCTAACTGCTTCCATTTCTACTATAGAAATGGTATTGGTTCAAGAAGAAAATATTGGGACTGAACATCCCATTTATTATCTGATTCAGAACCTCAACGATACTGGAATCAAATATACTCATGTAGAAAAGTTGGCTTTGGCGCCCGTTCAAGCCGTCCAAAAGGTTTCACCATTACATCTTGCTTCAGAAAACTACGGTCGTTTTAGGTTTCAACCCTATGACATATATATTGTCACGTAAATTGATGGGGGTAAGTGGATCGTTATTCTACAAGATTTTGACATGGAGTTCATAAATTCGAAGTCGAAGAAATCCATGGTTTTCACCAAGTTTATGTGCGACCTTCCTTCCCCTGATTCAGAATCTACATTTGAAGATTCTATCCCTAACAATTCATTGTTTATGATTTATTCATATGACTCGTGGTATGGATATTTTTTAATCTATCTCCAAACCCAGACTTTCTGGCCCAATACCTCTCGTTCTGAGCATCGACGTATTCGATACCAATCCAAAAATTACATTATTATCGGCGAAACTCTTTACCGTTGTGGTATTGATACGATTTAACAGAGGTTCCTCACCCTTGAGGAAGATGATAAAGTGATCTGTATGAGAGCTTAATGTAAATGTGCTTGAGGGTTTGTTAATTGCAAGTGTTAAAAACTGAGTTTTATGAGATTTTATGTTAAATTCTTAAACACATAAAGCATGAATTTAAAACTTTTAAATAACATACAAATGCACCATAAAAATAACCACAACACAACAAATGATGAAGGAGTTCACCCCTCCTGGGCTATGTCTCCTTGGTCTAGCTTCCAATGGCTTGGCCTTTTTTCATTATGCTCAAAATGGTGATTACATATATTTACAGTGCTCAAATAGCTTCAATACTTACTCCAATAGCTTCAAATCTATCAAAAACCCCTGTCTAGCCTCTTTCTGCTCTTACAAAGGATATAAACTGAGAAAGTTATGAGCTTCCCAAGTTTCGCTGCTAGTTGACCCACAAATTCGCCAAGTTCGACCAACTGTCCTACAATTTCGCCCCATTTTCCACTAACAGGGCAACAAATTGGTTAAATTTCGGTGCAATTTGTGAGCTCATTAAATTTCCCAATGCGACCTAAAAACCAAATTTTATATTATATTTTATTAGCTGAATTATTTTAAAAATATTGGGCAGCTTTATTCAAACTTAAATACGAAGTTTGAACCATATGAAATAAGAAGTAATTATGTGGTGTGTTGGTAAGTTATTTGGATTTTGGTATGAGCTATTGTGTTCAAATCCTACAAAGTGAAATTTAGATTTCTAACCAATTTTTGGTGGCCCCCAAGCTGCCACGTGGCGGCCTCCATTTGGGCCACGTGGTAGCCTGTGGTTGGCCACCAACCCACCAATAAAATTTGACCACACCAACACAATCAGGGTCTACCACATGTCAAGTTGTGGTAGTCCCAAAAAAAAATTCATTTTTTTTAACCAATCAGTAGAGGTCACGTGGAAGCTTGTCACTGGCCCAAAATACATAGTCAGCTGTCATTTTTTTGAAAAATTTCCCTTTTGGGAAAACTAACAGAACGCGTTTCTGAGAGCATGCGGTGTCGGTTTTCTGCAAAACAAGTTGTGCCGGATTGAAAATGACGAGATCTACATGGTAATTTAGGTTCCATACCATTCCGATAACTTTCATTTTTGAGCATATTTTTTAGCACCGGATCAGAAATTCCTTAATGAATGCCACTCAAGGGCATGTGGTAGACATCTATCTGGTTACGCTACCACACAAAATATCTTACGCACTGGTTATTTTTGGCCCACTATCTTTCACGATTGCATCCTCACTATTTAGAAGTGTTATGGATGCCATATATACGATCATAAGATCCGTGCTTCGCCTGCTCCATTACATCTCATTGTTGCCGTTGGTCCTTTTGAAAAATGGGGCATTGAATTTATGACATGTAACCCTCACTCGGGCGGGGGACATGGTTATATTATTGTCGTTGTTGACTACTTTACCAACTGGGCCGAGGCGATGCTTACATTTAACAACACTGGCGAAACGACTGCATACTTTTTCTTTAACCATGTTATTGCTAGGTTTGGTGTACCACAAGCGATAGTTATGGATCATGAAAAGCATTTCCAGAATAATATGATGACTGGAATAGCTACTAAGATGCGACTTTCGCATGAAAAGTCCACTCCCTACTATCCACAAGCTAATGGAAAATTTGAGGTTGTGAACAAAGTTCTTAAGACTATGCTTCAACATATGCTAGGGGTCCACAAATCGGACTAGAGCTTGCTTCTTTATGCTGCCTTGTGGGCATACCAAACCTCAATCAGGATTGCTACCAGATTCACACCTTTTCAGTTGGTCCATAGTTTGGAAGCAATCCTCCCATCGAGTGTGAAACTCCATCATTAAAACTAGCTGTAGAACTTCTTCCTGCCACTTCTGTAGAGAAGGAGTGTCTTTTACATCTAACTCATTTGGATGAAACTCGATGCGATGTTGCTTTAGCCAATGAATGTCATAAAAGACGTGTCAAGGCACAATACAACAAAAGTGTCAAGCCTCGTGTCTTCTCGAAAGGAGACCTGGTTCTCTTATATGACCAGGAGGATGATAAGTTAGGTCCGGGAAAGTTCCAACCTATATGGCTGGGTCCATATATTCTCATGCAATTCCTTGCGAAAGGGGCCTATGAGTTAGTATATTTCGATGGAGCTCCACTGGCGCAACCTAGGAATGGGTTGTACCTTTAAAAATACTATGCTTGATATCATGCGTAGTACACTATGTACATACTCTCTATAGGTGCGTTTGAGTGTGTATTTTCAGAGTTTCCCACATTTTCTGTTGATCCCTTTTACATTTGGTTTGTATATGTTGACATTTCTTGAACCATACATTGGTTACACTGATGGTGCTATTCATAGTGCTCAGAACCTATCTTCCGCAACATGGGCTATTTTTCTCCAAATGGCGAGCTAGTGAGTATGCAAGGGATTTGAGTTAGTTGCTCTACTAACAACATCATTGAGTATAGAAAAGTGGTTGAGCTACTATCTGATTCTATTTTACATGGTATATGCCATTTAGTCATCAGGCTTGACTCACAACTCATAGTACTACAACTTGCTAGTGTCTATTCAGTTACAAAACCTGCCATTCTTCACATGGTTTTGAGAGTACATCTTCTAGAAAGACATTTCGATTTCATACCATATAAACATATTTCTATAAATTTAAACACATTAGAAGATGCCTTAAATAATCATGTTTTAGATAGACATTTGCAATGAATGTAAATAAGTTTCAATCCACATCACATAATATTGAAAGCATAATGGGAACTAGGAAACACTGAAAACATGTACATATATAAAGTTTGGTTTTACAAAAACTTGTGCCCCAAGACACATATGGATACATCACCCACATGAAAAATTACATGCAAATATCTAAGTAGATTAATCAATGGTGCAACAAAAATGTATGAGGATTGCAATAAAAATGTTTCCTACTGGAATGAAATCCAATTCATGCAAGAGGAAATTCTGGAGCAACTAGCTCATGTACGTTGTAACAAGTGTAGAATTCATGACCATCTACGTGAGAGTGAGGAGCGTCTAAAGCAAATTGAATTTCACTAGCATGAACAATGAATGAAAAGGGAGTAACCAACTCATGTAGACATGCATCCCCTTTGTCCACCACCCTGATATGAATGTGCTAGGTTGTGTTTCACTTTTGGTTATTTTTTGGTTTGTATGGCTGAGAAGCCCTCCAGAAATAAGGTGTAAAGTGAAAAATATTATGTTGTATATTCCAGATCTTCTCGTGAACAAATCCAATCGGAGTGAGGCAAGACGAGTTGATGACCAACAATATGTATTTGTTTTTCCATCAGTAATATAAAATTGGTGCTTTGATCGACAAAAAAAAAACTATTAGCATTGACAAGTTTTCATAATATAATATTGTGTTTATTAGTCGAGAGTTGGAATTATATATATGTGTGTGTGTGTGTGTGTGTGTTTCAAGATTTGAATTTGAGAAGTAAGAAAAACAAATTAAGCATGACAAGATACAAATCTAAATATCAATATATGTAGTAAAAAAATTATTACTAACCAATTAATCATTTATTACTAACCAAATACATGTACTAATATAAATATATTTACTGACCAATTAACATAACTATTAGTATCGACAAGTTTTCATAATATAAAATTGTGTTTATTAGTCGAGAGTGGACTTATGTATATATATAAAGCAAATGAATGTTTTTATATTTGAATTCGAGGTATGCATAAGAAAAATAAATTGATTATGAGAAGTACAAATCTAAATCTAAACATTTTAGTTACAAAACTATTATAACCAATCAACCATTTATAAATAAGCGTATATATTTACTAACCAATTAACCATTTATAAATAGCTATTATATATTTACTAACCAATTAACATAACTATTAGCATCGACAAGTTTTCATATTATTAAATGGAAGTGTTTATTAGTCGAGTTGAAAAAATAATTTAAATATGAGAAGATACAAATATAAATCTAGATATATTTAGTAGAAAAAATATTACCAACCAATTAACCATTTATTACTAACCAAATATATTTACTGACCAATTAACATAACTATTAGTATCGACAAGTTTTCATAATATAAAATTGTGTTTATTAGTCGAGAGTGGACTTATGTATATATATAAAGCAAATGATGTTTCAAGATTTGAATATGAGTGTATGTAGTAAGACAAATAAATTAAGTATGAGAAGATACACATCTAAATCTAAATATATTGAGTAAAAAAATTATTACTAACCAATTAACCATTTATTACTAATCAAATAGATTAACTAGTCTAAATATACATACTAACCCGTTAACATAACTATTAGCATCAACAAGTTTTCATGATACAAAACTATGTTTATTAGTCGAGAGTTGGAATTATGCATATATATAAAGTAAATGAATGTTTCAAGATTTGAATATGAGTGTATGCATATGTAGTAATAAAAACACTCAAAGGCATGAGAAAACACTTTTCATGTTCCCTTATTCATTGCATTCGATGGTAATCATATATGCTACAATATGGTGAAATTAGGCAGTAGTAGTAATCACTTTAGTTCTCGTGAATGTTGCTACAACACAAATGGACTTCACTCCTTTGAGTAAGTTATTCACCCGAACTGTTAGTATTAGAACATTATAGTATAGTTAGTTTTATTTTGGCTTCGTTATCATGTAAAAAATTCCAATAAACTTGGATTTGTGTGTACATCACATAGTAGGGTATGTATTTTTGTCTTTTTACTTAATAAATACAAGTTCTTCTCCATCTATCTTTTTGATATAGGTTTTCTTCCTCTTTGTTTTTTTCGATCTAGATTTTTCTCCCCTCTCACTATATCTTTAGTTGAATATTCAATGGCTTTGAATTGGTTAGATCTCATAAAAATTACAACTAAGTATTCCATCCCTTCAATCTATTCTTATCTACCCTCTTTCTTGAGTTCTGGTGAAGAAAAAAAAGAGAACGAAGCCATTGGACCAGAGAATCACTACTCATTAGACGAACTGGATGATGAAAATCAAATTTTTTTGGACATCATGGATTCTAATTTGTAATGGATAGATATAATCAACCATAATTATTTTACTACCAAAACCCAATACTTTTCCAAACAAAAATTGTTATGGTTCCCAAAAATTAAAAAAATAATTAGGAGGAAAAGGGAGAGTACGTAAGAGGAAATGGAATGTAGAACAAATACACAGAGTTACCTGTACCACTGTGTGCTAAGTCTTGGATTTTTAATTCAAATTACACTGCTTTGCAAACAACCCTGTACCACTGTGTGTTGATTCTTGACTTCTTAATTCATATTTCATAGCTTTACGGACAACCCTCATGCATAGGTCCATTTAATACTAGTGTATTCCCCTTTTTGTTATTGTTTGCGTAGCCCCTATTTTTATTGTTGTGCCCTTACATTATTATTACTATGCAGGCTCTTATCATATTGTGACCCCTTAGACTCCTATATATACCAAGGAGGTCTTATCATTTATATCATCCAAGAATTGTACATTTATGTAATGTAAAGGAGCTTTCCCCCTTGAAGAGACTAATTTTTAAGTTGCTTATCTATCTTTTCTTCTATTTTGTGAGTTGTTTAGAGCTTTGGATTCTAGGGTTTCGCTTCTTCAAACAGGCCATCTTGGAATTTTCGCTATAAATTTTTTTCTATGAGGATTCATAAGCTCAAATTGCAACCACGTGGATTAAAGATATTGGGGAACATTGTATGTGAATTTTAGATCTTGGTTCACTATATTTTCATATATATGATCTGAGGAAGCTAGGGTTTTTGCAAGCTCCAGAATTCCATCTCAAACATGTGACCTAGGGAAAATCGTCATAACTTTCTCTTTGAGAACTGGATTTGAATTTTTAAAAAAGTGACTGAAATATAATGAAATTTAGTTTTTCATGTATCATTTCCAGGGTTTAAGGTCGAAGCAGTGACACGTGGAACTCCATACAAGTTTGCTATACTAAACTAGTCTATAATCAGGTCATCGTGGGAGATTGGGCATAACTCTTTCTTGAAGAATCCAATATCGATATGACTTGTGGGTTGGAAACAAGACTTATAGGGCTACCACAGGACACAAGTTCATATTTTTTATATTTGAAATTACATATATACAACAATTTCAAATCAAGCTCCTAAAAAGCAAGAAAAATGTGTGTATTTTTTAAAATTTGGCAAAACTGTTGTTTGAAAAATCAGTTTGAAGTGATTCAAAGGGAATATTGAAGCATATATATCAATATTTGGTTCTAAAATTACTCTAAAACAAAAAAAATCTACACCCATTTAGCTCTTAGAAATCTCTACTATGACTCATGAAGAGGAATAATTGCAACATGATATATCAAAATTACGGGACCAAGGGAAACAAATTTCGCTCTCACAAAGAGCAACCAAAGATGAATTAAAAGGAAACATGGATGAGTTAAAAGAAAAATTAAAAGGCTTCATGAATGGTTTAAAATAAAACATGGATGGTTTGAAGGAAGGTTTTAAAAAGTTACTACAATAAATGCTTCCTAATGGCAAAAAGGTATTCCATGAAACCCATAGGAGAACAAAAGGAATATGAATTTTGATTTTAGAGACTTCGATGTTTGGTTTAAGACCCACTACATTATAAAGATTGATATGAGAAATTTTGATGGTGAGGATCCGGTAACATGGATACTACATATGGAGCAATATTTTGATCTCCATGATGTGCAATACACACAAAAGGTACGCATTGCATATTTATATTTAGAACCCAATAAACTTGTATGGTATTGATGGATTTGTTATCGTAAACCACTTCTCTCTTGGTAATTTTTTATGGAGGAAATGATATCATATTATGAGGATACAAAGAGAAACACCTTATTTAGCCAATTGATAAATCTCAAACAAAAGGGTTCAAAGGCAGAGGACATTGAGGACTTCAAAAAATTGAATATTAAGGTAATTGATATTCTAGAGGAGCATATGATTGATGCATTCATAGGGAATTTTAAGGATAAAATCCAACATGAGTTTAACCTTTGCGAACCTGATTCATTGGAGAAGGCATTCAGAGTGGAAAGAAAAGTTGAAAGCAAAATTATTGCAACAAGGAAATCTACCACTCACAACTATAAAGATGGAAGTGTTGTTGCTCCTGGCCTTCCACAACCTACAAGGTTGATGCCACAACAATTGGATGAAAAAAGAGAAAAAGGGATTTGTTTCAATTGTGATTAAAAATGCACTAAAGGTCATAAGTATGCCGAGAAGAAATTATTCTACATATATTGTGAAGAGGAGGAATAAAAGGAACAAGAAACATCAAAAGAGGAGGATATACACGAGGAACCAACCCCAGAGAAAGAAGAGATTAATATGAACATATCTTGTAATGCATTGGAAGGAATTACCACTCCTCAAACTCTCAAGATAGTTGTATATATCATTAAGAAAAAGGTAATAGTGTTTATTGATTCAGGAGGTAATCATAATTTTATTCACAGTAAGATATCCAAGGAATTGAATTGCTTCCTATAGCCAGCACCAAAGTGCCAATTGATGGTTGCAAATGGGGAACTATAAATTTCTGTATAAAATACCATAATATCAAGCTAACCATGGGGGAATATGTATTGAATAGTCCATTGCTTTCCATTAAAATTGATGGTGTTGATGTTGTAGTAGGATTCCAATGGTTACAATATTTGGGGACGATAGCTTTTAATTTTCAATAAATTTTCTTTAATTTTTTTTGGGAAGGAAAGGAATTTGAATTAATGGGTATCATACAAAAACAAGGAAAGATAATAAGATATAATGGCATGAAAAATATTCTTAAGAAAGAACAACGTGGTGTAATTGCACAATTATTATCACTAGAGGTTCAAACATCGAAGTCATCTATTTCTCCAGATCTCCAAAAAGTATTGGACAATCATTCAGTATTTGCGACTCCTAAAGGCCTCCCCTATATTTTTTAACATGATCATTCTATTAATTTCATTCCAAGAAGTGTTCCTCTAATCTTAAGACCTAATCGATATCCCTATGCCCAAAAGAGTGAAATTGAACATATGATTGAATAAATTCTAGAGGATAGTATAATTCAACCTAGTCAAAGTTATTTCTCTGCTCCATTAGTATTGGTGCACAAGAAGGATGGATCATAGTGTATGTGTACATATTATAGGGAGCTTACGACCAAGCTCAATATTAAAGATAAATTTCTCATTCCTGTCAATGAGGAATTTTTGGATGAATTGCATGGAGCAAATTACTTCACCAAGATGGATCTTCATTCAGGATATCATCAAATGAGAATGAAGACTAGAGACATTTTGAAGACAACGTTCAAAACTCATGAGGGTCATTATTATTTTTTGGTCAGGCCTTTTGGCCTTACTAATGCACATTCCACATTTCAAGGTTTGATAATATTTGTATTACTATTTTTTGATGATATACTAATCTACAACAAGTCTTGGAAGGATCATGTTCAACATATTGACAGGGTGCTCAAACTATTGGAGGATAAACAATTATATGAAAAAATCTCCAAATGTTTCTTTAGAGTATAGGAGATGGAATATTTGGGTCATATTGGATCTCATGAGCATGTTAAGGTAGACCCTAAAAAAATTAAATCCATTAAAGAATGGAAAATCCCCATGACCATGAATCATCTTCGAGGATTTCTCGGGTTGACAGGGTATGATCGCAAGTTTGTTAAGAATTATGGGAGAATAGCAACACCTATAACAACATTACTAAAGAAAGATCCATTTTCTTGGAATCCATAAGCAATTAAGGCCTTTGAACATTTTAAAGAGGCAATACACCAAGCACTGGTCTTATATATGCCAGACTTAACAAAAACATTTATTATGGAATGTGATGCCTCAAGAAATGGAATTGGTGTTTTTTTAATGTAAGAAGGAAGACCCATTTCTTTTGAAAGTTATCCAATCAAAGGAAAGTATTTACACAAACCTATTTATGATAAGGAAATGTTGGAAATACTATATGCACTAAATAAATGGAGAACTTACCTAATGGGAAGACACTTCAAGGTAAAGAATGATCATGATATTCTTAAATACTTTTTGGAACAAATATTATCTTCAGAAGAGCATCAAATATGGGTCACAAAGATGTTGGGTTATGGATTTGAAATCATCTACAAAAAGGGAAGAAAAATGTTGTTGCAAATGCACTCTCAAGAAAGGATGAAGATGTGGAAGCATTTCTTTGTGCCATTTCTATTATCCAACTTGATTAGATAACTGAAGCAAGGGATGAATGGAAGAATGATGAAAATGTGTGGACATTCATTCAAAAGTTGTAGCAAGATCCAAATACATTTGGTACATTTATCTGGAAAAATGATTCATTATGTTACAAAGATTTCTTATATCATTGCAAGAACTCCCAACTCAAGAAAATTATTCTTTTGGAATTGCACACCTCCCCCTTAGGAGGGCACTCACGATTTTTAAAAACTTACCACAGGGGAAAGAAGGAATTTTTTTGCAATGGCCTTAAATTTGATATTCAAAATTTTGTGGTTGAATGTTTGGTTTTCCAACAACATAAAGTTGAGACAATTAATACCCCAAGTCTGTTACAACCTTTAGCCATTACAAGTCAATGTCGGGAAGAGGTCTCAATGGATTTTATCACAGGTTTACCTTAGTATGAAGGAAGAAGTGTCATCATAGTGGTATTTGATAGAATTAAAAAGTATGCACACCTTTGTGCATTATATCATCCTTTTAAATCCAGTACAGTTGCTACTGCATTTATGGATACAATTCAAAAGCTACATGGAAACCAAAATATTATTGTAAGTGATAATTCACTAGAATTGTTTTGGATGAATTTATTTTCTAAAATGGGCCTCCTAAGGAAATTATAAAATAATAGTTGATATAATAAAATAATATTATATTACATCGTCAAAATTTAGAGGGAAAATACAAAAAACTACTTTTTCAACTTGTACTTTCAACTTATCTCCTTATGGGTTTACTAAAATTTTAAGCGGGAATACTCGTTGGATGCAAAATTCGATTCCTCATCCAAGGAGTACCCATGTTGGATACTTTTGATGGACCTTGCTACATTAAAAATGAGAAATACATGTAAAACGTGATTGCAATCACATTTTTTCATGTAATTCTCATTTTTCATGTTGTAGGATCCATAGAAAGTATGAAACATGGGTACTCGTTGGATGAGGAATTAAATTTTGGATCCAAAGAATACTCCCACTTGAAATTTGAGTAAAAAATTAGAGAGATAAGTTGAAAATACAAGTTGAAAAAGTAGTTTAATTATTTTGTTATTCTTTAATACTTTTATTTTTTTACCCCAAAAATGGTGAATCATCCCCCATGGTTGACATCATCATATTGAATCTTATTGGCTATTATAAATTTTATTTTGGTTTAAAATTTTTCTTGGGAAGCCCATTTAGACCTCAAAAGTTCTCTAATGTCATAGCTCTTCCTATCATCCTCAATCTGACGAAAAAACTGAGATATTGAACAAATGTTTGGAAAGATATATTCGTTGCTTTGTATCTGATAAACAAACATAATGGGTCAAGTGGTTACCTCTAGTTGAATGGTGGTATAACATTTCCTTCCATACTGCAACATAAATGACCCCATTTATGGCACTTTATGGATATCATCCACCATCCATCACATCATCTTTAAGAGGAAATTTTAAGGTTCAAGCAATGGAAGATCACATCAAGCATCAAAAACAAGTTCTCCAACTCTTAAAGTATAACCTCACTCTGGCGCATAAATGAATTCAATAACAGACATATCAACATCGTAGTGAAAGATTTTTTTATGTAGGCGACTGGGTATTTTTATGGCTACAACCATACAAAATAATGTCCCTAAAGCAAGCTAAGAAGGATAATAAATTATCACCCAAGTAATATGGTCCTTACAAGGTGTTTCAAAAGATTTGTACTATGACATAAGAATTGGAGTTTCCTACATCTTCCCGAGTACACCCAATTTTCCATGTTTCATGCTTAAACAAGGTTATCGATGACAAGCTCTCAGTTCAAACAATGTTTCTCAAACTTTATGAAGAAGGAAAAATAATATTTGAGCCTGAAGAAGTCATGAAAACAAGAACCCGACAAATATGAAATTGATTAATTTCAGAGTATCTCATTAAGTGGAAGAACTTACCTGCTAAAGATTCCACATGGGAGGATGATAATTTTATACAGAAGCATCTGGAATTACTCAAGCATTAATGACAAATTTTTTTTGAAGGAGAGGTGTTACACAACATTTTGTCACCGTCCTTGCAATCCCCATCTCGAACATTTGAGAACCATTTCTGTGACTTATGTGTAGTGTCATGCCTTGCAAAAAGTGTCATTGCATCCCTTGCCATGAGAAGAACATTTCCTCTGTTAAATATTCCTGGAGAAAACTATAAAAAACATGTGATTTTGGGTCGGTGCTTGCAGGAAGTTATGGCCTCGCGCCCATAGAGAAATTAGCACTGGGCCTCGCACCCATTGGCGCTCTGTCTCAATGGACTGCTCACACCGAGCTGTTTTTGGAATTTTTTTAAAAATAGAAGCGAAGTTTCCATTCCCAACCACTTCGTGAGCGGAGTCAACATGGGTTGTTCGATTGAATAATGTCGAACATCTTCCTTTGGCTTCTTGTTTCATACATTTGAGCAACCTCCCAAAGGATAAGGCCTCCCTTCCACCATATGAGGGATCCCAACCTCCTCCTCCTCTCCTATAAATACATCACTCTCACATAGTTGCAGCTAGCTGAACATTTTATAAAATAGCTGAAATGGTTGAATAGTTGAACAGTCTGATACAGCTAGTGTGAGATAGAGTAGAGAGAGACCCATTGTCCAGAGAGAGTCTAGGCTTACTGCCTCGCCAAGTCCAATTCCCCGACGAATGCTTAAGACGCGTTTTGACTGAACCTTGCCAAGTCCAATCCCCTTCAAGCTTGTTTTACAAAAATAATTGGGTTACTTGACAACAATGGTGGGGGAAAATGGAACTAGTGCTCATTTGTGTCAGCAGTATGTCGCTCTTGAACATGACACTCATCTGCATTCGTGTCGGGTTGGGGAAATCTCATTTAGTCATTTTTTCCTCCATGGGTTTGGGTAATATGTTTTGACCTCTCATCTTCTCTTTGCTACGTCATCATGATCTCATATCCTTTGATGTCAAATACTAACAAATCCAGAGTCGTGTTGCCGATATGTTCAAGAGAAGTTTCCTTTTGTAGTTTTAAACCTCTAATCCTCTTTTTTGTCCTGATTCACTATCATCTTATTCCTTTATCTCGTGTCAATGATGTGGGAAACATTATGGCCCTCCTTCGACCAGGTCACTTCCTATCGACTTCAGCTCATTATCTGGGAAGCTGATCTAGAGACTCCCTTCTGGTACCTTGGAGCTTGCATGCCTCAATGGCAAGTTATTCACATTCAACGATAGGTCCTCATCATTGGCCTTCGATCGAGTGATTCTTCAAGTGTTCAATGCTAGATCAATGTTCACATTCCATGGATTGTACTAGTTGTACCTTGAGAGCCATTTTCATTATGGGTGGTTTCTCTCATGCCTGTTAATAGCTTTCATCACTGGCTGGTAATCAAGTGACTTTCTTGCATGTTCGACTTCAACTCACATATTCGCATGCTTGAATTTGTACTTGTTCGTGTCGAGATGGAGCGCAAGACCCTGGGTTTTGGCTATGACATATTTTTTTTTATCATGACTATATGCATGTCTCTTTTGATTGGATGGCTATGACCATACCTGAGTCTGTTTATTGATCTTTATTGTTGGATGATTGCATCCATACCTAGGATCTCAGTTTTATATGTACTCTATTATGGATGGTTGTGCCCATGCCACATGTTCATGTATCAGAGATATCAGTTGTACTTGTACTTGCAGGTCTTCCGACGACAGTGTTTGGTTTGAACGTGTTCTCATAAAACATTTCACTCCTCCCTCTCTCTCGGATCTCATGCTTTAGGGGGCATCTGTTACACAAAATTTTGTCACCATCCCTGCAATCCCCATCTCGAACATTGGAGGACCATTTCTGTGACTTTTGTGTAGTGTCATGCCTTGCAAAAAGTGTCATTTCGTCCCTTGCCATGAGAAGAACATTTCCTCTGTTAACTATTCCTGGATAAAACTATCAAAAACATGTGATTTTGGGTCGGCACTGGCAGGCAGTTATGGCCTCGTGCCCATAGAGAAATTAGCACTGGGCCTCGCGCCCATTGGCGCTCTGTCTCAATGGACTGCTCGCACTGAGCTGTTTTTGTAATTTTTAAAAAATAGAAGCGAAGTTTCCATTCCCAACCACTTCGTGAGCGGAGTCAGCATGGGTTTTTCGACTGAATAATGTCGAACATCTTCCTTTGGCTTCTTGTTTCCTACATTCGAGCAACCTCCCAAAGGATAAGGCCTCCCTTCCACCATATGAGGGATCCCAACCTCCTCCTCCTTTCCTATAAATACATCACTCTTACATAGTTGCAGCTAGCTGAACATTTTATACAATAGTTGAAGAGTCTGATACAACTGGTGTGAGATAGAGTAGAGAGAGACCCATTGTCACGAGAGAGTCTAGGCTTACTGCCTCGCCAAGTCCAATTCCCCAACGAATTCTTGAGACGCATTTTGACTGAACCCGCTGAAGGAGGTTGCAACGTTAAGGCTCTTTTGGTTGTAAACTCTTTCTCTCTTCTCATTAACACATGACTGATGTTTTGGTTCCCGTTTTGCATCTGATATGATTAATCTAGTGCAATACGTTTAGTTCTCCTTGACCAATTAGATAGTTATGAATGAAAGTATTTTTTCGTATGCTGCTATCGTTCTCTAATCCTTGTGCAGGCACCTGAGTACCACCGCTGAAGGACTGTGACGTGTAACAATGAAGATCAAGATATTGCTGCCACAACTATGACAAATGTGTTGGAATAAAGGTAGGACATCTATCCCGACTCAGTTTCATTCATTAACTAGGAATTGACGCATTAGCATGTCCTCTTGTTGCTAGACCCACCCTAGGGCTAGAGGGATCACCTCTGTCCACAATGGGGATTTACCAACACAACAAGTTGGCAACTCCGCTGGGGAATCAGTGTGTGTTTGTTGTCTCGTCGTTCATCGAGCGTTTTGCTTGTCAATTCAACTTTGGTCGTTTCATCGTTTTTTTGCTTTGTTTGACTTGTCTCGTTGTTTTCAACCATCTTGTTTAGTCCCAGAGTGTCAAGTCTGACCTCTGATCAGTGGTTTTTATTTTTTCCCATGGTTTTCTAGCTCGACATTGCTTTTCTTTGAACATTCGCACCGATTAGTGCATGTTGCTTTTGTCACAGGTGCGCCAACCCCTATTTAGTGCAGATTACAGCTAAATAGTCGTGCCAAATCCTATAGGATTGAATTTTGGCCTCTTTTCTGAGTTTTGTCAGTGTTTCTTGGCTCTGGATTGGTTTTTTACATTGAAATTGGTCTACTGGGATTTTTTTGACTCTGTAGTCTCTGTCTTCTTAGCTATTTTTTCCATTATCTTATCAGTGGAGTTTGTTGCCCTAGGGTTTCTAGGTGCCTTGTGCCATTTGTTCAATCCTCTCCTCACTGAGCCTTCTGAGTTGAGTTCAAGTCACTTTGATCTTTGTCATTTCAATTCGCTGACTGATTGTTTTATTCTTTCTTTCAGTTCTTCATGTCTTTGGTTTGTTGAATGATCACCTTTTTTTTCATTTAGCTCTCCATTCATCACTTTGAGCATAGATTACATTGCTCGTTGAATCAGTTCGAAAGCCCTTTGTTTGCTTGGACGAGTGCATCTCTGTTTTGAGTGCGTTTTGTGTTTGTATCACATTGATCTCTTTGTTTTAGATTGTTACATTCACAGTACTCAAAACTAGTGTTCATTTTTCTCTTTAGTGTAATGTTGCATTATGCTTCTTATTCACCTAAAAATACAAAATTTGCATTCTTTCGCTTAAGTTGAAAATGAAAATGTTCTTTTCCATTAGTAGCTATTAGCAAACCGGGAAAGAGTTTTTTCGTTTTCTGATTTGATTGTATTAGATGCATTAGTGAAATTCTTCTTGTGATTCAATCGATTGCTGCTTTGTCATAGAATTCCTATCCTTCTCCTAGATAGCATTCATTGAATGGAAATGATTTTATTTTGCATGTAGTTTTCATTAAGAATTCGAGATCACATTTGGTAACGCCTTGAAATCGAAACATTAATTCAAGATCAACCTTAAAATGAATTTAATCAATGTAAGGAAACATTGAAACCTAACACATATATTTTAGAGGTCTAGGCTAGTGACGTGTTCCAGTGTCATTAAACTTAATAGCTGTCGTTCGCCATCTGACATTAGACAGCACTAGCACGAACTTGTGCTCCCGTCGCGTATATAAAGGGAGTCCATCATAGGTTGAAATCCTTTATCCATAGGAAATCGAGTTTGCCGCCCTGTAATAGTGATACACCGAACATAACATTCGAGGATACTGCTTGCACGTACGTCAAGTCCTTGGTCATTTCTCTTTCATTTGATCACCAAGGTGTATATTGCAGTTCACGGAAACTTGGTACACCCTCTTGCTTAGATTACCTAAGTAGTCATTTTGGTCTTTTTGTGACTCTCTAAAAGTGAAAATATCATCGAGCACTTTTCCTTTCACGCTCGTTCAATCTGAGTGACTAGAGTCATATTTTGCCTGTTTCTCGACTCTTCAAACATGAAACAAAAAATTTTAGTTTCAATGTCATAATATTAATTTCCTACGATCACATGTCCGTTTAAGATATTTTGTTGGCTTATTTTTAGTAGTTCCTTAGTGTTTTGATCCTCGAATAGGCTATCTTGTTTCCTTTATGTTTTGAAACATAATCATGGTGGCGGAACCACCAGTTTCGTCATCCTCTTCATTACCTCCTAGTGGTGATCCTTCTCCTAAAGTTTCTTCGGAAGCATCTCAACCCACTAGGTCTGTTGATTTCTGGTAGTCTATCCTTCTGAGTATCTTACCTCTTGGTACCCGATCTCCTCTTAAAGAGCCATTTGATATCAATTGGCAACCTCAAGATGCCTGGTCTGGTTTTGGGAATGGGCAAGACTTCCCTCCTCTTACTTCGAAACCACCTTTACTAGCTACTGCCTTACTCAACACTGTTCGTTGTCTTTTTCATGATCAAATGTCTTCATCTGACATGGATTCTTTGAGTCCCGTTAGTAGTGAAGAGCTTTATGTTTCTACATGAGATTATCAGCTCCCTCCGGAGAACTTTCCTTATGTCTTAGATCAACCTTCCTAACAACCAGTGTCTCTCCCACGTGGTTATTGAAACTTGGGTCAGATCATTTCTGGCGTTCAATCGTTGTATCAGGATCCAATATGGTCCGATACGTCAATTCCCTCCGCGAGCTCAGTTGTCTCGGTATTGAGGGAATCACCCTCAATTACTATGACATCGACAATTGTAACCTCTGTTTCTGTCCGACCCACTATCTGTGTGGCTTCATCCGCACTGGTTTTTAGTATGACTCCGTCATCATCGGGGCCTTCTGATGTCCGTAGGTCTATTTTTATCAATCCCACGATACCTATTGGGTCCGTCGTGAGTGGCTCAAAACCTCACGTTGTGGAAATCCCACATGCTTATAGTGTACCTATGGTTTCTACTTCCATTCCTAGTGGTTATACATTTGATGAGTATCTGTTGGCCATTCAACAACAATATTATACCTCTTAGGGTCCTCAGCAGTAGAATTCTACCCCTCAGGGTTCTCAGCTGTTAGAAACTTATGGCAATCCTCCGCATCATTATGACGCATATGGTAATCATGTCTATTTGCCTCTGATTGATCCCACTTAGTTCACTTACCAACAGGGACAACTCTCTGGTTCACAAGGAAAACCCTTACAAGGACAACCTTTGATCCAGTAGGGACAACCCTCTGGTTCATAGGGACAACCTTATGGTCCGCAAGGGCAACCCTTCCAAGGAAAACCTTCAGCCCAACAAGGACAACCCTTCATTTATGCTGGTCCATCTCATGTTCAACAGGGTGCATCTTATGTCCCTGGGGGGGAAATCTATCTGCAACAGGGACAACCTTTTGTGCAACAAAATCCGCCTTACGTTCAGCAAGGCCAAACTTTTGTACAACAAGGAAAAGCCTATGGTCTTGCGCCGGGTCAGCCTGGTCTTCAGGGGCAACCTGACCCATCCCAACCATCAGGCCAACCTTTTCCACAAGGGAAACCTAGTGGCCCTCAGTATCCAGGCCAACTTGCTCCAACGGGACAACCTGTCCAACCTCACTATCCGGGTCAACCTACTCCGTAGGGACAACCCGTTCAACCTCAAGGCACCACTTATCTTCCTCCAAGTCAATATCAGGTCGTATATAGTGTGCCCCAAGGCATTTCTTATATCCCCTTCAAGCTTGCTTTACAAAAATAACTGGGTTACTCGACAACAATCGTGGGGGAAAATGGAACTAGTTCTCATTTGTGTCGGAAGTATGTCGCTCTTGAACATGACACTCATCTGCATTCGTGTCGGGTTGGGGACATCTCATTTCGTCATTTTTTCCTCCATGGGTTTGGGTAATATGTTTTTACCTCTCCTCTGCTCTTTGCCACGTGATCATGAACTCAGATCCCTTGATGTCAAATACTGAAAAGTCCGGAGTCGTGTTGCCGATATGTTCAAGAGAATTTTCCTTTTGCAGTTTTCAACTTCTAATCCTCTTTTCTATCCTGATTCACTATCATCTTATTCCTCTGTCTCGTGTCAATGATGTGGGAAAAATTATGGCCCTCCTTCGACCAAGTCACTTCCTGTCGACTTCAGCTCATTATCTGGGAAGCTGATCTAGAAACTTCCTTGTAGTACCTTGGAGCTTGCATGCCTCAATGGAAAGTTCTTCGCATTCAACGATAGGTCCTCATCATTCGCCTTCGATCGAGTGATTCTTCGGGTGTTCAATGCTAGATCAATGTTCACATTCCATGGATTGTACTAGTTGTACCTTGAGAACCATTGTCATTATGGGTGGTTTCTCTCGTGCCTGTTAATAGCTTTCATCACTGGCTGGTAATCAAGTGAATTTCTTGCATGTTTGACTTCAGCTCACATATTCGCATGCTTGAATTTGTACTTGTTCAGGTCGAGATGGAGCGCAAGACCCTGGGTTTTGGCTACGGGATATTTTGGTTTATCATGACTATATGCATGACTCTTTTGATTGGATGGCTGTGACCATACCTGAGTCTGTTTATTGATCCTTATTGCTGGATGACTGCGTCCATACCTAGGATCTCAGTTTTATATGTACTCTATTATGGATGGTTGTGCCCATGGCACATGTTCATGTATCAAAGATATCAGTTGTACTTGTACTTGCAGGTCTTCCGACAATGGTGTTTGGTTTGAACGTGTTCTCATAAAGCATTTCACTCCTCCCTCTCTCTTGGACCTCATGCTTTAGGGGGCATCTGTTACACAAAATTTTGTCACCATCCCTGCAATCCCCATCTCGAACATTGGAGGACCATTTCTGTGACTTCTGTGTAGTGTGATGCCTTGCAAAAAGTGTCATTGCATCCCTTTCCATGAGAAGAAAATTTCCTCTGCTAACTTTTCCTGGAGCAGACTATCAAAAACATATGATTTTGGGTCGGCGCTGGCAGGCAGTTATGGCCTCGCACCCATAGAGAAATTAACACCGGGCCTCATGCCCATTGGTGCTCTGTCTCAGTGGATTTCCCACGCCGGGCTGTTTTTGGAAAGTTTTTTAAAATAGAAGCGAAGTTTCCATTCCCAACCACTTCGTGAGCAGAGTCAACACGGGTTGTTTGACTAAATAACGTCAATCATCTTCCTTTGGATTCTTATTTCCTACATTTGAGCAACCTCACAAAGGATAAGGCATCCCTTCCACCATATGAGGGATCCCAACCTCCTCCTCCTCTCCTATAAATACATCTCTCTCACATAGTTGCAGCTAGCTGAACATTTTCTACAATAGCTGAAATGGTTGAATAGCTGAATAGTATGATATAGATGGTGTGAGATAGAGTAGAGAGAGACCCATTGTCGAGAGAGAGTCTAGGATTATTTCCTCGCCAAGTCCAATTCCCTGACGAATGCTTGAGACACATTTTGATTGAACCCACTGAAGGAGGTTGCAATGTCAAGGCTCTTTTGGTAGTAAACTCTTTCTCTCTTCTCATTAACACATGACTGATTCTTTGGTTCTTTTTTTGCGTCTGATATGATTAATCTAGTGCAATACGTTTTGTTCTCCTTGACCAATTATATAGTTATGAATGCAAGCATTGTTTCATATGCTGCTATTGTTCTCTAATCCTTGTGCAGGCACTTCAGTACCATTGCTGAAGGGCCACAACGTGTTGGGACGAAGATCAGGAAACTATTTCCATAGCTACGACAACTGCGTTGGAACAAAGGTAGGACATATATCTTGACTCAGTTTCATTCATAAACTAGGAATCAAAACATTAGCATGTCCTCTTACTGCTAGACGCACACTAGGGCTAGAGAGATCACCTCTGTCCGCAGAGGGGATTTACCTAAACAAGGCACTGTGTATCTTTTGCTAGGTCAAGCTTAGGTGTTGTATAATGCACCTCAAGGCACTTCTTTCATTCTGCAGCAAAATCCATATGTTTCTCAACAAGGACCTAAGTGGTATGCTCAAAATCAATATCCTGGTCCTCAACCCACGTATGGTCAGAACTTTCAGGCTTATAACCCTTATGAACAGAATCCTCTGGGAAAAAAAATATGGGGGCATAATTTCTCTCAACCTGGGTGAAATCTGAATGTTGGTATTTATCAATGACCTGTAATTCCTTTCCATACTCAATTTCCTTTCCTTGCTACTTTGGAACTGCTTGATGTGTCGAAGTTGACGAACGATCTGATCCTTCATAATCCATATTAGCCTCTAGTTCCAACTAAAATTCTTGGCGATTGTCCCAAATTTGAGGGTAAGTCTGGAGAAGACCCCCAAGTGCATGTATGACATATCACCTTTGGTGTTCCTCTAACTATTGGGTTGACGATTCTATCTAACTCTGTCTTTTCCAACAAACTCTTATTGGTGCCGCTGCCAAGTGGTACATTGATTATCTCGTGGTGTCTTCCAAGATTTCAACTCTTTAGCCATGGAATTTCTCATGCACTTTCAGTTACCGGTTCAGTATGAAACTGGGATGCACCTTCTTACATCCTCGAAACAAGATCGAGCTACCCATATCTCTGATCATATTCATGAATGGAGGTGTCATTTTCGCTTGATCAAGTTTGAGATTCCTGATCAGCTTCCAACTGATTGGTTCACTACCTCCTTCATTGATTCGATTGCTAAGGACATTGCTATGGGGGCATGCATTACTGAGGAACAAGCCATTACTCATGCCCAATACCTTGATCTCGTGTACTCTCAGTCTAGCACGTTTTACAAACTCTTGCCTCATACCCCTCGACCTGGAACTTCCAAAACACTTACAACGCCATCCATTGACGGTATCATCGGTTTGGTGTCTCAGACTTCTCGGAAGTATTCTCCTTCGAATCCTGGGAAGAAAAAATCTACTCCTTCCAATGATACTGCTTCTCAACCAATCCTGAATTCTGGTAAAACCGCGGAAGTGAGTGTCGTTTAGGCCAACCAGGTGATTAAAACTTCCAAGGGTTGAAAATAAGGGTAAAGGTAAGGCCAAAGCCGATACCCTGAAACAGGATCCTCAAAAATCTTGTGTTGATGATGGTTCACAACGTAAACCAAAGTACCCTTGCTTGATTTGTGACAAAGAGCACTACACCAAGGATTTTCCTCGACGGGCCGAAGTGAGTCGACTGCTCAAAAGTACCCAAGGCACTCCAGTTGTTCTCAAAGAACCGTTTTCATCCCATCAAACCCAGTTGGTAGAGAAACCTTAGTCCTCTGCCCCATTTGGCTCTCAGGTTTTCATGATGAGCGGTCCTGCATCTGTCTCTAATTCTACACGATAAAAAGATTATACTGAACCACGTCAGGCAACGGGGAAAGAGATCGATGATGGTCCTTCTCCTCCACATTCTTTTGGCCCTCTTCAAATTGAAGGCCCAGTACTGAGCCCGTTTTACGGGCACCTTCCAAAGGTGTACTCCATAAGTCTTCTTACAACCCTAATGCCCGTGTTGCTCAACATTACAATATTGTTGAGGATTTGGCTCAGGCACCATCTACTATGTCTGGATTAGAAGTACTTCAGAGTTTTCCATCTCAACGGAAGGCTTTGCTATCTGCCATCGGTGGGGTTGATCCCACTAATTCGAGCCTTATTACTTTCGACTTGGAGAATTTTGTCCCACGTCTCCCTCACCATCTGGCACTGATCATTCAAGTTGGGATTAATGGATTGAATATCCATCGAGCGGTCATGGACGAGGGTGCATCTACGTGCGTCATGTCATCTTCTTGTTGGAAAGCCATTGGTTATCTAGCTCTCAATTCATCTCCAAATGCTCTAGAAGCGTTTGATGGAAGGGAATCTAAACCTCTTGGTGTTCTCGCCAGTTTACCAATTATTTTAGAAGGGAAAACTGTTAACATTGAGGTTGAAGTAGTTGATTCCAAGCTCAATTACAATCTTCTCCTCGGTTGTAGTTGGACTCACACCATGCTATGTGTTCCGTCCACTCTCTTTCATGTTTTTTGATTTCCACATGAAGGAAATATTATCACTGTCGATCAATTGTCTTTTTTCACTTCTTCATCTTCCGAGAGAAACGTTCCATACGTAGATCAATTCCTACACCTTATGAGAGTGTAGGGCCGGGTCTTTTCAAGGATCCAACCCTCATTGGTATTTTTCCTCTTCCTCCACCCAATACTGTTCAGGTTAATATGATCTCCAGGTCTTCTGACCCATGGATCATCCCTTCACTCGAACAGATTGATTCCTTCGGAGATTCGATGTCGTTGAGTCCGATCGAGATTGATTATTGTGAACTTATTTCGGCCTTGGATCCTTTGCCTCCTAATCATGCTCCTTTGATTATGTCTCTTGTCACTTATTCTAAATCCCCTTAGCTCGACGATTCAGATTCGCCCGATCCCTTAAGAGAGATATTTCCCTCCGATGAGGCCATTGTGGAAACTATGTCTCTTGAGGATCCTCCTTGGGATGATAGTCATCATCGTTACTCGTTCATGCCTGGTCATGGGGCCATGTCTACTTGTCTTGAGAGGTTCGCTTCTCAAGTTCCTTCTCCTCCGCTTCAAATTCCCATCCTGACACATGAAGTCTTTGTTGAAGGTAACTTGGGAAAAATCACACAAACGATGCCTATTGACATATCCCTTAAACTGGGGGTTGTCGAGAACATCCATATTGGGGTGACATGTTCTCCCGATGAGATCCAGGTCTATACTTGTCTCTTCTGCGAGTTTCGCGACGTTTTCGCATGGTATTACGAAGAAATTCCCGGCATCGATCCAAGTATAGTAGTGCTTGAGATTCCTACCTATCCAAGTGCGAAACCTATTCGCCAACGTCTTCATCCTATGCACCCTAGAAAGGTGGCCGCTATCAAAGGTGAAGTTGAAAAAATTCTTCGAGCTGGTTTTATCTATCCGATTCCTTTAACAGAATGGGTTTCCAATATTGTTCCTGTGGATAAGAAACATGGTACTATTCGCGTTTGTGTTGATTATCGTGATATGAACCGTGATTGCCCTAAGGATAATTATCCCACTCCTTTTATTGATCATATCATTGATGACTGTGCTGGGAGTGAGATCGTTTCCCTTATGGACGGGTTTTCTAGGTACAACTAGATTAATATTTTTCCGGCTGATTAACACAAGACCGCCTTTACCTATCCTTGGGGTAATTTATCCTATGAAAAGCTCCCTTTCGGTCTAAAAAATGTTGGGGCTACCTTTTAGCGAGCAATGTCATATGATTTCCATGATATCAAGCGCATGTTCAACCTTATCTGGATGACCTTCCGGCTCATTCTGCTAAGCGTAAAGACCACCCCGATCATCTCCGTCAGATTTTTCTTTGCTTTCGACGCTATAACATTTGGCTCAATCCGCATAAGTGTGTTTTCTGTGTTGACTTTGGTAGACTCTTAGGGTTTATCATTTCCAAAGACATAATTTGTCTCGATCCCCTCAAATTTGAAGCTATCATTAATCTCCCCTCCCCTTCCTTGTTACATCAACTGCAGTGTCTACAGGGGAAATATAACTTCTTGCGTCGTTTTATACCTAACTATGCTAAAGTGGCCAAAGGATTTACGCGATTACTAAAACAAGGCGTCTCGTTCCTCTGGGATGAGATCGCCTAAAAGTATTTTGATGCACTGAAGACATTGCTAGTCAATGCTCCTCTGTTTGCATCCTCCAAACTATCATCGCGATTACTCCCTCTATTTGGTTGACACGTTTAGTATGATTGCCATGGTTTTGGTACAAGATGATGATGATGGTGAAGAACACGTCATTTACTCTCTAAGTCATAATCTTCTCGATAACGAAACACGTTATGCACATGTCGAGAAGTTGGCATTGGCTGTTGTTCAATTTGTTCAACGCTTTCGTCACTATATTCTGTTGCGCACAGTGACCGTGATTTCTGATTGCAACCCTATGACTTACATATTGACTCATCAATTGCTGGGGGGAAAATAATTGAAGTGGATTGTTATCCTCCAAGAGTTCGATTTGGAGTTCACTACCGCCAAATCGAAGAAGTCATTGGTCTTTGCCAATTTGATTTTCTCTCTCCCCCTCTGATTCTTCTCCATCTGGTTCCGAGGAACGCATTTTGGACGACATGATTTTCTTATTAGCACCCTTGATCCTTGGTACGGTGATACCATTGTATATCTTTAGACTTCCACCTTCCAATCTGAGTTGATGAAGGATGCTCGCCGATGCATCTGCCATCATTCGAAACCATATCTCATAGTCAGAGATACACTCTACCGCATCAGAGTTGATTCCATTCTCTGCCTGTGTTTGACTCTAGAGGAGATTGAAAAGGTCCTGAATGATTGCCATAGTGGTGCCTGTGGCAGTCACATGTCTGGGTATGCTATCGCACATAAGATTTTTCATGCTGGCTATTTCTAGCCCACCATATTTAAATACTGCATTATTGCTGTCTGTAAGTACCATGATAGACATATATATCAGCGCAAGATGCGTGCATCGCCTTCACATCTTAACCCTGTCATGACTGTTGGTCCCTTTGCGAAGTGGGGCATCGATTTTATGACGTGTGACCCTCACTCGGCCGGGGGGCATGCTTATATTATCGTAGCCATGGACTACTTCACAAAATGGGCTGAAGGAATGCCTACACTTACAACTGACGGTAAGACAGGAGCACAATTTATATTCAATCATGTCATTACTAGGTTTGGTGTCCCTTAAGTCATTGTTACCGATCATGGTTCCCATTTTTGTCATTACATGGTGGCTGAGTTGACTTCCAAGTTGGGTCTGCGTCATGACAACTCAATGCCGTACTACCCTCAAGCCATGGCTAGGTTGAAGCCATGAACAAAGTTCTCATCACTATGCTTCAACGTATAATTGGGATGCACAAATCATACTGAAATCTCATGTTGTTTTCAGCTCTATGGGCTTTTCGAACCTCAGTGAAGGAATTCCAGCTTGTCTATGGTCTGGAAGCTACCCTTCTGATTGAATGTGAAATCCCTTCTCTCAAAATAGCTGTTGAATTTTTTCTTAATACCTCGCCAAAAGAAGAGCGTCTTCTATATTTAGAGAGGCTTGATGAAACTCGCTGCTTTGCTGCTCTTGTCATTGAAGCACAAAAAAAGCGGGTCAAAGCTCATTTTGACCAGTCATTTTTCCCTCATTCCTTTATATAAGGAGACCTCATCCTCTTGTACAACCAAGCTCATGATAAGCTGGGGGCAGGAAAATTTCAACCCATGTGGCATGGGCCGTACATTGTTAAGCGCATTTTGCAAAACGGGGCTTACGAGCTAATTGATTATGAAGGTCATCCTCTAGATCAGCCCAAAAATAGGTTGTATCTTAAAAAGTACTATGCATGAGTCTTTCATGCATGTTTCTTTGTACATAGGTGTTTTTTCATTTTTTGTACATTTTTGGCTTGGTGTGCTTTGCGAGCATTTTCCTGCTTATTGTGCAGATGTCTATTACCCCTTATCTCGGTTTTGCGGATGGTGCTTCTCGCAGTACCTAGAACTTGTCTTTAGCAACCTGGGTGATTTATGATCCTGCTAGTGAGTTGATATACCTTCAAGGTATCTGTCTAGGATGAACCACAAATAATGTCGCTAAATATAGTGTTGTTATTGAACTATTGACCGAGGCAATTTCTCTCGGAATTCGTGCATTGATTGTTAACCTAGACTCTCAACTTGTTGTTCTTAAGCTTAATGGGCATTATTCTGTTAGAAATCCTCACATATTAAGGTTGTATTTGCGTGTTCGTTTATTGGAAAGACATTTTGATTACATCACATATCAACATATTCCTACACAAATGAATGCATTAATTGATACAGTAACCAATATTGTATTAGATAGACATTTGCATAATTTGCAGAAACATCATCATCACATGAAAAGATCCATATAGGAAAATATATATATATATATATATATATATATATATCGTGTTTTCATCCATGTGCATCATAAGTTCAAAAAATATGTTGTTTCGGTTACATCCTTAGACATCATGTCTCTCAAAAAATATGCGGAAATAAAAACCTAGGTGTCTAGTCGGCATGACACTCATGATAACATGTCACTGCCCATACAAGCCACCTCAATAAACGGTGAACAGGGTTCGACATCCCTACCGTGTGTCTCTGGTACACGCGAGGAATATCATCGAATCTCGCATAGTTACGGATCCCACGAGAGATTCCCTCCAAGTTGCATATGATTTCCTCCTCCTCGCCTCCCTCACCATGAGGGGCCACATAAAAATCACAAGGAATTATGAGACATCATGTCTTTCAAAAAATATGCGGAAATAAAATCCTAGGTGTCTAGTCGGCATGACACTCATGATAACACGTCACTGCCCATACAAGCCACGTCAACAAACGGTGAACACGGTTCGACATCCCTGCCGTGTGTCTCTGGTACGCACGAGGAATATCATCAAATCTCGCATAGTCATGGATCCCATGGGAGAATCCCTCCAAGTTGCGTATGATTTCCTCCTCCTCGTCTCCCTCACCATGAGGAGCCACATAAAAATCACGAGGAATTCTCCGTGCTATTGGAGATAGTCCTGCAGGTCTTTCTGGGTTGACATCTACAAATATATGGATTGACATCAAAACATACATAAAAAAAATTTAATAATACTCATCAAAATAAAAATGAGTCTTACCCAATGCTTCATCCCAATCTTCTCCCTTTGGAAGTGGAAGATCTAGATCGCCAATAAAATATGTGCCAGAGTAGGGCCAGTCCTCCACAACAATCAATTGTCGTCGGAGCCACTCGAAGAATTATGGTCTCCAGGACATCTGTTGACTGCCCCCTAATCTTGGCATCAAAGACGACCAATGGACCATCCGTGGCTTTCGGGATGGTGGTGTCAGAATTATCACTTCCTGATGTTGGAAAATTGGTAACCCCTCCAGGATGAATGGTACCAAGATGGACCCATAACCGAACTGCTTCAACTTGTTGTTCTTGAGTTTTGTTAGTTGGAGTTTCATGTTGATTGTTACCACATCTGCCTAGTTCTATAGGGTCAATGTCATGCAATATACAACAAGAAGTAGCTATGTTTTTGGGGCCTCGTGCGGAGCTTGCGATCTAGCAGCTCGCGTAATGGTGTGCAACACTACTTGTAGTACCAAATTCGGAATGGTTTGGATATCCACCTTTCCGCTTTTGGACCCTTTCCTTGCTCCTGGGCACACTCTATCGATCACCATTCTCATGTTTTACATTGTGGGCCGGGTGCCTTTCAGGATTGGTACTGCCCCCCTCTGTGACAATCCGGTTATGAAGTAAACATCCGAGACCTCAATCTCGAGTTCCTGATCGTGAATTATGAATCTTTCTTGATGAATGTCCCAGACACTGATCAAGTGCTGCAATAGATCTGGTTGAGATATGAGACATGGTGCCATGAAGAATTTTAGAAGCCCGCAGTCCCTAAGGGCATCCATGCATCTCACATTGCCCATGGCTTGCTCATATTCTTCACTATGTTCTCATTCTTTCCATTCGATCACCGTTTTGTTCTTTCACACCTGCAAAAACATCCATATGGTTGTTATTAGTCAAATAAAATGATTTTGAAATGTTTAAACATGGCTTATTGTTTGAATTTACAAGATTAAAATGGTTGTTGTGGTTGGCGCACCCCTGTTTTATTTTAAAGCCGGTTGGCCCGAGTTCGGGCCCGATACCTACACCGACTGCCATGCCCTAGTTTTTACAAAAATATCCCCATAGATCTACAAAATGGGTTGTAGGTAATGATTATGATATCAAAATGCAGGGAAGGATATGAGTAATTACCTAGAACAAACGGATTCGCAATTAGCCTTATGGATTACCCACTGTCAACTCCGCAAAATCATAGTGAAAAAGGGTAAAAAATGTTCACAAGAGGTAAAAGTGAAAAGTAATTTATTTTTTACCATTTTTGGCATTTTATAAACTTTTCAGAACCTTAATTAGGTTTTAAAGCATATTTTTAGTTTATTTTGCTATATTTTTTCGAAAAATGGGTTTTACGTGCGTCTCTTGTGCAGCGACAGGTCCTCAACGTGACGACGATGAAGTGACGAGTTGTATTTTATACTTTTTCGGACTCGGTAAAAACACAAAAAAGTCACCCCCGGAGTCATCTTTCAGCTCTTTTCTGACTCTCAAAAATTGAAAAGATTGTCGAGACTCTTGCCATTTTGAACTTGTTAAAAGGATGCGAAACGATATCTACCCAATGTATGTTTACCCCTTTTTCGGGTTGGGATAGATTATTTACGAAAAAGGAACACCTTAGCCTATCGTGACTAAGAGGTTCTCTCAGACATAGTTTTCTACCTTTTCAGATTTGTGAGACTACCTACGAAAAGGGACCTATTGGCCCTTTTTTTTTCCGGTTCTTTTCAAACTCTCTAAACATGAAAAAATGTCAAGGTATTCCTTTATCAGACTTGTTAAAACATAAATGACATTGGAAACTGTCACCATGATGTAACCGAGTTCTTCCTTCCTAGGGCTCGTAAAATGTACTAGGATGGATTTGTCCGAAGGAAAAACTTTTTATGACAAGCATATGTTATCCCCTTCAAGCTTGTTTCCAAAAATAATTGGGGTACTTGCTAGCAATGGTGGTGGAAAATGGAACCAGTTCTCAGTTGTGTCAGCAGTATGTCGCTCTTGAACATGACACTCATATGCATTCGTGTCGGGTTGGGGACATCTCATTTCGTTATTTTTGCCTCCATGGGTTTGGGTAATCTGTTTTGACCTCTCATCTGCTCTTTGCCACGTCATCATGATCTCAAATCCCTTGATGTCAAACACTGCCAAATATGGAGTCGTGTCACCGATATGTTTAAGAGAAGTTTCCTTTTGTAGTTTTCAACCTCTAATCCTCTTTTCTGTCTCGATTCACTATCATATTATTCCTTTGTCTCATGTCGATGATGTGGGAAACATTATGGCTCTCCTTCGACCAGGTCACTTCCTGTCGACTTCAGCTCATTATTCGGGAAGCTGATCTAGAGAATCCCTTCCAATACCGTGGAGCTTGCATACCTCAATGGCAATTTCTTTGCATTTGACAACAACTCCTCATCATTGGTCTTTGATCGAGTGATTCAGCGGGTGTTCAACGCTAGATCATTGTTCACATTCTGTGGGTTGTACTAGTTGTACCTTGAGAGCCATTTTCATTATGGGTGGTTTCTCTCGTGCCTGTTAAAAAATTTCATCACTGGCTAGTAATCAGGTGGATTTCTTGCATGTTCGAATTCAACTCACATATTCACATGCTTGAATTTGTACTTGTTCGGGTCAAGATGTAGCGCAAGACCCTGGGTCTTGTCTGATAAAATCCAGGCTGTGGGATATTTTGGTTTATCATGACTATATGCATGAATCTTTTGATTGGATGGATGCGACCATGCCCGGGTCTATTTATTGATCCTTATTTTCTGGATGGATACGTCCATACCTTGGATCTCAGTTTATATGTACTCTATAATGGATGCCTGCGCCCATGCCACATGTTGATGTATCAGAGATATCAGTTGTACTTGTACTTGCAGGTCTTCCGATGGAGGTGTTTGGTTTGAATGCGTTCTCGTAAATAATTTCACTCCTCCCTCTCTCTCGAACCTCATGCTTTAAGGGGGCATCTTTTACACAAATTTTTTTCACCGTCCTTGCAATCCCCATCTCGAACATTGGAGGACCATTTCTGTGACTTCTGTGTAGTGTCATGCCTTACAAAAATTTCTATTGCATCCCTTGCCACGAGAAGAACATTTCCTCTATTAAATATTCCTGGAGTAGACTATCAAAAACATGTGATTTTGGGTTGGCGCTGGCAGGAATTTATGGCCTCACGACCATTGGCGCTTTGTCTCATTGGACTGCCCGCATTGAGCTATTTTTGGAATTTTTTTTTCAATAGAAGCGAAGTTTCCATTCCCAACCACTTCATGAGCGGAGTCAGCGTGGGTTGTTCGATTGAATAACGTCAAAAATATTCCTTTGGCTTCTTGTTTCCTACATTTGATCAACCTCCCAAAGGATAAGGCCTCCCTTCCACCATATGAGAGATCCCAACCTCCTCCTCCTCTCCTATAAATACATCTCTCTCACATAGTTGCAGCTAGCTGAAAATTTTCTACAATAGCTGAAATGGTTGAATAGCTGAACAGTATGATATAGTTGGTGTGAGATAGAGTAGAGAGAGACCCATTGTCGAGAGAGAGTCTAGGCTTATTTCCTCGCCAAGTCCAATTCCCAGACGAATTCTTGAGATGTGTTCTGAACCTGCTGAAGGAGGTTGCAACGTTAAGGCTCTTTTGGTTGTAAAATATTTCTCTATTCTCATTAACACATGACTGATGTTTTGGTTCCCGTTTTGCGTCTGATATGATTAATCTAGTGCAATAAGTTTAGTTCTCCTTGACAAATTAGGTAGTTATGAATGCAAGTATTGTTTCGTATGCTGCTATCGTTCTCTGATCCTTGTGCAGGCACCTAAGTACCACCGCTGAAGGACCACGACGTGTAACGATGAAGATTAGGAGACTACTACCATAGCTACGAAAACTGCGTTGGAACAAAGGTAGGACTTCTATCCCGACTCAGTTTCATTCATTAACTAGGAATCAACGCATTAGCATGTCCTCTCGTTGTTAGACCAACCCTAGGGCTAGAGCGATCGCCTCTGTCCACAGAGGGAATTTACTTACACAATAAGAGGGGCATGTTATGTTCCTATAATAATAGTGTATTCCCATTATTTTTATTGTTAGTATAGCCCCCTATTGTTATTGTTGTGCCCCATAGAAGTCCACTATTGTTTTTTTTTTTTTGGTAAATTAGGCTAATCTATATTAATTCGAAAGGAGAAAAAATACATAAGCTACATGCTAGGTTGGTAAGCTACGGTTAACCAATCCCAACCTTTGTTTCATAGATAAGGGGCTACCTCTGTGGAGGAAACCAGCCCAAAAAGTACATAAAATTGAAAATTACAAAATGTGTTGTTGCACTAGTGAAATAAGAAATTCTGTGGTAATAGCAAGCATGGAAAAAAACAAGGAAGAACTGAGTTGCTACACAGTCATTAATCTTCGACTTCATCATCATTTTTTGGATCTTCTTCTACTATGGGGGGGACAGGCGTCTGCCTGCACGACAACTTCCTCTACAACAGTGGGAAGACGCGGAGGCTTGGAGATCAGAGTGCAAAGGATGGTTGCCACCGAGTATTCTGCATCCGAGACGCACATCCAGGTACCTTATGAATCCATTATCCAGACATCTGTATCCTCCCCCTCATCTTCCTGGGCAGGAAGAGGCTCGGTCTTGCGAGGCAAGGGGTGCACCTGGTGCAAAATGGTGGACTTCCTAGGTCCAGTTCTGCCTCTCTGTGTAACCTGTGAGGGGGATTCCTCCTCCTAGTCAAGTTCGGGGCTTTGGGGAGCCTCTCTGGGATGACTGCTCGAGAAGGTGCCTTCAAAATATTCCAGGCGATTATCTAGCTCCTGGTGGTATCGACTAGGGAGAGCTCCTCTCTGGCCTCCTCGAATTGTTATTTGTCGTAGCCTGGGTGCCATGGTCAGTTGAAGCAAAGGAGGTGTGAAGTAAGGGGAGTGCGCGACAAGGAGGGATGTGCGATGCAAGGTGCACGACAAGGGACGCGGGATAAAGGGAGCTCCCAGTCTTATGAAACTAGCTGGATAGATGGTGTTGGGTTGAGATGCACAGACAAGGAGGAGTGTAGCTTGGGTAATTCTACGCAGCGCAACACTAGGGGGGAGGTTGCGCGGCAGACTGGGTATGCAGAAGGGAAAGAACTGTATCAATAGAAAAACCTGAAGGAGCAGACTGTGTATCTTTTTGTGCTAAGTGGCCCTCCCTTTAATAGGAATGTGACACATGCGAAGAGGCTGAGCATAATTGTGCCTCACATGCAGCTGCATGCTGTAACGGTTTCCCTGAGAGGGCTCGTGCGATGAGTTATCGCTGATCGACATGTCAATCCAGGTGATCATTCAAAATGATTGCGTCAGAGAGGTACCCTGGAGGGGGTGATGTTGTCCACGTGTGTCTTCATTATGAATTATCTCTATCATCTCATGTGGATGATTGCTAGAGTGAGGTACCACATCAGGTGAGGACCTGGATTGCAGATCTCCGTCCTCTTGGGCGTGGGAGAGCTAGTTGTCATGCGTCCTTCTGTTGTCACCCGCATCCGGGGAGAGAAGATGTTTTGAATGAGAGTTTGGCATTATCTTATTAAAGAATCATCTTTAGCCTAGATGAGGTTGGAATGATACAACTCTTTGTGGCTTTCCACCCCTTTGTTTGTGAGGAGGTCTGCAACCGAGTTTTCTTTCCTGCGCACATTGTGAAAAGTTTTTGCTCTATGATTGTGTATCGATTGTTCGAGAAGTTTGAGCCTGTGGGAAAGCCTCCAGCTGGTGGATACCTTTGTGCTTAGATCAGAAGAGGTTCACCCTGGGGGTTCCTGAAGATGCCTCTGAATCCTGCATTCCCAAGGTTGCCTTTGGAAGCACCATCGAAGTTACATTTGAAGAAGCCATTGGGGGGAGGTTTCCATTTTTCAGGAGCATGGGTTAGAATCCCACTATTTTTATTGTTGTGCCCTTAAATTATTATTGTTATGTAGGCTCTAATTATATTGTGACCGCTTACACTCCTATATATACTAAGGAGATATTATCATTTGTATCATGCAAGTGTTTATTTATGTAATGTAAAGAAAATTTCCCCCTCAAAGAGGCTAATACTTAAGTCGATGATCTATATTTTCTTCTATTTTTTTGCTTAGTTGTATAACATTAGATATGATTGTGACTAAACATATGCATACTTTGAAGATGGAAAGAACACATAATATTTAAATAGACACGATAATAAGACTCTTGAATTTTTAAATAGAGATGAATTATTCTTTTGTGACCATTTTTTCCAAAAAATGGCTTCCATTTTCTCCAAATTAATCTCAATACCATGAAAAATGGGTGAATGAAAGCAAGAAACTTATTTTACACCAAATGGGGAGGGTGAAATAGCTATCATAAATACACGTTTTTGCAAATTGGGGTGAATGGAAGGTTGTATCTCCTAATTTCAAGGGATAAATTTAATTTTTTTCTCCCTCTCCCTTAAAATAAGGTGGGCTAACCTCCATACCTATTTTTTTAATAAAATAAATTTGGGGCGATTTCTAATAATGTACTATGATACAAAAAATTCGCCCAGTAAAACTTAAAACCCCTTAATTTCGCCCAAGAGTGAAATTTTTCCCCTAAATTTTTCTATGGGTTTCGCCACAAGCAAGTTAATGAGATATGTTAGGTAAATTGACTCAGGGTTAGAGTCAAGGTTGACCAGTTTAAACAATTAGTAGTTTTGGGGCACATGGTTTTGTGCACCCCTGGTTTTCGGCTCATGGTATTGCATGTAATGGAGCCTATAAAAGGCTGAGAAGACTTCATTGTAAGATAGGCCTAGATGTGAGCGGTGAAGGCTCACTTGGCTAGATTGGCCAGGGTTTTGGCCAAGGCTAATGAAATTTCATTAGGATGGGTTTTCCCCGGAGTTTGGGGTTTTTCCCGGTTAAACATCTGTGTTTATGTTTATGATTTGTTGTTGGTTAGGTTTAATTATTCCTCTCGGTAATTATTTATGTTCTTCAATAAATGTTTCTTCATTTGGTATCAGAGCCATATTTGGCTTCAAAGGGACGATTTTTTTGCCAAGGGTTTTATTGGCCTGTGAATGGAGATATGATTTGTTGCATTGATGCAGATCTAGATTCTTCTCAGTGAAGGTGAGTTCAAAGCATACCTCGAAAGTGTTTCCCATGGTGAATGTTGGAAGCGTCGGATCAGTGGGGAAAACAAGCAACGAAGTTGAGAAGGGATTCTCTTAACGTTCATATCTGCGCCAAAGAAATCAATGTCAGGCTTGAGCTGCATAGATTTTAGATCCCATAAACGGTTCTGCATTCTCTATGAAGCATTCTCTGGACTGCGTGAAGCCTGTTGTTGTCTAGTCATGTGTAGATTTGCATGATATTGACAAACGATGTGAAGTTGTCGTTGGTGAGTCAATGTGTCTATAGAGGCAGATCGAGATAAGGTGGTCGTTGATCGAAAAGAAATTGCAGCCTTGGTCACACTAGAATGACATGAAAAACATGGATATATTCCTCAATTTGAGATCTGGATATGTGGGTGGTCCTAGGAATCTGGCTAATGAGCGAGATCGTGTAATGGATGACAAAGCATTAGCCATGAAGCACCATGGCGGTGTTGGAAAATGTGAGATCTGGATATTTTTGCGGGAAGAAATAAAGTAGTCGCGTCGAAGAGAGGGCGTAGAGGGAGCACTGGAAACAAGCTCAAGATGTCACTGTCGAGTGGCGGCCACGATAAACTACGCAGACAACACCGGTGCCAAGGTACATTGTTGCTTCCACATGTAGATATTGTGGAGATAACAATGCTAGTTATTACAGGTGGAAACCGTTGAGTTAGTGCAGTGTTCGTGGAATTGTCTAGTTGGCGTGGACTCCTCGATTGTGGAGGATTAGAATCGATTGCATGGTAGTGTAGCAATAGGATCCGGGTGAGATTCAACGACCTGACGATGTAGATGAAACACTCTCCCTTCAAGGTGGTTGCAGGGATTGACGATAATCCCATGATGTGTCTATTCAGATGTGCGTATTGAGGAGTGTTATGTCGTCAGGAAGTCAAATATTATTACATGTAAATGGGCATACTTCTATAAGACCTGGTATGGCATGCGTACCCCTGGGTAATCACTGGTAAAATCTCGGTTAGACTTAGGTGATAAGGGGGATGTCAAGTTAATAATTACCCAGGGTAAAAAATTTGAGGGGGGTAAGAGCCAAAGTGAGTGGGGCTCACTCATTTGGCAAGGTTGGCTGGATTTAGTCAAGGAACCCCAAGTCAATTTTAAGCGGGGAATGTTAGGTAAATTGACTGGGGGTTAGAGTCAAGGTTGACCAGTTTAAACAATCAGTAGTTTTGGGACACATGGTATTGTGCACCCCTGGTTTTCGGCTCATGGTATTGCATGTAATGGAGCCTATAAAAGGTTGAGAAGACTTCATTGTAAGATAGGCCTGGATGTGAGCGGTGAAGGCTCACTTGGCTGGATTGGCCAGGGTTTTGGCCAAGTCTAATGAAATTTCATTAGGATGGGTTTTCCCCGGAGTTTGGGGTTTTTCCCGGTTAAACATCTGTGTTTATGTTTACGATTTGTTGTTGGTTATGTTTAATTATTCCTCTTGGTAATTATTTATGTTCTTCAATAAATGTTTCTTCAAAATCCTTCCCCCATTCATCCCCAATCCATTCATGAATCTTTTCTACTAAGAATTTCAGCCACAATCTCAACTTACTATCACCCACTCATAGGTCTCCATGATTTCCCTTAATTTGACACTTTATCCTAGAGCGAAACTCTCGAGCTCAGATTTTACCTTGGTGCATTTTAATTTCTTCCTCTTTTTTGTGGCCTGCAACCGATCCTCAAGTGTCGACTACTCGATTAGGGTTTTTTTCTCCTGAGAAAACCTATCATTTCGACTCACTAGTCCTCATAAAGACTCTAGAGGAGCACTCAAGTAATTTGGGAAACCTTGAAAAAGAAACCATTTAGAATTAAAAACAAAACCCCCATTTAATACCTCACCATAGGACTATGAGCTTCCAAGCCCCAACCCTCCTTGCTCGATGGTGTCCAAAGCTAAGCCTGAAAATAAAGGCTCAACATCGCTTCTCCCCAACACTTCCTATCCTTGCTTAGCACCCAAAAATGGATCTTGAAGAAAACCCCCAGACGGAAATTCCAAATTTTTTTTGTGAATTAGCCCAATGCTTGCATCTAAAACTGGGACTCGAAACCCTAGCTGGTTTTGATCATCCAATGTCAAAATCTGCCCAAAACTCGCTTCAACTAACCCCACCAATGCATGAGGGAGAAAACCACCTGTAATCATCGAGATAGATTCCAAGATTGGAAGATATGAGAAAATATTTGGTTCTTGAGAGCTAGTTGTCGCCCATGTCTCCACATCGAGAGCTTTAGGTGGCACGTTAGGCCAGATGGAGATGCTTTTGAGCAAGACTAAGGAGTAGTCCACCTTTTCCTCCATACAACCATCACTCTAAACCCTAGGCCCATAACCACTAGTAGCAAGCAAGGAGAGGAGAAACTTCTGCATCCAAGTTGCCATCTTCAGGCCACTTCCCACCATATTCATCATAAATTTGTCCCCTTTTCTGCTGTGCCATTCCATATATATATATATATATATATATATAAATTCAAAGTAAACCAATTAGACAAACCAAAAATGAATTATATCTCTTTATTGAATGAATGAGGCATGTGTAACATTTCACCATTGGGTCATCTGTAGGAACTGGGTTAGCGATAGTTTCCTAACAGAATTTTAACTTGAAAGTAATGTGCCTCTTAACAATTTTAATGCATTTTCGATAACAAAAATGTTTCACAAAAAATTCTTTGAAAAAATTATATTTATGCGATTTTATGATTCAAACCTTTCAACTACTTTTATGGGAATGATTTGTTGGCATATTATATGTAAAAAATTATAGGTTTATTCAATCACGAATGCCACACATGAGATTCATTTTATGGAGATTGTTTGTTGTCATGTTAAAATATATTATATGAATTTAGGGCATGTGATTTACATGTAGAAAAACTTATATGGGATCATCATAATTTATGGTTTCTGCAATATGATTTGGGAGATTATTGGGGAGACAACCTTGAGAGATTATAAAGAGGCGAATGTATTACATCAAATATCTTTGTGTGAACAATCTTGCCATGTATAATGCCATATTGAATATGGATAAACATGTTTATACTATTTGTTCATAGAAAATCGGTTCATAGGAAATCGATCATAATAAAAATGAAAATAATCCTATCTAGATAACAATTACCTATATATGTTCTATGCCATATTTACCAAGTTCAGATTCAAATGAATACAATACAATACAAAAAATAATTCGATTTATTTGTTTTCAATTTGAAAAAATTAGCCAATATATTTAAAAAAATCACCTATATGTCTCAAAATTTAGCAAATCCACTTGTAATATGAGTAAGAGTGCCTTTTAATTTATCTTACCCTATTGAATGATCCTACTCTTAAGGCTTTGAGGATCAATCCATTAATATTTTTTTAGGATTTGGACGAAGGAGAAATGAGTTTTTGATCTCCCATCTTCCTCTTTGATGTCTCCCGCCTATATCATATTTGCGTCCTAAAACGAATCATTTTTTAAGGAGAATTAGGTAGAATGGAACGAATTGACCAATATTTGGAATTTTTTGACCAATTTGGCCAAATTTTGTAACTACGATCTATGCAAAAGCACTATGATTACTACATTGACCTTTTTTTATTCTCTTTGTAGTAGCAACATCATGGTTCTTTGAGTGCTGAATTTATGTAAATTTCTTAGAATCTGAATTTGATGTCTCTCCAGATTCCAAAATATTCCTAAAATCCACAATAGACATAAAGATATCCCTCTTAATACTTTGATCTATTGCATTCTTACCAATTGACTTTACCAAATTGGTTATGTTATGTCTATGCAATGTCTTGTCCATAGTTACCAAATTCGCCTGAATTGGTGCAAAAAATACCAAAATTCGTGAGTTCACGGTAGCCTCATGCGGGTAACCAAAATTCATGGTTTATAATTTATGAAACAAAATTGTTAATGGAAATAGAAACTAATTGCAAGCCTAGAAACTAATTTGAAACTAGCACTTTAGAAACTAATTGGTAACTAGCACGTGAAATGGAAAATAATTGGGAGCACGTGAAATGGAAATTAATTGTGAGCCTAGAAATTTTCCAATTTCAGTGCTAAGAAGGAAATAATTTTTTTTTTAAGTTGATTTTTTATATATATTTATGTTAAGAGGAATAAGTTTTTAATATTTAATTTTTATATATGTGATAATTACAAAAAATACAAAATCTAAAATTAAAGAGAGACGTAGTGTTGAATTTTAAATAATTTATATATTTATATATATTAAAAAAAAAGAAGATATGAGGGATGATGTAGTTTTGAGTTTTGAATATTTAAGTTTTAAATACATATTAACTAGCGGTTATAAAAGCGCAAGGGAAGGTGAGGCTGATAGGTTTTTTAAATCAAGAAAGTTGTACAAGAAAATAGCAATTGATAACTTAAATTTAAGTTAATTTTTTTGTATTTTTTTCTTAAGTTTATAATATGTAACTATATTAGAATTGTTTAACAAAAACATTCTCCAATGTCATTAGAACCACATGGTGGAATATTAAATACTAAATTGATTACATTATATTTTAAAGTAATCTAACTAATAGATGAGATGATATTTTAATTTACAAAAATTGAATGTCTCAAGGATCCATTTATACATAGAGTGGTTCTAAACTTCTAATAGTTAAGAATGCATGCCTTCTTGTAAAAGGTTAAAAGTTCAAATTCAAAAAGGTAGAAAATAGACATCTAGGAATCAAATCACTAGGCAAAGACATTGAATTCATATTTAAGTATAGCTTCCTTCATAAATCATACATTGCAATAAAAAATAAGCTTTATCATAGCTATATAGCAACAACATGTGGGATTCAACTAATATAATTATCCCAACTTGCAAAAGACGAATTGAAATTTAGTTAGAGTGTAATGGTAAAAAACCCAACTTGGAGAAAGATTCGTGGAAATTCAATTACAATATAATAGAAAAATGTGAAGTAAATGTGGTTAAAATAAATATGTGAATTAAAGATTTATTCATTACTTTATAGTTTAAATATTACTTTATATATTAAATATTAATTAAATATGTGAACTTACTATTTTTTTTTACACAAGTCTTACTAGTGACATGTGAGTTCAAATTGGGCAACTTAGAAGTTTATGGTTACTTTCTATAAAGAAAAATAATCTTTTTGGAAAGATCTCTAATTCTATTAAAAAAAATAAGTTACGAGGGAAAATTCCTAAAAATTTAAGAAAATATGTGAACTTTCTATTTTTTTTTACATACATGTCTCACTAATAGCATGTGTCATTACCAAAATGAATTGATTGACAAAAAAAAGCAAGTGTATTTTCATAATGGTTTCACACAATCACCATTTATAAAGCACACATTAAAATTCTTTAGAGCTTAAGACTATAAAGAAAAAGAAAATAACCTAACAAAACAGTTAAGCATATACTAGTGGAACCATTCGTATAATTCATTAATAGCATGAACTAAATTAAATAAAATAACCTAACAAAACAATTAAGCAAATACAAGTGGGACCATTCGTATAATTCATTAATAGCATGAACTGATTTCTTTATTTCAAGCATAAATTTTTGTACTTGGAGAAACATTCCATGGTTTCTCATTTCTACGAAAGGTGGTGGACAGTCGAACAGTTTTGCGATCAGCGCTCAAATACCAGGGGATTGGTAGTATGATGGGTCATAGATTTTGTTGCCGCATTCGCATTTCCACACAATTGGATCGTCTCCACCTATTGGAGTGCCGGGGCATTGCAGTTGTGGAGTGACAGTGCACTGCACAGGCGTACATGGATTGCACCCCTCGCATTTATTATAACATGACGGCAGCCCAGAGCCAATAGTGGGCAATGCAACTTCGCTTCTACGCTCTCCCATCCCCTTCACCTGCCAACAACAGTTTTTATCATTCAAGTGTGCACCAATATCTTCAATCCAATATTATTTTATCTGAAAGATTACAGAAAACATGGATTCAGAAACGAATGATTACAAAGAAAGCGGAGCCAAAATGTTCCGACGAATAGGGGGTTTGTTCATCACTAATTTCTCTCCCAGTGATCCCTCATTATTAGCGAAATAAAAGGGTTACTGTATCATATTAGTTCTTTCGCAGGCATGTGAGAAAATATTCTCTGCAAAACATATTGAATACCCAATGAATTCATGCAAATTACGCACCCCCAAAGCTCAATAGGCCTAAAGCAAAAAAACAGAGTCTTCATCATGGAATAACGTGAAAATGCAGCTTCCATAAGCATGTTTTTCTATATCCCAGTAGAAATCTCTTTCAATAACCTACTCTTCCCACTCTCTTTAACGTATGCTCCCCAGCAGAATTTCTTCGAATAAGGTCGTATCCTCCACATATGGTATATATCGAATATGAAGAGCTACGATGCAAATAAAAGAAAGCACAAGGCAAGAGTAAAGCATTAGCAAATAAAGCATATTACCAATAATGCATAAATCATATTACCCAAATTAGAAATGGAAACTCAGTGTCATTTTTGGTAAAAAGTTATCATGTTCTTATGCTTTTTTTTTAACTTTATATATATATGATGAAGGTATATTTCTTTGTTTTTTTGAACAGTTATCTTTTATGATTTTTATGATAAAGGTATAGTATTATTTTATTTTTGGAACTATTATATTTTATGATTTTTATGATCAAGTAATTCAAAAAATGAGTTATGAGGGAAAATTCCTAAAAATTTAGAGAAATATGTGAACTTGCTACTTTTTTGCACACTTCTTACTAGTGACATGTGTCATTATCCATGTAAATTGTGGTTAGAAAAAAAACAAGCATATTAATTCAAAGAAGCCCTCAAAGCTGTTATCTGAGACTTTAGATAAAATTAGAGGCATCTAGTTTAGAGTTTTGAAAAGAAAAAAGATTTTGAAGATAACATATAAGTGTGGTTGTGGTTTTGGTTAGTAATTGTAGTTTTAAAATTGTTTATATTAATTAAAACTATTAAAATTTATTTAAATTTCAAAATGAATGGGAAGAAAATAAACACAATATATTGGGGTTATATGAATATATATTTAAATCTTTAAAATGTATACTATCGAATTGAAAAAATTTCATTGAAATTTTATCGAATTCAAATTCAAATTAAAACTTGAAAACTATGGTCTTGTCAAGTGCCTTGTTATTCAATTTTGCATATGATTTTGTTAATTAACAAACTTGATTATTGCCACTATATTCTGCATTTTTTTTTACTTGTTTTTGTACTCAATTTCTGCATCGACCAGATAAATATACATATAACTCCAACTCTTTCACAACCTTTTCTCATCAATTTCTATTGTTTTTTCTTAACTACCCATCAAACTTAACATCTTCTACACAGGTATTGGGACACCATTCCATCGATATTCAAATTTAGGATTTGTTCCAGTTCTTACATGATTGCAAATATTTTCCACTCTCTGACTTTGCATTCACTAACTGCGTCGAAGACTTAAAGTCAGATGCGATGGGTGTCGTAGAGCATAGGAAGATGACCCTGTTAAAATATATATATATTTTTGGAGAAATTAAAAAATATATAAATCCATTCAATTTGAGTAGTCAATCATATTAAAATAAATAAATTTTGAATATTTGAAAAATATAAAAAAATTAATACAATATAAAACTATGAAAAGATGGATTTTTTTTTCACAAATTTATTACTAAAATCTTACTTCTTAAGAGATATGCAAAATAAATGTTTTACAAATTTCCTAGTAATTTTCTATTAATTATCTTAAAAGTGTTATCCATAAAGCATTTCAAGGTAGTCTTATTTTATCAAAATTCTATATATTTTTGTTAATTTTAATAAAAATATTAAAAATTAAATATTGTAATATTATCCAAACTTTAAAGATACATTTTTTAAAATAAAATAAATTAACTTTAAATATAATTGAAACCAAATTCAAAAAATATTTATTTATATAATAAAATAAATTCCATGTATTCCTCACTTACATTAACTTGTGTATCAAGGTATACCATGTTTTGTAACCAAGCTACACCATTATTGCAATATGAAAACCGAGTTACCTTGATAAGGATTGAGAAACTAAAATCGATATAAGGTAGTGGTCAAAAAGTAGAAATGGCCTCATGATGCATTTGAAAGCCAATAGCATACACATACGTTTAAAATTTTTGCGATGGACAACCTAACAAAAGTATGATCTAGTCATCTGCTCCACCACAAAAATTCTTTATTCTAACACTCATATATCTATTCAATCAACATAATTTATAATATTATGAATCCTTACTGGTAAATGAATTATTCAAAGTAATTTTTATTTAATCCTTTTTGCTTGTGGAAGAAGTTCGTCCCAAATAATTTCTAGGTCTGCACACATAACAATAAAGAACGTGAAAAACTATTTTCTATCTTTAAAATATTTTTTCTTCTTTTTGTGTTCACATTCTTTTTTTCTTCTTTTTAGGTTCACATTCTATCCAACCACTATTCCTTAGTATAAAATATATGGGATGCACATATTACCTGAAAAACTATTTTCTATCTTTAAAATATATTTTTTTCTTCTTCTTTATGTTCACATTCTATCCCACCACTATTCCTTAGTATAAAATATATGGGATGTACATATTACTGGTTGCCTTTGAGGTTGAATTTTCATTGAAAGCGTTAAATGCATGCTTGGAAAGTTGTTATAATATTTGTTCAACTTTACCATGGCTAATCTTAGATATTCTTTTCTTTTTCTAGTTATTGGTGTTGGCAAGTTTCGTAACGGCTTGAACCTACCAAGAAAATGGTCAAAGCATTAAGTTGGAAATAAAATAAAGCAAAAAATTATGATTTTTCTCACAAATTACATTAATATTCTTCTTTCGCAGCATGATATATCAAAATTACGGGACCAAGTGCAGCAAATTTTGTTCTCATAAAGAGAAACCATAGATGAATTAAAAGACGACATAGATGGTTTAAAAGAAAAAATAAAAGGTGTCGTGAATGGTTTAAAAGTGAATATGAATGATTTGAAGGAAGTTTTGAAAAAGTTACTACAAGAAATGCTTCCTAATGGAGAAAATGTATTCCATGAAACCCACGAGGAGAAAAAAAGAATATGAATTTTGATTTTAGAGACTCCAATGTTTGGTTTAAGACCCACTACATTCCAAAGATCGATGTGAGGAAGTTTGATGGCAAGGATCCGGTAACATGGATACTACATATGGAACAATAATTTGATCTCCATGATGTGCAATACACACAAAAGGTACGCATTAGATCTTTATATTTAGAACCCAATCAATTTATATGGTATTGATAGCTTTGTTCTTGTAAACCACTTATCATTTGGTCAATTTTTATGGAGTAAATGATATCACATTATGAGGATACAAAGAGAAACACCTTATTTAGCCAATTGATAAATCTAAAACAAAAGGGTTTAATGGCAGAGGCCATCGAGGACTTCCAAAAATTTAATATCAAGGTAACTTATATTCCAGAGGAGCATAGGATTGATGTATTCATAGGGAATTTTAAGGATACAATCCAAAATGAGGTTCTCCTTGGGGAACTTGGTTCAATGGAGAAGACATTCATGGTGTCAAGAAAAGTTGAAAGAAAAATTATGGCAACAAGGAAGTATACAACTCACAACTATAAAGATGGAAGTGTTGTTGCTTCTGGCCTTCCACAACCTACAAGGTTGATGCCACAACAATTGGAGGAAAAAACAGCTAAAGGGATTTGTTACAGTTATGATAACAAATACACTAAAGGTCATAAGCGTGCCAAGAATCAGTTATTCTACATAGCTTGTGAAGAGGAGGAAGAAAATGAACAAGACATATCAAAAGAGGAGGATATACATGAGGAGACAACCCTAGAGAAAGAAGAAATGAATTTGGACATATCATGTAATGCATTGGAAGGAATTACCACTCCTCAAACTCTCCATATAGAAGAATATATAAATAAGAAAATGGTAATAGTTCTTATTGATTTGGGTAGTACCCATAATTTTATTCATTGTAAGATATCCAAGGAATTGAATTGCTTCCTATATCCAACACCAAAGTGTCAAGTGATGGTTGCAAATGGAGGAACTATAAATTGCTTTGTAAAGTGCCATAATATCAAGCTAACCATGGGGGAATATGTATTGAATAGTCCAGTGCTTTCCATTACAATGGGTGGTGCTGATATTGTAATATTTCGGGACGATAGCTTTTAATTTTCAAGATTTTAATTTTTATTTTTTTTGGGAAGAAAATAAAGTTGAATTAAGGGGTATCATACAGAAACAAGGAAATATAATAAGATATAATGACATGACAAATCTTCTTAAGAAATACCAATGGGGTGTAATTGCACACTTATTCTCACTAGAGGTTCAAACATCGAAGTCATCTATTTATCCAGATCTCTAAAAAAGGATTGGACAATAATTCCAAGGTATTTGAGACTCCCAAAGGCCTCTGACCTATTTGTGATCATGATCATGCTATTAATTTTATTCTAGGAGTGTTCCTCCAAACATTAGACCTTATAGATATTCCTATGCCCAAAAGAGTGAAATTGAACGTATGGTTGAAGAAATTCTAGAGGCTAGTATAATTCAACCTAGCCAAAGTTATTTCTTTGATCCATTAGTATTGGTGCACAATAAGGATGGATCATGGCATATGTGTGCAGATTATAGGGAGCTCACCAAGCTCACTATTAAAGATAAATTTCCCATTCCTTTCATTGAGGAATTGTTGGATGAATTACATGGAGAAATTTACTTCACCAAGATGGATTTTCGTTCAAGATATCATCAAATTAGAATGAAGACTGTAGACATTCCGAAAACAACATTCAGAACTCATGAGGGTCATTATTTTTTTTTTTCATGCCTTTTGGCCTTACTAACGCACCTTCCACATTTCAAGGTTTGATGAATGTCATTTTCAAACCCTTCCTTAGAAAATTGGTGTTAGTATTTTTTGATGATATAATAATCTACAACAAGTCTTGGAAGGATCATGTTCAACATATTGACAGGGTACTCAAACTATTGGAGGAGAAACAATTATATGCAAAAACCTTCAAATGTTTCTTTGGAGTATAGGAGGTGGAGTATTTGGGTCATATTGTATCTCATGAGTGTGTTAAGGTAGACCCTAACAAAATTAAAGCCATTAAGGAATGGAAAATCCCCATGACCATAAATTATCTTCAAGGATTTCTCGGGTTGATAGGGTATTATCACAAGTTTGTTAAGAATTATGGGAGAATAGCAGCACCTCTACCAACATTACTGAATTTTCGTGGGCTCCATAAGAAATTAAGGCCTTTTAAAATCTTAAAGTGGCAATATGCCAAGGACTGGTCTTATATATTCCAGACTTAAAAAAAACCTTTATTATGGAATGCGATGCCTCAGGAAATGGAATTGGTGTTGTTTTAATGTAAGAAGGAAGACCCATTTTTTTTGAAAGTCGTCCAATCAAAGGAAAGTATTTACAAAAACCTATTTATGAGAAGGAAATGTTAGAAATACTACATGCATTAAAACAATGGATAACTTACCTAATGGGAAGACACTTCAAGGTAAAAAATAATCATGATATTCTTAAATACTTTTTGGAACAAATATTATCTTCAGAAGAGCAACAAAAATGGGTCACAAAGATGTTGGGTTATGACTTTGAAATCATCTACAAAAAGGGAAGGAAATTGTTGTTGCAGATGCACTCTCAAGAAAGGATGACGATGCAGAATCATTTCTTTGTGTCCTTTCTATTATCAAACTTGATTAGATAACTAAAGCAAGGGATGAATGGAATAATGATGAATATGTGTGTACACTCATTCAAAAGTTGCAGGAAGATCCCAGTACATCTGGTACATTTAGCTGGAAAAATGATTCATTATGGTACAAAGATTGCTTATATCTTTGTTCAAGCAAAATATTCTTTTGGAATTGCACACCTCCCCCTTAGGAGGGCACTCAAAATTTTTAAAAACTTACCACAGGGCCAAGAAGGATTTTTTTGGGATGGACTTAAATCTATTATTCAAAATTTTGTGGCAGAATGTTTGGTTTTCCAACAAAATAAAGTTGAGACAATTAAGACCCCAAGTCTGTTACAAACTTTAGCCATTCCAAGTCAATGTTGGGAGGAGGTCTCAATGGATTTTATGACATGCTTGCCTAAGTATAAAGGAAAGAGTGTCATCATGGTGGTAGTTGATAGAATTACCAAGTATGCACACTTTAATGCATTATCTCATCCTTTTAAAGCCATTACAATTGCTACTACATTTATGGAAACAATTCAAAAGCTACACGGAAACCCAAATATTATTGTAAGTGACAGAGATCCCATTTTCACTAGAAATTTTTGGACGAAATTATTTTCTTGTCTTGGTACTCGATCAACTCATAGCTCATCTTATCATCCTCAATATGACGAACAAACTAAGATATTGAAAAAATTTCCGGAAGGATATCTCCGTTGCTTTGTATCTTATAAACAAACAAAATAGGTCAAGTGGTTACCTCTAGTTGAATGGTGGTATAACATTTCCTTCCATACTGCAGCAAAAATTTCCCCATTTATGGCATTTTATGGATATCATCCACCATCCACAACATCAACTTTAAGAGGAAATTTTAAGGTTCAAGCAATGGAAGATCAAATCGAGCATCAACAACAAGTTATCCAACTCTTAAAGTATAACCTCGATCTATCGCAGAATTGAATGAAATAACAAGAATATCAACATTGCAGTGAAAGATTTTTTGATGTAGGTGACTCAGTATTTTTACGGCTACAACCATACAAACAAATGTCCCCAAAAAAAGCTATGAAGGATAATAAATTATAACTCAAATACTATGGTCCTTACAAGGTGTTACAAAAGATCGGTATTGTGACATAAAAATTGGAGCTGCCTGCATCTTCCCGAGTACACCCAAATTTCCATGTTTCATGCTTAAACAAGGTTATCAATGACAAGCTCCGAGTTCAAATAGTGTTTCCAGAACTTGATGAAGAAGGAAAAATCATATTTGAGCCTTAAGCAGTCATGGAAACAAGAACCCGACAACTACGAAATCAATTAATTTCAGAGTATCTCATTAAGTGGAAGAACTTACCCGCAGAAGATTCCACATGGGAGGATGAGAATTTTATACAAAAGCATTTGGAACTACTCAAGCGTTGAGGAAAACACTTTTTTGAAGGAGAGGGGCATGTTAGGTCCCTACAATACTGGTGTATTCCTTATTGTTATTATTAGTATAACCCCATATTGTTATTTTTGTGCCCATGTATCCCCCATGTTGTTATTGATGTGCCCCATAGAAGCCCACTATTCTTATTGTTGCACCCTTACATTATTATTTTTATGTAGGCTTTGATTATATTGTGACCCCTTAGACTCCTAGATATACCAAAGAGGTATTATAATTTGTATCATCCAAGAATTGTTCATTTATGTAATGTAAAGGAGGTTTCCCCCTCGAAGAGGCTAATATTTAAGTCATTAATCTATCATTTCTTCTATTTTGTGAGCTGGCTGCATAACATTAGATATGATTGTGACTAAATAAATGCAAAATTCGAAGATGGAAATAAAACTATTGAATCTTTAAATAAACACGACAATAAGAATCTTGAATTTTTAAATAGAGATGAATTATTCTTTTGTGACCATTTGTTCCGAAAAACGGGGGACATTTTCTCCAAATTAATCTCAACACCATGAAAATGGACGAATGAAAGCAAGAAACTTATTTTACACCAAACGGGGAGGGCAAAATAGCTATCATAAATACATATTTTTGCAAATTGGGGTGAATGGAAGGTTGTATCTCCTAATTTCAAGGGCTAAATTTATTTTTTTCTCCCTCTCCCTTAAAATAAGGTGTGCTAACCTCCATACCTATTTTTTTTATAAAACAAATTTGGGGAAATTTCTAATAATGTACTATGATACAAAAAATTTGCCTACTAAAAACTTAAAACCCATTAATTTCTCCCAAGAGTGAATATTGGCCCCTAAAATTTTCTATGGGTTTCATCATAAGAAATTTAATGAGATCCTTTCCCCATTCAGCCCCAATCCATTCATGAATCTTGTCTACTGAGAATTTCCTGCCACGAGCTCGACCTACTATCACCCAATCAAAGGTCTCCATGACTTCCCCGAATTTGATACTTTATCCTAGAGTGAAACTCTCAAGCTCAGATTTTACTTTGGTGCATTTTACTTCCTTCCTATTTTTTCTAGCCTGCAATAGGTCCTCAAGTCTTGTCTGCTCGATTAGGGTTTTTTCCTCCTAAGAAAACCCATCATTTAGACTCACTAGTCCTCAGAAAGACTCTACAGGAGCACTCAAGTAATTTGGGAAGCATTGAAAAAGAAACCATTTAGAATTAACAAGAAAACCCCCATTTAATACCTCGCCTTTCGACTATGAGCTTCCAAGCCCTAACCCTCCTTGCTCGATGGTGTCCAAAGCTAAGTCTGAAAACAAAGGCTCAACATCGCTTCTCCCCAACACTTCCCCTCCTTACTTAGCACCCAAAAATGGCTCTTGAAGAAAACCCCCAGACGAAAATTATAGAAAATTGTTGTGAATTAGCACAACACTTACATCTGAAACTGGGACTCAAAACCCCGGCTGGTTTTGATCGTCTAATGTCGAAATCTGCCCAAAACCTGCTTCAACTAACCCCACTAATGCATGAGGGAGAAAACCATATGTAATCGTCAAGATAGATTCCAGGATTGGAGGAGATGAGAAAATATTTGGTTTTAGAGTGCTAGTTGTCGCCCATGCCTCCAAATCAAGAGCCTTAGGTGGCACGTTAGGCCAGATGGAGACATTTTCAAGAAATACTGGGGAGTATTCCAGCTTGTCCTCCATACAATCGCCACTCTAAACCCTAGGCCCTTTACCACTAGTAGTGAGAAAGGAGAGGAGACACACCTGCATCCAAGTTGCAATATTCACAACACTTCCCACCGTCTTCATCATAAAATTGTCTCCTTTTCCGGTGCGGCATTCCAAAAATAACACACACACACACACACACACACACACACATATATAAAGTTAACCAATTAGACAAACCAAAAAGGAACGATATCTCTTTATTGAATGAATGAGGCATGTGTAACATTTCACCATTGGGCCATCCGTAGGAAATGGGTCAGCGGTAGTCTCCTAACAGAATTTTAACTTGAAAGTAGCGTGCCTCTTAACAATTTTAATGCATTTTCGATACAAAACTGTGTCATGGAAAAATGCTCAGAAAAAATTATATTTATGTGATTTTATCATTCAAACTTTTCAACTAATTTTATGGTAATGATTTGTTGGCATATTGTATCTAAAAAAATTATAGGTTTATTCAACCACCGGTGCCGCACATTATATGCATTTTATAGAGATTGTTTGTTTCATGTTAAAATATATTATATGAATTTATGGCATGTGATTTACATGTAGAAAAACTTATATGGGATCATCAGAATTTATGGTTTCTACAATATGATTTGGGAGGTTATTGGGGAGACAACTGTGAGAGATTATGAAGAGGCAAATGTATTCCTTATTGTTGACTCAGTGATTCCACACGAAATTATATCAACATCAAATATTTTTGGGTGAACTATCCTGCCATGCATAATTCCATGTTGATTCATATTCAACATTTTTATACTATTTGTTCATTGAAAATAAGTTCACAGACAATCAATCATAATAAAATTGACAATAATCCTATCTAGATAATAATTACCTAGATATGTTCTATGCCATAGTTACCGAGTTTAGATTCAAATGAATACGATACAATACAAAAATAATTTGATTTATTTTTTTTCAATCTGAAAAAAAATTAGCCAGTATACTTAAAAAAACACCTATATGTCTCAAACTTTAACAAATCCACTTGTAATCTGAGTAAGAGTGCCTTTTGCTATAGCTTACCATGTTGACTAATCTCTCTCTTCAAGCTTTGAGGATCAATCCATCAATATTTTTTTAGAATTCGGAGGAAGGAGAAACCAATTTTTGATCTCCCATCCTCCTCTTTGATGTCTCCCGCCTATATCATATTTGTATCCTAAAAAGAATCAAAATTTTAAGGAGAATTAGGGAGAATGGAACAAATTGACCAATATTTGAAATTTTTTTTTGACCAATTCAACCAAATTTGGTAACTATGATCTATGCAGAAGCACTATGATTACTACATTGACGTTTTTTTATTCTCTTTGTAGTAGTAACATCATGGTTCTTTGAGTGTTTAATTTTTGTAAATTGCTTGGATTCTAAATTTGATCTCTCTCCTTATTTTCAGATTCCAAAATATTCCTAAAATCTACGATAGACATAAAGATATCCCTCTTACTACTTTATCCCTCTTAGTACTTTGATCTAGTGCATTCTTACCAACTGACTTTACCAATTTGATTATGTTATGTTTATGCCGAGTCTTGTCCATAGTTAACAAATTCGCCTAAATCGGCGAAAAAAATACGGAAACTCGTGAGTTCCATTCGAATAATTCGATAAAAATTCAACTTGTTCAGCGTAGCCTTATGTGGGTAACCAAAATTCATGGTTTATAATTTTTGAAACATAATTGTTAATGGAAATAGAAACTAATTGCAAGTCTAGAAGCTAATTGGAAACTAGCACGTTGAAATAGAAACTAATTGCAAGCCTAGAAACTAATTGGAAACTAGCACGTTATAAGCTAATTGGAAACTAGCACCTGAAATGGAAACTAACTTGGAGCAAGTGAAATGGAAACTAATTGCGAGCCTAAAAATTTTCCTAAAATGGAAACTAACTGGGAACAAGTGAAATGGAAACTAATTGCGAGCCTAGAAATTTTCCAATTTTAGTGTTTTCTTTAATGATTTAAAAAGCTGAGAGAACAAGGAAATAAAATCTTGAAGTTGATTTTTTATATATATTTATGTTAAAAGGAATAAATTTTGAATATTTAATTTTTATATATGTGTTAATTACAAAAAGATAAAATCTGAAATTAAAGAGGGATATAGTTTTGAATTTTAAATATATTAAAAAAAAAATATAAGATATCAAAGACTATGTAGTTTTGAGTTTTGAATATTTAAGTTTTAAATATATATTAATTATAAAAGGATTTTAGATAAGATGAGAGGCATCTAGTTTAGAGTTTTGAAATGAACATAGATTTTGAAGGTAACATATAAGTGTGCTTGTGGTTTTGGTTAGTAAATTGTAGTTTTAAAATTGTTTATATTGATTAAAATTATTAAAATTTATTTAAATTTCAAAATGAATAAGAAGAAAATAAACACAATGTATTGGGATTACATGAAAAAGGTATATATATTTAGATGTTTAAGATTTATACCATCAAATTGAAATTTTTATATTAACTACTCATCAAACTTAACATCTTATGTAGGTATTGAGGCACCATTCCATCAATATTCAAATTTAGGATTTGTCCCCATTCTTACATGATTGCAAATATTTTCTACTCTCTGACTTTGCCTTCACTAACTTTGGATGGAAGATTATGGGTGTGGTAGAGGATATGAGGATGATGGTCGAGGATATAAGGATACCTGGTTAAATATTTTTTTGGGAAATTAAAAAAAAATATAAATCCATTCAATTTTAATAGCCAATCATATTAAAATAAATAAATTTTGAATATTTGAAAAATATTAAAAATTGATACAATATAAAATTATGAAAAAAATGGATTTTTTTTTTTGTAATCACAAATTTATTACTGAAATTAAATTATTCAGTAAGTAATTTTCTATTGATTATCTTGAAAGTTTGTTGCCCATGAACAAATATCTATTAAGAGCATTTCATAGTAGCCTTATTTTATCAAAATTTTATGTATTTTTGTTAATTTTAAAAAATATATTCAAAATTAGATATAATAATATTATTTAAACTTTAAAGATACATTTTCTTAAATACAATAAATTAACTTTAAATATATTTAAACCAAATTCAATAAACATTCATTTATATAATAAAATAAATTCCATTTATTCTACACATTTGTGTATCAAGGTATACCGTGTTTTGTAACGAAGCTATACCATTATTGCAATCGACACACAACCAAAAAAACGTGAAAAACTATTTTTTATTTTTCTCTTTGTTCACATTCTATCCGACCACTATTCCTTAGTATAAAATATATAGGATGCACATATTACCAGTTTCCTTTGAGGTTGAATTTTCATTGAAAGTGTTAAATGCAGGCTTGGAAAGTTGTTGCAATATTTGTTCAACTTTACCACGACTAATCTTAGATGTTGTTGGAAAGGTTTTTAATGGCTTGACTCCGTTAAGAAAATGATGAAACTTTATCACGGTTAATCTTAGATGTTCTTTGCTTTCTCTAGGTATTGGTGTTAGCAAGTTTCCAAGCAAATGGTCAAAGTACTAAGTTGGAAATAAAATAAAATAAAGCAAGAGTTTTCTCACAAATTATATTAAAAATCTTTTTGCTTCAAATTTGTTACTGAGATTAAAATAAGATTTTTTTATTAAAAATAAAAAATAAAAATAAAAATAGTGAGTTGAGCTAAAGATTGTTGGGTAGGTTCTTTTGCTTCAACCAATCTACTAGAATAGTGTACTGACTTAACAAAATAGTTTGGGAAGACAATTTTTTGCAGAATATGGTATTTGTATTTTTACTTCTTTTTTCTTTTTCTTTTCTTTTCTCTCTTTTTTTTTTTGTCAGAAAAATCAAGTAGTTAGTTGTAGTGTTTGAATTGCATTTTGAATGGTAGAAATGGATTCAACACCATCAAAAACTCTTAAGGCACCCAAAACACTGAAGTTTAACAACTGTAACCTAGATTTTCAAAAATCTTTGCCGAAATTTTTCATAATCTTACCAGAATTTCTGAGTTATTCTATGAGTTTTTTAGACTAAGGCAAAACAAATGGTTAACTGAATTTTAAAATTTAAATCTCTCACAAATAAAAATATAGTAATCTAATTAATCTTCAAATTTGCTGGGAAAATCATAAAAATTATGGCAAGATTTTGATAAAATCAAACAGGAATTTTTTGTAAATCCAGGTTACAATTGTCAATTTCAAGATTTTGGGTGCTCAAGAAGTTTTTGAGAGTATTGAATCCATTTCCACTTTCAAAAACACATATATGACATCCACATATATGACCAAAAAAACGAAACAAACTCGAATGGAAAATATATGGACATGAAAATACCTAGAATTTGAATCAGTTAGATTGATGGTAGAAGGCAAGGTTATATATTTTTTTAATAACTTTAGTGTTTGAACGGAAACCAACGGCTTTGGAAATTTTTTTAGCAGTTATGGGTGACTTAATCTTCAAATTATTTATTAAATCTCTCGGCCTGATGATTGATATAGTGAAATCAACCTTCTTTTCCTCTGAAAGATACCTAGGCAAAAACATTAACATCATCTGTGGTTTTATTCGAGAAGGATATTACATGATTGTTGCATTAATCAAATAGAGGTACAAAATCAAGGAAAACATTTTATCACAACATAAATCGAAAACAAAATTATAGAAATGAAGAATATTGCCCTGGTCTATCTGAAAAAATATAGTTGAAAAGCAAGATTTCAATGTGTTTGCAAAGAAAAACACGACTGAATGTATATAAACTCAAGAGAAACCGATACAATTGGTGGCATAGCTTGCAAATTCAATTGTTTCAATAAATCACTAAATTTTTCACCCTATCCATCAATGTGCCGATTAAATGGATAATTTTTTCCTTGCTCCATTGCAAATAAGAAACAACAGGTCAGTACTATGGATTGCTATATGAGAAATACGAATCCATGGACATATCATTACAAATGGATTATATTGATGATTTCCCTGTCATGTTTGACCAGGCGGATCTGAACAAAATAAAACAACAGGTCAGTCCAGATGAAATTAAAGCCATTCTAAATCTTTTGCTGTAGACAAGAGTCCGGGTCTGGATGGATGGACTTCGGACTTCTTTCTGCATTTCTTTGATGAATTATCTCCTGGGTTAACTAAGATGGTGGAAGATGTTAAACTTTCAGGGAGAATGCATGGAGCCATAAACTCTACTTTCCTTGCATTGATTCCAAAAAAGAAAGGGAAGATAAATTTCGATGATTACAGACCTATTTCTCTATGTAATACCCTTTATAAGATTAATTCAAAAATTATTGCAGAGAGAATTAAGGATACTTTTTCGAAGTACATTACTTTGGAACAAGTAGGTTTTTTGAAGGATAGGAGCATCCATGAAGCTGTGGCCATCACACAAGAAGTACTTCATTCCATCCAGACTAAGAATTTGAATGGGGTGGTCATGAAAATAAATCTAAATAAGGCATATGATAGGGTCGATTGGAACTTCTTAAGATTTATTTTATTTAAAATCGGCTTGGATAGGGAGGTGGTGGCCTGGATAATGGTGTGTATAACTCATACTTCTATGGCGGTATTAATTAATGGAACAACATCATTTTTCTTCAAACCGGGCCGTGGATTAAGGAAGGGTTGTGCTTTGTCACCCCTTTTATTTATATTGATCATGGACGCCCTTAGATTGAAGATCAAAAAAGAAATGAATACTAGAATTTTTAAAGGGGTGGAGATATGTCGTGAGAATATGGTGACACACAACTTCTTTGTTGACGACGTACTTATCTTTGGGGCCAAGGAGAGAAGTAATTGGGAAGACTTCGAGGAAATTCTGAATGGGTTCTGTGAAGCATCAGGTATGTTGGCAAGCATAGGGAAATCTTGCATATATTATGCAAATGGGGAGGAAGAGGAACTTAACGAGCTGGGATCCCTCTTTAATTTCGAAACAACCCTCCTTAGCAATGGTATGACATATCTGGGATTTAGGTTGAAACCGACGAGGTATACAGTGGACGACTGGAAATGGATAACAGAGAAATATAAAAAAAAAGATTTTCGTTTGGTCATCTAGATGGTTATCTAGAGGAGGGAGGCTTATTCTATCTCAAGCGGTATTTCAATAGTATACTGTCTATTGGGCTCATATTTTCCTGATACCAAAGCAAACGATAACATAGATAAATAGGATTATAGCAAGATTTATATGGAGTGGGGGAAAAGAGAGTAAATCCATCCATTTGGCACGACTGGAGTGTATAACGAAGCCACAGGAGAAGGAAGGCTGGGGATTGCTGGACCTAGATACATTTGGGAAGTCACTCATTTTTAAATCCATGTGGAGATGTATTACTAAAGATAGTCTCTAGGCGGAGATCATTAGACATATATATATTGGTTCAAAGGATCTAGAGGACATTCTCATCACGGGCTGGGAGGATGTCAGGTGTAGATCAGAAATCTAGAGAGGTTTCAGCAGGTGCTGGTTAATTTTCAGAGAGAATATTGAATGGAAATTTGGAAATGACAATAAGATACAGATTGGAAGTACGAATTTGCGTGGTCATGGACGATCCACAAATCTGGAAAGTGCGATCATTGATAAAATAAATCAAAGAGGAGATTTTTATATGGGACAGATGATAAAGGAATGAAATAATGATATTCCGAGTTGGAAAAATTATAGGGAGATGGGATTCAAAGAAAACAAAAAAGAGGAATGGGATTGTTATATTACGTCGATCAGAGGTCTGGGATTGAGAAAGGATACAACATGTGACAGTTTGACTTAGAGAGGAACTCCAATGTAATTTCAGATTAACACGAATGATGCTTATACTGTTTTGTCTAAAAAAATAATGGGTTAGGAACTAGATAGTTGGTTCAAATACATGTGGAGGGTTAAGGTCTAGATTAAAATGATCATCCTTATGTGGCTTATATGGAAAAATAGAAACTTGACTTGGGAAAATTTGCAGAAGAAGGGATGGCAGGGTCTTGGAAGATGCTCGATGTGTGGAGAACATGAGGAAGACAACACACACTTATTATATAGTTGTTCTTTTTCTATGGATACCTTACATTTTCTGTGCCTACACCTTAAACTGCCATTTTCGGAGTACAGAACAATGACAGATTTCATAAAGTGGTGGTTTAGTTGGGGAAGTCATTTAAAAGCTATTCCTATATTATTACATTGGCATATATAGTGTGGGAGGAACATAAATATTTTTGAAGGGAAGCTCTGTACACCATGGGGGATTTTCATAAAGGTTTATAGTTCAATGGAGAAGCTAAAAGTAAATAAAAAACCTCCAAGGGATTTGTCTATGAAGATGAGACCATTTTAAATTCACTATCCTGTCGGTTTTTTTGATGGGGCGTCTCAAAACCAAAAATGTGGTTGTGGGGCATGGTTAATGATCTCACCGGAATGTCACTATAAAATCTACTGGAATGGAGGCAAAGGAACCAACATGCATGCTGAAATTATAGCGTTGTGGGGCTTTCTGTGGTTCTCCACCCAACTATATATGGAGGAGCTCTGGGTTTTTGGAGATTCGAAGGTAATCATTGAGCATCTGAACAAAGGAACACATCTTAATCCGGGTTCTCTCATTCACTGGTTGGAAAGGATCAAAGCTTTGAAGCGAACTTTCTCTACTATGACATTTAGCCATGTTTTCAGGGAAAAAAACATTGAAGCGAACAACTTATCTAAGAGACAATTGAATGGACGATTCAGAGAGATGTACTATGAGCTCTACATTGCAAATGGGCATGGAGCAGAAGGTAAGGTAAAATTCAGTTAAAGTATAGGACTCAATTTTGTTTTAGCACAGGAGTGACAGAATGCAAAATCATGACGAAAATTGTGATATTTTTGTTTATTTTGAAATTGTAAGAAGTTGTGTACAGAAAAGACCTGATGATTGGAAGAAGGCTGAGAATCAAATGAAGCTTATTGACATTTTATTTTGATTAAAATATATTGAAACTATTGAAGAAATTGTATATGTCGAAAATGGAAAACTTTTGATATTACAAAGATATGTCCCCTTGTACACTTATATAAACCAGAAGTATTTTTCTTGCTGAAAAAAAAATAAGAAACCTACCAGCACCGCACATGGATATATTCCTTATAATGTAAGCTTAACTACCAGAAAGAAACCTGATTTTCCAAGGCACAAAGAAACCCACTGACAAAACTCGCCAATTCCAAGAAAGTCGTCGTTCAATTTTGCATATTCGCAAGAGGGTTGTCGCATGTTACACATGTTTACAATTAGAAGTCTATTTTTGTAACGTCCCTCCTAAATCACTTAGAAAATACATAGTGATTTTAAAAAATATATATAGTATAGGTATTATTTGCCACATCAAACTTACTATTTTTTCATTTTTTTCATTTTTGTTGTTTTCATTTGTAGAGGTGTGTGTGTGTGTGTGTGTGTGTATATATATATATATATATATATATCTGTATATGTATATATATATATATCTGTATATGTATATGTATATGTATATGTATATGTATATGTATATATATCTACATATACATATACATACATACATACATACATACATACATACATACATACATACATACATACATACATATATATATATATATATATATATATATATATATATATATATATATATATATATATATATATATATATATATTGTTAGATTTAAGACTTTTGTGATTCATAAATTAGATAGAAGTCTTTCAGATTAATCATATTCTTATAATTTGGTCAAGAATGTGATTAATTCAAAAGACTTCTATCAACATTCTTTTTGTTTATCCTTATGGAGAATCCTTGTATTGTCTTTGCATTTTAAATTTTATTTGACACCAAAAATTGGTTAGATCAAGTAATATTGATGTTTGCATATTCACTCATGGACATTATAAGGAAAGTATGCTTATATATTTATTTATTGTTCAATGTCTACTTTTACAATTTTAGGTCTATGACTATGCTAGATTGTTGGTTTAGCACAATCCGCCCCATAGCTTAAGGATATGGATTATTATTATGTATATATATATTTGTTATCTTTATAATACTGTATAAAAATCCTTATAACTATTATTTCCACACTTACAATATAGTAATTGTCATCAATATTATGCTACTATAGTCCATGCATAATACATATTTATAACCGTGTTTTTATATTGATAATACTTTTCTTTGGTGGGTTATATACTTTATGTTATGTAAAGAATGTTCATGATCCTTGAAGGCCCTCATGACACCTTATACATATGTGGGGGACTTATAATGTTTTGTTCACATGATGAAACTACGTGGAAGAGGGGAATCCACATAGTCTGATCAAACATTAGGCATGTGTCATTGCTCAACGATGGTGATTTCTTTGGTTTAATCGACGATGGGGATTAATCTGTCACTGTTAGGGTAACTACTTACCCTTAGGGTGGGGATTAATCCGTCACCGTTAAGGTCATTTGTGCTTGAAATGGTTGAGAGTTCGACTCTACAACCACGAGGTTAATTTGGTAAAATAACAAGGGTTTTAACTTGTGTTCAAAGGATTTACCACCTTGTTTTCGGTTTGTCTTGCTTAGCATTATGATGAGGAAAAATGTCGCTTGCTAGCCAAGACAAGGCTTGCACGCCATGTCCTAAAAGTGATCTTGTACATTCTAATTTGTTATTTATTCCTTGCTATATATTTCTATGCAATTTTGGCAATGATTGATGTAGATTACAACCACTAATTTTCTTGGTTTGGTGGTATACTTGCAAGTCAAACCCCAAATTCTTTTGGAGGTTTCATCATGGCGACCACCTCTTATAAAAATTATGGTGTTGCTACACTTTTCTCATAGGATTCTCATCAATAATGTCTCATAACTAAGTCTAAATCAAATGTTCTTTTCCAAAAGGGTTTTGTCTTATATGTTTTTGATAGTGAATGTATTTTCTACTGAAATAGGGTGATGCAAAGGAGATTTCATTAATCCTTTTCCAATGTACAATAATGGTTTGCAATAAAATTATTTTATAATATTCTTATAAATAATTTCAAGACTAGACTAAGGGGGCTTCCTCTTGTTGTACATAGGTTAGCCTTTTACTACTCTTGGGGTTTTGTTCTAAGGCATTATCAGGGTTAATTACATACACGATTACTTATTTTTCCTCGACCCTTATAGGTACCCATTTATAGTTACCCTTTTACAGGTTCTCCGAGCCATATTTGGCTTTAGCTTTGACTGTTGACTACATGAAACATATTTGTACTTAGGGTATACAGAAAATGCCTTAACTGGACAAGGTTTACAATTTTTGTTGTATAAAGGACTTATGGTTTTATTAGAATTATTGGGCAGAAGTCTTGGTCGTCGTAGATAGACCTTTGTAACATTTGTTGTTAATTAAGGGTTTCTCCCTTTCTTGTTAATTGAAATATTTCATATTCTATAATTTGGATTGCAAACGAAACCCACATGGCAAGAAATGTAAAATTTCCTTCTTTATTTTCAACAAAGACAACTATATATTTATTTTCTTATGTGTTATAATACCTGCTATAGTAATCAAAACCATGATTTACGACATTGTTAGTGTTTACTTCCTTCCTATACCATACATGTGTACACAGGTATTCTTTGTAGACACCAAAATGTGAATTTTGACTTATGTAATTGTTATGAACGCATACTTATATGAAATATGTGGTTATTATTTAGTTTTAAAGCACAACCTACGCTAGAAGCCTAGTGGACTCCTATCATGGGTGTCCACCTAAGGTATTTCTTTAGGCCCTAATATTATCTTTCCATGTACTGCATGATTCTTGACTAGTCGATAGGGTTCCCTCCCTCGTCTTTGGTCTGTAACATTCTAACCTAGGCATAAAAATTATATTTTGTTTCAACTGGATTGCTTAGTGTCTTATAATATCTCTCTTTCTCTATGGCCTGCAAATGAATTTTCAGTTTTATTCAAATGAAATGTTATTGTTTAAGACAAATTGTTTGCATAATACTATTTTCCATGCTACCTGGGTAATTCTTCTACTTTAGTCAATTCTCTTTGATTTTATTTTCATGTGAATATGTACAGTGAATACTAGGGTTGGTTCCTGGGTAGGGTCTATTTCCTAATTCTCCACAACATAGGAATACTTGTATTACATGTTAGAAACCTTATAGTCAAATCATTTGTCCTTTAACCCTCAACTTTGCTAGAACACACACACACACACACACACACCTATTAGTAGGGATTATCCATTCACTTTCTTGAATATACCCAATTACACATTTAACCATAATGAAATCTTACTTTTTCATTCATAACTATGAATGAGAAAAGTAATATATCTAACACATATGTTTCCAAATATTTATATACTTATCTAAATATTCTTGGAAATGGATTAAAAGTTTCCATTTTCCTTCCAACTATGAACTACATTTCTTAGTAGTTCCCCTCGAGCTCAACTCCTTCCTGCTAGGAAAACAACTTAGTATTTCTTCCTCTGCTTCACCTCCTTAACCCCAAGCAACATCCTACTAATTTTGGGTTCAAGTCCAATCTTTCTCTCCCACTTGCATCTTTATTTTTGTTCTAACTACCTTTATCTCTCGTAGTCCTTTTTGAAACAACTTCCACCCATGACATTTATCTCTAGTCATGTATTTTATTGGGTGGTTTACTCAGCGAACATTTCACTCTGTGTGGCAAAATGGAGGATTTTTTGTTTTTTTTTGTTCCTACCCCTTTCTGGGACATAATTGATTCTAAATGTTTTCTTGGCAGTTAGGAGTCTAATCTCTCACATGATGGCCATTAATATATTTCCAACAATAATAGTACACAAAACAATTTTCTTTTTTTATTAATCAAATAAATATTTACATTGTCATAGCATATTACTTGTTCCACTTTGACTTTTTAGTCACATGTGCAATATAAAAGCCATAAAAAAGACAGATTTACTAGGATATCACAATTTTAGTAGCAAATCATATTTAAAAAAGAAGAAGCAAATTTAAAAAAATTAATCAATGGTTAATAGGTTATTATATATCAACTAATATTATAAATATTATAATATAAACATAATAGTAACCATATTAATAATTAATCTAAGGAAACATATAATATTAATATAAAAAATATTAGTTATATGAATAGGAAATAAGTCCTGAATTGCTACATGAAACACTCCTAAGGCAATCCGAGGCCAAAAATGATGGAGAAAAGGGTAAAGAGAGTGGAATAAAGGCGTATTTGGATGAATAGAAGATAGCCAACTCCTTTGTCAGGCTCAAAACCTCTTAAGAATCCCGTCTTAATGAAACTATTTATTATTTTATCTATAATAAATATAATATTATATAATATTATAATATTATCTATGATAATATTATATCTATTAATAGATAATAAACAGTTTGATCCCTTAGAATTTATGAGCCCACGCTACTATATTAGTAGTGTATAATATAATAGACTAAAAATTAATATATTCTATAGTATAATATTATTATATTATATTAAACAATAATATTATACACTAATAATTGTGGGCTCATAAAATCTAAGAGATCAAACTATTATTATATTATTCATAATATAATAATATTCATGTGACAATAAATTAGTATTATTAATTTATTGTTTATTAAATCATATTTAAAAAATAATAATTTAATTTATTTTTTTAAATTATAATATTATATTATATTTTATGAGCCCACACTACTATATATTAATAATGTATAATATTTTAGACTAAAGATTAATATATTCTATAATATAATATTATTATATTATATTAAATCATAATTAATTATATGGAAGGTGTTCTATTTTGAAATGAAGTTGTCTACCAAGGAAGTGGAATAGCAGGAATAGCCTGGATGGCAATTTTTTTGCCGGAATTCAGTCAACTAAAATTCAAAAAATCAGGTAGTTGGAGTGTTTGGAATCCATTTTTGATAGTGGAAATGGATTCAACATTATCAAAAACTCTTAGGGCACTCAAAATACTAAAGTTTAACAACTGTAAACAAGATTTTTCCCAAATTTTTTTCAAAATCTTTGCCGAATTCAGAGCCAAAACGCTGCTTTTTTAGACTACGCTTTTTGAATCACCTCACCACCAACTTTTATCGACCTTTTTATGTTGTTTCGATTAAGAGCTGTCATTGCTTTCCGCCATTGATTTGACTTCATTTTATGTATACATGACAACGCCTACTAGAGACGACATGCAATCGACGCGACGTTCAGCACAACTGGGCTCTCGTCTGCACAGTCAACATACTCTGAATTAAATACAGCTGCAAACATTCTTGAGCCCTTTCAAAGTCCCCAATCTTGTAAATTCCTCAGTACCTAAAGATTCTCTCAAACTCTCCAAATCGTAATACTTCTTCAGAGAATTCCAATATTTCCTTATAGTCAAAACCTTGCGGATCTCCTGTCCACAGCCTCGTTCTCATTCTTGCACTTTTTCGCGCCCTCTCCCTGAAGTAGAGATTTGAGGTAATTCATGAAAATCCCTCGCAAAGAACGGCCAATTTCAATAATGAGGAGTTGCTCTGCGAAAATTACTTCGGAGTGCACCCGTGGGTACCTAATAAACGCTACTCCCACACTACTCCCACAAGAAAACCAGAATAAACTCTACTCCCCGTAGAAAACCACACCTTTGACCGCCAATTCTCAGTTCTTGAAAACAATTTTGCAACAACGTGCTCGATTCCTGTAGTTACTCGATAATCTTCAAAATCCGGGCACGATTATATTATGCATTTTGGGTCGCACTAACCCGTTTGTTTTCCAAAATCCATTATGGAATTCCAAATAACTAAATTAGAATTCCAGGTTGTCTTTTCATTTTAACTTGGCACAATCAAATTGCAGAATTCAGCGGTCGAGAGTTCAAGTCAAATTTACAGGAAATCAAAGCTATGACAATTTTTGGCATTAAATATTGGCCTGCTGCGAATCCATAACTATGCCAGAGACAGTTGCTTTTAATAAACAAACCTCAGATTGAGGATTCCTGATTAAGTGATCCGAGCGTTTAAATAGAAATAATTGCAAGGGAGTGTTGCATAATACGGTTAAATGCTATCGGTAATAAGATTGTTGATGAAAATCTTCTTGGTAGGTCTACGTAATAATATGGTACTACAACGAGTTTTTTTATGAAAATCCTGAGTAGGTCTCACGTAATAATGGTAAATTTAGTTTTTTATTTGGTTTGGATTATGTATCGTATATTTTGTTTCTTTAAAATTTAAGGATTAAACATCAAAATTATTATTTTGTATTGATATTGTAAATAGGTTTTAAATTTATATATATATGTGATTCTTTTAATATTGTTGTTTTTGTATTGATGGTGTAAATAGGTTTTAAATTTTTATCTATGTGACTCTTTTAAATTGTTGTTTAGGTGATGTGAGATTTTAATAATTTTTTTATTAAATATTATTTATATATTTGAGTATTTTATATTTTTTATAATGAGTAAAAATTAAAAGATTAAATATAGAAATTATTATTTTGTATTGATATTGTAAATGATTTTAAAACCTTTATATATTTTTGTATTTTAATATTTTTGTTTAGGTGATGTGAGGTTTCAATAAAGGATTTTTTAAAAAAGAAAATTTATTGCTTTTATATTTTAAATTGATCTATATAATTATTTTTTTATTAAATTAAACAAATATTTATTTAAATTTTTATAATATAAAATACTTTTAAAAAATTTGCAAATAAAATCTTTTCTTGTAATATGGTTGTGTTGTGTGGACAAAAATCCTTTAATAGGTCTTTCTAATGATATGATACAACAAGTTTTTTTGGTTTAGTTTTGAATATATTTTACTTGTGTTAGTTAAAATCCAAGGGTTATAGATTGTAATCATTATTTTGTATTGATATTGTAAATAGGTTTTAAATTTATCACATATATTTTAATGTTATAAAAAGAGAAATATAAGTAATTGTTTTATTAAAGTTTTGAAAAATATTATTCGAAAAAAATTAAAAATATAAATTATATTTATTTAATTAATTTTTTTGCTTGATTAAAGAATTATTCATTTAAATTTTTATAATATAAATTTTATTATAAAAAACTAGTTTCTCTAAGTGATTTGATCCAATACTCAATATAAAAAGTTTGTACAAAAAGAAAATACCAATACAAAGCCCCTCCCATATTAAAAGTTGTTTGGGAATGAATGAAATTTTCTTATCGTCTTGAAAGCGTAGAGTGAAGCCCCATAATTGTCCGTATCCACACAAAGCCTTACATATTAAAAGTTGTTGGGAATAGATGAAATTTTCTTATCCTCTAGAATAAAGAGAGCACCGAGTGAAGCCCCATAATTGTATATAATTAGAAGCATGAGAAAACTACGAGAACATAAACTCTGTATTAGATACCTCTAGTATTTTATGGACACCAATTGGATTGACACCTGGGCGAAACTTATTTCCTTCAATATACCTGACAGAAGCACACAAAATCCTTTATCCACACTTTCCTCATTTAACATACCTCAAACAATGAATCTTGAGAACTTCGAGAGCAGTTTCTTCTGACAAGGTAATATATTTATGATGCATGACTACAAGGGGTTTAACACTGATCTAAAACATTATTCAAATACATTATTCGAAGATGCCAATGGAAAATTTCCTGATAGTTTAGCATGTTGACTACCTAATATTCTTATTGATTAAAATCATATGCATGGAAAATTGAAACCAACTGCACTTGTAACAAACCAATGAGTAGGAGAATTACATGTATTTTAGGTAAGGATTATGGTAAAAGGCATCTGGAATAATATAAAATTTCTCTTGAGGCTTCAGAAGTCATTGAGGCAATTCTCTCTACATGATGATGGTGTCCATAGATTTGTCTGTTAAGAATAGCCTTTTGAGGACATATTCTGTAAGTATTAGACTAATCAGGCTCACTCGATAGAGGAGGAGACGCAGATGGCGACAGGGGTGGAGACAGAGTCGGGGGTGACTAAGAATGCCCTGCCAATGTCGAAGTTGGGGAAGATATCAAAGATCCACTGAGGGAACTCAAAGTTAGGACTCCTTCCATCTCATGTTGAAGTAGTGATATGTCATGAGCCACCATGAATCATGGCGAGTTGCAATTAATGGCCTCGTTTGAGACGATTCCCCACCTTGCTAAGACTTCGGAAGGTGCACAAGTCCTGCAAAATGGAAACATCCTTCCAGCAACCGCATATTTTTAAAGATTTTTTTAAATTTAATATTGCAATTTTAATATGTGTGTGTGTGGGTATTTTAAAAATGATTAATATTTTTTCTAGATTCTACATAAGTAAGAATCTTTAAAATTTTGTGTATACATAATCAAAACTAATAAATTTACATTTAGAAAAATTAGAAATATATATATTCTTAATTTTTAAAATTTTATGTGTATATCATCAAATCTTGGAAATTTTATTAAGCAAATTTCCTTTTATAAAATAATTCGGAAATATCTATATAAATTAAATTATATATTTTATATTTAAAGATTTTTTAACGGAGTTGTATGTTGTCCGTCAAATCATGAATGTGTGTGAATTTTTCTTCAAAATGTTTTTATGGTCTTTTGTATAAAAACTATAATTTTTTTCCTTTTCTGTGTAATATCAATAGCTTTGAGAATCTTTTTAGGTTTGAGACTATATTATATAAGAGGTGTGTTTGGTCAGTGGTGGGTTTGTATTCTTCTGTTCAATAAAAAGAGGGATACAAAATTAAGGGTATGGCATAACCAACAAAGAAAAACTATCTTTTAAAATTTCAATCTATTTATCTTTTATAGTATGTCGATGTGTCCAAATTCCAAATGTTGATTTGTAGCTGTGAAGATAGAAAATTAGTTTTTGGCTTCAATTTCTAAAGACAATACCTCAAATGTTAGCATTTCTAACTTTTTAGGGGCTCGAGTTTCCTTGTAGTCATGGCTTTAGAGTGTTGTTACTCTCATTGTGACATTATGTAACTATTTTTCAAGTAATATATGTTGTATTTCTCTCACTGAAAAACAAAAGAAAAATGGAATCCATTATAACATCTTATTTTGAAGGTGAGAAGAAGACCTCATTTCTCATTGCTGAGAAAAGTATGAATATGGCACCACAACTTGTTCAATATGTATAGAAAATATATCGCACTCCATGGATATGTGGCACTGTATTGTTTATGAGTAGCACATACATGTATATGTTGAGTGTGATATGGCCAAAACCAAAATTTCCCAATATTCCCTAAACAAACTCCACCAAAAGTGGAGAAACTGAAGTTAACCGCGCTAAAAATGGGGAAATTTCCCAATTTGGAGGAATGCACCCTAGGCCTGGCAGAACCACTAACAGTTAAATTAAATGTTGTTATGGTGCAGTCACATTGCATTTTCCGTCGGGACCGCCGGATTAACCGCGGTCCAACGGTTTTGAAACTGTGACATTAAATTGCCTCTGTGTTGTCACATGTTATGGGTTGGATGGGCGGTTAAGCCCTTAACCGTCGGTACTAATACTTGAGCCACGGTTCATGGACCATGGTCTCATGGATATGGGGGCTGGCCCCCTTTGCCGCCCATCCATATTTCTTTCAAACGTCAAATATGAATTCAAACCATTACATGTTAAGAACCTTTACGTAGCCCAGGCGGTCGGGCACTTGTGCTTGCGGGGGCTAGAGTCGCGTTTGAATCCGACGGAGTGTAAACAAATTTTGTGATACACCTTTCCACTGTGGCTTGGGGCCACGTGGCGGCCGCCGGGCCTACCACGTGGTAGCCCATGATTGGCCCATAATTGCACAGTCAACCCAACCTCAAATAAAACATTGACACTTGTCGATAAACCATTCATCCAGATGGAATATTCCACAAAATATTCTGGGGAATATTCCATGGAATATTTTGGAGAATATTCCAAGGAATATTCCCAAAATATTCTTTGAAGTATTCTTTTTTAAATATTTCCAAAGTCAAAAGTCAACTTTGGTCAACTGGATTTTTTTGAGTTTACTGGAGACTTCAAACCTGCATAACTTTCACATACGACGTCGGATTTAAGTGTTGTTCGTAGCACCAAAATAAAAAAAACGAGGCCTTTTCGGGAATTCATGTTGAAACACATTTTGAGCACTTTAATTTTTGAGCATTTTTTCAACTTGGACATGATCACCAGATCACACCTCCCAAATGGGAAGCTTTTGGACCCCAAAAGCTCTCTAATTTATAGAAAATGAAGATGAGGAGATTGATTCTCCACTCTTCCAACCTTGAACCACTGAAATCTTCCTGAATTCATCAAATTGAGCTTCTCATAAAAAGACAGATTCTTCCTTGAATCTGTTGACCAACCGTTGCTAACTTTGATTGTGTCATAATGCAATTTTTTGAAATTTGCTGAAAAACAACTAAAATTTGAGAATACATACTATTTCTAAAATGGTATAACTTCAAAGGAAACTGGAAATAAGATTCACCTTGTCAATTTTCCTCATGGTGAATTTTTGCTGAATGAGCCATGTACTTGTGTGATTCCCGACCAAGTTTTCTCGCCATACCAATTTTCCATTCTGAAACCAGCATTGACCCATGCTTAAATTTGTGTCCTCTTTGCTTGCATGCTTTTCATTTTCTTGGATTCTTGCACCACTTTGCACTGACACTTTTTTCTTTACACCGATTGACACCAAAGGCAGTTTCTACAACAACTTGTCATCTTTGAAAGACGACCTGCTTTCAGGCTGAAACATATCATCATTTATATCAGCAATAACATGAAAAGGATAATGTACAAAATATTTTTGCTTAACCATCAACAAAGTCAAATTTTGACTTGCGTTGATAAGCCTTTTCAATTGCCATGTGTTGACTAAAGAAGATTCTAGCTTCTTCTGATGTGCTCTCACAATAAACTCCTTTCCATCCTTGAACAAATGATACTTGTTCTCATGGCGATGGAAGATTGCTTTTCTGTCATATAAATACGGACTACCCAACACCACACATGTAATGTCAAGCGGTACTACATCTAGTTCAAACAAATCAATATAATGAGCTATTATGGCGAAGCGCAACATGCACTTTCTTGAGACTTGTAAATTAGTATCCTTGCAAATCCATCCAAGTGGATATGGCTTTGGATGTGGAATGGTCTCAAGTTTCAGCTTCTTGACTAAGTCTTCTGAGATGAGATTCGCTTGTGACCCACTATCAAATAGTGTGTCTATCTTTGTGTGTTTTGAGATTATCCTCACATGAAACAACTCTATCCTCCTCTCTTCATTTGGAGCTTCTATGTGACAGTTTAAAGTGCCAGAATTGGGATTTGCTTCCTTTACAACATCTTTCCCCTTTATGTTCTTTAGTACCATGAATATGCTTTTAGTTTCATCACCTGATTAAGACTCTAAGTCTTGTTCAGCAGTTGCAACCGTTTTTTCCCTTTTCTTTGGCCTTATATTTGGTTTTAAATTTTTCTGGTTTCAGCTCCGGATGAAGTTTCCAGCAATGGTCTTCATCGTGGCTTGTCTTGGAACAATTTTTGCAAAATAAATTTCCTTTTTATTTCCTAGAGTTTGCATTTCTTTTCCTCCCTTTGCCTTTAAATTCATTATCCATATTCCCATCAAAATATTGTTTTCCTCTAGCCTCTAAATGTGTAGCTTGTACACAAACTTTGTCTAGACTAGTAGGATTGAACATAAGGATAGTATGTATAAGATAATTGTGTAAACCACCTATATATTTCAACAAAGTATCTTGACTTTGTAAATAAATTCCTAACAACAGAGCCCTTCTTCTAAACTCTTGAGTGTAATCTTGAACACTTTGTCCTTTAAGTTGTCTAAAACTTTGCCAATTCATGATAGTCTTTTGTAAATGAGCTAATGGATAAAATTGCTGCTTAATTGCGGAAATAAATTCAACCTATGATAAAGTGATCTTACCATGTTTTTTAATTTCATCATTGGTCTTGACTTCCCACCATACCAATGCTGCTCCTTCCATTCTTAAAGAGGCTAACTGAATCTTGGTGTCATCATCATGACGGTTCTGTATCCTCAAGTAAACTTCCAATTGTCTTATCCAATTGTCAAGTTTCTCTAAGTTGACTTCACCGTTAAACATAGGCAACTTAAATTTGACATCAAGCTTTAAAAATGGACTTTTACCAGTGGTTTTAGACTTGTGAGATTGATTCACCGAAGTAGAGGATGACGATGTAGAGGAAGAGGATGAAGATGGGGATGGTGGATCACCATTTCCTCCATGTCCTTTCTTTGACTTATCATCACTTTTATTTCCTCTTGAAGAACCCTCTCCTTCTTTCTGATGTTTAGACCCTTCTCCTTCAAGCCTATCATTCCTTTCTTAGTAGAGTATCCTTACCATCTCTGTCATGTCTAGGAAAGCATTTCGGAATAACCGTTCTTCTTCTTTGGGATCAATGTCTTCTGGAGCTTCTCCTCTTCTTGAAGACATGCTTGAGGCTTCTTCAGTAACTCTTAGGGGTGTAATAGATGGTGGAGGCAATGGCTCTCTGGCCCTCCTTGGTTGAGGATTAGCTTGTGCTCTAACCAATTGTCCTTCCCCTCTTTTGAGTTTAAGCCTAGTAAGCATCAAAACTTGCAAACAATCAACTATATCTTTGCACAAAAATAAATCCAGAGTAAAACTATAGCTTCTATACCAACTGATCTGAAAATGGAAGTATTTGTAAATGTTGTGCAAAGTATCCATTTCCATTTAATTAAGTGTGCAAAGTATTCTCCATGTCTTGCAATTTAAACAAAGTGTTTTTGGTAACTGTTTCTGAGTTTATGTGTGAGGGAATGTTAATTAAAATAACTGTTTCACATATTAAATCAGAAATACACAACATATAAACTTCACCATAACATAACATAGTAACATGATGAGGCAGTTCACCCCTCCTGGGCTACATCTGCCGGGTCCAAGGCTCCCAATGGGCATGTCCTTACTCTATTAAGTTTCTCAAATTGGTTATATAGTGATAAATATGCCTAAATAGGAAAAAAAAGCTGTGAAATTGAATTCAGAAGACAAAAATAAGCTAAAAATGGATTTTTTTTCACCTCAAACAGTGAAGTATAGCCCAATACAACTCCATTTCCCTGATGGTCCTAATGGCTCTTCAAGCTTCCTTGAAGCAAAAGTTGCTAAAAAACACCTATGTTCACTCTGCAGCATGTCCCAAACACTCCAGAATGCTCAGAATAGCCAAAATTGACTAAAATTTCGTCCAAATTGGTCCAATATTGAGGGAGATATGGCCAAAACCAATTTTGCCCAATATTCCCTAAACAAACTCCACCAAAAGTGGAGAAACTGCAGTTAACCATGCTAAAAATGGCGAAATCTCCCAATTTGGTGGAATGCGCCCCAGGCCTAGAGGAACCACTGACAGTTAAATTAAATGTTGTTATGGTGCAGTCACATTACATTTTCCGTCGGGACCGCCGGATTAACCGCAGTCCAACAGTTTTGAAATCATGACATTAAATTTCCTCTGCGCTGTCACATGTTATGGGTTGGATGGGCAGTTAAGCCCTTAACCGTCGGCACTAATACTTGAGCCACAGTTCATGGACCATGGTCTCATGGATATGGGGGCTGGCCCCGTTTTCCGCCCATCCATATTTCTTTCAAACGTCAAATATGAATTCAAACCATTACATGTTAAGAACCTTTATGTAGCCTGGGCAGTTGGGCGCTTGTGCTTGTGAGGGCTTGACCTGCGTTCGAATCCGATGGAGTGTAAAAAAAAATTTTGATACACCTTTCCACTGTGGCTTGGGACCACGTGGCAGCCTCCGGGCCTGCCACATGGCAACCCATGATTGGCCCATAATTGCACAGTCAACCCAACCTCAAATAAAACATTGACACTTGTCGATAAACCATTCGTCCAGATGGAATATTTCATGGAATATTTCGGGGAATATTTTCGGGAATATTTGAAGGAATATTCCCAGAATATTCTTTGGAATATTATTTTTTAAATATTTCCAAAGTCAAAAGTCAACTTTGGTCAACTGGATTTTTTTGAGTTTACTCGAGACTTCAAACCTGCATAACTTTCACATACGACGTCAGATTTGAGTGCCGTTCACGGCGCTAGAATTGCAACGACGAGGCCTTTCCATTTGTTCAGGTTGCAACACATTTTGAGTACTTTCATTTTTGAGCATTTTTTCAACTTGGACATGATCACCTGATCATGCATGGAACTTAATTGGACAAACAAAGTCACCATTTTACACCTTACTAAAATGAGTCGAGCTATGTTCTTGGTCTGTTTTCACCTAATTTTCCTGATTTCATTCAATTGACCCAGGTTCAATTCTCAATGTACCTAGTAATGGTATTACTTAAAAGAAGAGGCAAAGCATTTTGTCTCTGGAGGAACACCACATAGGAATAAAAATGGGTGATTGCTGGAAAAACAACCCCACAAAAACCCTACACCTAATCCTTTTGTTGCTCTCTTCATAATTACTTTAAATTAGTTGTGTTGTTGAAAACAATTGACTTGAGAGTTTTTGTGTTGTTGAGTTGTAGAACCAAATTAAAAATAACGTTCTAACCTTTATTTGTTTCTCAAATTAAGGTATCATAAATAAACTATGTTTGTTTCCCAAATTAAGCTAACGTGAATAATTTTTTGTTTAAGCTTAAACATAAAAGAAAGTTTGCATGGATTGCAAATGGTTGTTTGGGAATATGGGTATGTAAAATTGTGAAAATCTTGATTACTATTTTAAAACTCTATATTTTGAATCTAAGATTTAGATTTTTTTTATTACAAATTTTGGCCCCTAAAAATGGATTTTTTTTTGTAAATCATTACTTTAAATGCAAATAAATTTATTGAGTTGTAAAATTTATAAATAAAAATTTAAGAGTATTTGTGTTATTAAAAGGTTTTTTTAAATTATGTAATTTGAACTTAAAATTTAGTAATGAACATGCATTCAACATTGAGCTTTATTTTTGACAAGATGATCTTCCCAATTTATTCCTTAGGTGTATTTTTGCACCTTTTAGGAGCAACTTCTAGTTAAACTGATAGGCTAATTCACTTAATTTTTTCTTCAACTTTTCTTTTCTCCAAATAACATCTGTACACACATTTTTTTAAGCCTACTCTCCTCTACATTTAACATTTGTGCATCATATTTACACTTACCATATTTACGCCGAAGTTTCAGGAATATTTGTGGACAACTATGAATTCCAAAAGACGATATAGACAAATCTAAAAGCACCACCCTGTTTTTCAACAAAAAGGCCTTTAGAAATGGAATTTCCTCAGTTTGGTCTCTTTTTGGTCTGTATCATTTTATTTATTTAATAAATCACTTTTGTATTTTAAAAAAATAATCATTCTTTCAATTATTATTATTATTTTTTTGTTTTTTTGAAATTAATTTAATAAATTTCTATACATATTTGTTGTCTCATGCTTTCCATGGACTTTGATTGTCATTTTGTCTCCAAATCTAAAAGGGATACCGACATTGCTACTAACTCTAAAATCATAATCCAAAGTGGTGACAAAGTTAATTATTCCATTTTTCAAACCAATAATAACATTATTTGGCTAGAAAATGCATGTTACCGTCTATTAAGAAAAACAGTGTATAACAACCCTGCAATTTAATCTTTATTTTTTTTCAATCTTTGGTTGAAACGAAAAGTCAAAAACATAGAACACACCTATATCTTAGGTTTACATTTTCTGCATATTAATTTTCAATGTAACTAGAGTCATCCATACACTTCGCTACCGGCTCTTGTAATGTTCTTTTCATTGTTGGATTTTTACTTTTGATTATCTTTCCTCAAAAGAAGACCCGTGAGAATTTTCATTGAGTCACCACAACTTTGTCCTATGGTGATGCGGCAATTTACTTTTGTGTAATGTCATACTTTTTTCCACCACTCCATCCATGGTCATACATATCATCATTTTACAAAGTATTTAATAAATTTCTATTTGTAAATGTTGTTGGATATCAAAATAATTTATTAATGCTCTATATCTTAGATCAATCATATAATTTTTCATTGATATACATATACATTCTCACCATAATTAATCATATAATTTTTCAATAATATACACATACATCCTCACCATAATTTTTCATTAATATACACATACATCCTCACTATAATATTTGAAACACATTGTAATTATTTCAATTCTCGACCTTTATCTATAAAGATTAATATGTAATTGTTTTTTTAAATTAAAATTTTTAAAATTTGATAAAAAATTAGTTATAAAAATTATATAATTTTTTATCATTTCTAACTTTTTAATATGTATTTTTTGTAATTTTTTAAAAATATTATTTATTTATTATTAATATTTTAATGAAAAATTATAAATAATTTTTATTTTTACCAATTTAAAATTCTAATATCTATAAATATTAGTTAGGAAAATTATATAGCTTTTTGTATTATCAAAATTCAAGCTACAAATGTTGAGTTATTTTTTTTATTATAAAAAATACATAAAAAAATGCTACATTTTCAAGACAAGATAGAAAACAATATTATCAAATTAAATTAAATATATGAAGATAAATGTTTCTCTTTTAGAAATTTTAATTATATTTTAAAAAACATGCTTTAATTTTTTTATTCATATTTTTAACTAAAAATTCCAAACTATAAAATCAATGCTACATGAAATCATTATAAATATATTTGATTTTTACATCGTAGGTGAACTACTTAGTTTTGGAAGCCATTACAATGATACGGTTTATATTCCTATTTTTAGCACAAGGATTCTAAGAAATTACATTCTTCATTTCACATAACATATATAATTATGAAATTGCTTTAGTATTTATCAGAATTTGAGTGTTTGTGAATTTGTTGATTGAATTCAAGTTAGTAAGAATTTTTGATAAAATGTGAAGTTGGGTTACACTTTTTGCCCTTTTTGAGAAATTATTATTATTATTGTTATTATTATTATTATTATTATTTAAGTTTCTGCAAGCCAAAACAATTTTTCTGTTTAGAATTTCATTTTGCGATAAAAATAAAAGTTGTCAGAAATTTTATTAGCTTTCTATTATTTTTTTTTGGAATTTTTTTATACACATTTGATATGTCAAATTAGTGTTTCTTTGAGTGCGTGTTTTTTAACAATCAAAGGATTAAAAAAAAACCATGTTAATATGTGCTGGTATATTCTTTGAAAACTTTGTGTTTTTTAGAAACAAAATGTGTTACAACAATCTAGACAGAGTCTACTTAAGTTTCATTATATTTACGAAACCAACTGATGCATATCATAATTACTATAATTTTTTGAACTGAACCAATATGAAAAAATGCATATTTTGAATATGTTTCGGGACGCACAAAATTTCTCCACATATAAGTTATAAACTAAAAATCCAAAAACTACCCATTACAGACCACATACCAATGTAATGCACCATAATTTTTTCAATTTTTTTTACAATGTATTTTGGAAGATACAGAATATTGATTTCACTGAATCATAATGACCTTTAGAAATTGTTTGCACTTGTTTTATTACAAAATTAATTAAAATTAGTAAATATTTATGAAATTCCATAAAAGTTATATTTCTTGAAAGTAGATTGAATTCTGCAAATGCTTGTCTTGGTTCCGAAAATTAATTCACAAAGTTTCATGGAGTTTAATCAGTCCAAAGCTGAAGAAATGTGTTCAGAGCTTGTCTCTGCATAATTGCAGATGTGTTAGTTCAGCTGAACTTTCAAAAAAAGTTCGGCCGAGTTGTTTTTTGCCTCGACGGTCCGTCAAGTCTAACGACACAAAAGTTCAGCAGAAAACAACCAAAAAACATTTCGCGACAATATAAATTGACGTAAACGGATTCACTATTTTTGCATAATTTCGCACATATTTCTTCATTTGGTCTGATTTTGCAAATGATTTTTTTGGGTTTAAGGACTCTTTTTGGCATAACATTCAAAGGACATTTCTTGGATGTATGTGATACATTTTTTGGATGTTTTTTGGGCTTCATTTTTTTTGAAGGTATTTTGTTTTTAGAGGTTTTGGGCTTAATTTTCAAAGGACATTTTTTTGGATGTATTTTGTTTTAGAGGTTTTTGGGCTTAATTTCCAAAAGATTTTTTTGGACTTTTTTTTTGGACTTAATTTTGAAAAGACTCTTTATAGGCTTAATATTCAAAGGACATTTTTTGGAGGAATTTTTTAAAGTGATATTTTTGAGGAGGCTTTTTGGGCTTAATTTTCAAAGGACATTTTTTGGAGGCATTTTTTTAAAGTGGCATTTTTTAAGAAGTTGGGCTTAATTTTCAATGGAAATTTTTTGGAGGTGTTTTTTGAAGTGATATTTTTTTAGAGTACGTGTTTTGGGATGAGGTAAATCTTTTATAATGATTTTTTAAAATGAGCTTTTGTCTAACTTTTTAAATGAATTTTTTTTTGCAGGACTTGGAAGGAAATATTTTGAGCTTCATTTCATTTTTATAAGACATTTTTTTATCGGATTTTTTAAAGTAAGTGTTTTGGATTGAAGTATGTGTTTTTTGAAAAAAATTTAAAATGAGTTTTTTTTGTTAAATTAAATCTTTTGTGATATTTTTTAAATTGAGTTTTTGTCTAAATTTTTGAAGGAAATATTTTGAACATCATACTCAATTATCTTGGAAAATCGAAGGAATTGCAAGAGAAAATATGATCAAACAAGAGACCTTGAGGAACGTAGAGAATAGGGGAGAGAATCTAGCAAAAAAAAGAGAGAAGAACTCTCAAATATTGAAAGGGAAAATAAACCTCAACTAGAAGTTCAAGCATGTGTGTAAATGTAAATATTATAAATTTGATATTTAAAATTTTCCTAGTGTAAATTGTAAAGCTTAATTTTTATTTGATGAACTAATTTGAAAAATATTTTTCAATGTAAAGAGAGAGAGATATTCTTTGATGAGATACACAATTTTGAAAGAGAAAGTGAAAGAGATATTAAACCAATGATTGAATATGGTGAAAATGTTGAAAGAAATTTAAGTGAAAAAATTGAATCACAGTGCCAAAAATATATATATATATGTTGAACACATGCAATTATTATTTAAATTATACATATTTATTAATTTAGTTATTTATTGAATATGTAAACTTATTATGTACTATTAATTCGAATATGTACAAATGAAATCAATATGGATGATGAGATGTTAAAAATGTTGACAATCACACATATGGAGATGAAAAAGCTGACCATTTTATACGATATCGTGTTAATCACATTTTTTATTCATACTTCATAAAGGAAAATGTGGCAGTTCAAGCCTAAATGTTGAAAGGTCTCCTATCATTAAGGAAATTAAAATAAGCTACGACTATATTGGGTATTCGAAAATCAGCAAAAGATAAAAAAATGAAGGAAAATGTGATGCAAAATATAAGTAGTGCTATAAATTCAATTAGAAGATCTAGACATAAAAATGTTTCAGTTGCATGTATATCAATACATATGGCAGTGGTTTCATCAAGTACTAAAGAGAATCGCTTGGTAAAATCTATGGCACAAGCATTAGGAACCTCACGAAAAACTTTTCACAAACGTTGGAAATTTTGGTTTCAAATAGATGTAAATGATGAACTCGCTTGCTGGAGAGCTATTTGTAGGCAACCATACAAAAATAGACTTGGAGAAAATGTTAAAAAAACAATATATGAATATTGGATGAAAAATTCACGTGTTTCACCAAGTGTAAGGGATCTGATGTGAAGAGGAATAGCATGAAATCAGTACCAAAAAAATCCAAAACATTTATTGGACACCACTCAGATAGATTTGTTCAACAAGTTTAAAGAAGAGAATTGTGAAATTGATATCTCAATCAGTGCTTTTGTGCAACAAAAACCATGGTATGTAAAACCTATCACTGTACGTGACACTTGTTGTTGTCGTTATCATGTGGAATTTCAGTTATATTATGATACATTCCTTAATTTTTGTAGAAAATTTTGGAAAGATTCACCTCCTCCTTCCACTATCTGTGATTTTATATCTCAAATTCTATGTGGAAGAGAAAGCCATGAATTATTTTACGAATAAAAATGTGTTGGTGGTAAAAACATGCGATGATTGTGGAAATTTGACTAGATTTCAAAACAAATATCATACTGATATAAATGAGCAATCATTGTCCAACCTGAAAGTGAAGTGGAAGAGATATGAATACATCCATACATCGATTCCAGGTTCTAGTGCTAAAAGAATTGATTTACAAGAAGAAGAAATTTTTTTGATAGATTTTTTGAGAAAGTTTGAGGCAAAAATTTATAAATACACTAAGCATTCCCATAGAGTTCGATGGAAGGACTTGAAATTCAAAAAATCTCGTGAATTTTTTCCACCATTGACCATTTTGTCAGTAATTGATTTTGTAGAAAAATACACATCTGTTCCACAAAAATAAATTCAGAGTGAATACTATCATTCTAACCAAGTCTCCATGCTCGTTCATATTCTATATAGACATGCTGAAAAAAATGTTGATAATATAGAAAGAACCAGTGAAAATCGGCATGTCATTAAAGAATATCACTTTTGTATCAGTGAAGATCGTACACATGATACATATTTTGTACAACACTCTTTTGAAAATATTTATGACTCCTTGAAAAGTCGTGGAATAAAATTCAATGAACATTGGATATGGTTAGATGGATGCGCAGGTCAATTCAAATCTTCACGACCATTATTTTGGTTGTGTTGTCTTCATATGAAAAGCCACATTAAACATTGTTGGAATTTCTTTGAGACTGGTCATGGAAAAGGAGAACATGACGGTGTAGGGGCATGCATAAAACGAGCACTTCGAAGATATCAAATGGACCCCTCTACAAACCGACTTGTGGACGCTAAAGAAGTTGTTCAATGGTGCATCGCTGCATTAATCCATGAGACTAACTGATCAAGGGAAGTGCGCAGGTACATTAAATTAAATCTTTATTGGATATCCAATTTGAAATAGTGTACATTTATCACAATGATTATCTTTTATGGTATTTTGATATCATATTTACATTCTTCTTTGAATTTTCCATATAGGTTTTTTGGCATATTGGGGTCGAAGATGTAGATAGATCGATTGGAAATGATGTTGAAACAATAAAAGGAACTCGAAAATTGCATTCAATTAAAACAAAGTTGTTCACAAATGTGTTTGCATTAGATAAAATAAAATATTCTTGTTTTTGTCATGTTTTCATAGACAACACAAAATCCAATGATGTTTGTGAAAACAAAATGTATGTAAAAGATTGGAAACATATAGAGCTAAATACAAAGGGGAAAATGTCCATTGCAATGTTTGAATAAATGCAATCAGAGGAGACTACAATATCATATGATGGTGATCGAGTTTCTAATCTTGTAAGAGAAGGTAAAATTTGAATTTCTTTCAAATGATAGAGATCTAGAAATAGATACTAAAATTATTTTAAAGTTAATTTTTCATGTTAATTAATTATGATCTAAATTTAAATACATAAGTTTGTTTTATTGTGAAAGAAATGTCTTTGTTGTAATTTCACCTACTATAAACGATGAAAATGTGAAGTATTATTTGATGTGTTGCACTGAACGGAAGATGAAATTATTAGAAAAATATAATGGTCACGGGTTTCCATATGACAGAGGGTCTATTATAATGAAAGGTTATTTTTTCAGACAAACTAATCAAAGTGGGGATTTTGTTACTTTGAAGACTATGAACCTGATGTCATAAGTTGTCAATATAGTCACTTGGTGTGTGAAAAACACATAAAGTTGATAGAGGTTCAATCAAAGAAAAAAACGAAAATTAAGAAATGGAAAATGTCAAAATCCGATCATGAACGGATCATTAAAGATGGCATTCCATTGGAATTTTTTTGATTGAACTGCCTAACAATTCCTTCTCTTTGGATTCATGTTTTAGAACTTCCAGAACTCAACTAAAAATTGAACTGTCTTGTTATGTTATCTGTGCAAGTGTTTGCACATGTACATTGTTTTGGTACATGCACACTAGTAATTTATACACGTGTACACATACACATGTCTAGATTATCTGGTCTAAACGATTTCATACATTGTTTGGTACAATTTGTCATAATTTCATTATTGAAAAATGTACATATTGTGTATCTAGCATAGTTGATATAATGCAAATTTAAAGTTGCACATTTTTTTTTAAAATGTGCGTGTCTATTAAAAGTAAATTATAATATTCATTTTTGAATGCAATATGTGCATTGATGAAAAACGTTGCACGTACCGGAAATATATGTTCTAGAATGCAATTAACTGAAAGAAGATTTTTTATGTGCATTGATGAAAAATGTTGCACGTACTGGATATATATGTTATAGAATGCAATTTTAAACTTTTATGATTGTTTGACACACCTAAGAAGACCTAGAATCTTATGGTTGTTTACACACACACACACATATATATATGTCGATATGTATTATACTTAAATAATTTCTATGTACATATATTCATGTGAACTTTTTTATTTTTGGAAAACGACAACTTGAATTTAAAAAAAAAAAACATTATATCATAATCACATGCCAAATGTAGTTCAACTATCCAATAAAAACAAAACATTATATCGTGCAATCACATGCCAAATGTAGTTCAACCATCCAAAACTTGAGTTTTAAAAACAAAACAATTTATAACACAACATTACTTCACATGCCAACTATAGTTCAACCATCAAAAACTTGAGTTTTAAAAATAAAACATTATAGATCACAACATTACTTCACATTACTTCACATTCCAAACTATCCAATAAAAACAAAACATTATATCACAATCACATACCAAATGTAGTTCAACCATCCAAAACTTGAGTTTTAAAAACAAAACATTATATATATATATATATATATATATATATATATATATATATCACAACATGTGATCACATGCCAAATGTAACTATCCAAAATTTAAATCATTCTAGGCAAGAGTAAATGTGACTTAATATATATATATATATATATATATATATATATCCAAACAGTAAAATATGTCCAAAATTTGTATCTCACTTGAACAATAAAAGTATATATATATCCAAACAGTAAAATATGACCAAAATTTATATCTCACCTGAACAATAAAAGTAAATAAAAATATATATATCTAGTTCAATGTACAGTGTTATAAGTATCAAGTTAGATTGTAGGTTTCTGTGGTGTAGATCTTTAGATGCAAAACTCGGAATCTCCACAGTCTTCATTTTTTAGTCTACGTTTTGAGTCTAAATCAAGACTCATATTCAAGACTCTTTAATATATTCTCTTCATTGCAGGTTTGTTCTGAAGATGAGTCTTGATTTAGACTCGAAACATATACTAAAAAATGAAGACTGTGGAGATTTCGAGTTTTGCATCTAAAGTATCAAGTTATATATGACTGCATCTAGATAAATATATATATATAAGTAAATTTAAGAATAAATCTATTAAATATAATGTTGCACATGCATGTGCATCATCCATAAAATACAGATGGATGTAGTGTCTCTCCCAACAAAGTCACAATCCTTGAGCTATCCTGCGAAGCATGGAGAACCTATACACAATGTGTACAAACATTAAAATTTAATGTTTTAAAATTGAATGAGAATATATAGAACTTCATATAAAAAAACAAAATGTAAAAAAAAATCATGCAATACCTCATGAGGTTCCCTCTCCATTTGTTGCTAGTCTACTAAAACTTGCCCCACCGAAATACCTTCCACACAACTGCATATGCAATATATATATATTAAAAAATTTCAAAGGAAAATGCTTATATAAACTAATTTTCAATAATATTAAAAAAAAAAGTTAGACAATTTGTTCAAATGGTTGAAATGGTGTGGATGTTCGTATCTCCATCATACACTCCATTGTTAGAGTCTGTGGAGAAAAGAAATCCTCTCTAGAACCTAAAATTCAAAAAATTTAAAAGTATAAAATAACTCAAGATCTAGATCTCAATTTATAAGAAAAATTTTGAACTTCAATTTATAACTTATAATTTAAAAACATATGTTTAAGTGAAAAATTGAATACTTGAGCTGGTGGATTCGACACATCTCCTAAGAGAGGATCCAAAATAAAATCTCCAAAAACCTAGAATTCAAAAAATTTAAAATAACTCAAGATCTAGATCTCAATTTATAATAAAACTTTTGAACTTCAATTTATAACTTATAACTTAAAAACATATATTTAAGTGAAAATTTGAATACTTGTGCTGGTGGATTTGACACATCTCCTAAGAGTGGCTCGAAAAGAAAATCTCCAAAAACCTAAAATTCAAAAATTTTAAAATAACTCAAGATCTAGATATCTCATTTTTTAATGGAACTTTTTGAGCTGGAATATATAACTTAAAATCATATTTAAAAGTGAAAAATTGTTCATACTTTGATGGTGTATTTGGCGCATATCCCAAGGAAGAAGAAGGTACCGCCATCCCAAAAACATTGGACGGAATCGAAATCTGTTAAAACATTTTATTATATATATACATGTACATCTGTGCACAATTATTTATTTTAAAAATATGTCATCATGTTTCGATATAAATAATAATAGATAAAAAATAATTGTAAATCATCATGTTCACTTAAAAAACACTAACATTTGCCAACATATCTTGATGGTGAGAACCATCTTGATTGTGTGATTGATGGTGAGACCCATCTTGATTGTTTGAACTGGAGGCTCCGATCATGATATTAACATATTCTTCATTCATCAAGCGTGACAACTACAAATGGTGTTAACATATAATGATACATTTTTGTTAGATTAATGTATACAAATAAATGTATGTATATATTTATTTATTATAAATTGTACACGTGTTAAAATAATCAGCCTAACCATTAACACATACCGTTCCCATGCCCTCTTGCTCATGAATAATTAGGTCCTGCCAACTATTGCGACAATTCTTTGCATATGTTCTGAGATCTTCAACACTCATGTTGTCTATCTCTTCATCTGTATAATACACAAAATTAGCATGTGCACTCTCATGTGCTCTTTGTTGATTCAGACAAACATCAACTCCACCCAATCCACTCTGAACATTGTCAATGATGACATCCCTTTCTTCTCGACTAATTTGAGAAGTGACATCCATCTCTGACCGAAAAGTTTCGACACGAACAGGTTGACTAACCAATGGTGGCTTAGGGTGAGGCAACTCAACATCACACCTAGCGCCCCTACGGTCACACAATCGACCTTTCTCGGACCAATAAATTCATAGGGAATGTCATTGTAATTGGGTTTCATTTGCAAAAATAATTATGCATAAAATAATTTTGCAAAATAAAGCGAAACCTCGTCGTCCCATGGGGGTCTTCCATAGGCCGCAAGGTGTCTATTATACAAATAGTGAACTATATGAGGGTGCTTGAAATATTGCACCTTCAACATCTTTCTTTTCATCCCTTATTTGAAATTAAACATAGACTTGGCCATTTATGTTGTAACCCTTTGTTTAATAACCTCCCATGTATCTAAACCCATCATTGTTTCCTTTCTTTTTCTCATCAATTCTACAAAAATAACAGTGGTTGGCTCAAGATTTAGGTACACATCTACTAGTTCTCTTAAAGAGTGAGTAACTATTTCCAAGCTTTGTCAACTCTCAGCAGGGAGAGTCAAAGCCACGCGATCTCTCTTCAATTTTGTATGAATATTTTGACACCTTTGTAAGGTGCATTGCTACATGTTTGATTCTCAAGGTATATCAGAAATTTCAAACGAATAAGTCGTGGTTGGTGTACAACCTTCTTCTTGAATGACACGTTTTGTCCTACGCATTTTTCGAGCAACATTTTCACCCTCTGCATCAATATATAAAATTTTGTATATTAAAAAAACACATGTAAACAAATGTGTAGAAATTGAATGAAAATAATATTCAAACTGATGGCCACCTCGATATGGTTGGCTAGCATCTTGCCCACCCTGAGACTGTTGAGAACCAAAACGACCACCGATTAGTTGAGAACCAACACGATCATCCATTTATTAGCCTCTAGGGGAATACATATCACCACCTTCACGCAATTCGCCAGCACTTATTGATGGCCCTCCAAGGGAATGTGTACCACCACCAACCTCACGAGACAAGATGGAAGCTTCACAAAAAAATATGAATTTATAATCAATTCAAAAATACATTCATACATATAAATACATGTACATATTCATTGATTAAATGGCGTGAACCATACCACGATTGTGTGAACCATGGCTATGCTCCATTGATGGAGTAGACACCCTTGTCCTCCTACCTCCTAAAAAATAAAAAATGAAACTTATTAGCAACTAATTTAAATCACAAAAATGATAAAAAATCAATTCCATATGTAAACACATGTATGTATATGTATGGAGATAAGATTATATTTAAATACCATGAACATCACTCGATCCCTGATCCCCCTCTCTTGTAGAGATAAGGGATTATGTTGATCTTCTCCTTTCATCCTCCATGATATATGTATGTAGATATATCTACAGTGGACATTTATAATTATTTTTAAATTACTATTTAAAATAAATTCAAAATAAATTTCAAAAAATTAATGTAATTTAGTGTACACAAATTATGTAAAACACAAATTTTAAAGCACTAATTGATGTGTGAAACTCAATTTAAGCAAAAAATTTATAAAAATGTTAAGTTCACCCAATTGCGCTTTACATGGTGGGGGCACACTTGGTATATAATTGAAAACATGGTGGGAGCACACTTGGTATATAATTGAAAAAAACACATGGTCATTAAAAAAGAAGCGTGAAACTCCTTTTCAACAAAAAATTGTTAAAGTCCTCACATTTTAATTTTATAAAAATGTGAAGTTCACCACTTGTTGCAAATGTGAAGTTCACCAAGTTGCACTTTACAGTGGGAGCACACGTTATATAATTGAAAAAAACACATGGTCATTAAAAATGACACATTTATAAGTACAAAACACACACATATCCAAGATATGTTACAATTTCCATCAATAAATTTTGAAGGAGAGCATCTCAACACTAATTCATCTTTGAGAGATGAATTTTGAATTTTTGAAGAAGAGTGTCTCAAAACTAATTCATCTTTGAGAGATGAATCTTGAATTGGAATTGCCCCGTATAATACTAATTCATCTATTAATTCATCTTTGATAGATGAATCTTGAATTGGCATTGCCCCACACAATAAATCAACAGACATCTTATTAACATTTGTACAATGTCTTATACTAAAAAATTGAAATTGGCCAACAATATTGTTTGCCTTTCCATACAGTTGTTTTAGTCTCTCCTTCTTAACTTGGTACACGCCTTTCATCTGGTTGAACACAAGTTCAGAATTGGTGAAAACTACAATTCCATTTGATCCATACTCTCTAGATGTTCCCAAGCCTTCTATCAATGCAATATAATATGCCTCGTTGTTTTTTGTTCTTCTCGATATATTCAGTTTCCTTTGAAGGACCTTGCTAGTCGCAATATTGCAAAGCACATATGTAATCACTGCTTTCCCTGGATTGGTATAGCAAGAAACATGTATGCATAATGTCCATTTTTCAACCATATTTAGTGGGTTTTTTTAATCCCTGAAAAAAAAAATCAATAAAATATATTAAATTAAAATTTATTTCAAATGCATGGGAGAAATGACACATGTGCTTGAGATAAATGACATGTGCATGGTTTACCTTAAAGTTTGACTTAAAGTTTATGGGAGAATTAAAATCTAGAAATGAGATGCCTTAAAGATTGCATTGCCTATAGTTTAAGGGAGATTTATGACATGTACATGGTTCGTGCATGGTTTGCCTTAAATTTTATGGCAGAAATCACATCTAGAAATGACATGCCTTAAATATTACCTTGCTTAGAGTTTAAGGGAGAAATGACACGTACATGGTTCGTGCATGGTTTTCCTTAAATTTTATGGGAGAAATCACATCTAGAAATGACATGCCTTAAATATTGGCTTGCCTAGAGTTTAAGGGAGAAATGACATGTACATGGTTCCATGAGTTTAGTGGATATGTCACCTTTAAGAAAATATGAGATCCAGAGGCTACCTGGCCCTTTACAGACTCTGCCTTTAGAACTTGTAGAAGTTAACACTCAACAAACAAACTAAAATCCTATGGAAGTTCAACCACTTTAGGTTTAGTTTTTAGGCCTTAAAGTTTGCCTTCAATTAATGGGAGAAAGCCTTGATTTTGGGGGATCCTATCCTATGGAAATTCAACTACTTTAGGTTCAATTTTTAGGCCTTAAATTTTGCCTTGAATTAATGGGAGAAAGCCTTGAGAAATGACACATGCTTTAAAGTTAATGGGAGAAAGCCTTGAGAAAAGACACATGCTTTGAAGTTTGCATAAGAGTTTATGGGAGAAATGACACAAGTATGGGAGAAATGACACATGTACACGGTTTTCCTTAAAGTGGTAGTGGTTTATGGATATTAAAATGAAGAAATTATATTTAGATCTGTTCTAGATATTTCCTTTAGGGGCATTTACTGGATATGCCACCTTTGAGAAAAGATGAGATCCAGAGGCTACCTAGCCCTTTACAAACTCTGCCTTTACAAATCGTAGAAGTTAACACTCAACAAAAAAACTAAAATCCTATGGAATTTCGGCCACTTTAGTTTCAATTTGTAGGCCTTAAAGTTTTCCTTCAATTAATGGGATAAAGCCTTGAGTTTGGGGGATCCTATCCTATGGAAGTTCAACTACTTTAAGCTAAATTTTTAGGCCTTAAAGTTTGCCTTGAATTAATGGGAGAAAACCTTGAGAAATTACACATGCTTTAAAGTTAATGGGAGAAAGCCTTGAGAAATGACACATGCTTTGAAGTTTTCCTAAGAGTTTATGGGAGAAATGACACATGTAAACAGTTTGACTTAAAGTGGTAGTGGTTTATGGATATTAAAATGAACTTCTATTTAGATCTGTTCCAGAGATTGATTTTAGGGGCATTTACTGAATATGTCACCTTTGAGAAAAGATGAGATCTAGAGGCTACCTGACCCTTTACAGACTCTCCCTTTAGAACTTGTAGAAGTTAACACTCAATAAACAAACTAAAATCCTATGGAAGTTCAACCACTTTAGGTTCAGTTTTTAGGCCTTAAAATTTGCCTTTAATTAATGGGAGAAAGCCTTGAGTTTGGGGGATCCTATCCTATGGAAGTTTAGCTACTTTAGTTTCAGTTTTTAGGCCTTAAAGTTTGCCTTGAATTAATGGGAGAAATCCTTGAGAAATGACACATGCTTTAAAGTTAATGGGAGAAATCCTTGAGAAATGACACATGCTTTGAAGTATTTCTAAGAGTTTATGGGAGAAATTACACATGTACACGGTTTGTATTAACGTGTTAGTGGTTTATAAATATTAAAATGAAGAACTTCTATTGAGATCTATTCTAGAGATTGATTGTAGGGGCATTTTCTGGATATGTCACCTTTGAGAAAAGATGAGATCCAAAGGCTACTTGGCCCTTTACAGACTCTGCCTTTATAACTTGTAGAATTTAACACTCAACAAACAAAATAAAATCCTACGGAATTTCAGCCACTTTAGGTTCAGTTTTAGGCCTTAAAGTTTACCTTCAATTAATGGGAAAAAGCCTTGAGTTTGGGGGATCTTATCCTATGGAAGTTCAACTACTTTAGGTTCATTTTTTAGGCCTTAAATGTTTCCTTGAATTAATGGGAGAAAGCCTTGAGAAATGACACATGCTTTAAATTAAATGGGGGAAATCCTTGAGAAATGACACATGGTTTGAAGTTTGCCTAAGAGTTTATGGGAGAAATGACACATGTACATGGTTTGCCTTAAAGTGGTAGTGGATCATGTATATTAAAATGAAGAACTTCTATTTAGATCTGTTCCAGAGATTGACTGTAGGGGCATTTACTGGATATGTCACCTTTGAGAAAATATGAGATCCAGAGGCTACCTGGCCCTTTACAGACTTTTCCTTTAGAACTTGTAGAAGTTAACATTCAACAAACAAACTAAAATCCTATGGAAGTTCAACCACTTTAGGTTTAGTTTTTAGGCCTTAAATTTTTCCTTCAATTAATGGGATAAATCCTTGAGTTTGGGGGATCCTATCCTATGGAAGTTCAACAAATTTAGGTTCAGTTTTTAGGCCTTAAAGTTTGCCTTGAATTAATGGGTTGAAAGCCCTGAGAAATGACACATGCTTTAAATTTAATGGGAGAAAGCCTTGAGAAATGACACATGCTTTGAATTTTGCCTAAGAGTTTATGGGAGAAATGACACATGTATGGGAGAAATGATACATGTACACAATTTTCCTTAAAGTGGTAGTGGTTTATGGATATTAAAATGAAGAACTTCTATTTAGATCTATTCCAGAGATTGAATGTAGGGGCATTTACTGGATATGTCACCTTTGAGAAAATTTGAGATCCAGAGTCTATCTGGCCCTTTACAGACCGAGTTTATTTTATTTTATTTTATTTTTATTTTTATTTTTATTTTTATAGAATAACAATATAATAATATATAATTAAATTTGAATATTCAAACTAGCCGTTTCAAATTGTAATTAATATTTAGATTAGTGGAACTATTTTTATTTTTATTATTTTGTTTTAATTATTAGAACTAATTGTTTTGGATTTCACAGTCGAATTAGCTGTTATAATAGTTTTCTTTGCATCTCCTACATCTATTTAAACTTAACGACTGATCTGATCTCTCACCTAGTCCTGATGATGAACCACACTGGTTGGTTCGAAATGCATCAACTTTGTTCATGATAATGTGATTATTACCGAAATATTTCTTCATAATTTATTGATGGATCACAGAAGCCAAAAATCTACTAAAAAACTAAAATCCTACAAAAGTTCAACCACTTTAGGTTTAGTTTTTAGGCCTTAAAGTTCGCCTTCAATTAATGGGAGAAATCCTTGAGTTTGGGGGATGCTATCCTATGGATGTTCAACTACTTTAGGTTCAATTTTTAGGCCTTAAATTTTTCCTTGAATTAATGGGAGAAAACCTTGATAAATGACACATGCTTTAAAGTTAATGGGAGAAATACTTGAGAAATGACACATTCTTTAAAGTTTTCCTAAGATTTTATGGGAGAAATGACTCATGTATGGGAGAAATGACACATGTACACGCTTTGCCTTAAAGTGGTAGTGTTTTATGGATATTAAAATGAAGAACTTCCATTTAGATCTGTTAGAGAGATTTAATGTAGGGGCATTTACTAGATATGTCACCGTTGAGAAAAGATGAGATCCAGAGGCTACCTGGCCCTTTACAGACTCTGCCTTTAGAACTTGTAGAATTTAACACTCAATAGACAGACTAAAATCCTATGGAAGTTCAACCACTTTAAGTTCAATTTTAAGGCCTTAAAGTTTGCCTTGAATTAATGGGATAAAGCCTTTAGTTTGTGGGAGAAATGGCATGTCCATGGTTTGCCTTAAAGTTTATGGAAGAAATCATATCTAGAAATGGCATGCCTTAAAGTTTGCCTTGCCTAGAGTTTAAGATAGAAATGACATGTACACATTTTTTCTTAAAGTTTTCCTTATAGTATATGGGAGAAATGACATGTTGCCTAAGTATAGTTTATGGGAGAAATGAAATAGAAATGACAGAGAAATGACATACAAATGACACATGCCTTAATGTTTGCCTAAGAGTTTATGAGAGAAATGACACATGTACACAGTTTTCCTTAAAGTGGTAGTGGTTTTCACTTACTTAAACAACTAGTGGTAGTGGTTGATTAAGTTATGTCAAAAGTCACACCTTGATGAGTTTGTGGGAGAAATGAGATGTACATGGTTTGAAAAATTATTTTATGCACTTACTAAAACAACTAGTGGTAGTGGTTGATGAAGTTATGTCAAAAACCACACCTTTATGAGTTTGTGGGAGAAATGGCATGTACAAGGTTTTGCCTTAGAGTTTAGTTTTCCGTTTAGTTTGCCTTGAATTTTATGGGAGAAATCGATCTAGAAACCTTTACTTTGACATCTATAAATAGGCTAAGAACATTAAAAAATAATTTTCAACTTACAAATTAGATATGTCCTTAATAAGAAGTATGATTTAGCACCTATCATATTATTTAATAATTTATAATAATGTCATTTTTGGCTTGTAATATCATTCATCCTTGATATGTACAAGAATTTGACAACTTGAACATCAACCTACACTATCATCATATCATTATAGCCATGTCAATCTAGATTATTTATATCCATTACATCATAAAACACTCCACTTTTAACATTTTACAAGATTAGAAGCATCATGGAAGGTGTAAATAATACAACCATGTCAATCTACATTATTAATATCTATTACATCATAAAACACTCCACTTTTAACATTTTAAAAGATTAGAAGCACCATGGAAGGTGTAAATTTAGGTACATTAATAAAATACAGCCATGTCAATCTAGATTATTAATGTCCATTACATAATAAAACGCTCCAATTTTAACATTTTACAAGATTAGAAGCATCATGGAAGGTGTAAATTTAGGTACATTAATAAAATACATCCATGTAAATCTATATTATTTATATCCATTATATCATAAAACACTCAACTTTTAACATTTTACAAGATTAGAAGCATCATGGAAGGTGTAAATTTAGGTACATTAATAAAATACAACCATGTCAGATGTTGAGGGACATAACTAACAAAGAATGTACCATGTGGCTTATACAACGGAGGATGATAAAGCTACTATATGTTGCTTGGAGAAAACTTGAAGAGAAAATACATCTAGACATCTAGAGATTGCCTCTCAGATAGTCTGTACAAGTACTGTGCTTAAAACTGATGATTACTCTTCTTGATTAGTGAGCTAAGCTGACCTGTAGTAACACTGTAACCATGCTCATTGTATAGAAAGATGCTTAACTTACTTATGTAAATACCTTCACACTAGTTCAACAGTGAAACCTATTAATTTCGCTTCTGTTTTCTTTTAGGATATTAATCTCCAAACAAATATGAGGATAAGATTGAATAGGGAAAAACTAAGAGGAAATATGGAGAATAAGGATGTCGAAAATATCGAAGCAGTTCTTCCAATACTGCAATAGATTAATAGATGGATAAGTAATCACATATATAAATAGATTACTATATAGTAGGCAATTTGGGAAAATAACAAAATCAAAGAAAATCGGAGAAAAATAAACTATATAACATTTTTTGACACCATTCAATCCTGCCTACTGAGCTTGTTTAATTTGTATTCAATATTGACATGAAAAAAGACATTACCCAGGAGGCTTAGCCATGGTGGGGTTAGAGATATTGCCAGTATTGACGTTAAGAATGGAAATGATGATAATGAGTTGGGAGAGGGTCATCTCACACCCTCTTCTGGGAGCTGTGGTAAGCAAGAGGAGTGGTGTAACTCTTTTTCTAGCTGTGGTTTAAGCAAGAGGAGGGGGCATAAATGGGTGGTGAGAATAAGTGTGAATGTGCAGAGGAGGAATTGATGTCCCCTATAAGATTCAAAGAGAATTCCTGTGCTATTTATGTCACATTAGAGAGAATTCTTGTGCTATTAATGTCACACCTATTTCAAAGAGAAAGATGAAATAACAGAAGAAGCCATCTCAGATCAAGAAAGGGCCAAATATGTACATCTTTGAAATATGAGCACAATCCATACTCTCCTTCTGTATAGCTCTGTAGTATGAGCACAATCCATACTAACAATATATGGCCCCAAAAAACCATTTGATGCTACTACAAGAATTGTTATTATGGTGATCTAGTATTTATGAAATTTACAATCTAAGCTAAGTTTATTTTTAATTACACTTGACTGCATTTTTACAGGAGACTGTGATCTGAAAACAGACGTTTTATGTGATTACTCTGTTTGGTACCTGTTTTTAGCACATTAGATCTTGGTTAGGATGATTCAACATGATGCAAGAAGTTTAAGTTTCATCAGCTAGTTAAATTATATTTGAGGGTGTTTTAATTAATTAGAAACAATTTGGAGACAAAATCCCAAAAATAGATGGGAAAAAATAAGATTTAAAGCTATTTATCCCGATTACCATCAACACCCACACATTTTTCACCCACAACAAATTGCAAATTTGAAAATTATTTTAAAAATGAGACAGATGACCTCAAAAAAATTTGAAATATATTTTAAAAATGAGACAGATGACCTAAAAAACAATTGAAAAATATTTTTTAAATGAGACATATGACCTAAAAAACAATAGAATTCTCTGTTCAAGCAATCAAATTCCAAAAGGTATTTCTGAAATCCTAAAAAACAATTGAAAAATATTTTTAAAATGAGACAAATGACCTAAAAAACAATAGAACTCTCTGTTCAAGCAATCAAATTCCAAAAGGTATTTCTGAAATTTACAATCTGAGTTAAGTTCAACTTGAAATTTAAAGAGAATTTCAAAGTTTTAAGAAAGAATATTTTAGAATTAGATAAACAAAATTAAATTTGAAAAAACTCTAATTGCAATTAGTTGCAACACATGCCATCTGGAAATAAATGACGGTTTCATAACTTGCCTAGATTCTTACATTACTCGTACTAACTAAGGGTGTATCTCCATAATCAATACCAGGGAGAGGCGACAGTGATGAAGAGTAGCATTCGTTTTTATGTGAATCGGTCTAGAGGGCAAGACTGCCTAATCTGCACTTCATGTTGAGAAGGAGAATTTGCATTCATGCTTTCCTTCTCGGGACATGGTCCTAGAAATTGAGCAGGAGATGTATCTAATGGGGGCATTGGCACAGTTCTTATCCCCTGTTGGCCATAATACAGTGACTAGCGAAATCTGAAAGGGATATAGTCTTCAGAGTGGGCCTTATGAACTGGATTGTTAAGAAGGCTCTCTCTTTAGAATTTCAAATTTTTAAGCAAGAATATTTTAGAATCAGATAAACCAAATCAAATTTAAAAAACCTCCTATTAGTATTTCAGAATTCTAAAATTGAATTAAGTTCAACCCGCAACAGAGTTGCACTCATTTGTTATGCTCTTGGTTATGATGATTCAAAGAGTCTAGCTTTAAAACACAGAAAATTACATTTAAAAAATTTGCAATTTAAACACAGAAAATTACATTCAAACAACCAACTGAGTATAGCCTTTAACTTTTCATTAACCGAATTGCGATTTAAACACATAAAATTACATTTAAACAATACTTTGACAGAAGTAGGAACCTAAAAATTCGGAGACGTCAAGGCCGCAATGAGAAGAATATGATTTCTGAAGACGTCAAGGCCACAACGAGAAGACAAGCAGAAGAGCGCGGAGGATGTCACAGATTACAAATTACTTGCAAAACGAAAAAACAACTATAAAATTAAAATATCAGAACAATAGAACAACAAAAAAAAAAAATTCACAACAAAAAAAGAACAGAAAACCATCAAATTTCTCACCTGCACCTGTGACCCTGCAACTGCGCCTGTGGCCCTACAACAACATTCGACAATGGTAATAATCCCGAAACCTATTCATGTTTCCAAGATGGTGTATTTATAAAATAAAGTTCGACCGGATTATTTTAAAAGTTCGGTCGAACTAATAGTTCGGCTGAACTTTAGTTGCCGGTTTTCTCATCTCTGGTCAAAAATTTGTTTGCCCACGTCGTCAATATGCCGTCAATGTAAATGGCAGAATGAGTTCGGACGAAATTTTATAAATGTTCGGCCAAACTGTTGTGAAAATGACTTTTCTGCCCCAATTCTCGCAAAAGTGTAACCCACCTTCGTGGTTTTACCCTAAAATTTATAATCAATTATTTTATAAATATATATTTGTCTTAAATTTAAATTTATTAATTAATGCAATATATATATATATATATATATATATATATATATATATATATATATATATATACTGTTACAAAGTGATTGATCTACTTATCTTTGGAAGCAATTACAATGATATGGTTTATATCTGTTCTTTTACACAAGGTTAACCAACATTCAAAATTTACATTAAATTATTTGTTAAGTCGATAAAATTTTTTGATTGAAAAGGGTGTCAAACTCTATACTATAGGAGTTTTACGACCAAAAAACCCTTGGCTATTACGATTCATGTGAATGGTATATATTTTGTAGTCACTACAAAGTTACACTTTGCTTCATCCACACAGATCTCATTAACATCAACTACCACTAATCACAACTTCTTTGCATTACCAGTGGTGTTGCATTAACATGACCCACACTTGAGAAATATTTGGTCATCCACTTTAACATGGGTCATCAATTTGGGCAAGAACAAGAACTCCTAGTTTACGTTAAACCACAACCCAACCCAAGGGACTGGATTCATACTCAGTACTATATAATATAGTGCTTTATTACATTAGTTAAATAAGTGACTATTAGGTATTATTATTTTACACTACTAGCTTGGGTTCACTACAAGGATGACCTTGGTCTTCGAGTATCAGCAATATTAGGATGCAACTACAAATGAAGAGGAAGACATAGATTTTGATGATGAGGAGGAAGGGCTTCATACATGTAGTTTAGTGTTTTTTCTGCCTCAAACCATGGGTAGTGCAACATCCAATTGTTGCAGTTGTTGTATTCTATTTTACATGCTTTGATTTGCTTTTATGAATGGGTAACTCATAGAACAATATAATATATTCTAGGAAAATTTCTCTAGTTATTTAATCTAGTGATACCTATTTTATTCTTAATGTTGTTATTCATTATATTTTATGATTTACTTCTTTCTTTCTTGACCTTACCTTATTTTGAAACAATATGAGCATATATTGATTTTTATGGGCTTTTGTATAACTCTCAATGGTAATTGGGCCAGAGTTTTGAATTTTGGAAAACCATACCAAAATATATTATTCAAAAATTAAATTAAATTCAAAATTTGTGATTGTGATCCAAAGAATAATACAAATAAGGACATTACAAATAGAAAATACACGGACTCTTGAAATGCAAAGACTTTTTTATAGGGCTTGGTACTTCAATCCCATATTAATTGACACATATAGTTGGTAGTACAAATTATTTCATGGTCATAACCCTATAGATCAAACCTTTAGATACTAAAATTCACTAAATGAAAACATAAGACATACATGTCTAATTGAATTTTGCTCAATGATATATATATATATATATATATATATATATATATATTAAAAAACTTAAATTTAATATAATTTGCTTGATTATAGAACTCTAAATAGAAATTTTCCAATTTAACAAATCTATCAGTTTCTCTTTGAACCTTTTGGAACAATTTCTAGTATTATACACTACTAATATATAGTAGTATGGGCTCATAAAATCTAAGGAATCAAACTCTTATTATATTATTTATAATGTAATAATACTCATCTAACAATAAACTAGTATTATTAATTTATTTTTTATTAAATCATATTTAAAAAAAAACACTATAATAATAATAATAAATGAGTCTAATTATAACTCATTAGACTATAAAATTATTTAATAATTATTTACCCTTGACTTTAATGAATTATTGTTATAATTAGACTAATAAGTGTATGCTAATTTATATTGATTAATTTATATAACTAAAAATATAAAATTTAATTTTTTGTATTTAATAATTATAAAAAAATTAAATATAAAATATGAAGTCACTCACAATAATAATAATAGTAATAATAAATAAATAAATAAATAATCATACACTCAATAACAATATCAACCTAAAAATATAAAACAAAAAAATACTCAATGACTAAAACAAAACATATTATAAAAAAGTCATAACTATATCAACCATAGTTAGTTATTAATAATTAATAAATATTGATTTCCTATGTTAAAAAAAAAAAAAAAAAAAAAAAAAAAACTGATAATAATAAATATTAGTTTATTATCGAAAAACTAATATTTAATAAAAGTATAACTAATATTACTTAATATTTGAATTATAAATATTTTATTTACTTAATAGTTGTGAATATGTATAATTAATGATGATATGTCTACTTAATCTCTAAGGATGAATGTAGGTATTCTAGCTTTTATATTTTCCAAGTAATCATGTAATCTAGAAAATTTCTTCATGCCAAACAATTATGCTTCTACATCATGTAGTTTTTTCATCTCTCTATCAAGTGTATGTGGTTTTTCCTTGTTAAACTCTTCGCAAATATCCCTTGTCATTCCTTCTGTAAGGATGATACTGATGACTATCACGAGCCTATCTAAAACATAACTAGAATGATACCTATGTCTATCACCTCTCCTACTCGGAATGTCCAACAATTTTACAATTTTACCGTGTCATCCCTATCCAACCTGTCACCGCCGAGAGACCTATTTCCATATGCTCTATTGGTCCCATCCTCCTACCCATCAATTATTCTAAGTGGCCCCTGTTTCTGCAACTCTGAAAAACTTTGAAGGATGGTTGCATTAACCTCTACTTGTTTTTCTTGTGCCTATATAAGTCTATCATTGTATGCCTTGCAACTCCTTATTTCTTCCTTTAGACTTCTCAATCTGTCTACCAAATCCGGTGAATGTCCAATACCATGCTTCTCATATGACTCATATGGAGAATCTTTGTAGTCTATTATTCTCGTATTCATTTTCGAATTATTCCTGCAATGTGCAATATGTCAAATAAACCAATTCATAAATAAACCAACGTACCTTAGTGTAATTTGGAGAGGATACTTCTTGCAAGATCAACCAATCAGTGCGATACATGTATAGATATAATCATAAACAATATATAAACTCATAACGTATGGTATACTAGCACATAATTATGATTCTAGTTGGGATATGTATAATTAATGCATAATTATACTAAAATCACTTGACCACCTTCTTAATGCATCCCGTCTTAATAACTCGTAACAATGACTTGAGGATATGTATAATTAATGCACTTTAACAGTGGGTCCCTAACCCTGGTCATACAAAGGGTATGAAAATAGTACTTCAACGCCCATTCCTTATATTGGAAAATGAAAACCTTGTTGGACAAGGTGTTGGCTGAAAATAAAGTGGAACAATGAAATACCTTTGCCATTTTGGAAAATGATAAAAGGGTGCAACGAAATAAATTATTTTGTCTTGAACCAATGGATGTAAAATTGGACTATATTAAGCAACATATACCATGTAACTCTACTATTCCATCCCCATCGGGTTCAAGTGCCAAGGATCCAACACCGGTCACCTCATCATATTCTTAATTTTTGTTATGTTTTCCCTTAAGATGTTGTTTTGGGACTTCAATTTTGATGCTTTTATTTTTCTTATGATGTGTAATATGTTTAAATTTTGGAAAAACTAGTCCATAGAGAGTTGGAAAAAAAAACTTGGTTCCCCTCTAGGCACCACCTCTTAACTTGATTATGATGGTTATATGACTAATGTAATTACATAAAAAAAAATTTGTGAGACTATACAAAGTCAATTTACAAAAAAATGTAGTAAATGAGTGATATATATATATATATATATCATGACCATAAATAGAGAAAGAATAAAAAAATATGTAAAGAATAAAGTAACATGGAAAGAATATGAAAATATATAAAGCGGAAGAATATAAATAATGCAATATAGATTTAGATTTAAGTCAATATGAATAAAAAAATATGTAAAGAATAAAGTAATAGGGAAAGAATATGAAAATATATAAAGTGGAAGAATATAAGGAATGCAATATAGATTTAGGTTTAAGTTAGTAAGAATAAATATTTAAAAAAATGGAATGGAGGTAAATAAATAATCATGAAAAAAGTATAAGAACAAAAAAATAAAAATAAAAATCATAAAAAGGTAAATAATTAAATATAAAAAATAAAATTAATAAAATAAAATAAACAAATAAATATTGTTATTATAAAGTACAATCCTAAAGTAAAAGAATGTAAAAAAAATATTAAAAAATAATAATAAAAAAATATAGAATAATAAAAAAGTGGGCGGGGAAGAGATAATAGAAAAATATATAAATAATAAAGTAGATGAATATAAAGAGTGGAATAGAGATATAAGCCACAATAAAAATATAGAAAAGAAAAGAAAATAAAGATAATAATATGAATGAACGAATTTAGAGGAATAATGTTAAAGGAAATTAAAAATAAGAATATAAATAAATAGTACAATAAATATAGATTTTAGTATAAGAAAAAGGAATAAATTGAATAGAAAGAAATTATTTTGAGCTTTTAGTTTTTTATTTCACTAAAAAATGTATTACATAAACAAAGAGGGAAGAAAATATATGAAAATACCAAGTTTACATGTTGTTGTGAAATATAGAACATTATAGGTGGAGGTCAATGAAGATGTTGAGAAATTGAAGTAATTGTTGAAGTAAATAAAAATAATTAAGTTTTGATCTAAATATGAAAATTAATATATAGAAGAACATCATAGTAAGCACTTAGCCATGTCGTTATAGAAATAAAAATTGACATGAAATAAAAAATCAAAAGTTAAGTTAAAATTGACATGTACTATGAAATAAATACTTTGATTTTAGTATTCATGAATTGATTGAGTACTCTAAAGAAGAATAAGTGGCATCTATGTATGCAAACAGTATGATGGATTTTGAATCCTAATAAGAGGAATTAGAATAAGAAAAATGCTACTATATTTTGAACATAATCTACCAATATGATTCACAGGGATCCACAAATTAACAACCCTGTAATAGATTCACAGAGAGAATAAAAATAAAGATGAACACCATTTGCAGTGCCAATCCTATAAAAACTCATGAATGCTAGTCACTTTATTAATATTTGAAAATATCGTTTATCTCCTAGAAAATCAAAAAGTACACATAAATGTGAAAATTAGTAATTTTTTTATTCTATGTGATCTTTATTGGACCATTATATTGGTTGTCGTCCATATTGACGCTTTTAGAGTGTAAAAGTGGAGGAATTATCTCATGAGACCATTTTTACCGGCAGACTAAGTTTGGTAGATTTAGTTTTGAAACCTTCCAGGAGAATTTTGAGGCATCAAACGACATTTTTGTGTGTAAAATTTCATTGCTTTAGTGCAAAATAATTTTAACACATTCTACACACATATACCTTTCCAACGACACAAGAGTTGCCTCAATTGAAGTCCATGTGCAAAAATTACGTCACTTGGAAGTTGACCTTCCTATTTTGACCACCATAATTCATGGGGATGCCACACTAACCCCTATTATTAATGGAAAAAGGGGCTAGCCAAATGGTCATGATGAATAATACTCTAGAAGAGTCCATATTGTAACTTAAGAGTTGAAGGATTAAAACTTAACCATTAGTAGGCTACTGGGTTGTGTTATAACTGGACCACAAGGAAGAAAATGAGTTCCATTATTTTTTAGTGCATTTGTTCCAGAGTAGCCGAGAGAGATAGGGAGAGAGCAAACAAAGAGGATTTGTGCATTGTAGTAGCGCACATGTCACATGCCTTACTTATTTTTACTCACATCCACTTTATATTCAGAGAAAGGGAGTAAAGTGGTCGTACATTCCATCTTGGTTTTCTCTTGAAAGGGTTTCCTAGGTTATATATTGCGTTAATCATGATTTGTGAGTTTTTTATTTCATTTTTCTCTATTTTCTACATGTCTGTAATATGAATGCATGTACGCTATAAATAGTAATTTACAAATCCATAAATCTAAAGGGAAATAAAGCCTCATAGTGTAGATTTCAGATTTTTAAGTATAATTTTATCAAATCTATTATTATGAATTGTCTAGTGGAATATCCATTATGGTTTATGAATCACTAAGAAAATTTGATTTCAATGTGCATTTTACATATTTTCTAGATCAAAGGATCTAGAAATGTACATGTACATTGAAATCAATGCATTGATTTTAGTGTATACATATTGATAGAGTAGTGTCATGAAGAATAAGTGATATATATGTATGCAAACCATTCGATGGAGTCTTAATCCCAACAAAAAGAATTATAATTAGAAAAATGTAATTGTCTTCTGAACATAATCTTCCAACATAATTCACTCGGATATACAAGTTAACAACACTAAAATTGACACATAAAGAAAGTGAAAAGGAAGACAAAAACCTTCCGCATTCATAATCCTATTAAAGCCCATGAATATCAATTAGTTTATAAACATATAAAAATATCATTTGTTTCTTTAACCAAAAAAAAAAAGACATGGAGGTGCAAGTCAACAAATCTTTCTATTTTGAAGAAAATTTGATTTTAGTAGACATGCATTAATTTCAATGTATAATTTTCATCATTTTTTGATCAATGCATTCAGAAATTAATATATAAACTAAAATCAATACATGATAATTTAAACAAAAATTGAAATATAAATTGAAATTGACATCTACAATGAAATCAACATACATTTTTTCATAATTTCCCAATCAACGTATCTAGAAAACATCTACACTAAAATTAATGCATTATAAATTGAATAAAAAGAGAAATTGAAGTTGAAATTGTCATAAGAATTTGAATTGAAATGAAAACAAAATTAGATATAGAAAGTGAAAGTGAAATTGATATTGAATAGAAATAGAAATTGGATTAGTAATTGAAATTGAATTGTGCACCAAAATCAATGTGCCAAAAAATAATATGTACAATAAAGTCAATGCATATGTAATTTTAGAAATATTCTTTTGAACAATTATAGAAATATTCAACTTATTCCTCATGTAGTTATAGAAATATTCTTTTGAACAATACTTTTTATATTCTTAGAAAATTGAGAAAACTAAATTTTAAAATGATCCTCTACATTGTGTCACTATAAAAAAAATTGAAGAAGACATATTGAGATTGACATTGATCCGTCTCAAGTGATATTCAATAGCTTAATCATTTTATTGTTATTATTTAATATCTTCATTGCTAAATATTGTTACTTTTTTATTATTTGGATTCATAATGATGTAAATTTGAAAGGATCATATTCATCTCAAACATGTTTATATACATAATGATGATCATCTAAAAGTTTCATGTTTTTGCTTGCGACTAGAACTAACGTAGATCCATCTTAAATCTGGACCTATCATGCACCTCAAGGGATCAAATCCCTCGAGGTGCAAACCTTTCCTCAATTTTTGCACTCTAAAATAATGTTTGCGCCTCGAGAGTTTTGATCCCTCTTGGTGCATGGTAGATATGGAGTTAAGATGGATCTATGTTGAATTTTAGTTTAATAACTCACATAAATTTTATTGATGGAAAAATTAAACCCCATACCTGGTTGTTTATATTTAAGAAGTTTTGAAATTGAAAGAATATTTAAAAACATGTTTAAAGAAAATACAAAATATAGCTAACAATAAATATCATGGCAATAAATTATGAGGTTTTAGTTAAAATGAATAAGCGTTTAGATGAGGCATTGTTGTGTTGATTTCCTTGCCCTAACTCTTCATTCCTACATCATGTTTATCTTCTCTAAGTTATCCCTATTGGGCATGGATATGACAAGTGGGGAATGAATATATATATATATATATATAGGATAAATAATTAAATATGAAGAATAAAATTAATAAAACAAAATTTAAAAATAAACAAATAAATATTGTTATAAGGATAAAGTACAATTCTTTATTAAAAAAAAGAATTAAAAATGTTAAAAAATACTTTATCTTTATTCTTTATAAAAAACAAATTTAAAAAATGTAGATAGAAAATCTTTCTGATTAATCACATCATTAGGATTTGATTAATCCAAAATATTTTCTATCTACATTATGGATCACAAAAGTCTTAGATCTAACAAAATATTAAAAATATTAAAAAATAGAAAAATGTGTTTGGAATAGTTTTTGATGTGGCTGAGAGAGCTAGGCTCGTGGGTTAGGGCCCAATCCATGTGCCTCAGCCTATCTGCTTCATTTGTTCTTTGCTTTCTGTCATTTCATTAGTTTCACTTCTGATAATTTGATTATGTTTCAAGTTGTTGTTTAGTTTTTCTTTCAGTGTGCTGCTGTAGGTTTCATTTTCTTGTGAGTAATAAAATAGAGGAGAAAAACCAAATTTTTTTTTGGATCAATACCCCCTTCTCATTTATGTCAGTAGAGCTCAAGGAAGGCGAACCTTCCCACAGACCCAAAAAATGATCTTTGTTCACTGTTCTGAGATTAAAAGTAGAGTTGCATTACCTTTTCAGTTTCCCTTTGCAATGTATTTTTACGCATTTGTTTGTTTTTTTGTGAATAAGTTAGCAGGTTGATTGCAAGAATTATTGCTAAAACCCTAGAGCAACTCTCTGGCGCCTTCCCGCTTCATTTTCCATATCTGTCTTCATGGCCTCAACACTGTTTTTACACCTCCATTTCCCTTCTTTTCCTCTTATTTACAACTGTTGTACCCACCTTTTATTCCTAAAAAAAATTAAAATATCAGCTGCCTTATTCCTTTGTTTTCATCAGTCACAGCCACCGCACCTTTTTTAATGCAAAACGCTTGAAAAACCATCAAAGTTAGACCTCCGCATTTTCTCCTCGAAACTCCTGCTCATTGTACTTCACTCATTGCAAATCGCAGATCTCTTGTGTTCTCTATTTACGCTCTTCCATTCCAAGCCCGATTGAAATATTCTTACCGTACTCCTTTGCATTGTTATCCTTTTCGCAATCGCACTTCGCATATTTTCCCTTTTCCCTTTAAAACTTACCGCTCATTTTTTCCGATTGCGATATTGTTATCACACTCTGCCCTTGCTCCTCGACCTTCCGACTGCCGTACTTCGCCTTTTCGCAATCGCACTTCACATCTTTTCCCTTTTCCCTTTAAGACTTACCGCTCCTTTTTTCCGATTGCGATATTGTTATCGCACTCCGCCCTTGCTCCTCGAACTTCCTGCTACCGTACTTTTCCTTTTCGCAAATCGCACTTCGCATATTTTCGCTTTTTCCTTTTAAGACTTACTTCTCCTGTCTGCTGATTGCGATATTAGTATTACGCTTCGGCACCGGTCCCACCGCCATGTCACCTATCACGAATCGCATTTCGCAACATTTTCCCTTTTATTTTAAGACTTACCACTCCCAACATCGATTGTGATATTGTCATTGCACTCCACCACTGGTCCTACCGCCACGTCACCCGTCGCATTTTGCACTTCGCAACTTTTGCCCCATCGCATTTCGCACTTCACAGCTTTTGCCCCATTACATTTCGCACTTCATAGTTTTTATCCCCATCGCATTTCACATTTCGCTCCCTCTCCTGAAAAAAACTTCCGCTATCCCTCCAACTTTATGATATTCCGATGACATATCGCACTCCCATCCTCCATCTCAAATCCGCTATCACACTTTTCAAATCATTCTGCTTCGAAGAATTTTTGCACTATAATAAAGTTTTAGTAAGGATTAAACCCATCTTTGCACCTATAAGCATTGTTTCATGTGTTTATCTCTCCATGAGCGCCTTTACCCCTTTCTTCTTTGAATTGCAAGAAACACCTCTTCAAATTAGAATTAGGTCATGAATAGCTGCATAGATAGGAGCATGATAGATAGAGCAGGGTGTGTTTAGCCGATTGGCCAAGTTTAGTGAAAGTTAAATTAGTTTCATTTCTGCCATTTCCTTTCTGCAAATTAAATTAGTTTCATTTCTATCGTTTCCTTTCTGCACATTAAATTAGTTTCATTTCTGTCATTTCCTTTCTACAAATTAAGTTAGTTTCCTTTCTGTCATTTCCTTCCAGCAATTTACTTTTAAGTTTTGATCATATTTTAAGAAATAGAACCCTTTCGTAAGGTAGAAGAGGATGACATGAACAGAATGCATCTGATGTGTATATAGCACTATCACCTCCAAGTTTGTACGAACCCCAGGTTGATAAAGTAAAGTAGGGCAGCCCCTGGGAGTTGCAACACTCTTGGTGCAATACCAGGGCTCACCAATATGGTCCCACCTGGTTGTGAAGTCAATGATTGGTTTACTGCCTCTAATTCTTTGAGTTATATAACTTATACGTGGTGAGATTACAATGATTAACATTGCCATATATTGACAACCATATGAGGAGGTGTCATGTTACTACCCCCTGGATTTTTAGCCCAAAAAACTAGGTATTCAACTTTAAATTCAATTTGCTCTCATACCAGAAGGAACCATAGGGCGTACATATATCAATGGAAACATCTCGTCAAGAAGAATATATTTATAAGGATCTTGACACATGATTCCATGAATTTCTATGTCAAATTTGCCATGGAAAATCGGGGTAGCTCCTGATGCTGATTGGGTTGACATCAATGATAACCACATATCAACAATCTCCCCCTTTGGCATTGATGGCAACATAAGTACTCCCCCTACAATCATTACTCCCCCTGACATCATGTTTCTACCCATCCTAATGCTTTCTCTCGCCTTTTGACATCAATGTCAAAGGGTAACTCCCCCTGACAACCTACCTCTCCTGTGGACTTGTAACCTGCCTCAAATCCCCCTATCTACTTGAATAGATAAATAATAGTATAATGGGAACTTGGGAGAATCCAAAGATTTTGGCAAATATACTCATATGCCTCACGTGATAAAGGTTTGGGAAAGATGTTAGCAATTTGTTCTTTTGTCCCAATGTATTCAACCTTGATGTTTTTCTCAGCAACGTGTTCTCTAACAAAATGGTACTTGATCAGAATGTGTTTTGTTTTTGAATGCATCACAAGATTCTTGGAGATACTAATGGCATTGTTGTTATCACATAAGATTGGAATGGGCTCATCAAACTTCACTTGAAGATGGTGCAAGGTTTGTTTCATCCAAAGGACTTGGGTACAACAAGCTATTGTTGTTATGTATTATGCTTCCGTTGTGGATAATGAGATTGGAGATTGCTTCTTGCTCAACTACGAAACAAGACAACCACCTAGATAGAAGGTTTCTCTAGTAGTGTTCTTATGATCATCAACACTTCCTGCCAAATCTGCATCGGTATAAGCTTCGATGGTTAGTTCATTTCCTTTAGGATACCATAATCCATATTTTGTTGTTCCCTTAATATATTAAAAAATCCTTTTTACCACAATGACATGGGGTTCCTTTGGTGCTGCTTGGAATCTTGCAACTTGCCCAAATTCCTACATCACATCTGGTTTAGAAGTTGTTACATATAGAATACTACCAATCATAGATCTATAAATTATCTGATCCACATATTTGGATGAGTCATCTATTCTCAACTTACAAACTAACACCATTGGGGTGAGAAATATCTGACAATCTTCCATTTTAAGTTTATTCAACATTTCTTTGATATATTTGGTTTGGCAAATAAATATGCCTTTGTATTGCTGAGATATATGAAGTCCCAAAAGTTATGTCAACTCACCAAGTAGTGACATTTCGAACTCACTCTGCATATTTGCAAAAAAAATTTTACTTAACATTTCATCATCACTCTCAAATATTATATCATCCACATAGACTTCAATAATTGTCAGAATATCATGTTCAATCCTTACATAAAGGTTTCTATCCGCACTTCCCTTCTTGAATCCTCATTGTTGCAAATACCTATCAAGACGAGCACACCATGATCTAGGTGCCTGTTTGAGACCATACAACACCTTCTTTAACTTGAAAACATAATATTTCTTGTTAGTGAGCAAAAATCCCTCAGGTTGTTCTATACATACTTCTTCTTCTTCTAATTCTCTATTTAGAAATGTTGATTTCACATCCATTTGATAAACTTTGATATTTATCGAACATGCATAAGCCAAGAACATCCTGATAGCTTCCATTCTAGCAACGAGAGTAAATGTTTCTTCCAAATCAATTATTTCAAATTGTGCATATCCTTTGCAAACCAACCTTGCCTTATTCTTGGTAACTTGTCCATCCTCATTTAACTTGTTCCTGAAAACCCATTTTTTCCCAATGACATTTTTATCTTTTGTTCATGGGACCAATTTCCAAGTGTCATTCTTCTCAATTTGATCCAATTCTTCATTCATAGTAGCTACCCAATGTTCATCTTGACTGGATTCTTCAAAATATTTTGGCTCAAATGTATTTAAGAGAGCGAGATGGGCTTGTTGTGGTACTCGAAGTTGGTGATCTCTTCTAGTTCCTATTCCTTCATTGAGATCCCCAAGGATTTGATTTGATGGATGATTCTTTTGATACCATTATTTGGTGGCATTTAGGGGTGCTTCTCGTTCAACCTGTTGTTCGTCTCTTATCTCTTCCTGGTTGATATTTGTTTCCTTTTTCAATTGTGCTTGCTTTGGGACTTATTATTTGACATTTTCTGGTTCTAATTCGTGTATCTTTCATTTTCTCGAAGAAGAAATTTCCTAATTAACCTTTGAGCCATAATATTCATTAAATGTTACATTGATTCTTTCAACTATTCATTTAAGTCTCTAATTGTAACATTTATAAGCGATTATACAACAAATATATACATATGATACTAATATCTATTGATATGTGGCTTAACATTTGATTGGTCCAGATCCTCCCAAGGCTGACAAGATGAGGCTTAAATTTCCTGCAGTCAATTCCCTTCCCTCCACCATCGTCAGGCCTTTTCTTGGCCCTGTGGAAAATGGCGTCCAAAAGTCAAGCTTAGGCATGATTCAACACAAGCCAGAACAAGTAAACGAGGACGTGTGTAGCTATGAGAAGGAAAATGAAAAAAAAAAAATTTACAAGTGTTGGGCTCCTTGCAAGACGCGCACTTGATGAAGTAGATATGGAGATGGCTCCTCCTTACCTGCAGGTCCACGAAAGTCATGCAGATAGGAAGAAGATGACCCCTAGTCCCGAAAGATGCCAGGATCCTTACCGTAATCACTGATAACGATCCAGGCTTAGAGGACTCCAATCTGTCTCTGCATCCCAACAGTTCTAGGATCTAATGCGATACCTTGCATCGAATAAGTCTAAGTAGCTCGTGCACATGGGGAAGCGGAAAAAGAAAACATGGTGCCATTGAATGCAACGACCCAACGAGGATCATTAATCTGGCCTCCCAAATTCTCCCTAGAATCCAAGGTTTTCTAGATCCACCCTTCCCTTCTTTTTAGATCCAGATCTCGCTCCTCTCGGGTAGATCCATGCTACATTGGGTACACTCAACGGATCTAGTGTAGAACCTCTTGCATACCCTTGAACGTAGGTTCGGGATTCCCTTAACTCTTCAGAGACTTCTATATGGAGGTAAACAACTACAGGATTCTCTTCCCCTTTCATTTTATAACATTGAAAGAGTCGCTTTTGTAGTCTTAACCCTACGTTTGCAAAGGGGAGCAACTGGGAAACCATCAAAACTATTCCAAACACCTTTTTCCGGTTAGGCTAACATTCGACACCCATTTCGTTGCCTTTCATTTCCAGATTATAGATATTTTCGGTTTTATTGGCCAGTGCCTTTGGCTCGACAATTAACCCATCTTTTACCAAATCCCATAATTTACCAATTTGGGTTTTTTCAAACCCTAGATGAGCTTCACTGCCCTCAAATTTTTGAAACGACAGAAACTAGAGGTAAAGTAGTTTATAGGCTATATTAGCAGGCATAATTTTGATAACAAACCCTACGTTCCAATGCATGCCCATTTGGGCATGCAAATTACCATATAACAAAGAAATTGACACGACGAAAGCCGACATAGAAAGACTAAGCAATGACCTAGTATTCCAATGTTGTGACTTCACTAAAACCTTCCAATCATTCATTCTAATATGAGGCGAGGCCTCCATTTCAATTACCAGGAGGGCCTGAGATACATACCAGAATCCTCCCTTCGTCGTTGCGCTGTGATGGTATCCCCCTCTAGTTCGTCCTCGCACTAGCTCCCCGATCCAGAAAGAAGTGTTTTCTATTATCAAAAGAAACCAACAATGAAACCAAGCAAATGTTTGCATGCAGTATGCAACACTCACCAACTGCATTTTAACATGACCCACTCTCCAAGACAATTATGACAGAGCTTTATGGATCGTCAGGCCCTTATTTACTATTAGCATGTGCAGGGGTTGGGTGTGCCTCCCACTTGCCTTACCCCATGGCATATCAATCATGGTCTCGATCCACATGTGGATCTTCTACATATTTTCACCCCAATCGAGGACACTTATTAGAATTCAGATCCCTATCCAGAATCCCCTGCAAGGGCTCTAATCATTATTCCTAGTTCGCCCAATCCCCATAAGCTTCCAAATACTTGTCAAGGTTACTACATCCCTAATTTGCTAAGAATTTTGCTGCAACATTTCAAGAGTGAAGAACATGAGAGGGAATATTGTATTCAACTTCGACGATGAGGTCCTTAATTTCCTGGATTAATCACATAGTTCTCCAACTTCTACTGATCTTTTCCCAGTTGGAAACTTGCTGGATATTTTTGATGAGCTCTATTACGAGTGCAATGTCTCCTTCAACCACTATTTTATTGAAATGTTCCATTTGTGCAATTATAATATTGTGTTTAACTGCATTGAATTCTGCCTCATTATTTCTCGCTATGCTCTAGTCCATCGCATATAGCCACACTAGCACATTTGGCCCAATTTCCGACGAAAAAAATGTCTCTCTTCCGACACATAGGCGTCCCAAGAGCGACACTTTGAGGCGGGGCAAAATGTGGTTAGCCATTACGTCGCAATTTCGATACTTCAATAAAGTGTTAGAAGAGCGACACATTTTCTGAAGTTTCCAGACGGTCGTCGCTCTTCCGACATTAGCCAGACCGTCGCTATTCTGACGTTATCAAAAGCGTCGCTATTAGCAATGTGTTGGAAGAGCGACGTTAGAAATGTGTCGGAAGAGCGACAACAAGTAATTAAAAAAAAAAAAAGTGTCTCAATAGCGACGAAAAAATATATATATATAGATATATATTTTTAAAACCTAGCCTTCGGAATACCAACGGCAACAAAAAAATATTAAAAATAAATAAAATA